>OU015762.1:12460627-12520190 GCA_907173295.1 Fagus sylvatica | reverse complement strand
AAATTCCAGCAACTACTACTTCAAATCCCACATGCATGTCTACAATCTTTCATTTTCCTTAATCCAAAATCATATTTCTACAAACCCATAACCTCAAAGTGTAAGAATCATGAAGATCAACCAAAAATTTCTTAAGTGTTTAAGAGTTTAGAATTCTTACCTAGCTTAGGATTTCTTTAAGGAGGAGGGCTAGACTCTTTCTCTAACTTGAATTGTGGAGGAAGATGAGAGCTTGAGTTATTCTCTCTATGAGGTAGTTTATATAGATGTACACAACTATGGCTAATTACACAAATTAACCCTTACCTAACATAGTGCTTGTTACACTAACATAGTGCTTGTTACACTTAAGTAGTCTCCAACAACCCACTTAGACAAAAACTCTTTTCTTTTCTCATGTGGGTTAAGGGTATTACATGTAGTCTCTATTTTGTTATAGTTGATTGATCAGATTTGACCCGTGGTTTTCCCTCTACACTTGAGGGTTTTCTAAGTAGAAAGAGAAAACAAATCAGAAAAGGACAGATGATCCGAATACCACAGTTTTTTCATCAGATAAAGATATGGTGATATTTTCTATAGGAAATGACGAGTGTTGTCATGTTGAGTGGGTGATTGACTCAGAGGCTTTCTATCATATCACTCCAAGAAATGAGCTCTTTACTTCGTACAAAGCATGAGACTTTGGTAGAGTGAAGATGGGCAATGAAAGTTATGTTGACATTGTAGGAATTGGTGATATTTGTGTTGAGAGCAATACTGGATGCGCTTTGACATTGAAGAATGTGCAACATGTTCCAAATATACGCCTGAATCTGATCTTTATACATGCTTTGGATGAAGAATGCTATGAAAACTATTTAGGCAACGGTAAATAGAAACTCGTTAAAGGATAATTGGTGCTTGCCAGAGGGAAGATTTGTTGCACACTTTACAAGACTCAAATAAAGTTATGGAGAAACGTGGTAAATGCAGCTCAAGATGATTCTTCGCCTAATTTGGGACATAGGCGGAGTAAATGCAACTCAAATAAAGTTATGAAGGAACTGCTTACTCAAGCACAAAAAAAAAAACCATAAGAAGGTGAAGCAGAAGTTGGTATGTGGAGAAGATGATCTAAATTAAATTATTTCTCCTAGCTCTTTCCACCGAACCCCAAACATGGCTTCGACCTGCTTACAAACCACCAAGTTTTTTTGTAAATAGAGAAACGGTGAAGCACCATGCCAAGCAAGTGCAACTCGAAAAATGATTTGAGACAACTCAACCATCTCATACATCCCTAAAACAGTGAAGGTGGACTTCCCTCATTTTAACGCGAATGGAAGACCCCATAAGTTGGAATTTTAGAACCAATCAAATATTTGAAGTTCACCAAATGCTAGAGGATGAAAATGTATCACTAACTTCACTTAGTTTTGGAGAAGATGCCCAACGAAGGTTTCAAACGATGATCCAAGGGGTTATAATCAATATTTAATTACTTCCACTGATGGTTTGTGATTCTATTATGATTGCTTAATTGTTAAGCATGTTGGACCCCCAATGTTTGGAAGTTTTTCAAATCCCTAATTAATTCAACTTTTTAAACTAGATATCGGAGTACAATTTATCTACTTAATTTGTCTCTCAACCTAACTTGTAAATTTCACTTCAACCTCGATCTACAGTCAAAAATTAATATTTAGTGCTGTTTGTAAAACTCCATATAATTCATGTCTTTAGGGTATGAAACTGTTAACTTGTTAACATCTACATAAACAGTAATAAGTATCTGAATCAGAACAAGCAAAAAAGATTCTAATTAAAAGAACAAGATTAGTAAGTCTTACCCATCCTTTATATGTTTTCCACAGTGCTTGGCCACTTCTGTTAAAGCAGCTCTCCATTTCTGCACTGTGTTCTCCTCGAAACGTTTTTCATGTTCAGCAAAGGCCACTTCAAAAGTCCCACTCTGATACCACACATCACTAGGTTCCACGTGGTAGAAAACGGGCAACACCTTCAGCCCACTCTTCCTGCATTCAACAATCTTAGCAAGTTCTTCCAAGCAACGTGTGGAAGATGCATAGTTTTTAGACAAAATGATGACTGCCTTCCTCGTTTTTTCTATTGCATCCAAGATTTCCGCCGAAATGGGATTTTCCATCTTAAGATCTTTATTGTCCTTACAGGTGATAATCCTTTTTTCGTCCAAAGCATGATATAGATGGTCGGTAAAAGTATTACGGGTGTCTTCACCGCTAAAACTGACTATAACTTCGTATTTCGGTTGGGGTTTAGAACTAAGAGAGGAAGAAGATGATGGGGCATTTTGAAAGGTGGTGGAAGCCATTTGTACTTACTGAGAAGAAGGATCGGTGAATCTGGTGGGTAAATTGACAGAGGAGGTGAGGAAAGAAGCACAAAAAAAGATGATGAAGAAGATGAGGGGAGAAATTCAGAGACGGCACAGGATCGGTGAATCTGGTGCGTAAATTGGCAGAGGAGGTGAGGAAAAAAGCACAAAAAACGATGATGAGGGGTGAAATTCAGAGACGGCACAGGATCGATGAATCTGGTGGGTAAATTCACAGAGGAGGTGAGGAAAGAAGCACAAAAAAAAAGATGATAAAGAAGATGAGGGGTGAAATTCAGAGACGGCGCAGGATCGATGAATCTGGTGGGTAAATTCACAGAGGAGGTGAGGAAAGAAGCACAAAAAAAGGATGATGAAGAAGATGAGGGGAGAAATTCAGAGACGCCACCAGATCGGTCAAAGGTCAGGGGAGTAGAAATTTCTTGGAAAGTTCATAGTGTGCAAATACCCCTGCATTCTTGCTTATTTACAAAAGTACCAGATTTTATTTTATTAGTAATCTGATTCCTTTATTAGGAATTTAAATCATTTTAGTTTAATAATAGTAATAAGGAATAACCTTTTTTTTATCTATTACTATAATAATAAGGGTCGGTTAATGGGTACTTTTAGGTTATCCGTTGAGGTAATGAGTATTTGATGCTTCTACTGTAGTAAAATTTTAACATTTTTTTTTTTTCCTGATAATTGTAAATAGCAACTTTCTCCAGTTGAGATTTCAGTTGATTTGGTTTCATTTTCAGAGTTTTATTTATTTATTTTCTTTCTCCAGAAGCAATGCATCGTGAGAAGTTATAAGCTTCTTGCCTAAGGAGTAAAAGAGAGCTTTCAATAATCCATACCAATTTCTTATTTCAAGTTGTGGCCCAGCGCTTTTTGCAGTATTTGATTGTGATTTTACTCACAGCCTCACTGGTGAGAATGAATGAAGGAAATAATTTCTATTGCTTAGACACCTGCTGTAGTAACCATGCCGGTGTAGAGACTAGAGACATGCCATTATCATCTCCCATATCAACTTCTACTGCACTGGGATTACTCTGCATCTAAATCCACCCCCACAAACATCCTTGCAAATCTCAGTCCTTCATTTGTGTCCATGACACTATCTACATAAAATGACCTCCCTATATCGCTTGAAATGTGACTCAATTGCAGGTTGGGTTCTAGTAAAGGGAGTGTAATGACCTAAGAAGTATGGGTATCGGTATAGGTACGGTACGGCAATATAGCAATTTTGAAAAAATTAGAATACAGGTACCGTGGGGTATATTTTTTATTATATATTGTTATATATTGTTATGCATATAATTTTAAACATATGTGAATTTAAGAAAATTATGAAATAATAAAGTACATCCATTGCCATTAAATGACCTTTATATTACAAACCAAGATTCAAATGTAGTAACTCATATATATTATATATATATATATATTATATATATAATATTATTAACTAAATGATTTAATCTAAATGTAATATTTTTTATATCTTTTCTCTTTCACTGTGCCTTCTCTAGTTCTCTTGAATTTGGATCTCTTTGTTTCACCTTTTATTTTTCATTCCAATGCTGCGTCGTCGTCAGTATAGTGATGATGTGAGAGAGAGAGAATCGAGTGAGAGAGTGGCGGCAGAATGAGGATGGTAGAGAGAGAAATATCGAGCGAAAGAGACTGTGAGAGTCGAATAATTTTTGCTGGAAAAACGACATAATTTTGGCAGCTTTCAGCCCTGCCTGTGCCCAAACCGTACCTAGAAATTTTTTTTTGGAAAAAAGGGGATAAGCCTGGGGTACACATGCAGCGGTACCCAGGCAGTATCCGTATCCCAGCAGTGTCCGGTATGGGTACAACACCCAAATTGCTGTACCGTGCTTCACAGGCAATGACTGTTTTATAAGAAATATGAGTGTAGACTAAGTACAGTACATTGGATCAAAATTTCTGTTCCTTTTCTGTTTACGCAATGTTGAAATCCAGCATATCCTGGTTGTTAAACAGTTCATAAGATTCAAGATTTTGAATTTTAATCTTATAACGTATGCTAGCAAATTGCTTGGTATTTGGATTAGACTATGACTCCTATTTCTGCAATTCAGCATCCCAACTGCTCTTCATCATTGCTTCAAATGTTTATAATCAGTAAGAAACAATGTAACCAAGTAACCAAGGAACTATTAAAAGTTCTCCAAATTGCTACATAGTAATGGCATGTGCAATGTGTGTATCAAAGGTGCTCTTACATTCTTTTTTTAATACATGGTACAAATAGTCTGCAATCTCTCTCAACTTTTTCTTTTTCTTTTTTTTTAATTAATAAGTTTTATTAAAGGGGAAAAACAGTATACAAGGCAATAACAAAAACATCAAGAGAACGAACTACTATCAACAAAATCTATAAAGGAACAAGAAGGAAAACTGTGAATAGTTGTCGTCCACTCATCTTTCTCAAAGCTAAGAGATGTCAAGCTTTCCTCACACAGAGAGTAACTCCATGTTCAGGTACAATAACCAACCTGAATGCAGGGGAATGGTGGTATGCCGGTGATAGTGAGAAGCAAAACTTGGATAGAATGAGAGACAAAATCACCTTCAGTTCTGTCATGGCAAAGTGTTGGCCAGCACAGACACGAGACCCTACTCCGAATGGCAGATAAGCCTGTGGAGTCTTGCAAGCCCCAACAATCCCATGAGCAAATCTTTCCGGATTGAATTTGTGTGCATCAGAACCCCACAAATCACAGTGCCGTTGTAATATTGGGATTGGAATTTGCACGTTTATACCTTTTGAGATCATAATGTCTTTGAATGTTATGTTTTCCAAGGCCTCTCTGATCACAAAAGCTGCAGGTGGGTAAAGACGCAATGTCTCTTGGATCACCATTGTCAACTGCCATCAAATATAAGCTTCATCAATGTTGAGTACATGGTTTCAAAATTTGTGAAGCATTGAAGTTTCAAAATTTAAGTTCTTTGAGTGAAATTAAATGAAAAAAAGTTTGGAACCTCAAAGGAAGTATCACACAAAGAATATTCAATCATGTTACTAGCCACTAGAAGTCACTTTTCCTTGAAGATCTTAGACAATACCCTAAATGGGTATGAAAACTCTGAGGAAATCTTGCATTTATAAGTGTGTATTAAACTAACATATGTGCCAAAGCAAGCATTCATCCAAATATAGATATGTACAGAAGTATCATAATACTCCTAAATGTATTCTGTTTCTCTCTAGTTAGCTGGGATATTCTAAATTAACATGCATTCATATATAGTGGGAGTGTTTTCTTGGAAGATAACTTGATATAATCAAATAGAGCAATAACTAATGATAGCTCAAGGTTTCAATAATTATTAATTGGCTAATTAATCCAAGGACATTCATGTACTATAAATATAAATTGTAAAGTAAAGCTTAAACTATACCAAGATAATTCAAATATCAAGCAAATTTTCAAATTCATTGTTCATCAAGACTCAAGAGCAAGCTGACAATGATGGCATATGAGAAGTAAGAGTTAGGTTTTGTAAAGTTTATTAAGATTTGATCTGGTAACTTTAAAACCAACAATTGAAAAATCTATTTTCAAATTGATTGGTTGAAATTCAAATGTAAGACATATCATTGACTTTTAGCACAACTTGATTGCAAATATAAGTACAATTGAAAAATCTCTTAAAGCAAAGACAACTTGATTGGTTGAAATTCAAATTGCAACATTCAGGATGTGGTTGAAATTCAAATATAAGCTAATTGAACAAAGTCAAGACTATTAGTTGAAATTCCAACCATATCATTGAGTTTCAAAGCTGTGATGGCAGCAAGCACCATGGTCTTAAGAAGAAAAGTTTTCAAAGAAAGCAAATTGATTGATTGAAAATCAAGAAGAATGCAGCAAAGTGGCTATATACTACCCTTTCTTCATTTCTAAACATCAAGCATACAAGAGAAATTAGAAAAGATAACATCTTATACATCAATCCATCCTTCTCAAGCAATTATCATTCACAATTTCTCTAAACACTTTTTGAAATTGTCGCATTAGAGTGAGCAATTGTGTACTATCTGTTATCTTGACAACAAATGGAAACCAGTATTTTGTTAGGGTTTTGGTATAAATCCAAGGAGTAAAATATTTTTCACTCGTGGTTACTCTTCATTGTAAGGAAGATTTGTAACTTTTATCTTCACCCGGAATTGTCAAATAGTGGATTTGGAATCCTCTCAAGAATCATATTGTGTTTGAATCTCTTAATATTTAATTGCTTATATATATACCTTGATTTCTCATATCTATATTGATGAATTGATCTTCATCAAATGCGAAGATAGTTTTTAATTCCGCATTTAAATCGAAAAAGTTTGCTCAACCTTACCCCCCCTCTTAGGTTGATATTTGGGTAACAAAACTTTAATGTATAAATATAAATTGTAAAGCATACATACCGTTTTCATGTTTCGAGCATGTTGGCATCTGGTAGACTTCCCCACATATTTCTAGACCTCAGCACGAGCACGAGCTTGCCATTCAGGATGTGCACTATAACATCAAGCTCCATGAGGCTTATGGCAGTGGTTCATGCCAGCAAAGTATATGTTTTTGCAATTATCCACAATGAAATTGTCGCGAAAACTATCTGTTGATGGGCCATAATAGTCATGTAACTTTTGGCACCCTCAAGAATCATTTGTAAAAGATCCTTCTCATATGATGCTTCATTGCGCTGCTTTACCACCTTTAGTATCATTGAGTTGATCTCTTTTTCGATTTTCCACATAGCTCTATTATTTTTGCTCGGCAAGAATCTATAAAATATACATAACATCAATTTTGTCAATTATAAGTAGGAATAATCATCCCTAGGGATGTTCTCTTATATTGTTTTCCCAATTTATACAAAGGATAGAAGATCACTACTCAATTAAAGATTTTCATAAATGACAAACAAAAATTTTTAATGTTAATAGTCTTCTAGCCATTGTTATTATGATAAATGGATCTGAAATGTTACCATACCTAAAACCAGGAACTCCAACATTTCCCTTGGACATGATTCTTTGAAGAGTATTGAGTTTTAAGAATATTTCTTCCCCTTGGGAATAGTTGCTTCCAAAACAGGCTCTTGATATTATATCCACCAATAAGCTTCTCAAATCCTCATCAATTTTAATGTTTGCAATCCCTGCCTCACTTTCAATTCTACTCTCCCAACTTCTTAGCATTAAGGTTGTAGAGTCCACCATCAGGTTTACCATGCCCTTAAGAAAGAATTGCACATATTATTTGTAGCACTATAAAAGTCTTTGAGATTTATTAAATTAGAAGTTATAAATAATGGTATAGTAGTGACTATTTAATATAAAGCTTGATATGTTGAAGCATTGAAATAACAAATGTATAACACAATCTTCACTCAAACAATAGGGAAACTGAAACAATTTGGTGCTTTTGGGATTGTTGCTGAGTTTTATTAATGTAAAATTGTGTATCAATATTTTCAAAGGTAGACTGTCCCCAAAAATTGTCAAAACTAGTTTTAGGTTAGTTACAAGGAGATGACTTGATGGTGAGTTGGAATTTTAACTAAAGTGTGCTGAGTTGGAATTGACTCATGTTTGCTTTGCTGATGACTTGATGGTTTTCGTGGGGGCTGACATTCAATCTAATAAGCTGGTTCAAGGTGTCCTTGATTTGTTTAAGAAGGTCTCTGACTTATGTGCCAATCCATTGAAAAGTGAGGCTCTCCTAGTTGTTGTCCCTTCCAAGCTTAAGCATCAAATTTTTTGAAATTTTGAAGTTTAAGGAGGGTGTTCTGCCTATGAGATACCTTGGAGTTCCTCTAATCTCGGGTAAACTATCTGAGAAAAGATGTAAACCCTTATTAGATTAGATCACAGCAAACATAAAGTCATGGTCAAGTATTTGTCATATGCAGGTAGGCTCCAGTTGATTAAACTTGTCTTGTTCAGTCTTCAAATATACAGGATTAGAATGTTCATTTTGCCAAAAAGATTATTAAAAATGTGGAGAGGCAGCTCAGTAGATTACTGTGGTTTGGATCAGATAATAATGATGCATCAGGGGCCAAGGTGAATTGGGAGCAGGTGTGCAAGCTGAAATGTGTAGGTAGGAGTTTTTGGGTTCTTAAAATCCCCCAAGAATGCACTTGGACCTAGAGAAAGGTCCTTAAGCTGAGGGATGCAGCTAGGCCTCTCATTAGATATGAAGTGGCTTAGGAAGTAATATCTTTCCTTGGCATGATTGTTAGCACCCAAATGGTGTACTGCATATTAAATATGGTCATAGGTTGTTTATGATGCAGTTAGTAAACTGGATGCTAAGCTTTCTAGTGTGTTGAGAGATAAGAATTGGGGTTGGAGCCCTGCTCGTTCTGATGATCTGGTGGCAATTCAAAGTAAACTCAGCTTGGTTAGATTGGTTGAGAAGGACAGATCACTTTGGATTCCATCTAAGTCTTGTAAGTTCACAACCTTAGAAACCTGGAATTACATTAACTCTAAACTAAATCATACATGCCTGCATGAACGTAATATAAGAATTAAGACCTAAAACCAAACATGTAAGAAATGAAATTATATATATAGTGAATAATTCTCTCTTTGATAGAATATAGTGAATAATTCTCAATAATGAACATAATTGGAAATTGTATTACTTTTACCAATCCCCTCATATAATTACAAAATGACAACAGATTAATTGAATGAAAAGAGATAATTCCTCTTAAGAACCTTAGAAATCACAACAAAAATTACAACTTCAACAAATTCATTAATAAAATAAAGGGAAATCACGTAAATATGAGTGATTATTCAGTAGTTCAGGACTACAAATAAATGCGTAGTCCCTCTATCACATAAATGATGAGTCCCACCACATAAAAGGTAGGTTTCACTAATTAAATTTATAACAAGACCGACCACTCTGTGAGAAGGGAGATTACCCATTTATTTGTAGTACGGGACTATTGAATAATTTTCCCATAAATATATAGTTAGATCCTTTTGAAAAATTTCTCCTCTCAAAATTCCTTTCCCTTCTTTCCCTAAAAAGCTGTATTTGGAGGAGAAAAAAATGTCTAAGGTTTTTCTTTACTTCTCAAAACTCTAAATTCAACAATTATATATTTTTTTAATCTAATTATTGTGGTCCCCAATTATATCGTAGATAGTTATCATAACCTTAACAAGGTTAATAATCATTTGTATTAGAAACTTTGTGAAAAGCATAAATGGCAAAAATTTCATAGGTTGTACAGTATGAACAACATTAAACAATAATATTGATGACACCTTATTTTGTACATCCTGTAGCTTAAGGCCCTGATCTCCAATTATGCCAAATATGAAGAACCGTATAACAAAAACCGTGACAAACAGAGCATCCAAATGTAGGATATTTTCGAAAAAAAACATGGTTTTGGGTACGCCGGGATAAGCCACTAAGAGAGAAAGTAGATAATGTTTTTTTATTTGTTTTGTTAAATTCTCTTGTCAACCATTTCGCGAACGTATCCGTTGTAAATGCAAACTTTCAAGATTGGAAATCAACCAATTGAAATTGATTCACAAATGTAATTTCGTAGTGATGAATAAGTGAGTACATTTATCTGTATTTATATTGTATTACAAAAGAATAATCCTTTGAATCAATATCTTTAAGAAACCTTCAATTCAAGAATTTTTTCAATGCAATCTTGAATCAAACACAAAATCTACTTCACTTTGATTGGAAAATGGACTTTGAAAGGTCTTTGCAATCGATTAGATGTGTTTGAGAAAAAAAATGCAAAGAATTCTTTATTTAAAATTGTTATCTATTGATTTATTGCTAAATTATTGATAATGTATGTTTTTTTTTTTAAATTTTTAAATGATAATGTATTTGTGAATAGTTGTCTTTGACTTTTTGACTCTTTCATCTTCATAGGTGAGAAATCATCATCTATGTATTTTGAGAGAAAAAAAATGTTATATTTAAACTCAAGTTTTTTTGTTTGTTTTTAATTAGAATTACAACAAGCTTATTAATTTAATATGCAAATATTTTTCGTGCACGGCTTTGCGACTAGTGTTAAAATTTAATTGTAAGAACTTTAAGTTTTGTTCTCCAAGGGACACATGACATTATTTGTTTTACCAAAGTATTTTAATTATAAGTAACACATGGCAGTATTTAATTGAAATAACTTGTGTCACTTTAAATTAAACTACCAACACGTGCATGTTAGCGTGTGATTTGCTCTTTAGATATCTTTTATAAGAACATAGTTTAGTTACAAACCAGTTTTATAAGAACATTGTTGCAATCTTGCTACAATGACAATTCATATGAATCCATTATTCACGTGTATTTTAATCACATGATCAACTTGTTTAAATAATACAATAATAGTTTTAAGAATTCTTATAAAAAAAAAGATGTTTTAAGAATTATCACATAGTAGTTATGACAAGATTGTTACAAATTGGTTATAACTTATAAGTTATAACTAAACTCTATTCCTTTTTATAATTTCCATTCAATGACACTAGCTTCATAAATTTTCGTTAGCCTCTTAATAAAAACAGTGAGATCCACTAAATAGAGTTCAAAAATAAAATTAAAAAATTCTCTACATCCACTTTGTGTCCCAATTATTAAAAAAAAAAAAAAAAAAAGAACCTTATTGTCGGACAACCCACGAACACACATGCAGTCGTATCCAAGACGTGTCCACGCAACCCATTTTGCTTCATAGTTTCTCTTGTCTTAGGGCTCTTTGGGAGGAGAAGTGTCCAATTGGTCCCCTGGTCCCCGGCCCATTAACAAGGATAAAGAAGAATGACGTAGTTATACACTATTCTATCAATTGTATCCATTCCAGGGAGAAGCCATAACACCTGAGTGATGTGGGGATGAGATTCCACCTCACAGGCTCACATTGTCAACGGTTTTTCCAAGATCAATTTTTATAGGTAGGTGTTATTTTCACATTAATTGTTGTTATTTCTGACACCATAAATTGGTGCACAAATAACAATAAATGGTGTTGAAATGTGCATCATTCATTTGATATTTTCGCACCAATAATACAACTATGGATGCGGAAATATCAATTTTTCTTTTTATATCTCATTTTTTCTCTTTGGTTGTACATTGATTGGATGGCTCAGTAGATCATGATCATGATTATGTGATTTTGGATTGTACGGCCTGTTACTAAAGCGGGGAACACTTATGTCCCGCCACGAGACTTTTGTTAATTTTAATAAATTTGTGTATTTTGTGGTAAATGTTTTGTCCGTATTGATAAATGTGTATTTATTGTTGTGAAAATAAAATATGTGAATTCTGGTAGAATTTGTGATATTTGTGATAAAGTTAACTTTATTACAAAACTACAAATATTTTACAACACCTAACAAGCATTTATCAAAACACACATAACATTTTATTAGAACACACACAAATATTATAAATTTTGACACGTTTGACACGGTCCTAAGAAAGAATTTCACTAAAGCTGCTTGGGGATTTCAAAGAAAGCAAAATTTGTCATTCACGAATATTTGACAATCTAACTAATACCGGCACCGACCAACAGCTCCCTTTTGTTGAATCCAGAATTCGGAGTCTCTTTTTTGTTGAATCCAAAATTTGGCCGTCTATTTTAAATTGCTTTCATACATAAGTCAAAAAGCTGTAGTTTTGTGCACAAAGTCACTATTCAATTATACATTCATCAAAAAGAGAGGGCCTGAGATATTGATTTTAACTGTGAAATATGCGAAGACATGTAGAATTGGTAAATTCATAACAACCATGTTATATATGGACACAATTTTTGTGATGATTTTATCATTTTTTTTTTCTCAACTATTCACAATTTGTCACTTCATAATTATAACGCTAAAGTTTGACAAAAGTTACTGTCTCTAGCATTTTTTATTCATATATAGCTTTTGAGATATTCATTTGAACAAAGTTAAGGTAAGATGAATATGGGCCAAATTTGCCAAAAAATACTTTCTTTTCTTTTTTTTTTTTAGGTTTTTCACCAAACATGACTTTATGGATTATTAGTTTAAAAATTGGTCTGTTTGAAAAAACATCTCTTGAAAAAATGATTTTGTCTGAAAAATGTATTTTGGAAATATGATATTTATGTGCGGAGTCAACAAGGATCAGCTGAGGTGGCCATAAAAGTGGGCACCTAGATTTAATTGAATGTTGTCTTTTGAAAAGATGACATTACTACAAATTTAAAAATGTGAAGATCATCTTTTCAAAACACGATATTTAATTCAATTAAAAAAAAAAAAATTTCAAAAGAACTTAAATTTTAGAAATGTGAATCATACGTTGATTATGCTTCAACTGACAAGCTCTCGCGACCATGCGACAATCAATCTGTGCTTGTGCAAGCTCGAGTCGTACGTTAATTAATAATCACAAGCTATCGAAAACACATGTTAAATCAAACGTAACCCTTCAAAAGGCGAGTACACAAAGGTGTGGTCGTGCTTTAGTGAGGTAGAGAGCACTTCTCTCTTGTGGACAGCGAATTGAATGGAATAAGACCAATAAATGTTGGCAAAAATATACTTTTGGTCCATATATTACGAGAGTGTTTTCATTTTGATCTTTGTGTTTTTAAATTTTTCATTTTAATCCTTGAGATTCTTAGAATGTTTCATTTTGATCTGAAGAAATGTTGACGTGGCTAATAGAATTTGATGATGTGCCTAATAAAATATTTAATTGGTATTTAGAAAAGCCATGTCAGCTTTTTTTTATTTTTTTATTTTTTTTCCTTCACTTTCTCGGAAACCAAACACTTTTTATGCAAAACCCTTCATCTGATCCTTCACTGAATCTCATATCAATTCATCAAATACTGAAATAAATACCCCACTCAAACTGGAAGCCGGCATGTCACCTTAACCTGCTCCACAACTTCAATTGGCAAGTCACTAAGGAAAAACATAAAAGTTGTTTTTATTATTATTATTATTATTTTTTTATGTGTGTGTGTTGGAGTTTTATCAAACACAAACTCTACGTTTTAAGCAGGTTGAATGCTTCGGTAAGCTATTGGTGACGATACAAAGATAGAGAGAGACAGGAGTTTGAGATTTTTGGTAAAGTGTCCGTTCCCAAATTTTCACAGCCACCTGTTGGGTTTTGTTTCAGTTTGGCTTCCGAGAAATCATTAGAAAATGTAGGAAATAAAGTGAAAAAAAAAAATTAAAATAAAATCCAAAGAAGAAAAACATTTTCAAATGTTGACATGGATTTTTTTTTTGTCCATCTCAGTGCTGACGTGTTCCTTTTAATATTGTTTAGGTAATCTTTTATTATAATTAAATGACACATCAACAATCTGTTAGTCACATCAATATTTTCCGTTACTAAAATGACAATAAAGACCAAACTGAAATATTAAAAAACATAAGGACCAAAATGAAAATAACCTCAAAATATAGGATCAAAAGTGTATTTTTGTCGTAAATGTTTAGAATGTAATAAGAATAAGGAAATGAATAAAATATAATGGAATAGAATTAAGATATTTTATTTTGATGTTTTTTCTTAAAAATATAAATAGAAAGAAAAGAATGTAAGTGATTTTACTCTATTTTTAAGTAAAATAATAATAATAATAATAATAATAATAAAATATAATAAAAAGTAAGTGATTTTATTTGGGGGTTCAATGGAAATGAATAGAAATAACCCATTTTATAAGATTACCATTTTATCATTGTATTAATAAAAGAAACAATCGTCATCTGTTATATTATCATTATTATTGTTAAAAGACAAAAAGATAAAAGCTCTAAGAGCAACGTAATCATGACACTTAAAAGTATAGCTCATTTGATGCAAGACAACAAGTTTCAAATACAAAAATTAAGAAGTAGAAAAAATATTGAAGTATTATCAGGTAAAGTGAGACAAAGAATAAGAAAGCAGTATTAAAGGAAATTTGTAAAATATAAAGGGCATTATATTTCAATCAAAATTTCTTTAAACTCAAATCCTCCTAATCTGGAGAAATGAAAAATTAGGCTTATTAAGGAAAATTGAGGAATGAGTATTTCATCCTTTACATGTTTCATTAAATTGATAATTAGCATATAAAGTTTTTTTTTTTTTAATAATAATTTGATAGTTGATGGTGTGGGGATTTGAACTCTCATTCTCCTTATAAAGAACACCAGATATTACCAGTTGAATTACAAAACTCTTTGCAAGATCTGTTGTTGTTGAAACATGATAACAGTAATAAGAGACGGAAATATCCTTGGGCAAAAGTTTTTTTTTATATATATTTACATACAACTTTTTTAAAGAATCGATCAAGTAATTCAATGATCTCTAAGGGCTCGTTTGGTACGCTGTAATAGACTCTGTAATGTAATAGCTATTACATAGGAATAACTATTCAGTTGTTTGGTTAGGTTTTTATTACGAGGAATAGCCATTCCTTTGTAATAGTTATTCCTTAAAATGAAGAATAGCTATTCCTCCCAAAAAGGAGTGTAATAGCTATTCCTTCACCCTACGTAATAACTAAAAAATATAAAATACCCAAAAACCTAATCAAAACATACGGCTTCTACATCCCCTCCATCTCATCTCTTTCTCTCTTTGCCGCTTCATCTTCTTCCTCGTCAGGTTCTCTCTCTCACCTCTAGCCTTTTTTTTTTTTTTTTCACGGTTAGCTTTGCATTGTTTGCTGTATTGTTTACTGGTTGTTCAGTTTTCTTCTTTTTTTTCTTTTTTTTTTAAGAAGATAGAAACAACTTTATTGATTGAGAATAAAAAGTACTCTCACCTCTTGCCTTTTTTTTTCAATACTGGTTAGCTTTGCGTTGTTTGCTGTAAATACTGGTTGTTCAGTTTTCTTCTCTTTTTTTTTGCTGTAACATACTGGTTGTTCAGTTTTCTTCTTTTTTATTATAAGAAGGTAGAAACAACTTTATTGATTGAAAATAAAAAGTGAAATTTTTTCAGTTTTAGATGGTTATAAGATATTCATACTTATGAAATTTTTCTCAAGTTCAACGGAGATCTTATATATATGTGTGTGTGTGTGGGTATTTTAACTTTTAATAAAGAAAAAAAAATTATTATTATTTTTCAATTTATACATAATAGAATAATAGAATACTAAGCAAGACTCACAAAAAGTGTAGATATATAATGCCTTTCAATATATATATATATATATATTGAATACAGAACAAAAAAAAGTTATTATTATTTTTTCAATTTATACATAATAGAATACTAAGCAAGACTCACATAAAGTGTAAATTTTCAAAAAAGGTATTTTAGGAATTTGACTAAAATATAATGTCATTCTATCATGTTTTTTTACTGTACCAAACTATGGAATAGAGTTCAGGGTTCTATTCATGTGTTGTTACCAAACTGATGAATAGTAATAGCTATTCCATTACAGCTTATTCTATTCCTTGTAATACTGATTCCTATTACAATGTAATAACCATTACAGCGTACCAAACGAACCCTAAAAGATAGTTGCCCAAGTAGAATTCTTTAATCTATATCATCATTATTTATGATTTTTTTTTTTTCTTGTTTTCAATGTAAAAGGTAGAATTTTACGATTCAATTCACGAGACCCTTTCACCAACTAATTCAATGATCTCTAAAAGATAGTTGCCCAAGTAGAATTCTTTAATCTATATCATCATCATTTATGATTTTTTTTTTTCTTCTTGTTTTCAATGTGAAAGGTAGAATTTTACGATTCGATTCACGAGACCCTTTCACCAATTTTGTGTAGGGTCCAGATCCTTTTTACTGAATTCGTACTTTTTGGAAAAAGTTGTAAACATTACTTACTGAATATCCATTTGAAAACGTGTTACACCTGTAATAGAGAAAACACTTTGCTAGAGAGTAAAGAGACACCGGAAAAATCACATACACTCTCACAATTCCCATCATTTAGGGCCAGCACAAAACAAAAACATAGAAGGTACTTTGTTAAAAAAAATTGTGTCTGAACGTAGAATCTTTCATAGAGAAAATGAAAGTCACAAAAGAAGAGACAGCATAATGTCACATGTATATCATGCAAAATGAAGCTGTAATATAATTCGGCCTTACTACCAAATTCGTCATATGAGCAGTGAAAGAAATTAAGAAGAAAACGATGTGTGTGGTGCATATATGATCTAAAATATGCTGGTTAATTTCATTTGACTTCTATTACCAAATTGGGCCTAATTGACGGGGAATTAAAAAGGGACTTCATGTAGCAATGAAATAAATATGATAATATAATATTTCAACAGTGATTATATAGAATATTCTCAGAATATATTAATGATCTACTCTCTTCTCTCACATAAATAATGAGTCCTATTAATTAAATTATGGTAAAATCTATTATTCATATGAGAGAAAAGAGTGCGTAATTTATAATTTTGCATTCCACACATTGTCATCTCAATGCTATAAGTACACCTACTTCATTGCACTTGTGAATTCACAAAACCCTCGGCCCCTAAGCTTCTTTAGTTGTCCACAATGCTCGAAGATCCCCCATTTTCTCTCTTTAGTTGCCTCTTCTTCTTGTTTATCCTAGTTATTTATTGGAAGATGTCAAAAGCCAAACGCCAAAACCACATGTTGCTGCCAGGTCCATGGAAAATGCCTCTTATAGGGAATTTGCACCAACTAGTTTTCTCCCTCCCACATCGATCCTTGACAGACTTAGCCAAGAAATATGGACCTATTATGCAACTGCAGCTGGGTGAGGTCTTGGCTATAGTCATTTCATCACCCAAAGTAGCCAAAGAAGTGATGAAGACGCATGATGCTGCTTTCGCAAATCGGCCTAATGTTCTTGCCGTTGAAGTTATGTCCTATGATAATTCAAGTCTGATATTTTCTCGCTATAATGATTATTGGAGAAAAATGAGAAAAATTTTAGTTACTGAGTTCCTAAGTGCGAAGCGCATCCAGTCATTCAAAACAATAAGAGAAGAAGAGGTTTGGAATCTTATTGAATCCATTTCCTCATCTTATCAGGGACTTCAAATCAATTTCACCGAGAAAATGTCCTCCTTGACATATGGTATAACTGCCAGGGCAGCCATTGGAAAGAAGTGCAAATATGAAAAGGAACTCATATCATTAATCAAGGAAACGTTTATTCTAAGTGGAGGATTTGACGTGCCTGATTTGTTCCCTTCACTGAAGTTCCTTAGCTTCCTTACCGGAACAAAGCCTGCCTTGGAGAAAATGCACAGAAAATTAGACAGGATTCTCGACGATATAATCAACGATCATAAGAAGAAAAGGAGTTCCATTCAGCCAGCAAACATGAAGGAAGTGATCCTGAAGATATAGTTGATGTGCTTCTCAAACTTCAGGAAGCTGGTGAGCTTGATTTTAATGTCACAAGCAACCACATCAAAGTTGTCACTCTGGTAAGTAAATAAGATCCATCGATATATTACAAACATGTATTTTGCCACCTTTTTAATATTAAACATGCATGCATCTTGATGTGATTGTGATTCAATATCCTTTTTCAGGACGTCTTCTCTGGAGCAAGTGAGACTTCAGCAACCATGATGGAATGGACGATGTCAGAATTATTGAGAAATCCAAGAGTAATGGAGAAGGCACAAGCTGAAGTGCGACGAGTCCTTAAAGGGCAAAAGAATATTGATGACGTAGACATTCAAAAACTAGATTACTTGAAATTAGTTGTGAAAGAGATTCTGCGATTACACCCTCCTGCTGCCTTGATTCCAAGAGAATCAAGAGAAAAATGTGAAATTAACGGGTATGAGATACCAAACAACACAAAAGTATTCATTAATGCATGGGCTATAGGGAGAGATACTGAATATTGGATTGATGCTGATAGCTTTTGCCCTGAGAGGTTCCAAGGTTCTCTTATTGATTTTAAAGGGACTAACTTTGAATTCATTCCATTTGGAGGTGGTAGGAGGATATGTCCAGGCATATCTTTTGCTCTTGCAAATATTGAACTTTTTCTTTCTCAGTTGCTATATCACTTCAACTGGAAACTCCCTAATGAGATCAAGCCCGAAGAACTTGACATGTCTGAGTCTTTTGGATTATCATGTAGGAGAAAGAATGATTTGCATCTAATTGTCACTCCTTGGACTCCTTGAAAGACAAAAGAAAGACACTGAATAATGGGGATGCAAATATATTATGAGCGGAAAGACTAATAAGGTGCATGGTTGGTTGTACTTTTATTTATGTTATTTAAATAATAGGTGAAAATATATGATTTACCCTTAAATTTGATTCGGTTTCTACTTTAGCCTTTAAAATTTGAAAAGATTTTTTTTAGTCCTCAAAAAAGATTTAAACACACATGTTAGTCATTCGGTAACCTTGCTGTTATAACAGAGCTCCATGTAAGCAAGAATTATAACGACAAGATAGCAGAAGGACTAACTTTATATTTTTGATGACTAAGAAGGAACTTTTTAAATTCAGAAACTAAAATAGAACCTAATCCAAATATTAAGGACAAAACATTGTATTTTTACCTAAGTTAAACAGCAAGTTAAGTTTGATTATTTAGCCAAAGTTGTTATTAAGTTTAGTTGGTGTCACTTGTTTTTAGGGAGTATTGATCATTAATCAGTTATTTCTCTCTCTCTCTCTCTATATATATATTTTGGAGTGTTGGTATCTAGTGAGTCTTATTTAAGTCATGTATGTGTTGAATGAAATAAATGTGTTAGAAGTTTATATTCAAATTTAATTATTTCGATATTTGGTTTCTCCTCATGATAAATTGAAGGATGTGTGTACACAACTAAGAAAGTGGCACATGCATCCATAGAAGACATATGAATGCACCCATATGCAAAGCAATACATTTGCGTGCACCAATAATTATTCAGTAGTACTCACAGAACATTAATAAATACATATTCCTTCTTCTCACATGAATTGTGGGTCTTACCATGAATTAGTGGGACCCATCATTCATGTGAGAACAGAGAGGATGCATTTATTTGTGTTCTATGAGTATTGAATAATTTTCCAATTTGCACTATACAAACATTCAGCAAAAAAATAATATATATATTCACAATAAACACATGACATATTCAAACAGATTTCCAAAAACTATAAGAACCCTAAATCTAGCATGCGATTTTTATAATTTTACAATCATAAATTCATGCAACACATTACTTGACCAATTTAAAACATGTAAAAGGAAGAAATTAAAACACTCCAACGTGAAATCATTAACTCTAAACTAAATCATGTAAGACATGGAATTACATAGTGAAGGATTATCTTTCAATGATATGGAAACTTAGATCTAATCACTATTAACATTTGGAATCCAAAATCCCAAAATTCTCACCATAGAGGAATCACCATAAACACCCTTTCAAAATCTTCAACTATTCCTCAAATAAATCCACCAAGATCAAAACCCATTTTCTTAATCACATAAATATCATTAAGATTTTTCTTTTCTTTTTTTTAATAATACATAGTGAATGATTATCAGTCATGAACAGAGTTGGAATTTGAATTACTCTTACCAATCTCCTCACATTATTACAACACGTCAATACATTAATTGAATGAAAAGAGACAATTTCTCTTCAGAACCCAAGAAAATTAATCATGCATAACACATCATCACAACTTCAACAAATTCGTTTAATAAACTAAAGGGAAATAACAAAATAGTTAGATCATTTTGAGAGAATTTGAAAATTCTTAATAGATCAAATTGGATTTTCCTTTGAAAATTTGAAATTTTCCTCCTCCCTTCGATTTCCTTTTCTCTTCTTTGGCCAAAAAGATCTATTTAGAGGGAAAAAAATGTATACGGCCTTTTCCTTACATCTCAAAACCCTTTATAAATTCAACAATTAGAATTCTTTTTTCTAACCTAATGGCCCCAGGCCATTTATATTGGAAATAGATATCATAAACTTAAAAATGATAATGATAATAATAATTAAAAATTGAACTAGAAAAATCCATGAAATGTTGGCCGTTTTTGCAAAATAATGTATATTTTAATATTATTTTGCTAAATGTTTCCAAGCTGAAATAAATTTGAAAAATGGACTTTGTGTTTTCTAAACACAAGTTTGAACACCAATCTTGTATTTAGAAAGTACAAGATTGGTGAAACTGCTAACCAGAGCCTTGACTGGATAAACTAATTGTACTTTCTCTCTTTCACTTTCAACTTTTCTCTCTCTCTCTCTGTTTCACGTTTCACTTTTACCATTACCCCGTTTTGTCTCTTTCTCTCTTTCACTTCACGTTTTCTGTCTCTCTCTCTCTGTCCCTTTCACATTCTCTCTCTCTCTCTGTCACTTTCACGCCAGCCAGCCACCCTCCCCGTGCCACCAGCCCCAGCGCCACCAGCAACCGCACCACCACCCTCCCCGTGCCACCAGCCCCAGCCCCAGCGCCACCAGCAACCGCACCACCACCCTCCCCATTCTAGCATCCCCTGCGGCACCGCCCTCTCGCGCGCCAGCCCACCGTGCCAGACCCACCGCTCCAGACCACCGCTCCGCCAAACCACCGTGCCAGCACCTCCACGCGCCGCCAGCACCCTTCACCGCCTGATCTCTCTCTCTCTCGGATTTATCTCTCGGAACCCTCAGCCCACACCATCAAAAGGTACGGGATTTATCTCTCGGATTTATTTCAAGCAATCTCAGGTTTCAGGCAATCTTAGGATCAATTAATAGCTTTAGCTATGATTAATCTGATTTTTTATTTTATTTTTAATTTGATGAGTTTAATACCTTTGATTAATTTTTTTAATAGCTTCTGTTCAAGATTAGGATCCAGTAATAGCTTTAGCTTTGATTAATCTTTTTTTTTTTTTTTTAATTTGATCTGTTTAATTGCTTTGATTAATCCGTTTGATCAATTTTTTTTAATAGCTTTTGTTTAAGATTAGGATCCAGTAATAGCTTTAGCTTTCATGAATCTGTTTGTTTGTTTTGTTTATAATTTTTTTTTTATTTGATCTGTTTAATTGCTTTGATTAATCTGTTTCATCATGATCTTAGTATGCATTAGTTGACGGCATCTATTCTTGCTTTGGCAGCTCATTCAATGACAAACCGATAAATGAAGCTGCCAAAGCAAGGAAGTTCTGTATTTGTGGTGATTAAAACTCTACAAATCTGTCACAAGGAAGTTTCTGTATTTGTGGTGATTAAAAGTTTTTAGTAATTCATATATGTCAATTCTGGAAGATTAAAATAGATAGAATGAGAGTTAACACATGGGGCTTAAATTTAGAAACAAGTTTTATAGCAATTGAGTTGGTATAAAAAGAATAATGAATTTTCTTTTAGGACCTTAAATCTGTCAAGACAGATTTGAGTTTACTGACAGGTTATTAGCTCATGCCAAGGGCTTTGTATTTTAAGCTCAGTCGAAGAACAGTATTCAACTCTTTTCCTCATAAAGAAATGTTTTCAACTTTCTTGTTCTGGGTGTAGTCTTTATCTTGCTTTCTGATATCATATTTGTACTTGCTGCATCTCAAATGCATATTCAACTTTATAATATAAGTAAGATTTTTAGTTAAGGCTTTTGAGTGATCTTCTTGTGCAGTGTATTTGAAGCAGAAAGACCAGGATGTAGATATACTGTAAATCAGAGAATTGGTACATACTTTTATAAGGTGAATTATACTCACATGTTCTGAAACATAGTGGAACTTCTGGTATATTTATAATTGTTGATTAACCAATTCTGTTTGCAGGGTATCTTGTATGGATCAGTTGGGTTTACATGTTTGGGTTTACATGTCTAATTCTTTTTGTAACTTATGGATTATATAATAGCAAGGGTTTTATCTAGGGATAGTTGCAGCAACTTGTATTTGATGAATAGAGCTCAACTTGATATTTATGTGGTTATGAGACTGTGGTTAAACCATGGGATGCAAATTTAGAAAGTGCAGAATACTAATCAGAGACAAATTATACTGATTAATTTGGGGGACTTTAATGAAGTGTAGAATCTTAATTTTTTTTATTTTTCTAGGAAAAGGAAATTAAGCTAAATCAGGAATTAATTTCTTGGGTAGATTCATAGCTAAATGAGTAATTTCAGTTTATTATTATCTCATATGTGAAACATGGGCACATAGCAGGCCTTCGAACCTGTGGTTTCTCCCTTAAGATTTTCTCTAGGTGGATAGCGTTCTTTTTGTTACTTAGCCAGGAATGAACCTCAGTGGTCTTTAACATTTCCTTGATTTATAAGGTGATAAGGTCTTCTGTAGTTGCTGCAGGATGTAAACTATATCTTTTCTAGTGTTTGTGTACTGTTTGTATCAAATCGTGGAGGTGAGGCTTTGAGTTTTATTTATCTGTTTTTTATTATTTGAAGGGTAAGGCTTTTTGTTTTTTTTTTTGGCTATGTCTGAATTATATTTTATATTTTATATGCATCCTATTGCATATTTGTAATGATGTGATATAATTAAATGAGAAATGGTTCTTTCCTCTTTGTGGATAGAGGTACAAATTTAAGGTTTTTGATTAGAATTTTCTCAGTAATTTAATTTTGGTCTGATCAACGTTTAGAGTTAAAAGTTGAAACGTCCCTCAATTTGTCAATGTCAAATTTTGGTTGATATAGTTTCTCTTATTTCTCTAGCTGAAATTTTCTTTGTGGAACTGATTTATATAGGATATAATTGGGCACTTTATTGGCCAGTTTAGTGTAGTTGGTCTGCTGAAATATTGTTTTCTTCTCATGTCAAAATCACACTGTTGGAATTATTTAGTGTCGAAAAGAATGCATAATCCTCTTACTGACAGGGAAACATGTATCATTTAGTGTATCTTGTGGGTGATTTCAAATTTTCAACTCCTCATCTACTTCAATGTGAAATCATGGGATAGCTGTTATAATGTGTTCTGAATTTCTGATGCAGTTTCATGCTAATTCCATCTGAGTGATGACATGAATATGAAGGTTGATTACAATTAGTTATAGGGGTAATAACTGGTTTTCTTACCTAGTTATGTAACTCATGATGGAATAAAAAATTTGTTACTATTACTAAGTTTATCTAATAACCCACAATTCTTAGGCACTTTGTGGGTGACTTATATTTGTATGATCTATGAGTTTTTTTTTTTTTTTTTTAATTGTTGTCCTATTGTTTATTAAATGTGACTAAATGATACTTTTTTATATCTTAATTTCTTCAGGCTGATTTAAATCAAGCTATTGCTATGATATCATATTATGCCTCTTCCTCAAAGCCTGCTCAAGTGCGTGGCAAAATGTCTACCTACAATATTCAAATAGGCAAGAAATAGTGAACGAACAAAACGTCTACCTACAGGATATTGTGTAGGTTTAGAATCATGGAATGGTGATTTTCCCATGCAGGTGTAGAATTATATATTGTGATTTTATGATGCTGAATTTTATGATTTATTGATGCTGAATTTTATGAGAAATTGATGTAGAGTTTAATGAGAAATTGTTGCAGATTTTTGTGATTTTATCATGGAGAATTTTATTTAACATTGTATTAATGATGATGAATTAATTTTATTGATGTAAAATTTTATGAGATTTTGAAGCAGATATTTTATGAGAAATTGGTGCAGAATTTTGTTCATGCAGAATTTTATTGATCTCAAAATTATTGATGTTTCCTTTTATTCATATTGAATTGAATGAGAAATTGATGCAGAATTTTATTATATATGCAATTATTCAAATAAACAAGAAAAGAATGAGGGATATAAATGGCTAGATGATTGATAAATTTCAAAAGAAACCCTTCAAAAGGAAAGGGCTAACTAATCTCAATAATAAAACATGACATATCAACAATACAAGTTGCATTTAGTAGTCATTATATTTTACAACTCAACGAGGGTTGAATTGAATACCTAGTTGCACCTCTACCACTACCACTGGTTGATGTAGTCATTATATTAACATCATCATCGGATGTTATCAAAACAGGTACGAACTGAGCAACGTTGTTGAGTATTATATGAGGATGCTGATAAGTAATAGTCATGACATGTAAATGATGATCCAATTCCAGTGTTTTGCATATTTGCTTCTTTAGTTTACTCAACTTCGAAATTCTATGCTTTAATCGAATAATCTTTGTCTTCGCATGTTCCCCTTGATACTGAATCCCTTCATGACTATTAGTTATTTCTCCATTGTAGTGAACATAGATGATAATTGGAGCCATGGATAAACCTATTTAAATCAATTCGAATTATAACATGTTAGTGACAAATAACACATATTAAGTATGAACACAATAGAATCTCGTGGTAAAAGAATTTATTTTAAAATGACTGTGTCTTATTTATTTTTATTTTCAGAAGATTAATAAATGGTTCCAACATATTATTTGGTGATTCTATATTTCTTCTGATTTTTTATTTATTTTTTATTTTTTTGTGTTTTTTAATGCAATATTATATGCCTATGATGGTTATAAATATACTATGATCATCAGCTTTGAACATCAATGTGAGCCAATTGTATTTTTTTTTCTTCATTTATATTTTTTTGTGAAAGTTTTTTTTTTTCTTGTCACAATTAATGTTACTTAGTGTTATTTCTTCATTCAACTTGTGTATTGTAAAGTTTAGTTTAGATTTTATTCTTAAATTTATTAAACTTCTCATAACATTATTATAATAAAACAATTAATTTTTTTTTTTTGTACCCAATCTAGTGTTTGATCTAAAATAATAATTTATTAAAGAAAAAAAAAAAAAAAAGACATTAGAACATCAAACAAGCCACAAATCATAGTCTATTGCTGAGATTGTCAAAATTATTATTAGTGTTTTCTAGACTACATCTGAAAATAATAATTTAACAAAAAAAAAAAGATCTTAAAATAATAGATGAAAGAGATCTGAAAATAATATGGATGTAGATTTGTTTACCGTATTTTGAGATAAGAGATATCCAAATAGATTAATGAAGTAAGGGGAAGATTTGAGTGAACAAGTGAAAATTGAGAAAATCGCCGTTTCTGTGTTGGGAGGAAAGACAGATATGTGTTGGAATGTTGAGAGGAAAGACTGAAATATGAATTAAAAGAGTGAGTAAAAGGAAATTTTAATGAATCTTGTATTTAGGAAACACAAATTCAATTTTATTCTGCAATGTCAAATCTTCTGAAAAAGAAAATATCAGATCGTCTGAAAAAGAAAATGTCAAAACGTGGGAAAAAGGGAAATTAAAGTTTTAAATGAAACTTGTGTTTACAAAACACAAGTTTCATTTAAAATTTTACCGCCACTATTTGTACGGACGCGTGAAGCTAGTCTCATTTCATATTTAAATGAAACTTGTGTTTTGTAAACACAAGTTTCATTTTAAATTTCTCTAGTATAGTACACACACGTGAACAGTCAGAAACGGTCATTTCAAAGGGTCATTTCATTTCAGTATTTTAAATGAAACTTGTGTTTACAAAACACAAGTTTCATTTAAAATTCTACTAATGCGGACACGTGAAGCTAACTAGAAAAATTGGTAAGCAAACCAAAAAAGTTGGTAATCTTGTGTTTCTAAAATACAAGATTGACAAAAAAAAGCCAATCTTGTGTTTACTAAACACAAGATTCAATTGAAACTTGTGTTTAACAAATACAAAGTCTATTTTTCAAATTTATTTCGGCTGTGAAACATTTAGCAAAATAACTTAAAAAAAGGTATTTTTTTGCCAAAACTCCCTGAAATGTTAGCCTGGGCAAATGTAGGAAATTAATTTTTGTAATTTTGTAAGCTTCATGTAGGACCAACCTTTAAAAAATAAATAAATAAATCATATCTTATTCAATTCATTTTAGATACAAAATAAGTCAGATTTAATACTCGTTTCAAAGCCTTGGATGTCTTTGTAAATGAAATTAATTTCTCTTCAAAATGCACTCTATTTCTTATGCAAAAAGAGTAAAGAAATTTCATTTTCAAGTGTACTTTTTTTTTTTTTTTTGGTAATGGCTTTATCCTCCGAAAGGCTCTTATTCTTTCTGAATCAAACTTTTTATTTTTATTTTTTATAATTCATAAGTTTAGAAATGAGCGAATTCTGATTTAAAAGTAACCTCTATCCTTTCATTCCCTTCACTGTTTTATTTTATTTTATTTTATTTTTTCATTCCAAAAATGTATTTATCTCATTTCATTCAATTTCACACACCCATCATCATCAATGATAGAAGGATACAGCCAATGTTTTGAAATCCGTACAATATTTGCTGTATCGCGTCCAAACTGGATCATTCCAACAGTAACGTTTTTGCATGCACTCGCAAATTTGAAAGGGATATGTTTCCTCCGTGGAGACCCACTCTCATCGGCCTGCTTTGACGCTTTGTTTTAGTTTTTACAGTAAGAAGGAAGCTAATAAGACAATGCATGTACGTATCGTTCATTCATGAGCAACTGATTATTAAACCTGGGATCCACACACCATTCTTTCGCATGTTGGCACATGGATTGGATAGTACTTCTAAGCGAATCCTTTGGAAAGTGTCGGATGTTTGAAATAAATAGAAGTAATTAACCTTGCATTACAAATACGTATAAAGACTTAAAGATCGAGTAACTAATTTATTAAAAAAAAAAAAAAAGTGATAAAAAGGAAGCCATTTGAAAGTACATATATTATATTGCAAGAAAATGCCACCACATTTTTTACAAAAAAGTGATATTAAGGATACTACAAATTCAATCAATCACCGAATAATTTTGACCAACTACTGCCTTAAGAATGATACTAATGATACTACAAATCCAAGAGAATCACTGACACTCTATTGTATTAAAGTCCAATAAGACTGTCTTGAGAGGGACTGCCCAACTCACAAATCCAAAAGAGTCACTGACACTCTATTGTGATAAAGTCCAATAAGACTGCCTTGAGAGGGATTGCCCAACTCAACAGTACGCATTGTGTTAAAGTCCAATGAGCTTAACTCAATCTCAAAAGACGTCTTGAAAGATAAGAGAGGTTTATGACTTATAAACTGCACAATGCAATAAAACTTATAATGCAGGACAAGATTCTTAATACATTGTGTGACATAGTTTGTAACCCAAACCGACTCGTAACACCCCTATTAGAAAAACTAAAACCCTATACTTAAAATTTCAAGGATGAGCCTCTATTTTTACCAAAATAATAAAGAAAAAAAAAATAGGGAACACCACGCTTTAAAATGAAAAAAATAAAATAAAATCTCAAATACCACCCTTTTGTTATGTATTTTTTATTTATTTATGAAAATGATAAAATCCTTCTGTTATGCATTCAAAAGTTAAAACACGTAGGTATCTATGGTTTATAACACTTAATTCTCCCATGTTTAGATTTGTTAATTAATTTGGTTATTTAACGAAATATAAATGATGTGACAAGTGCCAGCATCGCCTGTTGATATAAAACTTAAAATAGAAAAAGAAATTTGCACCCCTCAAACCAAGAATTTTTTTGCTTAATTATAATATTATTTTTAATACTATTTTGCAAAAAAAAAAAAAAAATACTATTTGGAAACTATTGAGATGTAGCATTTTTTGTGAACTCGTCTCTTGAAAATATGAGTTCTAAAGTTGTATCCCCTGCCTCCCCCGCCAAAAAATGCTAAATTGCTTAATAGTTTTAAAACATAGCTTTTTTTTCTTTTCTTTTTTTTGTGTGTGTGTGTGTGTAAAATCTATATTATTATGTAAACCCGAAACTTTTTTGACTTTTTGTTAATTTCTTAAAATTTTGACACAAGTGTTCAGCTTTTAAGTTATCACAATTTTATACCTAAGTATTGTATTTTTTATTATTTATTTTTAGTTTAATTTAAAAGTTAAAAACCCTCATTGAGAGGTTTTGTCCCTCAAGTTTCTCTCGACTCTTTTCTCTCTAAAACTTTCCCGGACCTCTTGGCTTTCTTGCTTCCCTTGCCGCTGACGAAGCATCAGTCAAGTTCTCTGTCCCTCCTCCTTCATCCCCACATCCGCCTACTCCAATCCCTCCTTTTTTTAATAGTGCTGAGGAATAAGTAGTGTTTATCAAGAGGAATAATTAAATTAAATTAAAATTACAATTACAATTACAATCAATGGTGCCAAAATGGTGTTTATCAAGTAAGAGACCTCAAAACAGGCAATTTAAGGGTTCTGGAAAACCATTCCACTTCCTATGACAGAATCCTCCAAGAACCGTTTTTTCATTGCTCTCTAGGTTGCAAGATAAATTAAAATTGTGATGATTATGTTACCTTTTTATTTTTCAAGCTAAATTTTTAAAGGGAATATTGCCATGATTGCTGAGACATATACAAAAGGTTATAAGTTATCACATGCAATTAATCAACTATTAAATAGAGTATTCCAATATAGCAATGAAAACCCTTAAGAATGCAAGTGCATATAAAAGTAAATTGCGATTGAATTATGCGCATGAAGTTTAATTTTGTATACTGATTAGAAAGCATCAAAATTCTAAGAAGTTTTGTTCGTGACAATATTGAATGTAAATTTAATTTAATTTAATTTTTTTTTCGTCTGAATTATGTAGGTGGATTTTTTTCAACCTAAGGGCAACCAATGAGACACCTCATTTTACAATTGTGGACTGTGATGAGTTGCATCTTATACATTATGTGCCCGTTTGGAATCGCATTTAGAAGACGAAAAAGCGCCTTTTGAAAACGCCGAGCTTCATTTTGCGTTTGGAAAGTTCTTTCTTCCGCGATATTTTTCTCAAATAAGCGCTTTCTCGCAATGGAGCTCCGAGCTCCATTTTCAAATAGCGATTCAGGCCACAGCTATAGTCGTCGGGAATTATACCCTTTATCCCTAAATTATCCTTAGCTCTTTCTTGAAATCTTCATTTTACCCTATGAAATCATTACAGAGAAGCCATGAAGAAAACTCACTGCTCCCTCCCACCTGAGCTTGGTGAATGGTGACCCACAACAAAAATCATTACAGAGAAGCCATGCAGAAAACCCACAACAAACTCACTGCTCCACATCGCCCAACGAACCCACAAACCACACCGTTGGCAACCCAATACCATCGACTCAACAACCCACCTGAGCTTGCTGACCTAAGACAGAGAATTCATAAAAATAAAGAAAGAAAGAAAGAAAACAGAGAAGCCATGAGAGAGGTGAGGGGGATTGAGAAGCCATGAGAAATAAAGAAAGAAAGAAAGATGAAGAGGATTGAGTTTGATAGACAATGAGAGGTGAAGTTTCTGGAGAGAGAGACGAGGGGAATTAAGAGAAAAGGGGATGGGTCATGGGAGAGTGAAGTTTCTGGAAGAGAGATGATGGGATCATGAGGATAGAGAAAATAGGAGATGGGAATGTGTGGTTGTGAAAAAAAGAAAAAGAGGGGAAGGCAGGATGAGTGGGGTGAGATTAAAAATAATAATTGTATGATAGATATATGATAGACATTTGGGTTGATTTTTTTTTAATAAAGAAATTGGGGAAATTGTTAATTGGGTAAATTGTTTTTTATTAGAAATTTTGTTATGTCTAAAATTGGGGAAATTGTTAACTGGGTAAATTATTTTTTTATTAAAAATAAATATAATCTGGTTGATATTGGACAATGTAGAAATTGTTCAATTCCAAAATTGTATGTGCCTATTAGTTTTTATACTTGATTACTTATTTGTGTATTTGGAATAGGACCTTATGCATCTAAAATTAGATGTTATATGCAAAAAATGAAATCTGGGAACCTTCACTTCTTATTGGCAAAAAATGCATCATGTATTTTGTTATTATTATTTTTATCATTAATGGTGATTGTATTTAAGTCAATATTTTTAGTTCTTCTACGAGTACTACTAATTAAAATAACAATAATTGCAAACCATAAAAATATATTATTATTATTACTAGGGAAAATCAAAAGAATATGAAAGAATTCCCTTCTAAATTATTATGTCCTCTTGGTAATTTACACCTCAAACATCAATTTTGGTAGGTGTTTACCAAACACTCAGACTATTGAAACCGCACTTTTTAACAGCTTTTATCAAACACTCTCAACTTTTTCAATCAACCCATTTTCATTCAGCAATTATTAAAACCACAACTTTTTGAAAAAACCCATTTTCAAAAAGTTTTGCCAAACTCACATATATGTGAGGTTCTCAAATTTGCCAAGCATAAAAAAAATAAAAAAATAAATAAAAATAAAACAAAATAAGGTGTGATTCTGTTTAAGTCTTGAAAAAAGTCAAATAACATGTAAGGATAAAAAGGGAGCATATCAACTACAATTATTGAACCTACAATTACTGCAATGTATAACAAATGGCCCAATAAAAATAAGACACATCAATTAAAATTGACAAATAAACTATCTAAAGCCAACTCAGCAATTATAACCTCCACCTAACCAAAACCAGTTCACATTTTCAGTGTATCCAAACAATCTCATTCTTCCACACCTAGATCCAGTTGCCGCCGACAACCACACCTTCACCGGTTCAACACCAGAAGCCATGATTTCCACTGTAAAACTTGCAGTCAGGTGGTCCCAAGGCCGACAAGAGTTTTGGAAAGCCACCGTGACATAGCCATAGCAAGGTTACTCTTGAAAACTCATACTCATTTCTCTCAAACCCATTTGCTATGGGAGATGGTAAGATTTGGTGACAAACAAAGCCTTGGGAGCATCTCCACGTACCTAAGACCTTAGAGTTTGGGTACTCATTTTTTTTTCTTTCTTTCTAGATCTAAATCAATGTCTATGGCCATTTTTTCTTTTATTCTAGATCCAAATCAATCTTTTTGGATTTACAATTCCATAATGTTTTTTCTTGTTTGATTGCACGATGGTTGGATCTGCTTATTTTCCAAGTTTGTTTTTGTTTTAGTTTTTAATTTTCGTGTTATGTTTAGAGGATTTATGTTAGTCTTTTTAATCACATAATACTTATGGTTGCTGTAGATTTCAATTTAATGATGGATTTTTGAGGAATTTGATGCCTCTATTAAATTTTATCAATTTCTTTGAAGAACATCAATTTCGCAGATTTGTTAGTTTATGAATTTGATGTTGGGGTTTTGAGGAAATTTCTCTCTGTTGTTAATCTTAAGAAATCTCCTATGAACCCAGTATTTTCCCAAAAATGGCATAAACAATAGTGAGTTTGTGTTGGAGATCATGCTTGCTGGCGTCGAACCGATGACAGTGGGGCTGTTAGCGTTACTGGATCTAGGTGTGGGAGAATAAGATTATTTGGTTACACATACAAGATTAAATTTGTTTGGATTAATGAGAGTTGTAATTGCTGCGTTGGCTTTAGATAGTCTATTTGTCGATTTTAATTAATGTGTCTTATTTTTATTAGTCCATTTGTTATACATTTGTTGACACCTCATTTTGCTACCTACATTTTAACCCTAACACAAACTAGGGTTTTCACAAACTAAAATTCTAAAAACGGAAATGCACAACTTACCTAAATTAGGGTTTTAAACCAATAGTGTCTTTGACCGTTTGATTGACCATTAAAAACAATCAAACAGATCTTTAAGTCGAGACGATTGAAATGATGTGTCATGTGTTCAAATCGGACCATGTGTGTGAAAATTATATCCAGTTGAAGTTTTAATGAACAAAGTGCATAATAATTAAATGGCATTGGGCACATAAGATTAATCCAAATTAATTATGATTGGTCCATTAATTGGATTAATTTTAATTAATAAGGTGTAAATATCTTATGAACTCAAAGTATTAAATTATCATGAACTCTAGCACATTGGATAAACTGAACAAGTTAATTGGATAATTGTTGATTAATTAATTAATTAATTAAAACATTTGGATTTTTGAATTAAATTGTTCAGTGTTTTAAGGAGTTAAGAAGATTACCAATTATCTGTTAATATCTGATAATCAACCAGTAATAATTTGAAAATTCAAGATTTAAATAAAGAGATAATATCAAAAAGGCTCTTATAATGTATAATTTCTTTTATTGTGATTTTCATAGTTTGCTTTAATGGAAGATACTAATATTATTTTCATTTGTTTTCTTTCATGAGCATGAGCATACAACCATCAACAAAGTGAACAAAACCACAACATCAGAAAACAAAACTAAACGATTTATTTCTTTTCCATATTTTTGTTTGCACTTTCAATACAAAGTGATCTCATATTTATGTTCTTTCTTTCAGGAGCATGATAATGTACAGAAAGAGCAACAACAACAATAGGAAAAGCAAACACTCAGTTTCTGGCGTTACAATATCCCACTAACCGTACACACACACCATCATCATCACCTACACTTCACAATTACCCCCAATTACATTCATCCATTGACACCACACCTACACACAGGTTCACACACCATCATCACCACCTACACCACACAATTACCCACGGCACAACCCATACAAGGCATGCCTCACAATCACAACACACACATCTTTTCCATTACAAATCCACAATCGCAAGGCCGTGAAACATCCACCACCCATGGCCAAACACCCACCACCCACGGCATCACCCACGGCCAAAGATAACAACCCATCACCAAAATCCAATCCAAAACCCAAACATAGGTTCACACAAAATCCATGACCTATACCCACACGGGTTCACCCAAAAATCCTACCCATACCACCATGGATCACACCATTCCAAAATCACCATTCAAAGCCGAGTGAGAGAAAGAAATAGAGAAGTGAAAAACTGAGAGGAAGAGAGAAGAAAGAGCAGCCGAGAGGGAGAGAGAGAGAGAGAGCCACTGCCGAGGTTGTTGACGGTGCCGGCGGCGCATGGTAGTGAGAGAACAAAGACCTTGGCCATAGTGGCCTTGGTCCGATCCAGGTGAGAGAGAGTGAGATTAAAGAGAGAGAAAAGAAAGAAAGAAAGATGAGATAGGCGGCTGGAGAAAAAAGAGAAAGAAATAGACGGGTCGGGTTGGATCAACCCGACCCGGTATTTTTAGTGAAACCCTACCCGATTTTTTTAGAGAGATTATTAGACCGGGTCAACCCGACCCGTGACCATTTAAGCAACCCAATCCGAAAGCTTTAAGCCCCATTCCCACGCTCAACATTTAATCCAAACTCAAATCCATTTAACAAGCCCAATCCGAAACCCATTTAACCCAAACCAAATTCCTTCAAATCAAACCACACACTCACATTCAATCCAAGCCCAAAATCAAAACCTAATATTTAAACAAACCCAACACCAAAATCCAATCAGTCCACATTCCACATAAATTACGAAAACACTCCAAAACTTCTAAAATTACACTTTAATCCCAAATTTCCCAAAAATCACATTTTGGCCCCAAAACTTCCCAAAATCACACTTTGACCCCAAAATTGCCCAAAATCACATTTTGATCCCAAAATTCCCCAAAATCGCATTTTGACACCAAACTTCCAAAATTACATTTCAACCCCGAAATTTCCCAAAATTGAATTTTGACCCCTAAGCCATACAAGCATCTTTTAAAGCTATACAAGCAATTCCTCTCAAGCTATACAAACAATTCTTTTCAAGCTGTACAAGCAATATTGAGGTGATCTTTTCAAGCCAAATAAGCAGGCAGGTATAAATTCTAAACTGAATCTTATATATTTGTTTTGATTGTTTTGTTTTTTTTTTCTTGAATACCATGCTTATATGACTATAACATGATGTTTCACATGAAATAAATTAAACAACAACTTGAACATTAAAATTCGATTGTGATGCAAACATGAGTTTATATACTTTGACATGATATGAATATTGGCTAAGCTTAATCTAGAAGATCGACGTATGTCGGGTAAAATGGGGTGCAAACACCTTCCCATTTTATAACCAAGCTTTCGAATCTTGAATTGACGGTTTGTATTACAAAGTGTCTTACAAACAAACTATTTTTCCTTTTACCAGACTGTAATTAGGAAACTCATTTACATGTGGTTCTTTCTTTTTACAAATTCATTGGCAATTTTACAAATTCAAAGATGAATAAAGAGGAATTATTCTTTATTGTGGAATTTCTTATTTTGTCCAAGTAATTAAAATAAGTGGCGACTCCATTTACATGTACAATCAACCTTCAAATCGAGAGGGTTGATCCATTGTCGGTTGGGTCACATTTTGAGGCCCATTTGACCCTCGGGTCGTGGTTCTCAGTTGTAATTGTATATTCAATAATGCAACTGATATGCTCCTGGATAAAAACTATATTGAAAGTACAAATAGCATATTCGACTATTACAAATAACATTAGTGGTACCTCTCCATTACCAGTTCATAATTTTTTGAGCTATTAAAAAGGGCAATAAATCACTTTTGAATTATCAAACGAGTTCAAATAATTATGAAAATGATATTCTAGCCAAATGTGAAATCCATATTATGACGAGTGCATGCATTTTTCAAGATGTAATGTATTACATCCATGGAGATAGTTTTTCAATTGCATATATATGAGCAAAAGAGGATACCAATATCTTATATATTCCTCATATATTCAAATTAATAATTATTTTTTAAAATTTTATTTTTAATACTTTTCTCGTCATTGACGGGTTTTATGATTAGTACTGTAAAAAAAAAAAAATTATGGAGGAAAATCCCTCCTCGAATCGACCATAAACACTCCACACAAATATTCTTAACATGCTTCATTGGTTTAATGGCTTGTCGTTATTATTTTTTTATTGAGTTTGAGAATGAGTAATATGATGGTTAGCACTGTCTTCTTCTTTTTTCCATACATCAATTAGTGATGTTAGCACTTGTCATATCATCAAATTTTCCATTAAAATTAACTAAACTGACTAATATATGTATGTAGGAAGTGAAATTTTGTAAGTCAATTACAAATTGTCACGTCAAAATTTAGTTACAAATCTTAAATATACATGTGTCACTAAATGAATTAAATAAAATATCAAAAAAGCAAATTAAATTGTTCATGTGTCATCATATTGGTAAATTAAAAACTCAGCACATGCCACTTGGATCCGCACATCAAGATAATAGTCTTTTCGACTCATATTGGAACACTTGTAATTGATAATTATCTCTAATAAAAAAAGATAAAGTGAAGATAAATATCAACAAATCCTATTGAGTCTCTTATATTGTGAGCCAATCAAAATCGATCACTTATTTAAAAAAAAAAAAAAAATTTCAAGTGGACTCTTCCTTAAAAACCCACTATAAATAAAAGCCTTCTTAGCTCATTTGTCACCAATCTTTCAAGCATTGAAGCATTGAAGTTCTGTCAAAGTCACACCACAAGCTTTTTGAGAACTACAAAATCTCCAAACACCTACATCAAAGTGTTTTTTCAGATTCAAGCCTTAAGCTCCAAGGAATTCTACATCAACGTCCTCAAATTCAAAGAACAAGAACACTCGAAACCCTTTGAAGAACATGAAGAACTTCTAAACAAGCCTGAGCCTAGAAGTTCATCCACAAGTTTGTTGTTGACTCCATTTGATTTGAGAACTCATTGACTCAATTTGATTCAAGAAACACGTTTTTCGAAGCACTCGAACTGAAGTCATCTTTGAAAGAGACAATCATAGATTTAAAAAAAAATAATAATAATAGTATTTGTTACAAATTATTACAATCAATTGAAAAGACTTAAAATTTATTGAAATATCACATACCAAACCACATGAACCTCTAAAATAAAATTTGAACTTATAATGTTTACTCCATAATAATTGTAGTATATTATTGAGTCAAAACATCAATAAACATATATTGTTTCCTAAACTGAATTTAATCTCTCTTTTGTACTCAATAACAAGTGCTTTTACTAATTAAACTAATTGAAACCCACAATTTCCCACGGGTATGGTAATTATAATTTTCCAAAAAAAAAAAAATTGAATGCCAACCCATAACATTACCCAGCGAAAATCTGGATCCGGGTACAACCCATCAGTTGAAACAAAATTCGGAGCCAAACACAAACAGTCTCTGACTCTTTTGTCTTGGTCTAAACCCGAGAGATAGAGAAAGAGAGAACTCAATGGCATCGAAAGCTTCAACACCGCCATATCCGAGCGCTGCGAGAATCGCTGATTCTCAATGTTTTCCTCAATATACTGCTTCTCTCAAATGTAAGCTTCTTAATTTTCAGACTCTTCTTTCTAATTAGTTTATTTATTTTAGTTAATATTTATTTCGTCATACCTATATATTTTGGTCTTTTACTTTCTTTTGACCTCTATCAGTGTTGTTGGTTCAATTTTATAGAAAAAACATAGACCCTTTCTTTCACATTTCATTTTCCTTTGATGGGTTCTCTTTGAATTATCTTATTGTGTAGTTTTTTTTGTTTGGTTGAGATCGACATGAGGGTTGAGTTTGTGAATTAGTGAATTGGGGTTGTCAAAAACATTAGGGATGGTTGTTGAAATCTATATACAATATAATCATAGACACACACACACACATATGTATAATTTAATAAAAACTGTATCTTTTTGTTATTAGTAGAATAATAAGTTCCGATAGAGTTGTGATAAGATCTCAAGATGATAAAAGTTTGTAGAAGATAGAGGATATGATAAATTAGAGATCTTTTAGGCCAACACTTTTTACAAAGTTAGATCTAACATATTTTTATTCATAAGAAGAAAAAAAAAAAAAAAAAAGAAAAAATTGGGACAATGGGCGTTGTATGTAATAGCAATAGTGAAATGGTATGGTATTGCTAACCGTATTGACAATTATGACCATGATTCCTCTAGTATTACGGCCTTTACTACAATGATGCTGTCCATAGATCAAATTATTTTTGGATTGCTTTGCACTTGACTGTCTACGGCTCTATTGTGTGCTTGGGTAGACTTTTTGTATAAAGGTATAGTCATGCTATTAACTATTTTATGTTCTTTTCGTTCTAAGAGGTGGAATAGAGTAACCCGGTTAAAGAGTAATGATCATACGTCTGTAATACATTGTATGCCCCATAATAGGTTCCATTCTTCTACCATTTCCTAGTAGTCAATGAGTATTCATAGCTATTATCTTGACACTAGAGAAGAGTTTAATCCAATGCTTTATTTTTGTCTTAGTTGATCCCAATTCGCCATTAAAAGTGTATTGATTTTTACCCAATGACTGGATACTTTTGTCACTAATTACTGCATATTTGACTCAGTTTATATATTTGTTTTCTTCCCTATGAGTTTTAGTTTCAATAAGAATGATAGTTCTTACCGATATGGATTCTACCATATAAGTATTTTTCATTCTTTGAAAAAAAGAGAGAAAATTGTGACGATGGGCTTTGTATGTAATAAGATTTTTTCCTTCAATGTAAAGTTTAGTATATGAGTTCAGCCTTGTCTCAAAATATTGTGATAATAATATGTTTTACCCAAAAATAAAGTATTTGTGGATTAGTACAGTTTCCAATGTTGTTTCTGTGGGGGTATCATCATTTTTTGGTAAGCATTTTTTGGAACTAAGTGTTTGTTATTGGAATCTATAACTGGGTTTTGCATCATGATGCCCAATATGCATGTTTGTTATTAGAAACTATGGCTTGTGGCTTATTGTTGGTCATTGAGGTCCATGACTATCTATAAGTAACAGCTTAACTGTGCTTCAAGTCTGTAAGGGCCTAATGAGGATGTTTTTATGTCTCATGAGGATGTCTCATATTTTTTCTATATTACAGTAGATTGCAACTTTCCTCTTGTGTCTCTATCATTATAGGGATAATCTTTATAGTGGTTCATTCAACATATTATTTCATGCAATCTCATAAATCACTCTCTCAAATTTTAAATAATGGTTAGTGACAAAGGGAGATGATCAGAGTAGAAAGAGATCACATGATGCTTCATCTTGCAAAAGACAATTTATACGTTACCTCTATGAGCTTTCTAAGAGTTAATGTCTTAATGATGGGAGCTATCATGAAACTTAGTTTGGCTCAAACCAGGAAGACTGTCTTGAATGCACTTGTGTCACCAGGTAGTCTTTCATGTATGAACTTTTACTAATCATGTAAAAGCAAGCTACTAATTTAACTTTCACAGGTACATTCCATGGGTGATGTCCCGTGTGAATATCCTGATTGATTGTGCCGGTGCACACTACTTAGCATCGTCTTGACTGAGGAAGTGATAATGTGATCTTAAAACATGTTGTGGTAGTATACTGAGTTGTAATTGAACTATATATTGACTGGATCTTTTTGTGGTGTATAAGCGTCATTGACTAATCACCTTAACCTACCATTCCAAGAGATTTCTCACACCTATTATATATTAATTTCGTTGCTGGTTCTTGCAGGTTTAGAAGAAAATGGCTCGGACAAGAGTAAATGTCAAGAACATTTTCTTCGCAGCTTGTGTTCATGCTTTATGCACACATCCTGTCTTTTTAATAATATTCGTCTTTATTGATAAAAAAAAAAATGTCAAGAACATTTTGATATTTACAAGGAATGCAAGAAAAAGGAGGTAATGGATCTTCTTTCAATGTTTAAATTCTCTGTATATTTCATTGTTATATATGATTGAAATTGATGAAGAAATTGTACTTGGATGCACAAATGTTTGAGTAAGGACAATGGTACCATTGGCATGATGACACTATTATCCACTCTCTCTAATAGTAAATTATTCCAATGGCTTGTAATATTGCTGTAAACTATATGATTATTGATTCTTCTTCTTCTTTTCAACAGAGGGAAGCTCGACTAGAACGCAACAGGAATAGGTCACTCTTCTCATGAAATTCTTTTTCTGATTGGCTTCTCAAAATTATAATCAGCAGAAGCTAAGTTTGAGCTCACTACAAGTGTCAATCCCTCTTTTCTTGCGGCATTCAATATGTAGATCTTCACTGAATTCCAACACCAAGTTATAGAGTTGGCTCCATGTCATATCTAGAAGAGTTTAATAAATTTCTGTGTTTGCACAACCCATGCTATGCTCTTTCCATGAGGCTTAAAGTAAGGGCTTGGTTTTCATTTCAAACAATTTTTTTTTTCATCTAGGTTGCACCCAAGTGAAAACAAAACGCATGTTAAAGTATCAGTTATTTAGAAAGTAGTAATTGACGAGCTCTATAAACAACAGTGATTCATCTAATTTCATACAAAAATATAGGGGAATCTATTTTCCAGTATCATGCAAATATGTAAGGGAACCTATTTTCCCACTTCTTTGCAAATTAAACATGCAGCTTCTAGCATTGGAACACTGAAGAAATATGTTCCACTGTTTCTTAACTAGGAAGGGGAAGACACATTGCAGTTAATACTTAGTAATGTGATAACTTGTCAATGACTTAGGATGATATCAGTATATGAATGATAATACATTTTTCCAGTATTTGCATGCTAAATTCCCTTGCCGAAGATAATATAACAGTGCCAAAAGCGTTTAAAACATCAAATGCCAAAAGTCACTCTCCTCACATGGAGACGAATACCATGTTGGGGTTGAAGCACTCCATAAGCAGGAAAGTGTTGGTTTGTTTGTGAGAGCGAGAGGTAGAACTTGGATAGAGTAAGAGAGAAGATACTGGCTTCTTCACACACTCACACAACACTCTATATAAGAGATGACACTCTCGATGCACACAGAAGAAGATAGAATGGAGAAGGAAGAAGAATAAACCTCTTCTTGTATTCTTATTTTTCTTCTACACTCTTGGATTGGAATAGATGAAAACATATATATATATATTTTTTTTTTGATAATTAGATGAAAACATATATATACAACACTATGCAACCTTAACTTTCACCATATTCAATTATTATTAATATTTTTTTTTTTTTGGTCATAATCGATAGAGAAACTTTATTGAGAAAAGATAAAAAGCATTACATCAAGGGTCCACCATTTATCAACCAAGTTTACACTTATAGCCATGAATGGGACGAAAACCTGTTATCACAGGGAACATCTACACATTTACAATATACATATTCAAGGGTAAAACTTAGGTATAGTTTCTTAGGCTAGGTACATTAGGTTACCTAATTAAATTCAAACACATGATTGCATTAACCAATGGAATACAAACAATGTTATCTTTTCCAAGAATATTTAAATTCAATGTATTTGAATTCAACTAGGAACTTAATATACTTGATTTAAGGAACTGTACCTAAATTTTACCTCCAGTGGCAAAGCTATGTGTAAGCTAGACTGGGCTATAGCCCGGTCCAACTTTTTATTTTTATTTTTTAAATATGATAGCTAATTTTTTTATTTATTTTAAAAAGCCCTAGTCCTAGCCCAGTCTAAATTTCAATCCTAAACTCTAACCCAAGCCCATTCCAATCACAATCTCATTCTAAATTCAAGCCCAAACCCACCAATTTTTAACCTAATCCATCCAAATCTGATCTAAAACCCCAAAATCTCAAGTTTCAAAACAAAAAAAAAGTCTGTAGAACTCAAACTCACCGTGCGTGATTGACGACTAGTGCTCATGACTAGGGGCGGCTTGCTTGAATCACCGTCACCGCCGCCTCACCGCTTGGTCACAACTCCGCCTTTCCGTGACGTCGCCTCATGGCTCGGTCGCACCCCTTCGCGCCTCTGCCTCTCCGCGACGCTGCCTCATCACTCGGTCGCACGGTGCACCTCCGCCCTTGGTACATCTCTCTGACAATCTGACTATGTTTCTCTCTTTGTCTTTCTTTCTTTCTCTCTTACTTTTTCTCTTTCTCTCTTTCTTTCTTTCTCTGTGACTGACTGACTTGGGTTTATTGTGATTTTAATTTGTAATTTTATTTGTGGATGAGAATGGATAGTGTTGATTGATGTGAAATTGTACATTTTTTTATTTGTGAGTAGGTTTGCTGAGTGTCTTGGGTTTTGAATTTATATGAATTGTTTATTGTTTGTGTTATGGTTTTTATTTGTTATTTGTGTTGTAATGATGTGAATATATTAGATTAAAATGTTCTAACTAGGTGCTAGATTATAAGTACTTACATATTTTTTTAAAACCTCATGTTTACTGTACGAAACAAAAAGAGTTTGAAAAATATAAAACACATATTAAACATTTTTGATATTATATTTATACGAAAATACTTCAATTTGATTTAATTTCGGTACTTTTATGGACGGTATAATTGTTTATTTTGTTATTTTGATTTTAAATAAATAAAATAAAATCATTTTAAATTATAATAATATGAGATAATAAATATATTGATTTTGATCTTCTTTTTGCTAAGTAAGTGAATGAATGGCTTTATTAAACATCATTTCATTCATTTATTTATTATTTATTTTTCTTGAAAACACAAGCAAAAATTGGGAAAACATAGTAAATATATTAAATGCTTAATTTGTTGATTTTTATTTATAAAATTATATTAAGATAACATAAATATGCTACTAAATTTGAATATATTAAATGAAATAACTTGATATATATAGCTGTTTTTTCAGTCTCAAATTTTTCATTCAAATTTTTAATATACCAATACGTATTATTATTTACGTTTTTTTTCATTCTTGGCTTTTATGCTGTATTTTTACAACATTTTTTAAATTTTAAACCGAATGAAAGGTATATGTTTTTCGTACCGTTTATATTTCATCCCATATATTACTAAATAAAATTTTTTTTTACCGTCGAGATTTACTTAATATTCCAGCCCACCCCAAAATAAATTCCTGACTTCGCCCCTGTTTACCTCATATTCAATTACATAACTTAAACAAATTTACTCTGCATACAACTCTCCACACAACTTCAAGAAACTCCTCCATACATTCACTCAAATCTATTATATAAACTAATAGGTGAAGCTGAGAGATTTTTTTTTGTCTTCTCCCAAACTTGCCATGTCAGATTTACTCTTCTCACGTCAATCCAAATCTCAAGCCTCTCAATTCTCTCGTAACATTCCAATTCCGGTCCACTTTCTTTTCTTTTTTTGGGCTGGGCTTTTATTATTATTATTACCTTCTCACTCTCACACGTATAACTCTCTTAACTTTCTCTCTCACACGTTATTCTCTAACGCTCCCTCCCTTAGACGACTCCTCTGCCTACCGGTGAAAGGTTCAGTTCTCTCTTCCCTATCTTGACTCCTCATCTTCCCATTACACCCAACTGCCTAACCCACAATCTTTCTTTGACATTAAAGATTCGGCTTTGTAACAGCCCCTTCTTGAACCGTTTCAAGATCTGGTGGTCACACACATATATATCTCAAATCACTCATTGGAGAGAGCATCAAGAATTCTCTACAATCTTTCTGCGATCAATGTCGTCGCACCGGTGAGGCTTAATTCAGATTTCAATTTGATTATGGGTTTCCAGTTTCTTTTTTTTCCCTTTTCAGATTTTGATTTGGGGTTTTGATAATAGGATGTTATTTTGGGAATTGGGGTTTCTGACTAGGGTTTGTTCTGAGTTTTTTTTATGTAGGTTTCTTGAATATCACCACGGTTTGGGATCTGCCAGCGATTTTTGAATATCACCTTAAGGAATTGTAGATTATCTGCCAGCAATTTTGAATACCACTGTAAGGAATTGTATTTCTTCTTTTAGAGCAGCTTCTCTAATACCAATTGTTATTTTTCCATTCTATTGTGATTTTTGACAATGGTATTCCATGTTGACTCTGCCAGTGGGAAGATGGAATATCCATATTTTTCTTGCAGGAACCTTCATGTATGTTATTGGCTTTACCTATGGAGGCCAGTGCCAGAAAAATTCAGGTATTAGTAATGCATGAACTACCTCAGACCAAAACTGTCTATCAAAACCTGACACTTTTCAGAACTCTACCTAAAACTTAAAGAGCAACTGGTGCTTATAGTCATAGTCAGGTACTGATCACACTGTCCACCCTAGAGAATTTTAGGACAATAAGTTGATTTTATATTCATGGTCCATGTTTTGATGTCATATGAATGTTATTTTGTTCCTTTGCGTTAGGGTATCAAAGGATTATATTCAATTGGATCCCATTTAATATATTCAATTGGAAGAAGATTTACAAAGAGCCAGATGTATCCTCGCTGATGGAGACGCTGCTTTTTTCCTTCCTGCCAAATTTCAAGGTGCTTTCTCTCTCTCTCTCTCTCTCTTATATTATTCTCTGATTACTCCAATTAATTATTAATTTTAAAAATTGATATGGTTGTAGGTGGATTTTTGAAGATGTTTCTGGGCCCTATTAATGTTCGTGCCTCTCATGAGCAGTAATATTAGGATTTAGCTAGCTGTATGTTCAACGTTGATTCAATTGGACAAATTGATGCTCCATTTGCAACAATCTATACTCTAATGTAAAACTAAAACTTTTTAACTTGATTGGCAAGGTGATCTCATAATGTTGCAACCTATTACAAGTGTGGAGAATATGTTCCTTGATTGGCAAGGTGACTTTGATTCATGTTCTTTCAAAGAGTTGGTTGATTGTACAAAACATGTTTAATGGTGAATATTGGTATTGGATATGTATTGCAACATTGCTTGGATTTTCTCTTCTTTTTAATTTTTCTTTTCGTTGCAGCACTGACATTTTTAAATCATAAGTGAACATTTTGCTTCATTCTAATGTTCTCTTCATTAGATATTTGAATCTTTTTTGTTTTATTGTATCCTTTCAACTGACTTTCAATGTGGTTATGGATAATGAGTCTGAAAGAAACCTTAAGAGACAATGGGGAAGTATGGATTTTTGTATTTGTGCACATACTTGCATGTGTTCATATAATTGATTTGTGTTAGTTTGTTTCTCACCAATCTGAATGAAATCTATAGCTGCCACAGCTCTGTAGTAGTTAGAAAATACACTTTATGGCTGCATGTGATCTTTTATTTATGTACAAGTTTTCTTATGTACTATTATATTCCTTGGGTGGGTTTGAACAAGAGAATAAGATTATTGCAACCACTTATTAATTAAATTTGTATCATATTTGTGGTTTGTTAGTTTAAATTTAGGATTATGTTAGTTAATTTTTGTTTCATGCAAATTCAATTTCATTTTGTTCATTTGGAATTGTTTTTGATTTGGTTGTAAGCATGCAATAGGAAGTTGATGGTTTGCTTTCCTTCTCTTTTGTTTTAGTTACACACTTGGCATGCCTTTGATCTGTTTGATAAATTGTCTGAAAGAAGCGCCTATCCAAAGTCTTGAATTCATTTTTTATGTTTCTTTTTATTGATTATGAGAGTTCCAGTTCTGTTTACTTTTGTTGATAGTGGGTGGCTGGAATTTGGGGCTCAAATTGTTCTTCTATTATATATTTCCAATTCTTATAAGTTGTTTAATTTTTAGCTAGAAACTCATCCATTACTAGATAAATGATCCCCATCTTTTACCCAAAAGCTAAACATACCCTATTTATAAATTTGCTTAGAAAGGAAAAAAGGTAAAGATGGTTTTGTAGAAATTTTGGGTATAGTTTCTCAATTTATTTATATGTTATATGGATACCTTTTAATGATTTCACATGCTATGTTATATGGTAGGTTACTACAATTATTTGGTGTAGAAAATAGTTTGGTAGATTATAGATTTGATTTTTTTATTTTTTAGTTTTTAGTTTGAGGTTCCATCTGTACAAGTTGAATAGTTGTCTCTTCTATGATTTGAAAACTGAATGTAGTTCATCTTTAATATGATATTCTTGATTACAGCCCTGTCTCAAAATGGGTAATTGAGATTGTGGTTCCTGTCACACCATTGAAGTTTGTGCTCATGATTTACTGCCTAATGTTTAAAAATGGAATTGTTATAGCATATGCACTTGGTCATTTTTTTTAATGTTATTATTTATTCAATCAGTTTAGTAGCAGTTGTTTTATCCATGAGATATCACAAGTGGATTTATTGTACTGGCACTATTATAGTGAGTTCAAAATAAAACTTGGCCTTTTATTATTTCTATTCCCAAAGCTTTTCACTATACCAGCTTTAATGTTCCTACAAATGAAATTGAAATAATTTTCAGATTTCTTATTATATGGAAATTGCACATGGAAAAAAGAAACCCAAGAACAAAAGAGAGTTGTAGTTAGGAATAGCTGGATCAAATCTTAGAAACTTAAATTAATTAAGCACATGCCTACTCTATATATTTTGGCTAAATGGTTTTATGGGTTAGACCAAAACAACACATTTGCAATCAAATGAATATGCATTCATTAAAGGGACTTGGCTACTGATAGTTTGCTACTTTAAATGGTTTTGCTACTTTAAGCTATTGGTGTTACAAACCCATTTTGTTCTTTGTTGTATTGTTTATAGCTATAGAAGTAAAGTACATTTAAAGTTGTAACGTTGTGGTGTTTATTGGTACATTTGAAGGGCTGGGATGATTCATACAAACATATGACAATACCAGAGCATGAATGATGAAGTTAGAAAAGTTGTTACCTTGAATGAAAAAAATTCAACATGTACTATTTGGTATGGAGATTGTATATATATGCATGTTTACTTTATGCTTTGATATGTATGAATGTTATACACTCTAAATCCATGAGAATAATTGTGATTTTGCTTTGAGAGCTTAAATCCTCATGGCTATGATAAAAAATAAAAATAAAATGAATAAGTTAATATTATATTGTTTGGCTTTCGTTTCCACTTATATATTATTAAGATCTATTATTTACTTATGATGTTTTGGTTATCCAAATTATTAAGATATTTTATTAACTTATGAGATTCTCAAATTTATATCGAAATAACTTTTTGAATCAATTTTACTTGGGCCAAAGAAAACCCATGACAAATTGCATTCAAACTGTGAAGGAAATTGACAAGAGTAGAATTAGATATGGAAGTGTTGTATAATTTGCAACAACATAGATTAAGCCTATACAAATTATATTCAAATAACAAATTAATTAAATATACCGCGCATCGCGCGGGTCTTCGACTAGTGTTATTTAATATATAAAACTCATGTTATGAATGAAAGCTTTTTTAAATAAGTAAAATTTCTAACACTTCAGTCCATCAAAAGCCAATAGTTTCTCAAGAATATTTTCTTCAGGAATTGCTTTTAGTTGATTCAGAGCACTTTCCCATTCCTCTTTTCTTCTATCACACAGAAATGAACCCAAAACTTCAAGAGCTAAAGGAAGGCCCTCAGCATAATTAACAAATTTGTTGCACAAATCCAGAAAATCATTTTCACAACTGGGTTTGCAAAAGGCTTTCTGACAAAAAAGCTGCAGAGCTTCCTCATTATTTAGTCCTTTAGCCATACATGCAGCTTGAACTTCATAGTTGGCCAACAAATGTTTATCTTGAGTAGTTACAATGATTCTACTTCCTGGACCAAACCAATCATGCTTCCCTACTAATGTTTCTAGTTGTCTTTCTTCAGTCGCATCATCAACAACAATAAGAACCCTTTTATTACGTAGTCTACTGCTGGTCACCTGGATTCCCTTATAAACATCCCAAAAATCACTTTTACTTTTCAACTTCATATCAGAAAGGAGTTGTTCTTGTAAAGTCTCTAAACCATGTGTTCCTTTAGAAACCTCTCTAACATTTCGGAGAAAGCTGGTAGCATCAAATCGATCACAGATCCTGTTAAAAACAACTCGTGCAAGAGTTGTCTTTCCCATTCCCCTCATCCCGCATATCCCAATAAAACGAACATCCTTTGAATCCAAATCTAGATATGAATTCATCTCCTCAACACGAGAGCCCATTCCAACAAGACTGTCTTCATAAACATTTGAACGTGTATCATTGATCAATTCAGAAAATATCTTGTGAACAATGCTTCGGATGAACTCTGCCTCAGGCCTATAAGAAAGACAAAACATAAATATTTGTGTCAACGCAAACCAATTGGACATGAAAGCATTGATGTTTTGCTTGTTATTGAACTTAACAACATAGTCAGAGCTTGATTTGCTTGGCAAAATCCTAGGGGGGCATTTAAAAGTAAACTATCAGTATCCAAAAAAAAGAAAACATGGGTTTTTATGTAAACTTGAAGCAGTAGTGCAGGGGTGGCCCTGGGCAAGGGCGAGATGGGCGACCGCCCTAAGCCTCACCTCAAAATTAGGCCTTATCCCAAAATTTTTAAGGCCCTTATTGAAAACCTTAAAATATTTATATATACAAAAATTAAAGAGACCCATATATTTAAAACAAGCTTTAAATTAAGCCTAATAATAATTTATTTCTCTAACCCAAGTATGTATGAGAACAATTTTTGGTATTTATTTGATGTGAAAAGCTAACTTCACTAAATTATGATAATTTGAAAAAGTATTATGTTAATCTTAAAGGTTTTTTAAAACCTGATAATTTTTTTGATCTTGATGGTATTGATTTATTTTCAGACTTAAAAGTCTTACAAGAGATTTTACCAAAAGAAAAAAAGACAGTGACAAATATACTTAATTTTATCAAGGAATTGAATTGTTTCAAATGCATCTATTGCATATAAATATTATTGACTATATTTGTCACAGTCGCATCCATTGAAAGAAGTTTTTCAAAGTTAAAATTATAAAAATCTTATTTGCGTTCAACTATATCACAAGAAAGATTAAATGGATTATTATCTATTGAACAATATTTGTTAGAAAATATTGAATATAAAAGTTTAATTAGTAATTTTGTAACAGAAGCCGTATGTTATGTAATTTTTCAATAATTTTTTTTAAAGATAGAAGGCCTCATTTTTTTGCACTGCCCCAAGCCTCATAATTCCCAGAACCGGCCTTAAGCAGTAGGGACTATATTGTTCAGCATGGATTTTCTTATACCTTTTCTTTCTTTCTTTTTTTGAAAAGTAATGTAATTTGATTGAAATTCTGAGTTTGCTACTTAAAACCTAGATATCAGCCACGCACTAGGAAATCTTAAATGCCATGCCTTTATGGTGATGAAAATGTACCCTTTTAACATCTACATAAACAGTATTAAGTATCTGAATCAGAACAAGCAAAAAAGATTCTCATTATAAATTAGAAGAAGATTAGTTAGTGTTACCCATCCTTTATATGTTTTCCAGAGAGATTGGCCACTTGTCTTACAGCAGCTCTCCACTTCTGCACCTTCTCTATATTCTCCTTGAAACGTTTTTCATGTTCAGCAAAGGCCACTTCAAAAGTCCCCTTCTGATGCCGCACATCACTAGGGTCCACATGGTAGAAAATGGGCAACACTCACATCCCACCCTCCATGCATTCAACAATCTTCGCAAGTTCTTCCAAGCACCAGGTGGAAGATGCATAGTTTTTAGACAAAATGATGACTGTCCATCCTTGATTTTTCGACTGCATTGAAGAATTCCGGCGAAATGGGATTTTCCATCTCATGTTCTTCATCATCCTTAAAGGTTATAATCCCTTTATCATTCAAAGCATGATATAGATGGTCGGTAAAATTATTACGGGTGTCTTCAGCTCTAAAACTAAGGAAAACTTATTCGGGTTGGGGTTTAGAACAAGGAGAGGAAGAAGATGATGGGGCAGTTTGAATGCTGGGGGAATCCATTGGTACTTACTAGCTAAGCTTCTTTGAGTTAATTGACGGGGCAGTTTGTATGCTAAATGTGGAAGCCAATATTTCACACCTTCTTATAGTACCGTGCCCTCAGTGATTAGTGGAAAGAAGCAAGGAAGCTACAGCTTAACGCATCACGGACTTCACGGCGACAAGCGTGGTCTTGAAGTTCGAGAACAAAAGAAAAAACCATGCATATACAAATGTGAAAATATGAGCTTGTTATGATCTGCTCATTTCTCTTCTTGTGGTAAATTGTCTCGTGTCTCCTCAGTGCTTTCACCAAGCGAATCACAATAAGTCTATAGGGAAATTTCATTCGCTCTCAAGTCTCGAAGTCTCTTTTACCTTTGTGGTCTGCTTAGTGCTTTCACCAAGTCTATATGAAATTTCACTTTAATTTCCACTCTCTTTTCCATTTGTAACTGTGGACGGAATAGATTTGGATCCTCACCATTTGGTTTTGAAATGAAGAATTTCCATTTTAAGGACACGATTTATTTTAATTAAATTTATGGTCTAGATCCTAACAGCTCATTTAAAAGCCTTTTGTCTTTAACTCTAGCAATAACTAAAGTTAGCCAAATGGACGGCAAGTAAGTAAAAAAAAAAATTGTAATGAAAAGTTGTTTTAGGAAAAATCAAAAGGAGTGATTTTTTTTTTTTTTTAAGGAAGAGTACTGATAAAGATTGACTAATTTAAAACAAAACTTCTTCTAAAAAATATTGGGATTCAACAAAAATCTTTGAAGGAGATGGTATGGTGATTAGTTTACTTTGAGAATAGGCACTACAAGGATAGTCACTTGGTAAAAGAATCTTATGGTTCTTTAAGGGATGCCCATGAGAGTACTCCATCATTCGACGCATCATTATTGATCCAGGATGCCCAAGACGATTATGCCAAAGCATCAATATATTTGGGTCAGAACACTTCTGGTGCTCTATAACATTTGTTTCAATTATTCTCATAGTGGTATAATATAACCCAGAAGAGAAAAAAGCAGTTTTTCTAATATGAGCTTCTGGCCCGAAACTTCTTCATTGTTGGTTTCAATATGATATTCATTATAACATATATCCTTAAAACTAAGTAAATTTTTTCTAGATTTAGAAGAGTACAAAGCATCGTCAATATAAAATTTTGTTCCCTTTGGTAACATGATATTTGCTCTTCCGGAGCCTTTAATTAGGTTGGAAGAACCTGATATGGTATTGACATAATCTTTGCTTAGGGATAATTGTTGAAAATATTTTTTATCTTTAAGGATTGTGTGCGTTGTTGCATTGTCTGCTAGACAAAAGTCTTCGCCCATCATCTTGGAATTAAATCCATCAATAAGACATAACAAAATAACATATTGAAACTAAGTTGTAGTATGTTAAAAGGAAATAAGCTAATTGGTATGGACATTTCCATCACCAATTAAATGATCAATTTTTCCCTTAGTATCCTCAAAGAAATTAGAGACATCTAGATGGATAATGTCCACTCCATTTGGGATATCAGAATAACTCATGTGATCTTTTGGATCACTATGATGAGTGAAATTCATTTCAATTCCTTTGCCTTTTTTCTTATATAGAGGTTTGGTACAGGTCTACTAAATGTTTAGCCATACGACATGTACGTTGCCAATGTCTTTTCATACCACCCCTATGACATTTTTCTTCAAGGATTTTTTAGGGTTTATTATGTAAACCTTTTCCATTTCCATGTTGTTTTATTTCATTGTAATTCCACTTTCGGTGATAGGTGTGGTATTCTTTCTTGGAATATTTTAAGTACGTCCCCTCGATTCCTACCACATCCACACCCACGACCATTATTTCTACTATAATTATCAAATGATGTTTCATTCACTTCAGGGAATGGTGTAAAACCGGTCAGGCGTGACAGATGGTTTTTCAGCAAAAACTCATTATTTTATTCAGCCACTAGAAGACAATATATTATTTCAGAATATTTTTTGAAATTACGCTCTCGATATTGCTACTTGCAGGAGCACATTCAAGACAAAAATATATTGTATGTTTTTTCTTTTTCAACATGTTTTCTTCAGTGACCTTTTCCCCCACATAATTTTAATTGTGAGTTGATTTTAAAAAATACAAAATAGTACTCATTTACACTTTAAAAATTTTGCAACTTCAGGTGTATACATTCATAATGAGCCTTTGAGATGATTAAGTTTTTCTAGTACTCGTATATATCTAAAAAATTATTCCATAAAATCAGGGGATCATTTAGTGTAAGATACTCTCTTTGTTTTTTCATGGAGATGATGCTGAATAAAAAGCAATCCTGTTGGGATGCTTGGTTGTTGTCTTTAATAATATCTCTATTGTTCATTGCAAAAGAAATGGATCTTAACATCAAGGATCCAAGATTAATAATTTTTTCCAGATATATCAAGAGTGTAAGACCGACAACGTCAATGACAAAGTTAATAACTTTAAATAAATAAGTATTTATATCATGTAATTAAACAATATTATTTAAATTTAAATTATTCAAATGTAAACTTTCTATAAAAATCAAATAATATACCTAACACACATATATTTGTATACAAAATTAATAAGCATGTGTCACATATGATTCTAATAGAATTAAAATAAAAAGAATAAATATAATGAAATTGCTTGACGGTATTTAACGATATTATTAGATATCATATGTCTAGCATAAAACCGATAGGGTATTTAATCCAATAAAGAAACAATAAAAATTTTAGGCAATTCATCAATATAATAACAAATGGATTCCCGTCCAATTCTCTTTTCAAATTCATATCAGAAAAGAGTTGATGTGGTAAACCCTCTAAACCACGTGTTCCGTAAGAAACATTTTCGAGAAGCCGCAATGCATGTGCAATCTTGGCCCACTAAAAAGTCAAGCTGACGACATTGTCCCCCAATTCAGCTAAACGAAAAAGTACGTGACTACAGGTGGAAATGGACTCCGCGTTAAGTATTGTCGTACTCTCAAAAAAGTTTTAAAAAAAAAAAAAAGGAGAGTCGTCTTGGGCCCCACTCCACCCACATATCCCAAAAAAGCGAACATCCTCTGATTCATTTCCTCAACAAGAGAGCCCATCACAATAAGACCGTCAAAACAATTAAACTTGAATCAGAATATATCTCGTCAACAAAGCTTTGGATAAACTCTGCCTCTTTTTGCCTATAACAAAGACATAACATAAATATTTGTGTCAACACAAACCAATTGGAGATGTAAGCGTTCATCAGCTGATTGGAAACATGTAGAAGAAACTGAATAGAGAGATGCAACAAGTGGTCATTGGAAGACACTGACTTAAATTTGTAATAGCCATAAAGAGGTTAATGATTTTTTTTTGGTGAAACGAGGCTAATGATTATTGAATCACTGAAAAATTATATAAATTTTACATTAAAAAAAAAATAAAAAAAAAAAATATATATATAATATATATTTTTTTAAGCAAGTTAAACATATTCAAAAATAAATACAGATACAAATATAGATTCAAATACAGATTCAGATTCGGATACAGATATAGATATAAATACATATACTAAACAGTCTTAGTGACTACGGCCACATTATCCTTGTGACAAGGCCCAAAAACCACACATAGGTCGGTGGCAAACCCCAGAATGTTTCGGTACCAACGTATATCCCCATTGGCGGGGCCCAGAACATAGTCAGACTGAGAAGGTTTCAAATATCAAAACACATTTAAAATATAATTTGAATTCCAAAACATAGTGATTTTCAAACCTTATTCAAATTACGTACAGAAACATATCAGTTTAACAAATAAGTTGTATTAAGATTCCGGTAACATAAAATCACATGCTTAATCCGAATTTTTGAAGTAAACAATACTTTACAAGTACAATGATTTTTCTGATATTTCGAAACAAAATTGTATTTTGGCATAATAGAATAATAAACTATAATAATAAGTTCGCAAATAGGAATATTTAATATATAGAATTTGAGAAAATTCTCGTTATGGATAAAGGTTACTTACCTCAATTGAATTCTACTCAAATACTCTTGTGGTTCCTCAAGAACATTCTCACATCATCTAAAAAATCATGGTAATCAAATCAATTAAACAAATACTACCTCCAATGCCTCATAGCATTCATCCCCCTCTGCATTAATGAATCCCAATCCTCAAACTTATATTTAACACAAATCAAGACCATCAAAGTTTACTGTCCAATTTGGCCTCTAAGAGATCAACTATACCGTGTTCCAAATACCTCTTCTTTTAACGCCAATTTCCCAAAAATATTTCACCCATTCAGTAAACACATCATTTACCATGCATACCAAATTTCAGCTCAATTCACTTATCCAATTGTACGAATAAATTCTTCAAAGTCTCACTATTTCGTGTTGCTGTAAATCACATTACCTACAGGACAGTTCCCTTATGCAATTTATTTGACCAACTATAACTTTTTAAAATACCATTAAATTTCATAAGGGCACACTAATATCAGTCTAATATACATAGTAAAAGTTTCCAGAATTATATGACCTCTGTAAAATTTATAAAAATTGCCACAACTCAGTGTACTCAGATATATCTTGACAAATTTAACGTCTTAGAATAAAATTCATAACTCATTCAATACTAACCCAAATGATGTAATTCTTAATTCTAAATTCAATCTTTGTGTGTTAGCTTTAATTCTGTTCAAACTTGGCATCCAAATTCCACAATTACAATTTATTACCTATTTTATAAACTTCAAACACAGAATCTGTTCAGGTGACAGATTTGCACAGTTATATCTTAAATTCCCAAACAAATACCAAAACTCATTATTTTTCTATGAAATTTTATATACATAACCTAGACATATGAGAGATTATTGTAGAGAAAACCATTTCCTCATTCCTATTTTAGAAAAATCCTAGAATTTCGTGCAACTTTCTGCTCACTACAGAAAACAGAGACAGGTTGCATTTTCCTCTAGAAACTTAAAACCCATCAACCATTAGTCAACAATCCTCCTAAATCCAACACATGCAGTACCAAAACAAGTCAATTATCAATGTAATCCATCATACACAGAACATACAAGCCATATAAATCCACATATAATAACAATTCCATCATCAATTGTAAGAAACCAACATGGAATCACCAAACCTCATGCTCAATCTAAAATTCCAGCAACTACTACTTCAAATCCCACATGCATGTCTACAATCTTTCATTTTCCTTAACCCAAAATCATATTTCTACAAACCCATAACCTCAAAGTGTAAGAATCATGAAGATCAACCAAAAATTTCTTAGTGTTTAAGAGTTTAGAATTCTTACCTAGCTTAGGATTTCTTGAAGGAGGAGGGCTAGACTCTTTCTCTAACTTGAATTGTGGAGGAAGATGAGAGCTTGAGTTATTCTCTCTATGAGGTAGTTTATATAGATGTACACAACTATGGCTAATTACACAACTTAACCCTTACCTAACATAGTGCTTGTTACACTAACCTAGTGCTTGTTACACTAACATAGTGCTTGTTACACTTAAGTAGTTTCCAACAACCCACTTAGACAAAAACTCTTTTCTTTTCTCATGTGGGTTAAGGGTATTACATGTAGTCTCTATTTTATTATAGTTGATTGATCAGATTTGACCCGTGGTTTTCCCTCTACACTTGAGGGTTTTCTAAGTAGATTTTTTTGGTGAAGCTTGAGATTATTTAATTTAATACAAATAGACTGTAATTTGACCTAAAAATTAGTGTCAATGCTTCCATTGCCCTAACAAGTGGTATCAGAGCCCACAGTATTTGGATGTGGTTGTCTTGTATTGAACAAATGGAGAATATGTCAGCACTTGATTAAACTTCGGCATCAAATTATTCAATATGAAAACCGATATGGAAACGTCCTTTATTGTAAGGACTGCATGTCCTATTGAGGGTATAGTTTAAGCCAAGCAGTTTGATACAAAGGTGGGAAAGATGATAGAAAACCCATTGAGTGTTCAGACAGTCATGAAGTTAATGATCATGTATCTCTAGGACAAATGTGATTGACTTTATGAGAGGAAGACTGCTCAAAATAAAGCCTTTGCAATTAGAAAGCTTGCGCATTTGACGCTAAGGAGGGAAGTCCAAGCATCTAAGTCAAGACTTAGTAAATCAGTTGACAAATGAATCTATGATAGATGATGAGTTGCAAGCATTATTGCTTTACTTTTTCCCTGACAGTTGGGAGACTTTGGTGGTGTCACTTAGTAACTTTACTCCAAATGGTGTGTTACAACCTACGAGGTTAAGGATAACTTTTCAATGAAGAAACAAGAACAAAGGACATAGAGTGAAGATGGGCAATGAAAGTTATGTTGACATTGTAGGAATTGGTGATATTTGTGTTGAGAGCAATACTGGATGCTCTTTACTTCGCTTTGACATTGACAGAATGTGCAACATGTTCCAAATATACGCCTGAATCTGATCTTTATACATGCTTTGGATGAAGAATGCTATGAAAACTATTTAGGCAACGGTAAATAGAAACTCGTTAAAGGATAATTGGTGCTTGCCAGAGGGAAGATTTGTTGCACACTTTACAAGACTCAAATAAAGTTATGTAGAAACGTGGTAAATGCAGCTCAAGATGATTCTTCGCCTAATTTGGGACATAGGCGGAGTAAATGCAACTCAAATAAAGTTATGAAGGAACTGCTTTCTCAAGCACAAAAAAAAAACCATAAGAAGGTGAAGCAGAAGTTGGTATGTGGAGAAGATGATCTAAATTAAATTATTTCTCCTAGCTCTTTCCACCAAACCCCAAACATGGCTTCGACCTGCTTACAAACCACCAAGTTTTTTTGTAAATAGAGAAACGGTGAAGCACCATGCCAAGCAAGTGCAACTCGAAAAATGATTTGAGACAACTCAACCATCTCATACATCCCTAAAACAGTGAAGGTGGACTTCCCTCATTTTAACGCGATGGAAGACCCCATAAGTTGGAATTTTAGAACCAATCAAATATTTGAAGTTCACCAAATGCTAGAGGATGAAAATGTATCACTAACTTCACTTAGTTTTGGAGAAGATGCCCAACGAAGGTTTCAAACGATGATCCAAGGGGTTATAATCAATATTTAATTACTTCCACTGATGGTTTGTGATTCTATTATGATTGCTTAATTGTTAAGCATGTTGGACCCCAATGTTTGGAAGTTTTTCAAATCCCTAATTAATTCAACTTTTTAAACTAGATATCGGAGTACAATTTATCTACTTAATTTGTCTCTCAACCTAACTTGTAAATTTCACTTCAACCTCGATCTACAGTCAAAAATTAATATTTAGTGCTGTTTGTAAAACTCCATATAATTCATGTCTTTAGGGTATGAAACTGTTAACTTGTTAACATCTACATAAACAGTAATAAGTATCTGAATCAGAACAAGCAAAAAAGATTCTAATTATTAGAAGAAGATTAGTAAGTCTTACCCATCCTTTATATGTTTTCCAGATAGATTGGCCACTTCTGTTAAAGCAGCTCTCCATTTCTGCACTGTGTTCTCCTCGAAACGTTTTTCATGTTCAGCAAAGGCCACTTCAAAAGTCCCACTCTGATACCACACATCATCAGGTTCCACGTGGTAGAAAATGGGCAATACCTTCAGCCCACTCCTTCCTGCATTCAACAATCTTAACAAGTTCTTCCAAGCAACGTGTGGAAGATGCATAGTTTTTAGACAAAATGATGACTGCCTTCCTCGATTTTTCGATTGCATTCCAAGATTTCCGCCGAAATGGGATCTTCCATCTTAAGATCTTTATTGCCCTTAAAGGTGATAATCCTTTTTTCGTCCAAAGCATGATATAGATGGTCGGTAAAAGTACTACCGGTGTCTTCACCGCTAAAACTGACTAAAACTTCATATTCCGGTTGGGGTTTAGAACTAGGAGAGGAAGAAGATGATGGGGCATTTTGAATGGTGGTGGAAGCCATTTGTACTTACTGAGAAGAAGGATCGGTGAATCTGTTGGGTAAATTGACAGAGGAGGTGAGGAAAGAAGCACAAAAAAAGATGATGAAGAAGATGAGGGGAGAAATTCAGAGACGGCACAAAATCTGGTGCGTAAATTGGCAGAGGAGGTGATGAAGAAGATGAGGGGGGTAAATTCACAGACAGATCAGAGACGGCAAGGATCGGTGAATCTGGTGGGTAAATTGACAGAGGAGGTGAGGAAAAAAGCACAAAAAGAAGATGAGGATGAGGGGAGAAATTCAGAGACGCCACCAGATCGGTCAAAGGTCAGGGGAGTAGAAATTTCTTGGAAAGTTCATAGTCTGCAAATACCCTGCATTCTTGCTTATTTACAAAAGTACCAGATTTTATTTTATTAGTAATCTGATTCCTTTATTAGGAATTTAAATCATTTTAGTTTAATAATAGTAATAAGGAATAACCTTTTTTTTATCTATTACTATAATAATAAGGGTCGGTTAATGGGTACTTTTAGGTTATCCGTTGAGGTAATGAGTATTTGATGCTTCTACTGTAGTAAAATTTTAACATTTTTTTTTTTTCCTGATAATTGTAAATAGCAACTTTCTTGAGGTTTCAATTGATTTTTGCCCCAGCGCTTTTATATTGATTGTGATTTTACTCACAGCCTCACTGGTGAGAATAGAGATGAAGGAAATTACTTCATCTGCCAGACACCCTTGTCTAAGTGTTGCTTTGTGTAGAGACTAGAGACATAAATTATCATCTATATATTGAACTGTGACTGCAGGTTGGGTTTAGTAATGGGATGTAAATGAAACCTAGAAATGGTACTTATTTGTGTTTGAAAAAAAATACATAAAATATTTATTATATATTTTGACTATATTTGTTTAAACATATGGAATGCAATGATTATGAAAACGGATACATTCAGGTGCCATTGAATGACCTTTATTTAAAAAATTAGAAGATTCAATGTAGTAACTATATTTATATATATTATATATATTTATATAATATATTATTAAAAATATATATATTAATATTTATATAACACCAAATGTAGTAACTATATCTAAATGTAGTATTTTTTATATCTTTTCTCTTCACCATGCCTTCTCTAGTTCTCTTGAATCTGGATCTTTTGTTTCACCTTTTATTTTTCATTCCAATGCTGCTTCGTCGTCAGTATAGTGATGATGTGAGAGAGAGAGAATCGAGTGAGAGAGTGGCGGCAGAGTGAGGATGGTAGAGAGAGAAATATCGAGCGAAAGAGACTATGAGAGTCGAATAATTTTTGCCGGAAAAACGACATAATTTTGGCAGCTTTCAGCCCTACCCGTACCCAAACCGTACCTGGAAATTTTTTTTTGGAAAAAAGGGGATAAGCCTGGGGTACACATGCAGGGTACCCAGGCAGTATCCGTATCCCAGCAGTGTCCGGTATGGGTACGGCACCCAAATTGTTGTACCGTGCTTCAAAGGCAATGACTGTTGTATAAGAAATATGAGTGTAGACTAAGTACAGTGGATCAAAATTTCTGTTCCTTTTCTGTTTAAGCATTATTGAAATCCAGCATATCCTGATTGTTGAATAGTTCATAAGATTCAAGATTTTGAATTTTAATCTTATAATGTATGCTAGAGAACGAACTATTAACAAGGCAATAACAAAAACATCAAGAGAACGAACTACTATCAACAAAATCTATAGAGGAACAAGAAGGAAAACTGTGAATAGTTGTCGTCCACTCATCTTTCTCAAAGCTAAGAGATGTCAAGCTTTCCTCACATGGAGAGTAACTCCATGTTCAGGTACAATAACCAACTTGAATGCAGGGGAATGCTGGTATGCCGGTGATAGTGAGAAGCAAAACTTGGATAGAACGAGAGACAAAATCACCTTCAGTTCTGTCATGGCAAAGTGTTGGCCAGCACAGACACGAGACCCTACTCCGAATGGCAGATAAGCCTGTGGAGTCTTGCAAGCCCCAACAATCCCATGAGCAAATCTTTCCGGATTGAATTTGTGTGCATCAGAACCCCACAAATCACAGTGCCGTTGTAATATTGGGATTGGAATTTGCACGTTTATACCTTTTGAGATCATAATGTCTTTGAATGTTATGTTTTCCAAGGCCTCTCTGATCACAAAAGCTGCAGGTGGGTAAAGACGCAATGTCTCTTGGATCACCATTGTCAACTGCCATCAAATATAAGCTTCATCAATGTTGAGTACATGGTTTCAAAATTTGTGAAGCATTGATGTTTCAAAATTTAAGTTCTTTGAGTGAAATTAAATGAAAAAAAGTTTGGAACCTCAAAGGAAGTATCACACAAAGAATATTCAATCATGTTACTAGCCACTAGAAGTCACTTTTCCTTGAAGATCTTAGACAATACCCTAAATGGGTATGAAAACTCTGAGGAAATCTTGCATTTATAAGTGTGTATTAAACTAACATATGTGCCAAAGCAAGCATTCATCCAAATATAGATATGTACAGAAGCATCATAATACTCCTAAATGTATTCTGTTTCTCTCTAGTTAGCTGGGATATTCTAAATTAACATGCATTCATATATAGTGGGAGTGTTTTCTTGGAAGATAACTTGATATAATCAAATAGA
>OU015762.1:12403974-12451152 GCA_907173295.1 Fagus sylvatica | reverse complement strand
ACTAAGGAAAAACATAAAAGTTGTTTTTATTATTATTATTATTATTTTTTTTTTTATGTGTGTGTGTGTTGGAGTTTTATCAAACACAAACTCTACGTTTTAAGCAGGTTGAATGCTTCGGTAAGCTATTGGTGACGATACAAAGATAGAGAGAGACAGGAGTTTGAGATTTTTGGTAAAGTGTCCGTTCCCAAATTTTCACAGCCACCTGTTGGGTTTTGTTTCAGTTTGGCTTCCGAGAAATCATTAGAAAATGTAGGAAATAAAGTGAAAAAAAAAAATTAAAATAAAATCCAAAGAAGAAAAACATTTTCAAATGTTGACATGGATTTTTTTTTTTGCCCATCTCAGTGCTGACGTGTTCCTTTTAATATTATTTAAGTAATCTTTTATTATAATTAAATGACACATCAACAATTTGTTAGTCACATCAATATTTTCCGTTACTAAAATGACAATAAAGACCAAACTGAAATATTAAAAAACATAAGGACCAAAATGAAAATAACCTCAAAATATAGAGATCAAAAGTGTATTTTTGTCGTAAATGTTTAGAATGTAATAAGAATAAGGAAATGAATAAAATATAATGGAATAGAATTAAGATATTTTATTTTGATGTTTTTTCTTAAAAATATAAATAGAAAGAAAAGAATGTAAGTGATTTTACTCTATTTTTAAGTAAAATAATAATAATAATAATAATAATAATAAAATATAATAAAAAGTAAGTGATTTTATTTGGGGGTTCAATGGAAATGAATAGAAATAACCCATTTTATAAGATTACCATTTTATCATTGTATTAATAAAAGAAACAATCGTCATCTGTTATATTATCATTATTATTGTTAAAAGACAAAAAGATAAAAGCTCTAAGAGCAACGTAATCATGACACTTAAAAGTATAGCTCATTTGATGCAAGACAACAAGTTTCAAATACAAAAATTAAGAAGTAGAAAAAATATTGAAGTATTATCAGGTAAAGTGAGACAAAGAATAAGAAAGCAGTATTAAAGGAAATTTGTAAAATATAAAGGGCATTATATTTCAATCAAAATTTCTTTAAACTCAAATCCTCCTAATCTGGAGAAATGAAAAATTAGGCTTATTAAGGAAAATTGAGGAATGAGTATTTCAGCCTTTACATGTTTCATTAAATTGATAATTAGCATATAAAGTTTTTTTTTTTTTAATAATAATTTGATAGTTGATGGTGTGGGGATTTGAACTCTCATTCTCCTTATAAAGAACACCAGATATTACCAGTTGAATTACAAAACTCTTTGCATGATCTGTTGTTGTTGAAACATGATAACAGTGATAAGGGACGGAAATATCCTTGGGCAAATTTTTATATATATATATATATTTACATACAACTTTTTTAAAGAATCGATCAACTAATTCAATGATCTCTAAAAGATAGTTGCCCAAGTAGAATTCTTTAATCTATATCATCATTATTTATGATTTTTTTTTTTTCTTGTTTTCAATGTGAAAGGTAGAATTTTACGATTTGATTCACGAGACCCTTTCACCAACTAATTCAATGATCTCTAAAAGATAGTTGCCCAAGTAGAATTCTTTGATCTATATTAGGGATGGTAATTTTGGCCCAATCCGAACCGACCCGTCCCGAGCCGCCCTATCCCACCCCGTAGAGGTGACAGGGTGGTTACGGGTTATATAAATTGCCCCGATACCCGGGGCGAGGCGGTCACAGATTTTATTTGACCCGCCCCGAGCATATTTACAAAATTGCCCACCAGCCTCCCTCACACTGTCACACAGCCCCTCACGCTGCCGCAACCCCTCACTCCGACCACCCCTCACGCTGTAAGCCTGCAACGCCATAATCCAGTCACAATCACCACACAACAAAAAAAAATACAAACCCAGGAGCCATCGCCAGCTTCCGAGAACCGCTGCAACACTACCCCAGCCGTGATCCAGTCACAAGGTCGCACCATCAAGAGTTTGTTGGAGATCCATCTTTTCGTGTAACCCACACTGCTGCACCTGCATCGTGTTACACCGACGTAACCCACCAGCAATCCTCGATCTCGCGTGCAGCCACCAAGCCAGTAGAAGCAAATCCTCGATTTTCGGGGCGGGGCGTGGCGGGGTCGGATATTGACAGTTCTTGTTCAGGGCGGGATCGGGTCACCCATTATCCGGTCCCGATCCGCCCCGTTGCCATCCCTAATCTATATCATCATTATTTATGATTTTTTTTTTCTTGTTTTCAATGCGAAAGGTAGAATTTTACAATTCGATTCACGAGACCCTTTCACCAATTTTGTGTAGGGTACATATCCTTTTAACTGAATTCGTACTTTTTGGAAAAAGTTGTAAACATTACTTACTGAATATCCATTTGAAAACGTGTTACACCTGTAATAGAGAAAACACTTTGCTAGAGAGTATAGAGACACCGGTAAAATCACATACACTCTCACAATTCCCATCATTTAGGGCCAGCACAAAACAAAAACATAGAAGGCACTTTGTTAAAAAAATTGTGTCTGAACGTAGAATCTTTCATAGAGAAAATGAAAGTCACAAAAGAAGAGACAGCATAATGTCACATGTATATCATGCAAAATGAAGCTGTAATATAATTCGGCCTTACTACCAAATTCGTCATATGAGCAGTGAAAGAAATTAAGAAGAAAACGATGTGTGTGGTGCATATATGATCTAAAATATGCTGGTTAATTTCATTTGACTTCTATTACCAAATTGGGCCTAATTGACGGGGAATTAAAAAGGGACTTCATGTAGCAATGAAATAAATATGATAATATAATATTTCAACAGTGATTATATAGAATATTCTCAGAATATATTAATGATCTACTCTCTTCTCTCACATAAATAATGAGTCCTATTAATTAAATTATGGTAAAATCTATTATTCATATGAGAGAAAAGAGTGCGTAATTTATAATTTTGCATTCCACACATTGTCATCTCAATGCTATAAGTACACCTACTTCATTGCACTTGTGAATTCACAAAACCCTCGGCCCCTAAGCTTCTTTAGTGGTCCACAATGCTCGAAGATCCCCCATTTTCTCTCTTTAGTTGCCTCTTCTTCTTGTTTATCCTAGTTATTTATTGGAAGATGTCAAAAGCCAAACGCCAAAACCACATGTTGCTGCCAGGTCCATGGAAAATGCCTCTTATAGGGAATTTGCACCAACTAGTTTTCTCCCTCCCACATCGATCCTTGACAGACTTAGCCAAGAAATATGGACCTATTATGCAACTGCAGCTGGGTGAGGTCTTGGCTATAGTCATTTCATCACCCAAAGTAGCCAAAGAAGTGATGAAGACGCATGATGCTGCTTTCGCAAATCAGCCTAATGTTCTTGCCGTTGAAGTTATGTCCTATGATAATTTAAGTCTGATATTTTCTCGCTATAATGATTATTGGAGAAAAATGAGAAAAATTTTAGTTACTGAGTTCCTAAGTGCGAAGCGCATCCAGTCATTCAAAACAATAAGAGAAGAAGAGGTTTGGAATCTTATTGAATCCATTTTCTCTTATCAGGGACTTCAAATCAATTTCACCGAGAAAATGTCCTCCTTGACATATGGTATAACTGCCAGGGCAGCCATTGGAAAGAAGTGCAAATATGAAAAGGAACTCATATCATTAATCAAGGAAACGTTTATTCTAAGTGGAGGATTTGACGTGCCTGATTTGTTCCCTTCACTGAAGTTCCTTAGCTTCCTTACCGGAACAAAGCCTGCCTTGGAGAAAATGCACAGAAAATTAGACAGGATTCTCGACGATATAATCAAAGATCATAAGAAGAAAAGGAGTTCCACTTCAGCCAGCAAACATGAAGGAAGTGATCCTGAAGATATAGTTGATGTGCTTCTCAAACTTCAGGAAGCTGGTGAGCTTGATTTTAATGTCACAAGCAACCACATCAAAGCTGTCACTTTGGTAAGTAAATAAGATCCATCGATATATTACAAACATGTATTTTGCCACCTTTTTAATATTAAACATGCATGCATCTTGATGTGATTGTGATTCAATATCCTTTTTCAGGACGTCTTCTCTGGAGCAAGTGAGACTTCAGCAACCATGATGGAATGGACGATGTCAGAATTATTGAGAAATCCAAGAGTAATGGAGAAGGCACAAGCTGAAGTGCGACGAGTCCTTAAAGGGCAAAAGAATATTGATGACGTAGACATTCAAAAACTAGATTACTTGAAATTAGTTGTGAAAGAGATTCTGCGATTACACCCTCCTGCTGCCTTGATTCCAAGAGAATCAAGAGAAAAATGTGAAATTAACGGGTATGAGATACCAAACAACACAAAAGTAATGCATGGGCTATAGGGAGAGATACTGAATATTGGATTGATGCTGATAGCTTTTGCCCTGAGAGGTTCCAAGGTTCTCTTATTGATTTTAAAGGGACTAACTTCGAATTCATTCTATTTGGAGGTGGTAGGAGGATATGTCCAGGCATATCTTTTGCTCTTGCAAATATTGAACTTTTTCTTTCTCAGTTGCTATATCACTTCAACTGGAAACTCCCTAATGAGATCAAGCCCGAAGAACTTGACATGTCTGAGTCTTTTGGATTATCATGTAGGAGAAAGAATGATTTGCATCTAATTGTCACTCCTTGGACTCCTTGAAAGACAAAAGAAAGACACTGAATAATGGGGATGCAAATATATTATGAGCGGAAAGACTAATAAGGTGCATGGTTGGTTGTACTTTTATTTATGTTATTTAAATAATAGGTGAAAATATATGATTTACCCTTAAATTTGATTCGGTTTCTACTTTAGCCTTTAAAATTTGAAAAGATTTTTTTTAGTCCTCAAAAAAGATTTAAACACACATGTTAGTCATTCGGTAACCTTGCTGTTATAACAGAGCTCCATGTAAGCAAGAATTATAACGACAAGATAGCAGAAGGACTAACTTTATATTTTTGATGACTAAGAAGGAACTTTTTAAATTCAGAAACTAAAATAGAACCTAATCCAAATATTAAGGACAAAACATTGTATTTTTACCTAAGTTAAACAGCAAGTTAAGTTTGATTATTTAGCCAAAGTTGTTATTAAGTTTAGTTGGTGTCACTTGTTTTTAGGGAGTATTGATCATTAATCAGTTATTTCTCTCTCTCTCTCTCTATATATATATTTTGGAGTGTTGGTATCTAGTGAGTCTTATTTAAGTCATGTATGTGTTGAATGAAATAAATGTGTTAGAAGTTTATATTCAAATTTAATTATTTCGATATTTGGTTTCTCCTCATGATAAATTGAAGGATGTGTGTACACAACTAAGAAAGTGGCACATGCATCCATAGAAGACATATGAATGCACCCATATGCAAAGCAATACATTTGCGTGCGTGCACCAATAATTATTCAGTAGTACTCATAGAACATTAATAAATACATATTCCTTCTTCTCACATGAATTGTGGGTCCTATCCATGAATTAGTGGGACCCATCATTCATGTGAGAACAGAGAGGATGCATTTATTTGTGTTCTACGAGTATTGAGTAATTTTCCAATTTGCACTATACAAACATTCAGCAAAAAAATAATATATATATTCACAATAAACACATGACATATTCAAACAGATTTCCAAAAACTATAAGAACCCTAAATCTAGCATGCGATTTTTATAATTTTACAATCATAAATTCATGCAACACATTACTTGACCAATTTAAAACATGTAAAAGGAAGAAATTAAAACACTCCAACGTGAAATCATTAACTCTAAACTAAATCATGTAAGACATGGAATTACATAGTGAAGGATTATCTTTCAATGATATGGAAACTTAGATCTAATCACTATTAACATTTGGAATCCAAAATCCCAAAATTCTCACCATAGAGGAATCACCATAAACACCCTTATCAAAATCTTCAACTATTCCTCAAATAAATCCACCAAGATCAAAACCCATTTTCTTAATCACATAAATATCATTAAGATTTTTCTTTTCTTTTTTTTAATAATACATAGTGAATGATTATCAGTCATGAACAGAGTTGGAATTTGAATTACTCTTACCAATCTCCTCACATTATTACAACACGTCAATACATTAATTGAATGAAAAGAGACAATTTCTCTTCAGAACCCAAGAAAATTAATCATGCATAACACATCATCACAACTTCAACAAATTCTTTAATAAACTAAAGGGAAATAACAAAATAGTTAGATCATTTTGAGAGAATTTGAAAATTCTTAATAGATGGATTTTCCTTTGAAAATTTGAAATTTTCCTCCTCCCTTCAATTTCCTTTTCTCTTCTTTGGCCAAAAAGATCTATTTAGAGGGAAAAAAATGTATACGGCCTTTTCATTACATCTCAAAACCCTTTATTCAACAATTAGAATTCTTTTTTCTAACCTAATGGCCCCAGGCCATTTATATTGGAAATAGATATCATAAACTTAAAAATGATAATGATAATAATAATTAAAAATTGAACTAGAAAAATCCATGAAATGTTAGCCTGGGCAAATGTAGGAAATTAATTTTTGTAATTTTGTAAGCTTCATGTAGGACCAACCTTTAAAAAAAAAATAAATAAATAAATCATATCTTATTCAATTCATTTTAGATACAAAATAAGTCAGATTTAATACTCGTTTCAAAGCCTTGGATGTCTTTGTAAATGAAATTAATTTCTCTTCAAAATGCACTCTATTTCTTATGCAAAAAGAGTAAAGAAATTTCATTTTCAAGTGTACTTTTTTTTTTTTTTTTTGGTAATGGCTTTATCCTCCGAAAGGCTCTTATTCTTTCTGAATCAAACTTTTTATTTTTATTTTTTATAATTCATAAGTTTAGAAATGAGCGAATTCTGATTTAAAAGTAACCTCTATCCTTTCATTCCCTTCACTGTTTTATTTTATTTTATTTTTTTTTTTCATTCCAAAAATGTATTTATCTCATTTCATTCAATTTCACACACCCATCATCATCAATGATAGAAGGTTATACAGCCAATGTTTTGAAATCCGTACAATATTTGCTGTATCGCGTCCAAACTGGATCATTCCAACAGTAACGTTTTTGCATGCACTCGCAAATTTGAAAGCGATATGTTTCCTTTTACCGGCCTGCTTGTCCTTTTAGCTTGCTGCTTTGACGCTTTGTTTTAGTTTTTACAGTAAGAAGGAAGATAATAAGACAATCTATGTACGTATCGTTCATTCATGAGCAACTGATTATTAAACCTGGGATCCACACACCATTCTTTCGCATGTTGGCACATGGATTGGATAGTACTTCTAAGCGAATCCTTTGGAAAGTGTCGGATGTTTGAAATAAATAGAAGTAATTAACCTTGCATTACAAATACGTATAAAGACTTAAAGAGTAACTAATTTATTAAAAAAAAAAAGTGATAAAAAGGAAGCCATTTGAAAGTACATATATTGCAAGAAAATGCCACCACATTTTTTACAAAAAAGTGATATTAAGGATACTACAAATTCAATCAATCACCGAATAATTTTGACCAACTACTGCCTTAAAAATGATATTAATGATACTACAAATCCAAGAGAATCACTGACACTCTATTGTGTTAAAGTCCAATAAGACTGTCTTGAGAGGGACTACACAACTCACAAATCCAAAAGAGTCACTGACACTTTATTGTGATAAAGTCCAATAAGACTGCCTTGAGAGGGATTGCCCAACTCAACAGTGTGCATTGTGTTAAAGTCCAATGAGTTTAACTTAATCTCAAAAGACGTCTTGAAAGATAAGAGAGGTTTATAACTTATAAACTGCATAATGCAATGAAACTTATTATGCAGGACAAGATTCTTAATACATTGTGTGACATGGTTTGTAACCAAAACCGACTCGTAACACCCCTATTAGATAAACTAAAACCCTATACTTAAAATTTCAAGGATGAGCCTCTATTTTTACCAAAATAATAAAGAAAAAAAAATAGTGAACACCACGCTTTAAAATGAAAAAAATAAAATAAAATCTCAAATACCACCCTTTTGTTATGTATTTTTTATTTATTTATGAAAATGATAAAATCCTTCTGTTATGCATTCAAAAGTTAAAACACGTAGGTATCTATGGTTTATAACACTTAATTCTCGCATGTTTAGATTTGTTAATTAATTTGGTTATTTAACGAAATATAAATGATGTGACAAGTGCTAGCATCACCTGTTGATGTAAAACTTAAAATAGAAAAAGAAATTTGCACCCCTCAAACCAAGAATTTTTTTGCTTAATTATAATATTATTTTTAATACTATTTTGCACAAAAAGAAAAAAAAAATATATATATATAATACTATTGGAAACTATTGAAATGTAGCATTTTTTGTGAACTCGTCTCTTGAAAATATGAGTTCTAAAGTTGTATCCCCTGCCTCCCCCGCCAAAAAATGCTAAATTGCTTAATAGTTTTAAAACATAGCTTTTTTTTCTTTTCTTTTTTTTGTGTGTGTGTGTGTGTAAAATCTATATTATTATGTAAACCCGAAACTTTTTTGACTTTTTGTTAATTTCTTAAAATTTTGACACAAGTGTTCAGCTTTTAAGTTATCACAATTTTATACCTAAGTATTGTATTTTTTATTATTTATTTTTAGTTTAATTTAAAAGTTAAAAACCCTCATTGAGAGGTTTTGTCCCTCAAGTTTCTCTCGACTCTTTTCTCTCTAAAACTTTCCCGGACCTCTTGGCTTTCTTGCTTCCCTTGCCGCTGACGAAGCATCAGTCAAGTTCTCTGTCCCTCCTCCTTCATCCCCACATCCGCCTACTCCAATCCCTCCTTTTTTTAATAGTGCTGAGGAATAAGTAGTGTTTATCAAGAGGAATAATTAAATTACAATTACAATTACAATTACAATTACAATCAATGGTGCCAAAATGGTGTTTATCAAGTAGAGACCTCAAAACAGGCAATTTAAGGGTTCTGGAAAACCATTCCACTTCCTGTGACAGAATCCTCCAAGAACCGTTTTTTCATTGCTCTCTAGGTTGCAAGATAAATTAAAATTGTGATGATTGTGTTACCTTTTTATTTTTCAAGCTAAATTTTTAAAGGGAATATTGCCATGATTGCTGAGACATATACAAAAGGTTATAAGTTATCACATGCAATTAATCAACTATTAAATAGAGTATTCCAATATAGCAATGAAAACCCTTTAGAATGCAAGTGCATATAAAAGTAAATTGCGATTGAATTATGCACATGAAGTTTAATTTTGTATACTGATTAGAAAGCATCAAAATTCTGAGATAAGTTTTGTTCGTGACAATATTGAATGTAAATTTAATTTAATTTAATTTTTTTTTTTTTTTTAGGTGGATTTTGTGGTGCAAGCACCATAAGGACATTTCTCCATACCCAAGGGCATGATGTAACACTTTACAACTAAATCCTGACTTTTTAATCCCACAAAAAATAGGAGACAACGAAATGACCATGAGACACCTCATTTTACAATAGCGATTCACGCCACAGCTATGGCCGTTGGGAATTATACCCTTTATCCCTAAATTATCCTTAGCTCTTTCTTGAAATCTCCATTTTACCCTATGAAATCATTACAGAGAAGCCATGAAGAAAACTCACTGCTCCCTCCCACCTAAGCTTGGTGAATGGTGACCCACAACAAAAATCACTACAGAGAAGCCATGCAGAAAACCCAAAACAAACTCACTGCTCCACATCGCCCAACGAACCCACAAACCACACCGTTGACTACCCTATACCATCGACTCAACAACCCACCTGAGCTTGCTGACCCAAGACAGAGAAGTCATAAAAATAAAGAAAGAAATAATGAAAACAGAGAAGCCATGAGAGAGGTGAGGGGGATTGAGAAGCCATGAGAAATAAAGAAAGAAAGAAAGATGAAGAGGATTGAGTTTGATAGACAATGAGAGGTGAAGTTTCTGGAGAGAGAGACGAGGGGAATTAAGAGAAAAGGGGATGGGTCATGGGAGAGTGAAGTTTCTGGAAGAGAGAAGATGGGATCATGGGGAAAGAGAAAAAAGGAGATTGGAATGTGGTTGTGAAAAAGAGAAAGAGGGGTAGGCAGGATGAGTGGGGTGGGATTAAAAATAATAATTGTATGATAGATATATGATAGAAATTCGGGTTGATTTTTTTTTAATAAAGAAATTGGGGAAATTGTTAATTAGGTAAATTGTTTTTTATTAGAAATTTTGTTATGTCTAAAATTGGGGAAATTGTTAATTGGGTAAATTATTTTTTTATTAAAAATAAATATAATCTGGTTGATATTGGACAATGTAGAAATTGTTCAATTCCAAAATTGTACGTGCGTATTAGTTTTTATACTTGATTACTTATATGTGTATTTGGAATAGGACCTTATGCATCTAAAATTAGATGTTATATGCAAAAAATGAAATCTGGGAACCTTCACTTCTTATTGGCAAAAAATTCATCATGTATTTTGTTATTATTATTTTTATCATTAATGGTGATTGTATTTAAGTAAATATTTTTAGTTCTTGTGGGAGTACTACTAATTAAAATAATAATAATTGCAAACCATAAAAATATATTATTATTATTATTATTATTATGTCCAAAAATCATTGTTCATATAGCAAAATCTTCTTAACTCCAAATGCTTCAGCTGAAAAAGTTTGTTTTAAGAAATTTTCAGGAAAATGAATTTATATAGCTTTCGATGTATGTAAAAGGTTATTTATTTATTTCCTCTATGTAGTGACTAGTGCTATTTGATAAGTGTGGAATGGAGAGAATCTTGTTCTTCTAAACAGTGACTTCTGCTATTTGATAAGTCAAAAAATAGTGTACTGAGGGAAAAAAGAAAAAGAAAAAAAAAAGAACCTTATTAAAAGCTGAGCAACTCTATAGAGTATAAAGAGGAATGTGAATTTTTTTTGTTTAAAATTTGGCTGTAAGCTGTAGCAGAACTCTTAAATATTACTATCACTCTATCTCAAAAAATAAAAAAAAATTACTATCACTCTATCAGTGTATTTATTTTGTTATAAATAGCAGCAGCAATAACATAGTAAATGCTAACGACTACCTAAAAAGTCCGATGTGACCTTTCCGTTGCAAAACCTCCCGGTTGGTTTTCCTCCTATGAAATCCCTCCCGTATGGTCGGGAAATCACACTTAACCAGAGTATCAATGTAGTTGTTGTTGCCCGTATCCACTATTGAATCTCCAAATACTATAAATGCAGGAACTGTTTCATTCTTAGGCAGCAGGCTTGTTGTACTGCCAGAGTTGTGGAAAATGTTGAACACAACGATTGAGAAAATAATGATTGAGGAACAAGAAAGAGGTTTTGAAGAGGGAAACTTCATTGTGTTAATTATGATCAGAAATTTTAATTTGCATGTACATATATGACTATCGTGCAACCTATTTATTGGACTCAAAAGGTTGTACAGTACATGTATTGTCACAAGAAGGTTGGTTAGTATTTATGTTGCTTCCTTTTTTTTGTTAATCAAATTATATTAAAAAAGGTAGTGTGCAGTTTAACACTAACCCATCAAAAAGGTAGTATTTATGTTGCTTCCGTTAATCAGGTAAGTTGGCGGATTAGGCACACATTTAATTTTTTGGTCTGGATATGTACTACTTTCAAAAAGTTTCATCTATAGCTATGCTCAATGCTTTCTTCATGAACATGACCTTCTCGACTACATGAACCTTTCCAACTCTGACACTGTGTTTGGTAGTAATTTGGCGTTTTTCTTGGTGAAGAACAATCAATCACCCTAACATTTTTAGATCAATTAAAGACTAAGCGAAAAGTAGCAGTCTTTTAAACGTCAAATCCATTATTGGTGAAGAACAAAACTAGGCGTGTTGTGGAGATTTCTTTTAAATTTTGGATAATATATATTAGGGCAAATTGCACTTTTTCCATTTTTTTTACATTAATTGAAAGAAGCCTTTAATGGTATGATATGATGACTAGAAATTGACAAAATATAAAAACATTTCATTAATTTTGTTGGAATTTAACATAAAATTAGACAATGTGGTTATTTGCATATTTTCATACATAAAGGGGGATATTGCTCAGTTTTATAGACATAGTTAAAGGGGGGAAAGTACAATTTCTCCTATATATTAGTCCACAATCCGAATTTTTATTTTTATTTTTATTTTTTTTAATTTATTATTATTATTTTTTTTACATTAAGAAAGAAGCCTTTGGTATGATTGAGACCTATGTAATCAGTGAATACATTGGTCTTTGAATTGTTGAGAATAAAGGAAAATAGATAAAAAGAAACACTGAGCAAAATAATGTTGAGAATAAAGGAAAAAAGAGAAAAAGGAATAATGAGTAAAATAACTCTTTGTATTACTCTATATTTTTTGTGTGCAAGTTATGTAGAGAATGACTCTAATATATAGACTTAAGGGTCTGTTTGGTTGGGGAAAGTAAAAGTGAGTGGATATAAAAGGGGAGAGAGGACGTAAAAGTGCCCCACCAACCCCTCCCCCAACGAAGGATGGGAGATGTTTTCACTTCCTCTCATGTTTTCCTCCCTGTTTTCATTCTAAACAAATCTACACTGAGATAGTTCACCTAGAGGAACAAAGGATCCTTAATTGAGACTATAATCAAGGCTATCAATATTGTTCTTGATTTTAGTTCACTTAAGCATATATACATAAAGACTAAAGATACCAATGAAGGATATACATTAATACATAAGATACTATAGTAACATCACTCCTCAAAATCGAGGTGGTGTAGGGGAAGCCATTTTATGTTTGGAGATGAAATCCCATAGACGGCCGATGGATGTAATTTGTTGAACACATGAACAAGTTGGTCTTTAAAGGAGATAAAGAGTAAGTGAAGACTGTGGTGTTAAAGGTGTTGACAAATGAAGTAATAGTCAATCTTAATGTACTTGGTACGCTCATGAAAGACATTATTATGATCAATAAGAATGATACTGCGATTGTCAATATGGTTACGAAGAGAAAACCCAATAGGAAAACTTTTTGGGGGTTTAACGATAATCACCAAATGAATCCATCCACTATGATAGAATTGAAATACTCAATAAAGAATATCTCACTCTTAAATTCCTAGGACTTGCAAACGTGAACACACACAACTTTAACTTTGGTTGAACTCTTCTATCTTAGCAGATCTCTTCAATGCACGAATACCCAATTCAGGATTGACTCTACAACATCTTATTGTTTTAGAAGGTCGGAACTTCCTCTTGGAACACCAATAAGGTCTTCAGTGGTTGATGTCAGAGACTCTGTTTGGTACAAAACCCTTGGTGTACAAATGTAGTAAGGTCTCCTCTATATCTCTTGCTTAACGGTTGCTTATGATGACCTAAAAAAGCCTTTTATATGTTGTCATTGAGTAAGGCACAAATCCAAGGCTTATGTCATTATGGGACCAAAATAAGAAAACCTGATCCACGATACTCGATTGGTCGAGTATGGTATCAAGCTTAAGTGAAGCTCGATCAGTCAAAGTGCAGTCATGCTTGTAGTCAAGGTTGCAGATTTAGCATGTCTGAGCAGATTCTTGAGCAATCTTTAATGTCTTCAAACATCTTATAACATGACTCTAGTCATAAAAGATGTACATACTCAAGACATATTTTGGGCACGCTTTAGATACAGTTGTCAATTTGAGTGACTAGCCTTTTCACACGCACCTTTGAGATGATTAAGTTTTTATGGTACTCGTATATATCTCTCAAATTAATATAGCTAATACACATATATTTATATACAAAATTAATAAGCATGTGTCACATATGATTCTAATAGAATTAAATATATAAATATATATATATATATATATTATATAATGGAATGCTTGACTGTATTTAACATATCATTAGATATAATATGTGTAGCATAAAAGAATATTTAATCCAATAAACAAACAATAAAATTTTTAGGCAATTGATCAATATAATAACAAAAAAAGATTCCCGTCCATTTCTCTTTTCAAATTCATATCAAACCACATGTTCCGTAAGAAACATTTTGGAGAAAGCTGCTATAGCTTCAAATTCTTTTCGGATACAATAGCTTGTGCAAATCTTGGCCCACTAAGAAATAAAGAGTCGTCTTGTCCCCACTCAGAAAACACGCATTTGGCAGGGTTTCATTGTGGTTCACTTTCAAAACATCTATTGCGGCTTCAAATTAAATAAAAAAAAGAGGAGAGTCGTCTTGGCCCCACTCCACCCGCATATGCCAAAAAAGCGAACATCCTCTGATTCGTTTCCTCAACAAGAGAGCCCATCCCAAATAAACAATTAAACTTGGATCACAATATATCTTGTCAACAATGCTTTGGATAAACTCTGCCTCAGGCCTATAAGAAAGACATAACATAAAATATTTGTGTCAACACAAACCAATTGGAGATGTAAGCGTTCATCAGTTCAAAACATGTAGAAGAAACTGAATAGAGAGATGGAACAAGTGGTCATTCAAAGACAGTGACGTAAGCCATAAAGAGGCTAATGATTATTGAATCACTGAAAAATGATACAAATTTTACATTAAAAATAAAAAATAAAAAATTTAAACCAATTAATTAATTCATTTGGAGTTTGAGCAGATAATCATTTACCTGATTCAATGCCCAAAGTGAAGATGGCTCCTCCAACAGATCCTATGTCTGTGAATTTAAACCAATTAATTAATTCACAAGGAATGAAGGGTTGGGGTGCCCAGTGATCCAGCCCACACCGGATCATTGCTTATTTAATGATCTAGCCATGTGATAGTGCAAATTTTTTTTCGGATTAATAGCTAACTTAGATCTTCTTGAACTTGAGTAAATGAATGTGAAGACTGCTTTTCTCCATGGTAACTTGGAGGAAGAAATCTATATTGTTATATATTTTTTTTTTTTTTTTTTCTTAATTGATGAGTACAACTAATCTATCAATCTATATTATTATTATTACAATTTGTAACATTTATTGTATTAAAAAACATGGTAATATAATCATAATCATTTTTGTTCAATAACGATTTTGCACCCAGAATAAAAGAAACAACACTGGTTTTACAATAAATATATATAGATTTGCTAGTTAATTAATACCTTTGAGGAATGTACTTGAGGCAGCCCCAAACCAGATGGCTGCCAATAGAATAACCAATAACGTAAAATTTGGAGCCGAGTTCCAAGTAATCAGCAAGCTCTTCGATATCTAAAGCCAAACTTTGTGTCCGGCCTATAAACTCTGCCTCAGGCCTTTAGAATAACCATACAATTTCTAGCATCTGTAACGGCTCCGCATGCGGCATGGCACATCAACATTGTTGACATAACAAAAATGTGGTTTTTTATTTGCTGAATAACTAAAATGTGGTTGGTGGTGTCCCAATACAACTGATCTTGTCAACCTATATGATAAAAAATTATGATGTAAGTGCCACTTACCGAAATGTCCAGAAGACTCATCATTATAATGCACCTCTTGGCTCTTGGTGAATGTTGAGTAATGTCCACTAGCAACCATGTATATCAATCAAAATTCCTTGTCATCTTCTTGCAGCAGGTCATCGCCACCCATCGAAATCGAATTAGAGCCAGTGGTGTCTCTTTCTTTGATCGTATGTTAATTCCCTTCACCATTCGAATTGCCTCACTGTTCCAGCACTTCCAATCCTACATTCCCTGTCTTACATTTTCATCCACTATAACTATGAGCTCATTAACTTATATTAGATCTCATTTATCAAAAAAAACTTATACTAGATCTCTAAAGTAAACACATAGGCCACAGCTCTTTCATACACTTAAAGGTCTAGTTGTGGGAGTTTCCGCCGTGGGCCAAATTTGATGGCTGATACTACTGTGTAAGTTTAACCCTTTTTCCCTTGCAAGTGGAATCAAACTTCTACAGATTTCTCTTATTATCCATTCACTTTCTGTAAAATCTGAACTTTTTGTGAACCCACAATTATGTCCTTTGTATTCATTATCAATCTTTTGAATAAAGTTTACTTTTTTACCGGTGGATTTTCCGCTTCAGCTAGCCTTTTTAGTTTTTACTCTAAAATGGTACATATTTTGCCATGCTTTATGTGTGCTTTGGGTCTTGTTAGGTTTTGACTATAGAGCAGAAGCTACACTTGGTTTTTAGCTAATGTCAGGCAATGCTTCCATGCTTTGTTTTGTTTTGCTTGTATATCGTTTTTGTCTTTTAATTTCATAGTTTATTGTTTTTTTGGCTACTTGTATGGGTTATAATTTTGAGCTTGAGTGTGCACATTTTTATTACCATTCTTTGCTACATGTTTGAGGTGTTTCTTAAGTCTTAACATATCATTTGGAGTGTATTAGTGTTTGAAACTAGAGTTTCCAAATAGTGCTTTCATTTGTTGATGATGTACTTTTGTGCAGAAAAAGGTGAGAATCAGTGGTTTGTGCCAGACAATTTAATTACTACCATGAATAAAGTTTGGCTTTTGGTGTTGGTAGTTTTCTGCCATGGGATTTTCTCAAATGGGGTTACAAATATTTCTACAAGGCCTGATGTTGTAAATGTTGGGGCTATTCTCTCTTACAAGTCTATTATTGGCAAAGTTGCGAAAGTCACAATGGAAGCTGCAGTTGAAGATGTGAATTCTGATTCGACTGTTCTTGCTGGAACTAAGATCGAACTTACCATGCAGGACTCCAATTACAGCGGATTTATGGGCATTGTTGAGGGTAAATTCTCCATTATATGTCTTGTTTGTTTGTTTCCTTGTTTGTTGTTCACTTGTCATCTTCTCTTTTAAGGTAGGTGTACTTGGAATCACCAATGAATTATAATTTTTCATTCCTTTAATTATCATAACAGCCTTGAAGTTCATGGAGAAAGACACTGTGGCTATAATTGGCCCCCAACAATCTGTAACAGCTCATGTAATATCTCACATTGCTAATGAGCTCCAGGTTCCTCTATTGTCATATTCAGCAATAGACCCTACCCTGTCTTCACCTCAGTTCCCTTTCTTTGTTAGAACTGCAGAAAGCGATCTATATCAGATGGCTGCAATAGCAGACATTGTCAACTACTATGGATGGAGAGACGTGATTGCAATCTATGTTGATGATGACCATGGCAGAAATGGGATTGCTGCATTAGGTGATAAGCTTGCTGAGAAATGATGTAAGATCTCATACAAAGCACCTATGCCCCTTGAAGCAACCCGAGATGACATCACCGATTTACTGGTTAAGGTTGCTTTAATGGAGTCTCAGATTGTTGTTCTTCACACTTATGCTGGTCCAGGTCCAGTGGTACTTAATGTTGCACAATATCTTGGGATGATGGGAACTGGGTATGTGTGGATAGCTACTAATTGGCTCTCTACCATACTAGATACTAATTCTCCCTTGGATTCAAATGCAATGGATGATTTTCAAGGAGTTATTACATTGCGTATGTATGCACCAGATTCAGAACTCAAAAGAAAATTTGTTTCCAGGTGGAGTAACTTGGCCGGTGGAAAGAGTGCTAATGGCTCTTTTGGACTAAGTACTTATGGTCTATATGCTTATGATACTGTTTGGCTACTTGCTCATGCATTTGAAGTCATCAATGTCATTGGCACAGGTTTTAGGAGGATTGGGTATTGGTCTAATTATTCTGGGTTATCAGTCTTGCCTCCAGAAATGCTTTACACAAAGCCACCTAATCGTTCCAGTGCAAATCAAAGACTATAGAGCGTAATTTGGCCTGGACAAACAACACAGCGTCCTCGTGGGTGGGTTTTCCCAAACAACAGAAGGCAATTGAAAATTGGAGTCCCAAATCGAGTTAGTTATCGTGAATTTGTCTCACAAGTAGAAGGCACTGAGATGTTCAAAGGGTACTGCATTGATGTATTTACTGCTGCATTGAACTTGTTGCCATATGTTGTCCCATGTAAATTAATTCCGTTTGGGGATGGTAGTAATAACCCAAGTAGCACTGAGTTTGTGCATTTGATCACAACAGGCATAAGTACTATTGACAAAAAAATTGTTTTAGAACTTTGTGAAGTTTTCATTAATTTTCTGATTCTCAGGTTTTCTACTTCCATATAGGTCTATGATGCAGCAGTAGGTGACATCACAATCATCACTAACCGAACAAGAATCGTGGATTTTACACAACCATATGTCGAGTCTGGGCTAGTAGTTGTGGCTAAAGTTAGGAGGTTGAATTCCAGTGCTTGGGCATTTTTAAGGCCATTCACTCCAATGATGTGGGGTGTCACAGCTATCTTTTTCCTCATTGTGGGAGCAGTTGTTTGGATTTTGGAGCATAGAATAAATGATGAATTCCGGGGTCCCCCAAAAAAACAAGTTGTCACTATTCTATGGTGAGCACTTAGACATTTCACGTCCTATGATAACTGCATAATACTTTTTGTTACTCTTTGCTTAGTGAAAATCCATCAAGATAAGTTTCTTCCTACTAGTTTTACCACTTGATTAGTGTAAGCATATCAACATTAATTTTCTTTAAAGTTCTTTTTTCCGTTTCTTCTTTGTTAACATAATATTGTGGCATTGCAAATGACTCTAATCTTTCTGACTTAGGGAAAGCAAAAACCCCTCTTTACTCTCCCTTGCTACAGAGAACAAAGAATTCATAGATATGAAATGGTAATCTATTAGGAATTGATCGCACAAATACGAAACACTTGAGTGTAGTTGAAAATTGCATCAAGATTGTTTCATGTTGGAAATTTCTTTTTTTCTTACATAATGTCTATATGGTGAATTAATCATGTTTAAATTGCATCTTCTTATTATAATCCTCCAAAGTCCATTCACCTACATCTCTGCTTTGATTCTGCAGGTTTAGCCTTTCAACTTTGTTCTTTGTCCATAGTAAGTGTTGGCTCTTATTTTGTTGTATTTTATAATAGCCATAGGTACCAGTGGTAGCTTGTGTTTAGCTTAACAAGTTAACCTTTTTTTCTGTTCTGTAGAGGAAAATACAATCAGCACCCTTGGTCGTGTAGTTCTAATAATATGGCTATTTTGTCGTTCTTATAATCAACTCAAGCTACACTGCAAGTTTGACCTCAATCCTTACAGTGCAACAGCTTTCTTCTTCAATTAAAGGCATTGAAACTCTAATTAGCAGCAAGGATCCAATTGGCTACCAACAAGGTTCATATGCCCGAAATTATTTAGTTGAGGAACTCGGCATTCATGAGTCTAGACTTTTTCCTCTTAACACGCCAGAAGATTATGCTGAAGCCTTAAAAGACGGTCCCCAGGGAGGTGGTGTTGCTGCAGTTGTTGATGAACGTGCATATGTAGACCTCTTTCTCTCAACCCGATGTGAATTTAGTATTGTAGGTCAAGAGTTCACCAAAGCCGAATGGGGATTTGTAAGTATCTTTTTATCAATGACACTATACTTCCCTGTAATACTTGCTTCTGGAATTCATGTCATGTTATTGTGGACACTTAAAACTACTTAATAATAACATTGATAATATTAATCGATCTTCTCTCTTTAATGTCTTCTACAGTTGTCCAATATACCAGCCTTTAGTGAAAGAATGAAATTTAGATGGCCCTGGATTATACTTTAAGAACTGGTTTACAAAATGAATGAATTCAAGTAAACTTAATATTAAAGTGATTTATCATTTCATTGTAGAAAGAGGAATGTTGGAGGATACTAGTTTTGAATTGTCCTAATAGATTGTGACAATCTTCAAAATTTGCTCTTACACTGCTAGTACCTGAAATCCAAACATGTGGAGTCTGAGTCATTTGAACATAATCTCTGTATATTCTTACCCCAGGTTAACATGCCTAGCATCATTAACAATCCAAAACAATCTTTTCAAAAAAAAAAAACTATCCAAAACAATGAGATTCTTTCTTCTCGTAGTTGTTGGTTTATAATAACTTGGTTTTATTTTTCATGTCTCATCAGGCCTTCCCACGTGACTCGCCTTTAGCAATTGACATGTCAACTGCCATTTTAAAACTGTCAGAGAATGGAGACCTCCAAAGAATCCATGACAAATGGCTTATGAGTAGTGCTTGCACTTCACAAAGCACAACGTTCGAAGTGGATCGGCTTCAGCTTAAAAGCTTTTGGGGACTTTTTGCCATATGTGGATTTGCTTGCTTGCTTGCTCTCCTTGTATACTTAATCATGATGGTCCGCCAGTTTAGCAGGCACTACTCAGATAACGTTGAGTCTTCTGGTTCAAGCTCAGGATCCAAACGTATTCAGACATTTCTTACATTTGTTGACGAAAAGGAAGTGGATGTCAAAAACCGCTCCAAGAGAAGGCAAATGGAGAAGGCCTCAAATAGATCTGTAGGTGAAGATGAATCAACAAATGGTTCTAAGAAAAGGTATACTGAATCATGTTCAAGTAAAAGTCTGGATAAAGGTGAAGAATCATAAATAGACTTGTATTAGTGTATTTGACACATTACTTATTGTAGAGGCCTATTTTTTTAGTCCACCACGGACCAAATCCAACACCCCAGTGATCCACCAGAGGCCCAAAGCCCAACAACACTGGTGATCCACGGTAGACCAAACATGAGAAAAATGGCCCAAAAGCCATCCACCGAGCCCAAAGTCCAAAAGAAGAGAACAAGGCCCAGCCCACCTGTTCATCCAAATTCCAGTCTACCACGCAAGGGAGTTCTGAAATAATTTGAAAATGAGAGGGAGAATGGCCTTCAATACCATTTTTCCCTCCTCCCTTGGCGCGGTGCTCGAGGCACTGAGGGGAGATATTCCCAAGAAGAAATCATATTTCCAAGAGTTGATCATTACAACTAAGAGAGGTCTTCTCCATTAACCATCAGACATGGTAAATGACCAGAGGAAAACGATCCACCGCAGCGTCAGCCAAAGCCCAGAAAATGTGGAAGAGAGCTGGTCCTCCACACCACCCAGTGGTCCACGGCGAGTTGTCCAGCGGTCCACAGCAAACTCAGTCACCAAAAAAACGATCTGCGGCGGCACCAGCTGCGGCCAATGACGAAGGAAGTGACGAAGAGGATGAGGCAAGGCTGAAAAGACCAAGAAATCTCCCATGGCCGCCCAAATCAGTACCATCTGAAGCGGGTAATGATGAGAAGCCAGCTGGGTATTTTCTTTATCCACTGGTCACGGTGGACCTCAGCACAAACCAGTCCACGGCAGCACCAGCTGGGACCAAAAATGATAATCAAGCCTAAAAAAACAGACTTGAGAAATCTGCCATGGCCACCACCACTCGGGGACGACGACCACCACAGCCCAGCACTCCGGTGGTCCTAGCTCCTCCACATCATGGAACTTAGGAAGCAAGGTTTGGAGGTAGGGGAACCAATTTACTTCAATTTTGATTGATCTGCCGTAACAAAAATGGCATTGATCTGCTGGGGAGAAATGCCAAAAACGGTAAGTTCAAATCTAATTAATGCAAAACGTGCTTGAGTCAAATCACCTTAAATATTTCAGGCCATTACCGAGCATTAAATGCTCGTCACTTCCTCCCTCATTAATGGCCTGAAACTCGCCGTTCACCGCAGGTCAAATCAGATCTGCGGCGGATGAAAACCATCAGCTCAGCCCCAAAACATAAAACCTTGTCAAATCTCAGCCCTCCTATCTCTTGGTTAAACAAAGATTCTCATGATGACGAGGATAACAAGAAAAACCATTAGATATGCACACCATTATAAATAGGGGTGAGAAGAAGGAATAGGGGTTGGCTCTTGGCTGGTCAGAATCCTTAGACTGAAAACTCTCCATTAGAGCTTACTTCAAAAGCTCCAGGAAATACAAAGCCAACAGCAGTCCACGGGACACTTCCCGTAGGTCCACGGTAGACTAAAAAACACTTTTGGTCTGCCACAACAGAAAATTCCCAACAAACACTCAACCAAACACACAGTACTGGCTCATGTACGTTTTGCAAAGTAAATGGTTCTCTTCCTACTCCCAAATTCCTCAAGTTCCATGATTTTTGTGTTTCTTTGATCTGCACTTCTTTTCTTGCAAGCTACAGAAAAGGTCAGATGCACTATGTCCAGCCTCTGATCCACGGCACAGGACTTTGATTTCCATTACTTGTTGTATTTGTCACATTTATTATATTTTCCACCATTGAATGTGTAAATGTGTGATGTATTCTCCCATGTGTTGCTCTCCTTGTGTTGTAACTATTGAATGCTCTGGTAGAGGTAAAGTTCAAAATTATAAAGTTTATTTTGATCTGCGGCATTAGCTTCGTTGATCCACCGCAGCCACCTACATGAGTATTGCAGCTCGGTGGACTCAAGAACGCAAGAGGGAAATGCACCATTAGCCTCTGAGTGGTCTACCACACTTGGAGTAGAGTCTTGGTCTCAACATCCCCCACACACACAAACTCTGACCCGTGTCCAGCCCGTCCGTGGATCGATACGTGGCCCATCCGGTGCTGAAATTTTTGGCATCCACACTTATAAACCTCAAAATCCCCTCCAAAGTCTGCCTTTGCAACTTTTATTGCATGTATACGTGGGTTATATAATCATGTGTCTGCATTCCTCCTCTATGCATCTGCTTTTGTAACTGAGGTCACGTAGGAATGCATACAAATTTAGGTGTACAAATTTGTGTTCACGATGACCTGAAATGTAGTATCAATTGCTGCTTTGCATACTTGAATAATATAGAGCTTTTGTAACCACTACTCTGTCTGTCTGGCTCTCTCCCTCTCTACTAACTCTCACTCTCTCCCCATGCCTACTTAAAAGCGCTGCACGCAAACTACAGCTTCACTGCTTGGCTCCATGTCGCACAAACACTAACCGCTCTAAGCACTCAACCACACTCATTATTTAGTCTGATTGAACCTACCTCTAGCAAGAATTTGATTTCTCTGCTCGTACTGACTGGAAATTTCCAAAACTTAAGCTTTGCTACTTATACATCACAGGCTATTATGAAAATGTAAACAAACCTGAATCGTTTATTTTCAATTCTACAATCTAAAGCGAAAGATGTCAGATTTTCTGATCTTCAGTGGTATACCACATTCACATCTCCATAAATTAATCAAATGTAAATTCAAAATAAACTTAATTAATTTTCAATACTTAACACATATTTCTCTTTGTTTCTTTTGTTTTTTTTTTTTCCTCCCTAGATCTAATAACCTAAAAAAAAAAAAAAAAAAAAAAAAAAAAAAATAAAAAAAAACTCAGCCAAAAACTTGAAAAAGAACTATAATAATAACATAACAAGCAATCCATTTGTCTGTAGTGGCTTGATTTTTAGGCCTACTGCAGCAACAATTTTTTGTTTTTGGTAAGTAACGCAATTAATCAAATTGATTGATGGTACATTTATACATTATTATATTACAGCTACATGTACAATTGTAAACAACTTGTGTATGATAGTTAACGGAATATGGATAATAACATATACAACCAAAGCCATAGATGGTTGCTAAGCAATCAGAAAGAGCCTAAAGAGCTAATCAACATTGCTTTTGAAGTACTTTTGAAAGTATTCCTCTTCCATACAGTGTCTGTAAACAACCTTGTATACTTCGATGAAGAGTTTTGGGAATCGACTTGCAAAGTAGCTATAATAACCCTCAGGAACTGGTCCTACAAGCACCTGAAATTGCCACCAAAATTGGAAATGAATACAACTATACATGTGTACAAAAAAAATTCCTAAACTAACTAAATTAAATGGCCTAAAGATATCCAATCATTTTTTTTTTTTTGATAACCTTGGGTGTCCAAGCCAGCTTACGCGCACCTCGACTAATCCCACGGGATTCGTGCACCGCACCCTCGGAAGTTTCCCTACACGGATCAGGGTAAGTCGCTGGTTTTTCACCAGGAGGTGTGGCCCCAAGAAATTGTTTGCACCCAAGAGGTGTTGAACCTTGGACCTTGAAGGGAGGTATCCAATCATTACCAATGTCACTAATGGTAAACAAGCTTGTTTGGAGTAGTAACAGCATAGTGTTTACAATTAAGTAATTAAGTATGATATCATTTTTTTATTTTCAACACAAATAATTTATCTCCCCCACAAGGATGTTTTCTATCACAGAGAGATGGGTCAACAAGGTCACCAACAAGAACAATTAGAGATATGGATCTCCTCTAAGAAGGCAGGGTTACGTACTAAAAGGCATCAAGGAGATCACATTGAAAACTACTCCTACAATTTATGAACTATTTGAAAGCTAGTATAATAATAAATCTGTCAACAGTCTAAGTAACTAAGGCTAAAATGTTTCTTAGTGAGGCCGAAGAGCCTAACAATGGCAATTTCAAAGTCGACTATCAAACCGATTTTGAAGAGTAGTTAGGCTCATCCATTCAAGGAGAAGATTGGCTCAGGTTGACCGTACAAGTTCACTCATAAACCGACCAAATTCAGGTTGAACTTCCATGGGTTCATTATCCCACCGTTTTGTTCTATAATACATGAGAATCAGCCTCCACTCAAGTGATGAGTCGCGAGTTCAAGTTCAAGAATCAGCCTATCCAAAATTGGGGGGTAAGGTTGCCCTACCAACAACCTCTTTTCAAACCCCGCAGAAACGGGAGCCTTGTGCACTAGGTATGACTTTTTTATGCACAACCATACATGTATATGGCTTTAGATATTAGGTTGAAGGGTCATGCTAGAATTTTCCAATCCATTTTATATATGGATCATATCAGATCAAAATAAGTTATTAGTAAAGCTGCTTAGTTCTACGAAACAATTGCTACTCATGCATCCATGAAATCTTTCACTTCTCCTGGCCCAAGAAAGATACCTGAATTTGTTTGGGAAGTTCTCTATAATGGTTCAACTTGTTTCGCATGAGACGCAATAAGTCTCGAACACTGTGAAATTGGTACCACCTATAATGGCCAAAGTTAGTGATAAATGCAGGCTCCATCTTTTTATTCCATTTCCCACCAAAAGCCACATGTCTGATACCTTCCAACACTTTCAAGAGATCAGAATTAGTCTCCTTATCTACCCTGTCACTGGTGTCCCGAATAAATGACAATCTCATCTCAGAAGTCCAGAATAGAGGATGATGCAACACCTCCAATGCCTTTGGCCTGAGAGCAAATCAGAGGAACTTCGTCAATGAATATATTACAAAAGGAAACATAACTGAAAGTGCAGCAAGCTCAAATGAGAGTGTAAATCACCGTACGTATGTACCAATTAGTGCATGGTAGTGTCAACTACTGACAGATTCATTGTGATGCATGTTTCATTAAAAACTACAAATTTTTCTCAGAAGTATAAAATCATCTCTGGCAACTCATAAATTGCCATCAAAGATCATTTAAATTTTTTGAATATCAGTTGCAAAGTGATCAATCCATGGTCAGACCGCCCTCCTGACAGCAAGCCTCATAGAAACTTTGGCACGAATCTATAAAAGGTTGACTAGAGGTCAACACTAATCATAATGTGTCCGTACTTCAAGCTATAAACTAAACCAGAAATAGTTGGAATTGTTGGTTCTGCTTTTGTGCCTTCAAATGCTATCGGAAACAAAATGAACTCTTCCTTTTTAATCCAAGTGCTGCCTTACCCAATGACCAGTAGGTTCAGTCAAATGGTATACTCTTTGTAGAAGAACAAAATTTTAATAGCTAGAATGGTTAAAAATGATTCAACATCTAGCAGGCTGAAAATCCATTGTATGGTAGAAAAGCATTATTGCCTATCAAATAAGATATTGCCAGGAACTCATATTGAAGGAAAGTAATACCTTAATTTAGGGTTTGGGTTCAATAAACAAGAAATAAGATCCCAAGCTTCAGGGATATGTTCCACCAAAAAGAGGTCCATTTGGTTCTTCACAATATTATTATCACGTGCAAGACTATCACCAAATGGATGTCGACCTCCAGTGATGCAGAAAAAGAGGAAACAACCCAAACTAAACGAATCTACAGCGCGTGTTTCACGTTCATGGAGAAGCTGTTCTGGTGCTTGCCAACCAGAACTGCCACAACCTGCAATAAGTCATTAAATACCAAGCAAAACAAATGAACAATGGTACAGACTTTACATATTGATAACTAGAATATAATAATACACAATGCACATTAAGGAGTCAGTGATACATTGCTCCAGATCAGCCAGTTCTTTAGCAATATTCACAACTTAAATTTAAATTTTAGGCCCTCATAGACCACAGGAAAAAGATCAACCAATGGGATGGTTAGGAAAAGGACATATCAAGAAAACTCATCACATGATAGCTGAAATTAGCATTGCATTTACTAAATGTTGTAGATGAAGGGTGCAAACAGTTCACAGAATAACTAGGTGAGAGTGCTTGCCAGTAGCATGATGACTCAAAGAAGACATATCCCCATCAAGGTGCTTGCTATAGCCCATGTCAGAAAGCTTTGCACATAAAGATCTTTCCTTGATTATCAACACATTGTGAGGCTTTAAGTCCCGATGAATTATTCCCAATTCATGCAAATGCACAAGTCCAGAAACCACATCCCTGTCACAAATACAAGCTAGAGGGTTAGAAAGATGCTGATCAATTATGAATAGTATTACATAAAAATGCCTAATGAACTGGACTAGAGCATTTAGCCTCCACTTGTGTTCACGTGGGTCTTGACGGACACACAAAGCCTTATTAAAGCAGTAAAATTAAATATCAAATACAATATGAAGTTCGTCCACATACTCACTGAACTTATGGGCAGTTCAGAAGGCTTATAGGTCCAAGGAAAATTTCCAAAGTTCTATCAGAACATCTTTTTTTATAGGTAGTTCTTATCAGAACATCTTCCAAAGATGCATTTTGAAAGCCCATGAATGTGGAGCTCTCCCTCATCTCTCATACCATTAATTACAACAACCCAACCTCTAGGATGGATCTTCTATTAAAGAAACAAAACCACCGTTACAAATAATATTAAACAATTGGAAACACATTATTTAGAAAATCCTCAAAACTGCCCCTGCATATAGAATGAATCAGACTCATTTGAGAAGCTAAGAAAAACAAAATTATGTAATTAAAAAACAAGACAAGACAATCTGCAAACATTCCTGAGCCGAGGCTAATGAGTTATGACCAGCTATTGAAGGGCTCAAATGGTTGTTACAGGGTTTATGCATTGTGGGGACATACTTGCTAATCACCAGAAAAATCGCTTGTTATGTCAAGCTAGAGAGAGAGGAACCCCCCTTCCCCCCCAATCACCACCACCAAACAAAAAATAAAAAAAAACACATACATGCACACACAAAAGGGCTTTATGGTGATGATGAGGAAGGACCATTTTCGTCTTTCTTTCTCCTTTCTTTGGATAAAATAAATGAATATTATCATGAAAACAATAGACGGTCTCATATACACCAACAAATTATAACAATCTAATGTTCTTGTGTCAGTAAGACTTCTAACCAACCTCATCAGTTTTATTAATAGAGGTGATGGATGTCGATTTGCTTTCCACAAATTAAGATCTAGAAAAATATTCTTCACTGACTCCAAGCGAGCTTTATACTCAATCATAGCTTTGTCATTGTAGAACACTTGCTTCTGCTTCTGTGAATAATCTGAGTAAATCTGGATCAAATCATCCATGTTGCAAGTACAACGCTCGAGAGAGAGATAGACAAAATCTTGATCATGCTCCACTCCATACCATCGAACAATGTTTGGATGCTGGTCAGATGCAATGAGATTCTTAATTTCTTTAAAAGCCACATCATTATGAGTCTGGACAAGACGTTTCACCGCAACTGATCGACCGTCGTAGAATCCCTCAAGCACAATGGTACCATTGCTTCCCTTAGCAATTTTTGTGTTTGATACAAATAGTTTACCTATCCTACGTAAATTAGTGCCACCATCTACAAGTTTATTAAGGTCCAATGACATCTGGTTATCACCATCAGTGTGTGCAAATACATCTCCATTTTGACCGTCTTTATAAACAATTAAACTTGAATCAGAATATATCTTGTCAACAATGCTTTGGATAAACACTGTCCCAGACCTATAAGAAAGACATAACATAAATATTTGTGTCAACACAAACCAATTGGAGATGTAAGCGTGCATCAGTTCAAAACATGTAGAAGAAACTGAATAGAGAGATGGAACAAGTGGTCATTCGAAGACAGTGACATAAGCCTAAAGAGGCTAATGATTTTTTTTTTTTTTTTTTTTTTTGGTGAAACGAGGCTAATGATTATTGAATCACTGAAAAATGGATCAAGATCCTCTAGAGTTTCTAGAGAATTCTATCAAATAGAGTTCTTTAAATCTGCACCTTCCATTTGAAAATAAAAGGTCAAGATTGTGACAAGTCATCAATTCACAAACCTAATCATATAAATAATGTAATTCTAAATCTTCATGTTAATTTAATAAAAAAAAAGTTCTGTTATGAAACATGGCTGCCTGTGATGGTTTAGAGAGAGTTTTGGCTGTGTCTTTGTGGGCTTTGGCTGGATTTAGTTTCATGGAAGCGTGTATGTGGATAAGACGCTGAGGGTGGAGAGAGAACCTGTCCTCTGGGTTCTTAATTTCTTTCCCTCTGTAATTTGGTCAAACGGCGCCGTATAAGTGGAAGTGGATGAGTTGGATGAAGAGAAATTCAAACTCTGAACCAATAAGCTCCTCCTACACAACTTACAAGGCATATAAAGTCATTACCATAGCATAAGATTACGCTATCTATTCAACAACTTTTTTCCCTCAAACACCATTAACCCTTTATGTTTAACCTGTTAGTACCCTTGGCCTCTCCTCCATTATTACTTTTCTAGATCTAATCTCAACTATCTAAACCGATGAGGAAGCTTATGTGCAGGGCAAGAGAGCCAAAAGGGAAGTATTTCATTTTTATTTTCAATGACCAAACTGTTAACCATTGTTAGGATTTTTTTTTTTCAGTAGAAATTGCTCTTTGAAACTGATATGCCGGAGATTAGCGGTGGGAGAGGGGGAATTGTTTGGCTCATTCCTTTTCTCATTTATTTTGGTTTAACGGAATAAATTATTTTTTTGATAAATTAACAGAGGAATTAACGTAAAATGTTTGACTCTTTTTTGAGAATAAATTATTTTATGATTATGTTAATGGATTAATGGCTTGTCACAATCTTAGCCTTTTATTTTCAAATGGAAGGTGCAGATTTAAAGAACTTTATTTGGTAGAGTTCCCTAAAAACTCTAGAGGATCTTGATCCCTGAAAAATGATACAAATTTTACATTAAAAAAAAAAAAATTTAAACCAATTAATTAATTCATTTGGAGCTTGAGCAGCTAATCATTTAGTTGATTCAATGCCCAAAGTGAAGATGGCTCCTCCACCAACAGATCCATGTCTTTGAATTTGAGGAGCCACAAGGAATGAAGGGTTGGGGTGCACGGCACCTAGTGATCCACCCCACACCTGATCATTGCTTATTTAATGATCCAGCCATGTGATAGTGCAAATTTTTTTTGGGATTAATAGCTAACTTAGATCTTGAGCTTGAGCAAATGGATGTGAAAACTGCTTTTCTCCATGGTGACTTGGAGGAAGAAATCTATATTGTTCAACCAGAGGGATTTGAAGTGAAATGGAAAGAACACATGGTTTGTAGATTGAAGAAGAGTTAGTATGTCTTGAAACAAGCTCCAAGACAGTGGTACAAGAAGTTCGACTCATTCATGGTGGGTCACAGCTACACAAGGATAGATGCAGATCATTGTGTGTATATCTAAAGATTTCTTAATGGTAAATTTATGATCATTTTGTTATATGTAGATGATATGTTGATAGTAGGACAAGATGCCAATATGGTTGGTAATTTGAAGGAGTTGTTCAAGTCATTTGATATGAAAGACTTTGGTCCAATAAGAAAAATTCTAGGTATGTAAATTCTACAAGACAGGAAAACCAGGAAATTATGGTTGTCATAAGAAAAGTAAGTTGAATGGGTACCTGAGAGGTTCAACATGAAGCATGTCAAATCAATCAATACAATTCTTGGAGGTCACTTCAGACTCAGCAAGAAGCCTTGTTCTTTATAATCATCAAGAAAAAGAAAACATGACATCAACTCCTAGAGATTGTCTTTGTGATTTCTCAATTTATTGTGAACTCAAGTTTGGACATAAACTTAAGTATTGGAGTTTCTATTTTATTCTAGTGGATTGATCGGATTTGACCCATAGTTTTACCCTCTACACTTGAGGGCTTTCTACGTAAATTTGGCATGTTCTTATGTGGTTGATTTTTTTGGTGATTTCTTGATTATTTTTCTCTCTATTGCTTGAGATTATTTAATTTAATACACACATAGAGTGTAATTTGACCTAATAAATTAGTGTTAAAGCTTCCATTACCCTAACAAGTGGTATCAAAACCCAAAGTTATTTGGATGTGGTTGTCTTGCATTGAACTAAATGGAAATTATTGGTGTGCACGACACCTAGTGATCCAACGCACACCAGATCATTGCTCATTTAATGGGCTTACCACCCAAGCATATCAAGTCTCCAATTTCTAGGCGGCAAGGTTTATATATACATATGCAATGTGTGTGCGTGAAGTTTTGTGAGTGATAAACACAGAGAAAAACAGCAGCAGTGCAAGCCACGTGACAGTGGCAGGAAAAAGACACACAAGGAGATAAAAATCGGGGTTTCCCTGGGAGAGATTTTGGGTTGAAGCATTTAGAATGGACATCTTGTTGCGTTATTGGTTTCACTGGGTTCTAGTTTTTTTTTTGCAATGAGATTGTATTTATTCCTAAAAAGTATCTTTATGATTTTTCAATTTATTGTGAACTCAAGTTTAGGCATAAACTTGAGTCTTGTAATCTCTATTCCACTAGATTTGTCATGTAGTTTTCTCTCTACATTGAAGGGTTTTCCACGTGATTGATTTTCTTGGTGATTACGTGATTATTTGGTGTGTTCTTGTGTGGTTGATTTTCTTGGTGATTACGTGATTATTTATCTCTCTATTGCTTGAGGTTGTTTAATTTAATTCAAACATATACTGTAATTTGGCCTAACAAATTAGGGTCAAAGCTTCTGTTAACCCAACATAAAGGAACTGCTTTCTCAAGCACAAAAAAAAAACCATAAGAAGGTGAAGCAGAAGTTGGTATGTGGAGAAGATGATCTAAATTAAATTATTTCTCCTAGCTCTTTCCACCGAACCCCAAACATGGCTTCGACCCGCTTACAAGCCACCAAGTTTTTTTTGTAAATAGAGAAACGGTGAAGCACCATGTCAAGCAAGTGCAAATGGAAAAATGATTTGAGACAACTCAACCATCTCATAACTCCCTAAAACAGTGAAGTTGGACTTCCCTCATTTTAACGCGATGGAAGACCCCATAAGTTGAATTTTAGAACCAATCAAATGTTGGACCCCCAATGTTTGGAAGTTTTTCAAATCCCTAATTAATTCAACTTTTTACAAACTAGATATGGGAGTACAATTTATCTACTTAATTTGTCTCTCAACCTAACTTGTAAATTTCACTTCAACCTCGATATAGAGTCAAAGATTAAATATTTTGTGCTGTTTGTAAAACTCCATATAATTCATGTCTTTACGGTGATGAAACTGTCAACTAAACAGTAATTAAGTATCTGAATCAGAACAAGCATAAAGATTCTAATTATTAGAAGAAGATTAGTAAGTCTTACCCATCCTTTATATGCATTCCAGGGAGATTGGCCACTTTTGTTAAAGCAGCTCTCCACTTCTGCACTGTGTTCTCGTTGAAACGTTTTTCATGTTCAGCGAAGGCCACTTCAAAAATCCCCCTCTGATACTGCAGATCACTAGGTCCCACGTGGTAGAAAATGGGCAACACCTTCAGCCCACCCTTCCTGCAGTCAACAATCTTATTAAGTTCTCCCAAGCACCATGTGGAAGATACATAATTTTCAGAAAAAATGACGAGTGCCGTCCCCGATTTTTCGATTGCATCCAAGATTTCCGCCGAAATGGGATTTAGTTGGTCGGTAAGGTGATAATCCTTAAGATTTTTATTGACCCTAGAGGCATGATTTAGTTGGTCGGTACGGTGATAATCCTTAAGATTTTTATCGACCCTAAAGGTGTTAATCCTCTTTTTGTCCAAAGTACGATATAGATTTTCGGTAAAAGTATTACCGGTGTCTCCACTACTAAAACTGAGGTAAACATCGTATTTCGGTTGGGGTTTAGAACTAGGAGAGGAAGAAGATGATGGGGCATTTTGAAGGGTGGTGGAAGCCATTTGTACTTACTGAGAAGAAGGATCGGTGAATCTGGTGGGTAAATTCACAGAGGAGATGAGGAAAAAAGCACAAAAAAAGATGATGACAAAGATAAGGGGAGAAATTCAGAGAAGGCACAGGATCGGTGAATCTGGTGGGTAAATTGACAGAGGAGATGAGAGGAGAGAGAGCAAAATCTTATCTGGTAAAGTGAGGTTGTGACTCATGAGGGACGGATTTGAGTTGGTGGCGGTGAGGGAGCCTTCAGGTAGCAGCGGTGGCGGCGGTGAGGAGTCTTCGTGGTGGTGGCGACGGGAATACGTTCTCGGATATGAAGAGGTGGCGACGGTCTCGGATCTGGAGTGGCGACGGTGAGGGAGCCTTCGGGTAGCGGCGGTGGCGGCAGTGAAGGAGTCTTCGTGGTGGTGGCGACGAGAATAGGTGTTGGATCTGGAGTGGCGGCGGCGGCTAGGGAGAGGCGAAAATGAGAGAGAAAGAGGGATTGAGTTATTAGTTAGGTTTTAAAAAAAAAAAGAAACTGAATAGGATGGGGGAGAAGAACATGGGTATGGGTAAGGGCTGGGTACTTATGGGTTTATAATATATATATATATATTTAATTAAATATTGTCGGGCGGGCGGGTATCCATCCGACCAAAATTCCAAAAATCGTTATCCGTCCGTTATCCGGATATTTAAAATATCCGTATCCGTATCCGTCCGTATATATGCGAGCGGGCGGGCGGGTCGGGTTCTACGGTTTTTTGCCCACCCTTAGAGCTGAAGACTGGACCAAACCCTAGAGAGTTCTTCATAGCTGGTCTTGTACACGTGGGGTTCTTCACAGCTGGTCACAACTGGTCTTGTACACGTGAGCCCACGTGCTCTTTGACTAAAACAAGACCCAGAGCTGATCTTTATCATCACACGTGTATCATCACTCGTGTAATCTTTATTAGTTTAAGCAAGCAGTTGTGTTAGTTATCATACAGCTGTTCTGTTACAGTTTGTTACAGCTTAAACAGATTGGTTTTCCTCTGTATATATAGCAAACAATGTAATTCTTTTAATTTTTATCACAGTGAATATAGAGATGAAACTTAACCATTAAAACTTGTTTAGTCTCTCTCTCCATACTTCTAGAGTTTTCCTTCAGAAGTTCTTTTCTCACTGTGCAATTCTTTTATGGTATCAGAGCTATTCTGAAGCTTTATTTGAGTTTTGTCTCTAAGCTTCAATGGCGCCTCAATCGAATTCTTCTGCTTCTGAGAATGCTGTGAATGATGATCCAATACCTTCAAGCCCTCACTATCTCCATCCAAGTGACAATTCAAGTCTGATTCTCATCCCTGAACCACTCACAGGTGACAATTTTCATTCTTGGTTTAGATCTATGGATATGGCTCTTACTATCAAGAATAAGCTTGGTTTTGTTGATGGTAGCATTAGGGAACCTGAAGTTAATCCTAGGTCATTTTTACATGCTCATTGGAAAAGATGTAAAACAATAGTGATAACTTGGATTTTGAATTGTGTTTCTAAACAAATTCATGCTAGTGTTCTCTATAAACCTACTGCTTATATAATCTGGAAGGAATTGCAAGAAAAATTTTCACAGAGTAATGGTCCTCAGATCTTCCAACTTGAGAAAGATATAGGTTCTTTAATCCAAAATCAAAATCCTGTGAGTGAATACTACACTTTTCTTTAAGGACTTTGGGAAGAACTGCTCAATTACTCACCCAATCTCGTTTGCAATTGTTCCCCAAGCTGTTCATGTGGTGCTATGACTAAAACTTTGGAGAAGTATGAACAAAGGTGTGTTATGCAGTTTCTGATGAGGTTAAATGAATCTTTTGCTGCTGTTAGAGGTCAGATACTGCTTATGGATCCAATGCCCCCAATAAATAAGGTTTTTTCTCTGATCAGACAAGAGGAAAGGCAAAGATCCATTGGTTCTCTCAATGGTTCATTGAATAGTCCTTTTGTGGAGTCTACTGCCTTGTTATGTAAATCTGAAGGTCCAAAATATAGTGCTAACAAACAATCCACTGGTCACAAGAAGGAAAGACCACTGTGTAGCCATTGTGGTTTACTTGGCCACACAATGGATAAGTGCTATAAACTCCATGGCTTCCTTCCAGGATACAGAACTCGAGGCAAAGTTCCTGCAGTAGCTAATCAAACTTCTCTGTCAGGTTTTGGATCCAATGCCCATGTTTCCTCAGACGAGATTTCTCCTTTGCAGCTTTCTGAGGTGCAGGCTCAATGTGAGCAGTTACTTGCTTTCATCAATAGCAAGAATTTGACAAATACTGTGCCAAGTATCATCAACTCTCACCATCAACCTACTGCCAATACAGCATCCTCATCTTCATTTCCTTCTTCATCTATGACAGGTATACCTTTTTGTGCATCTCTTTGTTCTAATCCTGCATTCACTGCAAATCTAACCCATTCAGTTTTTTCATCACATAGTACTTCACATTCCACCATTAAGCACAATTCATGGATTCTTGATACTGGAGCAACTGACCATATGGTTCATTCTCTTTCTTGTTTTACCAGTATCACTTCCATCATTCAAGCCACTGTTGAATTGCCTAATGGCAATCTTGTTCCTGTCACACATATAGGCACTGTCAAGTTATCATCCTCACTAATTTTGACAGATGTTTTGTGTGTTCCATCTTTTCATTTTAATCTCATTTCGGTCAGCAAGTTAGTTCACTCATCTGTTTGCTGTCTCATTTTCTTGTCTCATTACTGTTTCATTCAGGCCTTCACCCCTTGGAGGATGATTGGACTAGGTAAGCTTCATAATGGCCTCTACCTTCTGGAGTCACCTACTGTGCAGTCAAGATTTACTAAGTCATTTCATTCTTCTTTTCATTCTGCTATTAATATTGTTGCATCTGTTGGCAACCTCACTGGTACTAGGCTATGGCACTGTCGATTAGGACATCCATCCCATGATAGAATGCAACTTCTGCATAATGTTGTACCAGACATTCAATCCATCAATAAAGACTTCAATTTTTGTGATGTTTGTCCTTTAACTAAACACAAAAGGCTTCCCTTTCCCAATGATGGTCATAAAACTTCCCATATTTTTCATTTGATCCATTGTGATATCTGGGGCCCTTATTTTTTACCTAACCATGATGGTTTTAAATACTTCCTTACTATTGTTGATGACTGTTCTCGTAGCACATGGGTTTATCTAATGTCTTCTAAAAGTGCTACTAGATCTTTGCTTGTATCTTTTTTTACTATGATTGAAACTCAGTTCAACACAAAGATAAAAGCCATCAGAAGTGACAATGGTCTTGAGTTCCTCATGTCTGATTTTTTTAGCTCTAAAGGGGTTATTCACCAAACATCTTATGTCAAAACACCACAACAGAATTCTGTGGTTGAAAGAAAGCATCAACACTTACTCAATGTAGCTAGAGCCATTAGATTTCAGTCCAACCTGCCTTTGTCTTTCTGGGGAGAATGCATTCTTCATGCAGCTTATCTCATTAATAGGCTTCCTACCCCTGTTCTTCACCAAAAGACACCCTATGAAGTCTTAATGCAGAAAATGCCTATCTACTCTCATTTGAAAGTGTTTGGTTGCTTAGCTTATGCATCTAATCTTTCCTCCCATAAAACCAAATTTGATGCAAAGGCTCTTCCATGTGTTTTTCTCGGATATCCTTTTGGAACCAAAGGATACAAATTACTTGATTTATCCTCTAATACATGTTTTGTTTCCAGAGATGTTATTTTCCATGAAAGTATGTTCCCTTTTCATAAATCCACATCTCTAATTCATCCTACTTCTTCCCTTGATTCTGTGTCTACTTCACCTCCTGTACCTTTTATTTCTTCTTCTCCCCCAAGCATGCCTTCTTCATTTATTCCCCCAAGCATGCCTTCTTCACTTCCTTTGACCTCATCACCTCCCTCACCAGACACACATTCTGCTCATTCTATATCAGATTCCACCATACCTCCAGCTGCTCCCTCATCTACTCTCCCAATTAGACAATCCTCTAGAGTTGTCAAACCCCCATCCTACCTTCAAGACTATCATTGCAACTTGTCTACATCTTTGCCAACCTCCAATATGCCCTATGCCCATATAGCTTACCCTATTCAGCATACACTTTCCTACTCCAACTTATCTGCCTCACATAAAGCCTTTACTTTAGCTATCTCTACACCTACTGAACCCCACTTCTATCATGAAGCTGTAAAGTGTTCTCATTGGGTTGATGCTATGTCTAAAGAACTTGAGGCTTTGGCAGCCAATAATACTTGGGTTTTGACCTCTCTCCCTCCTGGTAAGCAATCCATTGGTTACAAATGGGTTTATAAACTCAAATTCAAATCAGATGGGACCATTGAAAGGTATAAGGCTCGTTTGGTGGCTAAAGGGTACAATCAAAGAGAGGGCATTGATTATTCAGAAACTTTCTCACCTGTGGCCAAGCTTGTCACTGTTAGAAGCTTTATTGCCATTGCTGCAGCCAAGGGCTGGTCCATTACACAGCTTGATGTTAATAATGCCTTCTTACATGGAGATTTGGATGAAGAGGTATTCATGACCTTACCCCCTGGTTTCAAGAGTCAAACCAATGTTCCTAATCAGGTTTGTCGACTCACTAAATCACTCATGGCCTTAAGCAAGCCTCAAGGCAGTGGTTCTCAAAGTTCTCCTCCACCCTTCTTGCATATGGTTTTGTTCAATCTAAGTGTGATTACTCCTTCTTCACCGGACTGTGGGTACTGCATTTCTTGCTCTATTGGTTTATGTTGATGATATTTTAATTGCCAGTAATGATGCCACTTCAGTCACCAGTCTTACTACCTTTCTAGACCATCATTTCAAGCTCAAGGACCTTGGCCCTGCCAAATATTTTCTTGGGTTAGAACTTGCAAGGTCTCACAGAGGTATTTCCCTTTGCCAGAGAAAATATACCTTAGACATTCTTCAGGATTCAGGCTTCCTAGGCTCCAAACCTATGAAGTTTCCCATGGAACAGCATCTCAAGCTCTCTAAGGATGCCGGCAATCCTCTTCCTGATCCTACAGTTTATAGAAGACTTATTGGGAAGCTATTGTATTTGACTCTCACACGGCCTGACATTTCTTACTCAGTCAGCAGATTAAGTCAATTCATGGACCATCCCTGTGCTTCACATCTCCATGCAGCTCATCAAGTCTTACAATATCTCAAGGGATCTCCAGGTCAGGGCTTATTTTTTCCTTCTCACACTACACTCCAACTTAAAGCCTTCTGTGATTCTGATTGGGCTGGGTGTTCTGATACCCGTCGTTCTGTTACTGGTTTCTGTATATTTCTTGGTGATTCCCTCCTTTCTTGGCGCTCTAAGAAACAATCAATAGTCTCTAGATCCTCTACTGAGGCTGAATACAGAGCCATGGCTGTTACCACATGTGAGATTACTTGGTTGTTGGCCTTGCTCAAAGATTTTAACCTTCATCATCCCATGCCTGCTGTTCTCTTCTGTGACAATCAAGCTGCTCTCCACATTGCCTCAAACCCAGTATTTCATGAACGCACTAAACATATTGAGGTTGACTGCCATTTCATTCGTGACAAGATTCAGGATGGCATTCTTAAAACTCTTCATGTGGCTTCTGCACATCAGCTTGCAGATATCTTCACCAAACCACTTGGTTTTGCTCCTTTCTCTTATCTTCTCTCCAAGTTGGGGATTTTGAATATCAACTCTCCAACTTGCGGGTGCGTATTACAAACTAGCTCAAGCAACACGGTTCCAGACTGAAGACTAAAAGCTGAAGACTTGACCGAAGACTAGAGCTAAAGACTTGACCAAACTCTAGAGAGTTCTCCGAAGACTAGAGCTGAAGACTGGACCAAACTCTAGAGAGTTCTTCACAGCTGGTCTTGTACACGTGGGGTTCTTCACAGCTGGTCACAGCTGGTCTTGTACACGTGAGCCCACGTGCTCTTTGACTAAAACAAGACCCAAAGTAGCAGAGCTGATCTTTATCATCACACGTGTATCATCACTCGTGTAATCTTTATTAGTTTAAGCAAGCAGTTGTGTTAGTTATCATACAGCTCTTCTGTTACAGTTTGTTACAGCTTAAACAGATTGGTTTTCCTCTGTATATATAGCAAACAATGTAATTCTTTTAATTTTTATCACAGTGAATATAGAGATGAAACTTAACCATTAAAACTTGTTTAGTCTCTCTCTCTCCATACTTCTAGAGTTTTCCTCCGGAAGTTCTTTTCTCACTGTGCAATTCTTTTAAGAAGTGAAAAAAAAAAAAAAAATGATGAAGAAGATGAGGAGAGAAATTCAGAGACGCCACCAGATCGGTCAAAGGTCAGGGGAGTAGAAATTTCTTGGAAAGTTCATAGTCTGCAAATACCCCTTGCATTCTTGCTTATTTACAAAAGTACCAGATTTTATTTTATTAGTAATCTGATTCCTTTATTAGGAATTTAAATCATTTTAGTTTAATAATAGTAAGAAGGAATAACTTTTTTTTATCCATTACTATAATAATAAGGGTCGGTTAATGGGTATTTTTAGGTTATCCGTTGAGGTAATGAGTATTTGATGCTTCTACTGTAGTAAAATTTTAACATTTTTTTTTTTTCCTGATAATTGTAAATAGCAACTTTCTCCAGTTGAGATTTCAGTTGATTTGGTTTCATTTTCAGAGTTTTATTTATTTATTTTCTTTCTCCAGAAGCAATGCATCGTGAGAAGTTATAAGCTTCTTGCCTAAGGTGTAAAGCTTTCAATAATCCATATCAATTTCTTATTTCAAGTTGTGGCCCAGTGCTTTTGCCGATATTTGATTGTGATTTTACTCACAGGTGAGAATGAATGAAGGAAATGATTTCTCTTGCTTAGACACTTGCTGTAGTAACCAATAACCATGCCGGTGAAGAGACTAGAGACATGTCATTATCATCTCCCATATCAACTTCTACTGCACTGGGATTACTCTGCATCTAAATCCACCCCCACAAACACCCTTGCAAATCTCAGTCCTTCATTTGTGTCCATGACACTATCTACATAAAATGACCTCCCTATATCTCTTAAAATGTGACTCAATTGCAGGTTGGGTTCTAGTAAAGGGAGTGCAATGACCTAAGAAGCATGGGTACGGCGTACTGGCAAGGTATATTTTTTATTATATATTTTTATATATTGTTATGCATATAATTTTTAAACATATGTGAATTTAAGAACAATTATGAATAATAAAGTACATTCATTGTCATTGAATGGTCTTTATATTACAAACCAAGATTCAAATGTAGTAACTCCTATATATTAATATTATTAAACTAAATGATTTAATCTAAATGTAGTATTTTAAAATATTTCCTATTAAAGTTATCAATTTTTGTTTATTAAAAGAAAAGAAGAAATTCAAATGAAGTACTTATATAAATAAACAAATATGTAGTGGGATTTTACTATTTGTGGACTAGTTACCTTCCAAGAAGGTTCCCTGCGACTTATATTTTTACTCCAAAGTCCAACGTGACTTTTTTAACTTTTGCACATTTTCGATTATTTTATTTATCTTTTTCTTATCTTATCGTGGGCCATGCCTGCTCTAGTTCTCTAGATCTTTTCTATTATTTTTTTTAAGACAAAGATTGGCTTCAACCTGGTTGGAAGAAATTCCTCCAACCCATTAGGTGGCACCATTTATTACTAGACATGTGTCCAGTCATGTGCAATGCACATGCCCACTTAACCTTGGTTAACCCCGTTAACTCTCTCTGGCTCTCTGCCTCAGACTCCCGTCCTGTCCCGTAATCTCTCAACTTTCTCTCTCTCTCCTCTTAGCCGTCCCCCCTCTCCTCTGAACCGTCGGTCCCCTTGCCCTGAACGTGCCGCCGCTCCCAACCCCTCTTTGTACCGCCACTCCCAGTCGGTCCCCCAGCCTCCACCCACTCCTTCCAGCCCTTTCTTTTCGCGGCACTCCTCCGATCCACTCCGAGGTTCGAGGTTTCTATCGGATCTGGGTTTGAAGAGATTTTCACGGCACTCGTCCCACCCCCTCCGAGGTTCGAGGTTTGTTTTCCAGATTTGAGTTTTTGATTCATGGGTTTTTGATTTATTAATGGGTTTTTCCAGATTTTTGATTAATGGGTTTTTAGGCTGTTTGATTTTGGGTGGAACTACATCTTATACGTGAATCTCCACTATTGTGGCTCTGCAATATATATTTTTTTAATTGTAAAATATATATATATATATTGCCGAGCCACAATAGTGGCTCAATATTGATACTTCATTATTTGCTGGGTAAAGAAAGTAGGTAGTTTATTGATGATAAATTTGTTAAATGTTTTGAGCAAGTGACTAAAATTATGCATTGGAAGGGATTCCATTTCAGCAGCTGATTCGGATGTTGGCAGAACCAGAACCAACTTACAAAACCAAAACCACTCTCTCTTGAAGATTAAATTCTCTCTCCGATTTAACTAATTTGGATTAGTGTGAGTCGTGGCTGCAAGTGTTAATGCTTCGTTTGGTGTCTAAGAAATATTAGGAAAGAATCACGATCTTGAGGGGTTTGCTTTGAATTTTTTGTTGTTAGATTTTGTGTTTAGAACTTTTTGGCAAACACGGCCTGCCTTGTTATATATACTAGTCGCGAACCCACGCGATGCGCGGAATAAGTAATTACTTTATCACTTTGTAATGAGCTTAATCAATGTTCTTGTATTTGGTACAACCTTTTCATATTGTATTCTACTTTGGTCAATTTATTTAAGTTTTTGTAGGGTTTTTAGCAAGACACAATCAAATTTGAGGTAACATAATATTTTATTATTGGAGAAGTTTTTAAGTGGTATTGTTGATTGATTTCTTAAGTAAACCGGTATATCTCCAAGTCAATTGAATACATATTGCATATGACATGTAATTCTTCATTTCCATAAAGGTAAAGGCAATCACGGTCCCAAAGGCCAATTCCATTCTCTTTGCATGCTTGTTTGTTTGGCAGATAAAAGTTTGTTTGTTCCAGAAGTAGTATGTTAAAGGATCTAATGACAACTCTAGAGTGCATGTTTTCCGTTGGATTGGTGTAGTATCAATAAAAGTAGTTGGTTTTCCACCCTCGTTTCATTTGCATAATAAAGCAATCGCAAGTCCATATTTTGTGTTTCTTTCGCCCTCTTTGTTAGCTTCAAGTAGTAGTTGTTGTTCCAGTGTAGTTTGCTTGTTTGTTGCGAGCTAAAAAAACACTCATGAATTAGTATGATTTCATCATTCCGTAGAATTACATGATGCTGCATTAGTCTGGCCAAATTGATGCTTTTAAGAACACTGTAAGCTGATTGTAGTTTTGCCACATATAATCATTTGTTGGTTGTTCTAACTTGTTAACACATAAAAATATGTTTTAGCAAGAGTAAAAGGCATGGTAAAAATTTGAGGAACAGTGGCCCAACAAAAATGAAAGTTCAAGGTAATATTAGTACATGGTAAAAAGTAAAGCTCTTATTGAATTATTTGCTTTAATTTTTATTGTTTCATACGGCATTATTGTGGTCATTCTTATGGTACTTGTTCTAAAGTTTTTCTATTAAGTGTTAAAACGGAATTCTAAATGATTGGTTTTAAAGTAATTATCATTTACTTTAATTTATTAGGTTTTAATATTTAATAATGGAATTAATCGGGATAATGGTTGGATTTGTAAATGCTCCATGAGTGGTTATATTAGTCTTTAGATGGAGATATTGGTGCTGTACAGGTACTCTTTGCAACCTTATTGATATAATAATGCTTTCATGTGGGGTTAATAAAATTTAATACAGACATTTTATTTATAAAATTTCAAATCCCTTTCATTGGGCTCCTCTAAAAAAAATCTGTAATTGAAAATATTTGGGGTATTAGTTGTGAAAATGGGTTGGAGAAAAGTTTTCCTAACCCACTACATAGGAAAAGAAAGAATATGCTTAGGGAAGGATTGCATCAAATAGTTTTAGCATGTTTATGGCTATAAAAATTTATATGTAAAACAAATAAATTTATTTGCAAACTTTAAGAATATCAACATCATATATTGAACTTGCTTTATGGCTAAACAGATTTTTTTCCAGGATAGTAGCTAACATAATATTTAAAAGATTAAACAAAAAATTCACCAATAATAGTAAACTAAATACAATAGTAAAAGTAATCTATCCTAAATCATAAGGTATCTCAGCTGCCTTATCCAAGTTTTTTCTTCTTTCTTGAGCTTTGTTGTGTCGTCAAATTCTCCATTTTCAACATAAGGTGTAGAAGTCATTGAATTACATTCAGTGGCTGTCAATGATTTTGTATCCACAACTTTAGAACTGGTTGTATCACATATCTCATAGAACGTGATATTGTCCTTCCTCTAGAAGGCACCAATTCTACAAAACACACAAATCCAATTTTACCATTCCACAAAACACAAAAATCAAACCCAAAAGCTAAGGCTCTAAACCTATAAATCCAAAAAAAAAAAAAAAAAAAAAAGGGATAAAGGGTGCACCTTTCAAACACAAACCACCATACAACCATCGGGAGAAAAAACAAAACTCGAGCACAACATCAGCAGTTGTTGGGGGAGTGGGCACTATAGGTTTAAATAGGAGAATGGGTAGATGAGTGAGGCAAAGTAACGGTGAGCAATCAGTGAGGTGCAATCAATTGGGTAAATTGGTGATTTAATGGGTATGAAAAAAAAAACGGAGAGGGAGGTTAAGAGTCGGGGAAGAGAAAGAAAATAGTAGGGAAGAGGCCTAGGAGATGAAGAGGCATGGGAGATGAAAAGGCAAAGGAGATGAAGGGTTGGGAGATGAAGAGGCTTAGCCTATGAGAGAGAGAGAGAGAGAGGGAGAGAGAAGAGTGAGGTGAAAGTATGTGGGAGTAGAGATTCTTACGTGGCAATGTTTTGAGAAGGGTAAAAAATTTCTCTCTGCTTCAGGTTTTAATTTATATTATAGATATGTCCTCTTGTTATATATGTTCTTGGTTATGTTTGTCTTACATGGCATATAATCCAAATGTAAAGTTTGTATTTTGTCTTCAATTTCGTGTCTTAATCAATAATAATGGTTTTGATATAAGACGAAGGACTGATTCAACCATTGGCTATGGTCATTTTTATGAATGTGATCTGAATAATGTTTATGAATGTGCTGCTGAATGGATAAAAAACCATTCTAGAATTGCAGTCTCTCCAATTGATAGGATCTGGAACAAACTTGGAAATGCCAATTGGGGAGATATTGGTGCTGTACAGGTACTCTTTGCAACCTTCCACTGTATCATGGAGTTTGCCGGAATGCCCAAGCACTCCATTGAGGATTTAGCTGCTGATCATGGTTCTCACCTTCAAACAAGAAGAGTGGAGAGGGAGTTGGAGGATACCAGAGTGAATGGAAATGGTGTATATTGGTACCAGAATCGCACTGTTTCCCCTGAAATTGTTGAAGTTCAAGAAGAGTCCAATAACATTCATTCTATGTACTTTTGAGATTTGGTTTTTTCCAGCTGTAATGCTTGGGTTGTGACAATTGATCTTTAATAAAATCTGTTGATTCAAAAAAGAAAAAAGATACTCATACTCTGTAATGATACAAAAGCTTTATCACTTTATGAGATCCACAATCTTGTCAAAGTGAACAATACAACTAAATGTTAATGCCATATAGAGCATTTAAAGGCACATATGCCAGACCAAAAGATAACATCATACTACATAAATCACAAAGTTAAGCAACTCAAACCTTCTCAGTACTCATACACAAAAATAATTTGGCCAATAACTATAATGACAAATAAATTAGCCAACACAAAAATAGTCTCCAATCTCAAGTTAATAAATTTGCACTCCCACTCCACCCTACTTGAAATGCTTGCCAATATGGTGGTCTGCTTGGATAATATCAGACGGAGATACTGAAACCTGCAAACAACAAACATGCTAGCAAACATTAATATATGCAAGAAAAAAAAAAAAAAAAAAAGAAAAAAACTAATGAAAAATACAGTAAAGTTGTAGCAAAAATTATAAGAAATAACCTGATTCAAACCATTAAATTCTTGGATGTAGTGTCCCGCAATGCGGTCTTGTCCAACCAAATTAGCACAAATGGAAGATTCCTACCAAGGACATTTAAAATTTATGGACCACTTTTATATTTATAGTAGGAAATTAGACATAATAAGTTAAAACTAGCATCATACTTGAGTCAAGTTATCCACCAAGTGTGATACTTGTCTAACATTACTACATTCTTCATGAGAATTGATGTGAACAGTGGAATCAACCTATCACACATTGCAAAAAATATTTGTCACATAAACTTAAAAAAAAAAAAAATTATAGACCTACAAATTGAAAAAAAATTATGGACCTACAAATTGATGTATTATAGTGGAATGTAATATTTCTTACTTTATTTAGGCAGCCAACTAATTGAACTTGTCTTACCTTACCAACCGCAATCCGGTCTTGTCCAACCAAATTAGCACAAATGGAAGATTCCTACCAAGGACATTTAAAATTTATGAACCACTTTTATATTTATAGTAAGACATTAGACATAATAAGTTAAAACTAGCATCATACCTGAGTCAAGTTATCCACCAAGTGTGATACTTGTCTAACATTACTATGTTCTTCATGAGAATTGAGGTGAACAGAGAAATCAACCTATCACACATTGCAAAAAATATTTGTCACATAAACTTAAAAAAATAAAAAAAATTATGGACCTACAAATTGATGTATTATAGTGGAATGTAATATATCTTACTTTATTTAGGCAGCCAACTGATTGAACTTGTCTTGCCTTACCAGCCTTACGAGCCTTTTGTTGTACTATTTTGCTTCGAGATTTATTGTTTTTCCGTAATTCTAATGCATTTTTCAACCTCCCTCTTGGACGACCAACAGTTGGCTTCGTTTTAATCCCACCTATGCCTTGAAAAGTTATGTCCTCATGGGACTCAAACCCAATATGACCTTGTACAACATCCCCATGAACAATTTCACCTCGGACCTCTATGCAACCCTTCCATACTATCAGAGTAACATCTTTTTCTCATCTCTTGCAAATCCTTCATTAAATTTTCAGAGCATCTTTTGGCATGTTCATACATCATCTCACTCTCTGCAGCAAATGTGGAAATTTCACGAAAATTGTGACTCAAATGAGAGTAACGCTTTCCCATCAACTCTTGAGCATCACCCCCAATATCAATGCCACGATGATCCTTGATAGAACCAACCTTTGCATCTTGTGTCCATCTTTTCAATAGATAATGGCTTGGAAGTCTCTTAACATTTTTCTTTTCAAGAACTTTCAAAGCATGGACACATAGAATTCCTACAAAACTGAACTTCATACAATTGCATTGGACATTAACTGTTGAGGCTTCATATTTCACCAAGTGCTCTTGAGTTCTCTGCCTATATTTAACTTTGTATTCTGTGACAGCATCAGATTTACTAACCTTGTAAATAGTACAATCTCCAATCTTCATATATTCATCTTGAAACATTTGGAACATCTCTGGGGTGTACAACCCTACAACATATCTCAACATTTCCACATCAACTTGTAAAACTGGTATTGTTTGCCTCATTTTGAACTCAGCTTGTAGTTCTTGATGTCGTTTATCAGCTAGGACTCTAGAATAATGCCCCAAAAAGCGCAAAATATCATGTTTTGGCTTCAAGTATTTCTTCAACACATTGTTTATTGATTCACTTCGTTGGGTGCTCTTCATATCAGCAGTGAACATATGTCGACCATATACCATAGCCCATTTTTCCTTCACCTCAAAAATTCCAGCCAACCATTTATTATCTGTAAGACTATATTTCTGAAGCATATTATCCCATGCAAGTAGCCAATCATCTTCATCTTCATAATCATACATGCAATGACTAAAATCATCTGTGAATTCCTTAGATGAATGAAATACCTGACTTAGATGCTTAGCAGCATTCTGATAAATATGCCATACACATAAACGATGGTTTGATTCTGGAAATACCTCTGCTATTGCTCTAGCCATTGCTGCTGATTGATCTGTGAGTATAGTTTTTGGATGCTTCCCCGACATGGCACTCAAAAAAGTCTTAAACAACCACTTAAATGACTCTACAGTTTCATCATAAAGTAAAGCTGCACCAAAGATAATTGTTTGTTTGTGATGATTAACCCCAACAAATGGAGCAAAGGGTCGATCATATGTATTAGTCCGATAAGTCGTGTCAAAACATATAACATCTCCAAAGTGTCCATAATCAACTATTGATCTAGCATCAACCCAGAAAATGTTCATGATTAAATCATCATCATCAAGTTGTATTGCATAAAAATAAGATGGATCTTCTAATTGCATCTTATGAAAGTATTCCATCACGGCACGACCATCTCCTTTCTTCAAAGCCATTCGTCTCTTATTTTGTACATAATTTTTATAATCAATATCCAAAAACCCAAGATTTTCACGACCCCCAGCTTGCATACTCAATAAATCTATGGTTTGCTTTATTGATATTCCAGACTTTTCTGCATCATCTCCAATAGCCTTTTGAGCAAGTGAAATTTTTCTCTTTGACCTTAACATATGTTTCATTGGCGAAGGAGCAAACTCATGATTATGTTGTTCGTGAAAAGAAACAACTTCTAACATACCATCCTTTTGAAGTTGACATGTCATTCGTGCTAAACAACCCACTCGTGAAATTGGGTGATGAAAAGATACTTGTTCTCGGCGTTTGTCAGCACCTCGTTCACCCTCTTTTGAGCAAACAAATGTTCTCCTTTTAATTTGTCCCGTCTTTCCTCGCTTTATAAATTG
>OU015762.1:12379547-12403874 GCA_907173295.1 Fagus sylvatica | reverse complement strand
AGAGAGAGAGAGAGAGAGAGAGAGAGATACCACTATTCCAGTGGTGGACTGATCACCGATGGGCAACTGGGCGGTGGTTGAGCGACGACTGACAAGCGGCGACGGGGGGCAAAAGATCGCGGCGGCCTTTCCCCCTTGGCCCCCCTTCATGGTGCAAGGTGATTAGGTGTGAATCGGGATTTGGATTGGGAATTTGGGATTAGGGATTTGTTTTTCTTTGGTAGCCTTGTGTAGTTATGTTTTGAGAGCCGGTGAAGAACTGAAGATGTGTTGGTGTTGTCCGAGATTAGCAAAACTAAATTTGGGGGGGTTTTTGTAATTTTGTTTTGAATTTTATTATTTTATGGTTATTTGTAATATTTTTTGGGTTTAATTTTTTGTTGGTTCTTATCTGTTGCCGGACTGAATTTTTTTTTTTTTTTTTTTATATACTAAATTTTTTTTCCTCCCGTGGTTGCCCCTGGAAGGGGGGTTGCTCTAGCCCAAGGGCTTGCTGGGCTTACCCCAGGGCCGGCCCTGGGTAGGAGGATATGTCCAGGCATATCTTTTGCTCTTGCAAATATTGAACTTTTTCTTTCTCAGTTGCTATATCACTTCAACTGGAAACTCCCTAATGAGATCAAGCCCGAAGAACTTGACATGTCTGAGTCTTTTGGATTATCATGTAGGAGAAAGAATGATTTGCATCTAATTGTCACTCCTTGGACTCCTTGAAAGACACTGAATAATGGGGATGCAAATATATAATGAGCGGAAAGACTAATAAGGTGCATGGTTGGTTGTACTTGTATTTAAATAATAGGTGAAAATATATGATTTTCCCTTAAATTTGATTCGGTTTCTACTTTAGCCTTTAAAATTTGAAAAGATTTTTTTTTAGTCCTCAAAAAAGATTTAAACGCACCATGTTAGTCATTCGGTAACCTTACCGTTATAACAGAGCTCCATGTAAGCAAGAATTATAACGACAAGATAGTAGAAGGACTAACTTTATATTTTTGATGACTAAGAAGGAACTTTTTAAATTCAGAAACTAAAATAGAACCTAATCCAAATATTAAGGACAAAACATTGTATTTTTACCTAAATTAAACAGCAAGTTAAGTTTGATTATTTAGCCAAAGTTGTTATTAAGTTTAGTTGGTGTCACTTGTTTTTAGGGAGTATTGATCATTAATCAGTTATTTCTCTCTCTCTCTCTCTATATATATATTTTGGAGTGTTGGTATCTAGTGAGTCTTATTTAAGTCATGTATGTGTTGAATGAAATAAATGTGTTAGAAGTTTATATTCAAATTTAATTATTTCGATATTTGGTTTCTCCTCATGATAAATTGAAGGATGTGTGTACACAACTAAGAAAGTGGCACATGCATCCATAGAAGACATATGAATGCACCTATATGCAAAGCAATACATTTGCACGCCAATAATTATTCAGTAGTGCTCATAGAACATTAATAAATACATATTCCTTCTTCTCACATGAATTGTGGGTCTTACCATGAATTAGTGGGACCCATCATTCATGTGAGAACAGAGAGGATGCATTTATTTGTGTTCTACGAGTATTGAGTAATTTTCCAATTTGCACTATACAAACATTCAGCAAAAAAATAATATATATATTCACAATAAACACATGACATATTCAAACAGATTTCCAAAAACTATAAGAACCCTAAATCTAGCATGCGATTTTTATAATTTTACAATCATAAATTCATGCAACACATTACTTGACCAATTTAAAACATGTAAAAGGAAGAAATTAAAACACTCCAACGTGAAATCATTAACTCTAAACTAAATCATGTAAGACATGGAATTACATAGTGAAGGATTATCTTTTCTTTTTCTTTTTTTATAATACATAGTGAATGATTATCAGTCATGAACAGAATTGGAATTTGAATTACTCTTACCAATCCCCTCACATTATTACAACACGTCAATACATTAATTGAATGAAAAGAGACAATTTCTCTTCAGAACCCAAGAAAATTAATCATACATAACACATCATCACAACTTCAACAAATTCGTTAATAAACTAAAGGGAAATAACAAAATAGTTAGATCATTTTGAGAGAATTTGAAAATTCTTAATAGATCAAATTGGATTTTCCTTTGAAAATTTGAAATTTTCCTCCTCCCTTCAATTTCCTTTTCTCTTCTTTGGCCAAAAAGATCTATTTAGAGGGAAAAAATGTATACGGTCTTTCCTTACATCTCAAAACCCTTTATAAATTCAACAATTAGAATTCTTTTTTTCTAACCTAATGGCCCCAGGCCATTTATATTGGAAATAGATATCATAAACTTAAAAATGATAATGATTATAATAATTAAAAATTGAACTAGAAAAATCCATGAAATGTTAGCCTGGGCAAATGTAGGAAATTAATTTTTGTAATTTTGTAAGCTTCATGTAGGACCAACCTTTAAAAAATAAATAAATAAATCATATCTTATTCAATTCATTTAGATACAAAATAAGTCAGATTTAATACTCGTTTCAAAGCCTTGGATGTCTTTGTAAATGAAATTAATTTCTCTTCAAAATGCACTCTATTTCTTATGCAAAAAGAGTAAAGAAATTTCATTTTAAGTGTATTTTTTTTTTTTTTTTGTAATGGCTTTATCCTCCGAAAGGCTCTTATTTTTCTGAATCAAACTTTTTATTTTTATTTTTTATAATTCATAAGTTTAGAAATGAGCGAATTCTGATTTAAAAGTAACCTCTATCCTTTCATTCCCTTCACTGTTTTTTTTCATTCCAAAAATGTATTTATCTCATTTCATTCAATTTCACACACCCATCATCATCAATGATAGAAGGATACAGCCAATGTTTTGAAATCCGTACAATATTTGCTGTATCGCGTCCAAACTGGATCATTCCAACAGTAACGTTTTTGCATGCACTCGCAAATTTGAAAGGGATATGTTTCCGCCGTGGAGGCCCACTCTCACCGGCCTGCTTGTCCTTTTAAGCTTGCTGCTTTGACGCTTTGTTTTACAGTAAGAAGGAAGATAATAAGACAATGCATGTACGTATCGTTCATTCATGAGCAACTGATTATTAAACCTGGGATCCACACACCATTCTTTCGCATGTTGGCAGATGGATTGGACAGTACTTCAAAGCGAATCCTTTGGAAAGTGTCGGATGTTTGAAATAAATAAAAGTAATTAACCTTGCATTACAAATACGTATAAAGACTTAAAGAGTAACTAATTTATTAAAAAAAAAAAGTGATAAAAAGGAAGCCATTTGAAAGTACATATATTGCAAGAAAATGCCACCACATTTTTTACAAAAGAGTGATATTAAGGATACTACAAATTCAATCAATCACTGAATAATTTTGACCAACTACTGCCTTAAGAGTGATACTAATGATACTACAAATCCAAGAGACTCACTGACACTCTATTGTGTTAAAGTCCAATAAGACTACCTTGAGAGGGACTGCCCAACTCAGAAATCCAAGAGAGTCACCAATACTATATTGTGATAAAGTCCAATTAACTTATATTAGATCTCATTTATCAAAAAAAAAAAACTTATACTAGATCTCTAAAGTAAACACATAGGCCACAGCTCTTTCATACACTGAAAGGTCTAGTTGTGGGAGTTTCCGCCGTGGGCCAAATTTGATGGCTGATACTACTGTGTAAGTTTAACCCTTTTTCCCTTGCAAGTGGAATCAAACTTCTACAGATTTCTCTTATTATCCATTCACTTTCTGTAAAATCTGAACTTTTTGTGAACCCACAATTATGTCCTTTGTATTCATTATCAATCTTTTGAATAAAGTTTACTTTTTTACCGGTGGATTTTCCGCTTCAGCTAGCCTTTTTAGTTTTTACTCTAAAATGGTACATATTTTGCCATGCTTTATGTGTGCTTTGGGTCTTGTTAGGTTTTGACTATAGAGCAGAAGCTACACTTGGTTTTTAGCTAATGTCAGGCAATGCTTCCATGCTTTGTTTTGTTTTGCTTGTATATCGTTTTTGTCTTTTAATTTCATAGTTTATTGTTTTTTTGGCTACTTGTATTGGTTATAATTTTGAGCTTGAGTGTGCACATTTTTATTACCATTCTTTGCTACATGTTTGAGGTGTTTCTTAAGTCTTAACATATCATTTGGAGTGTATTAGTGTTTGAAACTAGAGTTTCCAAATAGTGCTTTCATTTGTTGATGATGTACTTTTGTGCAGAAAAAGGTGAGAATCAGTGGTTTGTGCCAGACAATTTAATTACTACCATGAATAAAGTTTGGCTTTTGGTGTTGGTAGTTTTCTGCCATGGGATTTTCTCAGATGGGGTTACAAATATTTCTACAAGGCCTGATGTTGTAAATGTTGGGGCTATTCTCTCTTACAAGTCTATTATTGGCAAAGTTGCGAAAGTCGCAATGGAAGCTGCAGTTGAAGATGTGAATTCTGATTCGACTGTTCTTGCTGGAACTAAGATCGAACTTACCATGCAGGACTCCAATTACAGCAGATTTATGGGCATTGTTGAGGGTAAATTCTCCATTATATGTCTTGTTTGTTTGTTTCCTTGTTTGTTGTTCACTTGTCATCTTCTCTTTTAAGGTAGGTGTACTTGGAATCACCAATGAATTATAATTTTTCATTCCTTTAATTATCATAACAGCCTTGAAGTTCATGGAGAAAGACACTGTGGCTATAATTGGCCCCCAACAATCTGTAACAGCTCATGTAATATCTCACATTGCTAATGAGCTCCAGGTTCCTCTATTGTCATATTCAGCAACAGACCCTACCCTGTCTTCACTTCAGTTCCCTTTCTTTGTTAGAACTGCACAAAGCGATCTATATCAGATGGCTGCAATAGCAGACATTGTCAACTACTATGGATGGAGAGACGTGATTGCAATCTATGTTGATGATGACCATGGCAGAAATGGGATTGCTGCATTAGGTGATAAGCTTGCTGAGAAATGATGTAAGATCTCATACAAAGCACCTATGCCCCTTGAAGCAACCCGAGATGACATCACCGATTTACTGGTTAAGGTTGCTTTAATGGAGTCTCGGATTGTTGTTCTTCACACTTATGCTGGTCCGGGTCCAGTGGTACTTAATGTTGCACAATATCTTGGGATGATGGGAACTGGGTATGTGTGGATAGCTACTAATTGGCTCTCTACCATACTAGATACTAATTCTCCCTTGGATTCAAATGCAATGGATGATTTTCAAGGAGTTATTACATTGCGTATGTATGCACCAGATTCAGAACTCAAAAGAAAATTTGTTTCCAGGTGGAGTAACTTGGCCGGTGGAAAGAGTGCTAATGGCTCTTTTGGACTAAGTACTTATGGTCTATATGCTTATGAACTGTTTGGCTGCTTGCTCAGCAAGTGCATTTTTAATCAGGGGGGAAATATCTCATTCTCGAATGATTCAAGGTTAAGCGGACTAGGGAGTACTTGATTATGGTCTATGGAGGGAATTTGTTGCTTATGATTTTACAGGTTAATATGTTTAACAGGACCAATCAAGTTTACTCCAGATAGGGCTCATTTATCCTGCATTTGAAGTCATCAATGTCATTGGCACAGGTTTTAGGAGGATTGGGTATTGGTCTAATTATTCTGGGTTATCAGTCTTGCCTCCAGAAATGCTTTACACAAAGCCACCTAATCGTTCCAGTGCAAATCAAAGACTATAGAGCGTAATTTGGCCTGGACAAACAACACAGCGTCCTCGTGGGTGGGTTTTCCCAAACAACAGAAGGCAATTGAAAATTGGAGTCCCAAATCGAGTTAGTTATCGTGAATTTGTCTCACAAGTAGAAGGCACTGAGATGTTCAAAGGGTACTGCATTGATGTATTTACTGCTGCATTGAACTTGTTGCCATATGTTGTCCCATGTAAATTAATTCCGTTTGGGGATGGTAGTAATAACCCAAGTAGCACTGAGCTTGTGCATTTGATCACAACAGGCGTAAGTACTATTGACAAAAAAATTGTTTTAGAACTTTGTGAAGTTTTCATTAATTTTCTGATTCTCAGGTTTTCTACTTCCATATAGGTCTATGATGCAGCAATAGGTGACATCGCAATCATCACTAACCGAACAAGAATCGTGGATTTTACACAACCATATGTCGAGTCTGGGCTAGTAGTTGTGGCTAAAGTTAGGAGGTTGAATTCCAGTGCTTGGGCATTTTTAAGGCCATTTCTTAACTCCAATGATGTGGGGTGTCACAATGATTATCTTTTTCCTCATTGTGGGAGCAGTTGTTTGGATTTTGGAGCATAGAATATTTCCTCATTGTGATGAATTCCGCAGTTGTTTGGATTTTGGAGCATAGAATAAATGATGAATTCCGGGGTCCCCCAAAAAAACAAGTTGTCACTATTCTATGGTGAGCACTTAGACATTTCACGTCCTATGATAACTGCATAATACTTTTTGTTACTCTTTGCTTAGTGAAAATCCATCAAGATAAGTTTCTTCCTACTAGTTTTACCACTTGATTAGTGTAAGCATATCAACATTAATTTTCTTTAAAGTTCTTTTTTCCGTTTCTTCTTTGTTAACATAATATTGTGGCATTGCAAATGACTCTAATCTTTCTGACTTAGGGAAAGCAAAAACCCCTCTTTACTCTCCCTTGCTACAGAGAACAAAGAATTCATAGATATGAAATGGTAATCTATTAGGAATTGATCGCACAAATACGAAACACTTGAGTGTAGTTGAAAATTGCATCAAGATTGTTTCATGTTGGAAATTTCTTTTTTTCTTACATAATGTCTATATGGTGAATTAATCATGTTTAAATTGCATCTTCTTATTATAATCCTCCAAAGTCCATTCACCTACATCTCTGCTTTGATTCTGCAGGTTTAGCCTTTCAACTTTGTTCTTTGCCCATAGTAAGTGTTGGCTCTTATTTTGTTGTATTTTATAATAGCCATAGGTACCAGTGGTAGCTTGTGTTTAGCTTAACAAGTTAACCCTTTTTTCTGTTCTGTAGAGGAAAATACAATCAGCACCCTTGGTCGTGTAGTTCTAATAATATGGCTATTTGTCGTTCTTATAATCAACTCAAGCTACACTGCAAGTTTGACCTCAATCCTTACAGTGCAACAGCTTTCTTCTTCAATTAAAGGCATTGAAACTCTAATTAGCAGCAAGGATCCAATTGGCTACCAACAAGGTTCATATGCCCGAAATTATTTAGTTGAGGAACTCGGCATTCATGAGTCTAGACTTTTTCCTCTTAACACGCCAGAAGATTATGCTGAAGCCTTAAAAGACGGTCCCCAGGGAGGTGGTGTTGCTGCAGTTGTTGATGAACGTGCATATGTAGACCTCTTTCTCTCAACCCGATGTGAATTTAGTATTGTAGGTCAAGAGTTCACCAAAGCCGAATGGGGATTTGTAAGTATCTCTTTATCAATGACACTATACTTCCCTGTAATACTTGCTTCTGGAATTCATGTCATGTTATTGTGGACACTTAAAACTACTTAATAATAACATTGATAATATTAATCGATCTTCTCTCTTTAATGTCTTCTACAGTTGTCCAATATACCAGCCTTTAGTGAAAGAATGAAATTTAGATGGCCCTGGATTATACTCTAAGAACTGGTTTACAAAATGAATGAATTCAAGTAAACTTAATATTAAAGTGATTTATCAATTCATTATTTTCATTGTAGAAAGAGGAATGTTGGAGGATAGTAGTTTTGAATTGTCCTAATAGATTGTGACAATCTTCAAAATTTGCTCTTACACTGCTAGTACCTGAAATCCAAACATGTGGAGTCTGAGTCATTTGAACATAATCTCTGTATATTCTTACCCCAGGTTAACATGCCTAGCATCATTAACAATCCAAAACAGTCTTTTCAAAAAAAAAAAACTATCCAAAACAATGAGATTCTTTCTTCTCGTAGTTGTTGGTTTATAATAACTTGGTTTTATTTTTCATGTCTCATCAGGCCTTCCCACGTGACTCGCCTTTAGCAATTGACATGTCAACTGCCATTTTAAAACTGTCAGAGAATGGAGACCTCCAAAGAATCCATGACAAATGGCTTATGAGTAGTGCTTGCACTTCACAAAGCACAACGTTCGAAGTGGATCGGCTTCAGCTTAAAAGCTTTTGGGGACTTTTTGCCATATGTGGATTTGCTTGCTTGCTTGCTCTCCTTGTATACTTAATCATGATGGTCCGCCAGTTTAGCAGGAACTACTCAGATGACGTTGAGTCTTCTGGTTCAAGCTCAGGATCCAAACGTATTCAGACATTTCTTACATTTGTTGACGAAAAGGAAGTGGATGTCAAAAACCGCTCCAAGAGAAGGCAAATGGAGAAGGCCTCAAATAGATCTGTAGGTGAAGATGAATCAACAAGTGGTTCTAAGAAAAGGTATACTGAATCATGTTCAAGTAAAAGTCTGGATAAAGGTGAAGAAGCATAAATAGACTTGTATTAGTGTATCTGACACATTACTTATAAACCTCAAAATCCCTTCCAAAGTCTGCCTTTGCAACTTTTATTGCATGTATACGTGGGTTATATAATCATGTGTCTGCATTCCTCCTCTATGCATCTGCTTTTGTAACTGAGGTCACATAGGAATGCATACAAATTTAGGTGTACAAATTTGTGTTAATGATGACCTGAAATGTCGTATCAATTGCTGCTTGCATACTTGAATAATCTAGAGCTTTTGTAACCACTACTCTGTCTGTCTGTCTCTCTCCCTCTCTACTAACTCTCACTCTCTCCCCATACCTACTTAAAAGCGCTGCACGCAAACTACAGCTTCACTGCTTGGCTCCATGTCGCACAAACACTAACCGCTCTAAGCACTCAACCACACTCGTTATTTAGTCCGATTGAACCTACCTCTAGCAAGAATTTGATTTCTCTGCTCGTACTGACTGGAAATTTCCAAAACTGAAGCTTTGCAACTTATACATCACAGGCTATTATGAAAATGTAAACAGACCTGAATCGTTTATTTTCAATTCTACAATCTGAAGCGAAAGATGTCAGATTTTCTGATCTTCAGTGGTATACCACATTCACATCTCCATAAATTAATCAAATGTAATTTCAAAATAAACTTAATTAATTTTCAATACTTAACACATATTTCTCTTTGTTTCTTTTGTTTTTTTTTTTTCCTCCCTAGATCTAATAACCTAATTAAAAAAAAAAAAAAAAAAACCCTCAGCCAAAAACTTGAAAAAGAACTATAATAATAACATAACAAGCAATCCATTTGTCTGTAGTGGCTTGATTTTTAGGCCTACTGCAGCAACAATTTTTTGTTTTTGGTAAGTAATGCAATTAATCAAATTGATTGATGGTACATTTATACATTATTATATTACAGCTACATTTACAATTGTAAACAACCTGTGTATGATAGTTAACGGAATATGGATAATAACATATACAACCAAAGCCATAGATGGTTGCTAAGCAATCAGAAAGAGCCTAAAGAGCTAATCAACATTGCTTTTGAAAGCATTCCTCTTCCATACAGTGTCTGTAAACAAACTTGTATACTTCCATGAAGAGTCTTGGGAATCGACTTGCAAAGTAGCTATCATAACCCTCAGGAACTGGTCCTACAAGCACCTGAAATTGCCACCAAAATTGGAAATGAATACAACTATACATGTGTACAAAAAAAAATTCCTAAACTAACTAAATTAAATGGCCCAAAGGTATCCAATCATTACCAATGTCACTAATGGTAAACAAGCTTGTTTGGAGTAGTAACAGCATAGTGTTTACAATTAAGTAATTAAGTATGATATCATTTTTTTATTTTGCAACACAAATAATTTATCTCCCCCACCCCAAAGGATGTTTTGTATCACAGAGAGAAGGGTCAACAAGGTCACCAACAAGAACAATTAGAGATATGGATCTCCTCTAAGAAGGCAGGGTTACGTACTAAAAGGCATCAAGGAGATCACATTGAAAACTAATCCTACAATTTATGAACTATTTGAAAGCTTGTATAATAATAAATCTGTCAACACTCTAAGTAACTAAGGCTAAAATGTTACTTAGTGAGGCCGAAGAGCCTAACAATGGCAGTTTCAAAGTTGACTATCAAACCGCCCAATCCTTCCTAGAAGAGTAGTTAGGCTTTTGATCCATTCAAGGAGAAGATTTTGGCTCAGGTTGACCGTACAAGTTCACTCATAAACTGACCAAATTCAGGTTGAACTTCCATGGGTTCATTATCCCACCGTTTTGTTCTATAATACATGAGAATTAGCCTCCACTCAAGTGATGAGTCGTGAGTTCAAGTTCGAGAATCAGCCTATCCAAAATTGGGGGCAACCTCTTTCAGATCCCGCAGAAACAGGAGCCTTGTGCACTAGGTATGACTTTTTTATGCACAACCATACATGTATATGGCTTTAGATCTTAGGTTGATGGTTGTCTTGAAGGGTCATGCTAGAATTTTCCAATCCATTTTATATATGGATCATATCAGATCAAAATAAGTTATTAGTAAAGCTGCTTAGTTCTACGAAACAATTGCTACTCATGCATCCATGAAATCTTTCACTTCTCCTGGCCCAAGAAAGATACCTGAATTTGTTTGGGAAGTTCTCCATAATGGTTCAACTTGTTTCGCATGACATGCAATAAGTCTCGAACACTGTCAAATTTGTACCGCCTATAATTGCCAATGTTAGTGATAAATGCAAGCTCCATCTTTTCATCCCATTTCCCACCCAAAGCCACCTGTCCAATACTTTCTAACGCTTTCAAGAGATCAGAATCAGTCTCCCTACCTTCCAATTCTACCTTGTCACTGGTGTCCCAAATAAATGACAATCTCATCTCAGAAGTCCAGAATAGAGGATGGTGCAACACCTCCTCTATTTAGAGGAACTTGGTCAAATCAGAGGCAGGTGGTGCGGCGTGAGTGGGGAGATGAAAAGATGAATTCTAGTTGTTTTGGCTTTTTCCCAAGCTTTCCTAACCAACTCCACTCTTGAGCAAATCACCAAAAACCCAATGTAGTTAATTCAGCCTTCTCTTTTCTTCTTCTTTGGTTGGTAAATTTTCCTTTGCAGTAGCTTCAAAATGCACTAAGATGTTCTTCAGATGGGAAACAATGCAAAGGGCCTAGTGCTCAACCTTATGTTTAGTTTAGTTTACTCCAATATCTTAAATCATCAAAATATGAATATGTGAAAAATATATAAAAATTGAATTTTATATGAATGCTGAATTAATTGATTAAAAATCTCTCATCCTTTTAGCTTATAAAGGTTAAAAGTTTTATTACAAAATACAACCAAAGTATAACATAAATGTACCAAATTTCATGATTAGAGAGCATATCATTTGTGTTTTTTTCAAACATGATTTTGGAGATTATAGTTGTAAAGACATGACCTTTTTCAAAATTAGTCACACGATTACAATGTCACGTGCAATGCGAAGTGCATTTTGAAATATTTTGTAAGAAATTATCTTATAACTCATTTATAATACTTATTATGTGTGTAAAATAATTGAGAAATCAACTTCAATGATATGACATGTCATCAAAAAGAGAAGTGAGGGCAAACAGTAATTAAGAAATGGTGAAAATTAATTTTTTGAAAGAAATGGAAAAAATAGGGCAAAAATGAAAGAAGAAAAATGAGGATGACATGACTTAATGAGGAGATGAAAAATCTAACATGGCCTAATGAGAGCAAGGATGAATTTATTGCAGAGGTCTCACCTATTATATATTACTAGTCGCAAACCCGTGCGATGCACGGGAAACTTTCTAAAAATAAAATCTAAAGAAGTTATTTTATATTGACTATGTAAATTTTTTAAAATTTATTCAATCATCATATTAGTATAAGTTAGCATGAATATTACCTTTCATAAATATGTGAAATACATATAAGCATGAGAAAATGTCGTAAGTATGCAAGATACCAATTAAATTCATTTAAAAAGAACAATCATAATAAATTGAAACAAAAAAATAGAGTATTATCCAACAAATATTACAATTTTAAAAGAGCAAAATGTTGGCCTTAGGATCCATGAAAGCTCTAAAATGTCTCTTAAGAACAAAATTGTTTTCTTAAAAGAGCCTAATTAAACAATTCTTTATTTCTTCTTTTTTTGCTCCGCATTAGTCAATGAGTAATTCCTTTCATTCTCTATAATTGCAGATGTTGTTGTAAGTTGTATATCATTTGCATTATCAATTCGTTGTAATTTAGCATAATCATCGTCTCCTTCACTTGATAAGTTGCTAAGATCATCGTTTGAATCAGCACTCATATAACACTGTCAATAAAAAAATGTTAATTAATGTATCAAAATATTTATAAGATAAATAAAAAAATATGTATTATTTGTATTAAATGTAAAATAAAAGTACTTACTTCAGTTATTTTATCAAGTTTAAACGCATTGTCACTTTGCAGAATAGAGTCAAAAATTGTCTTCACAGTGAAGAATTGCCACCCATGGAGTAAAGTAAAGTCATTTAGTTCCAATTGGAAAACAAATGTTTTTCCAATAAGGTTTTCAATTTGCACAGGGAGGTCGAGCTCTTCATGTTCCTATCAAATAATATTTTACAAAATGTAAGTTCAATTAAATAAAAGAATATATTAAACCAATATATATATATTTTTTCTGAATTTCGGTTTCTTAGGCTTCTTTGACTTCAAAGTTCTCTCCTCATACCAAAGTTGAGCTCCACAATGTTCACAAACTTGTGTTGGAGGGCCAAAATTCAATGGTTCGGTAAATTTTCCTATGAAAAATAATTAAAATGATTATTTGTATACCTATTTTAGATCTAAAAAATGTGGACTAAGAATTATATTACTTACGTTGTTTTCTTCTAGGACCATTTGATACTCTTTCAGATCTATTACAAATGTTATCTTCAACATTTGTACTCGTCATGGTCGAACTTTCACCTTCGTTTGTCCTTGAAAAATCTAAGATATAAACAAAATGATTGATGGATTCTTGAAGGGAAAAGTATACTAATTGTTGGTAATAGAATTCCAAATATACCTCTTCTTGTTGTAAAATCAATAGCACCTTCTTGTAGAGGCATATGTTGCTCAGTTATATTGCCATCTTCATTGATAATAGTTTTCGCCACGATATTTACTAATGGACTTATACTTTCACCACTCGGATCGTATTGTCTAAGTATGGTTCTCCTTTCAAATGTTTCAACATCTTTTGCTCGAGATTTTCCTAAGTTAGAAACTAATTATAAGTGAAACATTATTGGAATAAAAGATTTAAAAAAAAAAAACGAATAGAATAGTTTTAAATGTCATACCCCTACTGACATTTGGCTAGTTACTCTCAGATGTGAGAAACTCATTGCTTTCGGAAGGAAACAATTCTGCATCGGGAACTGTTGTTCTTGGCAAAACACTCTAAGAAACTACTCCATTAGCTATGTTATTTGTCACACTACTAACGTTCCTTTTTCTATTCAATATCATCCTTCTATTTAATCTAAACTCGGTAGTGCTCCTTCTATTAAAATTGGTTGATGAATTTTTGTTTCTCTTCTCCCTCAAAATTAATCTTCTTCTCAACCTTGCATAATAAGCAGACTCCATACTTTGGGCATATACTTAAAACCAAAGTAGCCATAAAAATTGAAATCATAAATAACATCCAAATAATATACCTTAAAATAATAATATCCAAACTAAACATAAAATCATATATAACATCCAAATAATATACCTAATAACATCCAAACTAAACATAAAACAATTAATGGATTGGCCCATATATTCAATTGTTAGCATCAGAAAAACAAAATAAATAAATAAAAGAAAATAATTATAAGAAGTTTTAGAGAGATAGAAACTACCTTATGTAATAGTTCCAAACAATCTTTCTCCACATTCCAAAAAGTCTTCTGATGTGGCCAAAAGATTTCAATTTCGTTTTAACCTTCTAAAGATGAAAAATGTATTGTATAGAGATTAAAAAAAAAAAATTTAAATCCACAAAATATATATAGAGATTTGTTCCATACTTCCATTCCTTGAAAACCACACATTTGGAATTTATTTTATCCTCCCCTTCTGTCAACAGATTCAAAGTTCCAATGAATCCTAGTCCTACTAAAATTCATTCATCCAAGACTATTCTAATAAAAAACAAAGTCATAAAATAACCTATCAACGATTCTTTCTAGATCTATTCCCATTGCAATTTCTAATTTTACTTTGCCTAAAAATACTTTCATTCAAGTTGTAACAATTGAATTCTGCCATTGGAATTCTTTTAATCTTTTAATCAACTAACAACTATGTTCTAGTCATAAAGCACCCACTATGACCTTGACTACAGAAGATATTACATTGGTGGCCACTTGGCAACCTAATTAACAGTTGCAACTTAAAAAAAATGCAGCAGAATTCCTGCCTTGTATTCTTGTTCGAGACAAACTTATTTTTAATGCAAGTTGAAAGCTGAAACTCTATGAGTGACCCTAGACAGAACAATAAGAATAAAATAATTAACCACGTACTTTTGCCTTTGCCCGCAAATGCAGTTGCAAAGGCTCCCCTGCTTATGTGGAGCATCATGAACATATTGACCAATTTTAAGAAGCCATTGCTAAAAACTTTGTTTCTAAATTTAAACTTGGTTGTTAACATAATTAAGCTGGTGGCTGTTTGTTGTTGCCAGCCCCATATTCCTAGGATAAGCAAAAAATCAAATGCAAAGTCCCATAAAGGTTGAAACCAAAAGAAATCCTCATGTATCTATCAATCCAATTATAATTGGACAGAACTTTGCTTATTTGACAGAATCTGGAAGCCAAATGGTAGAAGACTATAAGTAACACCTCAGGCAACAGTCAACTCAAATTTAAATTTTATTTCTCATATGGAACATCCATTTGTATTTAAGAAATTCTATAGACCATCAACAGTGTCAAGCAAAATCCAGCAGACAAAGTGACAAACGGAGAAAGAAATAGGTTCACAAAAAGTTAACAAAACTGAACCAACCACTAATCATAAAGCACCAATCTTTTTACCCTAAAACCAATCACCCAATTCAAAATACCATTTGCTAAAAACTTTGTTTCTAAATTTAAATGCTTATATTTCAGGCAGAATCTAGCAAGGCAACAAAAACAATACTGCTACCTAGTCGTATAGAACAGTAATACTGATACTTTGCACTTAGGCAACAGAACTTTAACAAAAAAAAGGAATTACAATCAAGCTAAATGCTTATATTTCAGGCAGAATCTAGCAAGGCAACAAAAACAATACTGCTACCTAGCTGTACAGAACAGTAATACTGATACTTTGCACTTAGGCAACAGAACTTTAACAAAAAAAAAAAGGAATGCCCAACACATTAACAGAAACAAAAAGAATAGGCAGAATCTAGCAAGGCAACAAAAACAATACTGCTACCTAGCCGTACAGAACAGTAATACTGATACTTTGCACTTAGGCAACAGAACTTTAACATAAAAAAGGAATGCCCAACACATTAACAGAAACAAAAAGAATGTACAAAGCAAGAACTATTGGAAAAGAATAAAAAATATCATACTCAGAGGCATGAAAACAGGGTATACATAAAAAAAAAAAGGTCACAATAAGCAAATAACTCTATTTAGGATGGTATTCTTTAGAAGATTAAAACAAACTAACAACTAATCCAACTACAACTGATCAGTAACATTGTTGAAAAAAACAGAAAAAATTATAGCATCAAGCTTAAGGAAAACAATACCTAGCATCAAGCATAAACCCTAAAGTTATGACAAACTAAATAGCTTTTATATATACATACTTGTACAACCGACACTTTCAAATAAATAAGGAACCGACTAAATATTTCTATTAATTCTTGTAGGACACTCAAAACATAATTGAACTATGGGCCTAGACCAAGGGTAACCTCCAAAGCCAAGTTGGTTTCCAGGGCAAAATTGGGCTTTTGACAGCCCATAATCCATGGAAATATAATCTCATCCAGTGCATGAACCACTGTTATTCTAATAATCTACAAATGAAAAACTGAAAAGAAAATTTATAAATTAAAGGACCTACCTCAATTGGATCCGTAAGGAACTCAATTTAACAGCCCAATAATCCATTTTGCCGCTGTATGAATCCATGAGATGAGTTTGAAAAGGGGGAAATTGATCAATTCAAGAGTGGTTAAGTGAGAACTGAGACAATTGATTATGGTGAGATAGAGAGGGATTTTGATTATGAAGTGAGCGTTGGTCTTTGCAAAAGATATTGGGTAATATCAGTTGCTAGGGATTTGAGGAAGAAGCAATTGATATTGGGTAGAGAGGGATTTGAGAAAGAAGACCGGCTGCCATGGGAGAGAGAGTGTTTTTGCGGCTGAGAGAGAAGCAGACCGTGAGAGAGAGAGAGAGGTCTTTGCGGGTGAGAGAGCAGCAGACCGTGAAAGAGAGAGAGAGAGAGAGAGAGGTGTTATCGTGAAAGAGAGAGAGAGGTGAATTGTTACAATGATAAAAGAAATTATATTAAAAAAATTATAATGAGGTGTAAAATTGTAATGAGAGAATAACCCAAGCGGGTTGGACCAGTAATTACAATAAATCTACTGTGGATGAGTTCTTTCTTGAGTGCCTCAATGCATAAAGATATCAATATAAGATTATGTAATACTATTTGGAAAATCAAGAAAGTTGTAGTTTTATAATTTTCAGAAGCTATATTCTGTTCGGTGGTTGCTCCCTTTTTAGCCCAATGAAGAATAACCTGAGGTCTTAGGGGCCTTTGGTTCAGGCATTTCTTCAAACAGTTTGCTCTTGATGATTTGCATTCTGACACATTACCAATGTCCAATCTGCTAGATGTTCAGAAAAATAAACTGGACAGAACTGCAAATTTGCAACAATCTAAAGTAGGAAAGATTAAAAAAAATTGAGAAGAAACTTCTAGGATAACATCAAGAAACATAGTTTGATAGAAAATTATGTTAATGAAAATCTGATTAGAATGACACTATATCGAGGCCCCATAGTACTACAAATACGAAAGCATTATTTTGTTGATGTTAGACATAAACTGATAAGGAGGATCTGCCACATAAAATTGCTAAATAGTTAAGAGTCAAACCAGTGTGAGTGAACGAAGCAGGTAAAGGAGGACTGGAGCTCCAATCATCGTGGGGCTGCTTGTTGGTGGCTATGGGGCGAAAGGGTGAGATAGGTGGCAATGAGTTTTGGACTGTAAGATCACAATAGTTACTGACTTGGGGCACCGACGGCGATACTTGGGCTTGAGGAGGATTGGACATGGTGGAGTGTGTCACAATTTCAAGAAGTCAGATACAAACACAAATCTATTGCCGCCGATCTTGCCTTTCTGCCACAGAGCCACCATTCTTTCCCTCAATAGATTGAAAGAGGAGGACTTCGCAGAGAAGAAAAAGGTGGGAGAAAGAAGATGGATAGTCGGGTAGAGTCGGAGAGATTAAATAAAAAATAAAATGTTCTAAAATAAAAATAAAGTGTAAAATTATGAGAATATATTGTGAAGTCAACAATAAGAAGAAAAAGTCAAAAAAGCTTCGGTTTTACAATATGTATAGATTATAGATTAGTAATTTTACATCTCAATACAATATTAAATTGATTCTTATTCTGGATAACCAAAATTACTAATAAATTTTTTGTATTGAAGTTTTGCTAATATCTCATTTTCAATTAATAATATTCCTAATCCAATTGATCTAAAGTATAATTTTGAAAATTTTAATTTTGATTTTTTTTTTTTTTACAAAAATAACTATAAAAAGTATTATGAGTAAAATTCTAGGAGAGATATATGTATTTGTAAAAGAATTAAGTATTTTTTTTTATATATAATCAAGAATCGATCTATTACATATTTGAATATCATTACAATTATTTTCATTGTTAATTTTTTCTTGTAGTATTTCATTATCTTCTAACTCTATTTGATGAATTTTTTATTCGTTTAATTGTGAGAATCTCATCTAAATTTTCTATTATATATTTTTTATATTTCTAGTAACAAATTTATCAAGAGATCCTTTTTGAGAATCAATTAATTTTTTTTAATTCATATCCAAATTAATATTTTCAAATAGACATTCAAAATTTAAAAATATTTACAAATAAAATAAACAATCTACAATATGAATGATAATATGACAAGAATAAAACAAAATTAAAGTATAGCATAAGAAAAATCTAATTTATCAAAAGCACTATTGCAACTTCACTTAAGAATAGAATTACGCAATAGTCTCAATCTACCCGAATAAAGACGAATTTAAAAAACCGGTGGCTCTGGGTGGTGAATCTCCTTGCTGTGCCAATGGAGATGGGGGCGTGGGTCTGATTTTTAGAATGTTTGGAATGGATGATAGATTAGTGATTTATGTTATGATCAGCAACTTGACTGATATTTTTTCATTGATAGTTGTAGGCTTGTAAATTCCAAGGTTGAGTATTAGTGTTTAAAGTTCAATCTTACCTTGTGTTTAATTTTGATTGTTTCTTAGTTGATGAACACATTTATTTTCTTTTCTTTTTCTTTTTCTTTTTTCTCTTTATGTACTTAGAAGGAATTTATAAAGGAGGTGCAACATCAAGATCTGAAAAAGATGTTAAATTTAAATATGTTTTGGAATTTTGTTTATTTCCTAGCAGTTAAGATGATCAACCTTTGTAACATGAACACAATCATTCTTATGATTTTAGAATTCCAATTTATAGTCTAATGAAATTACATTCTTATGCCTTCGATCATGTCCCTAAATGGCTATGATTGAAAAGAAAAAGAAAATAAAATTTGTATTAAGGGAAACAGATTATGCAGATCTTTTACGAAAAAATTATATTCTAGAAGATGATGAGAGGGCATGAAGTTTCAGAAAAATATATTAAGGAAAGAGTTGTTTAGTTTTTTTTTTTTTTTTAGCTAAATAAAGAGTTGTTCTGTTACAAGCAAGGAACTAGGAAAATGACTTCTTTTTTTTTAAAAAAAAAATAATAAATAAAACACTAAGGTCAATGCACTAAGAAGTTAATGGATCTCAATTCTAAAAACAAAAATGCAAAAAGATTAAAAGACAGATCCTAATAAGCACCTTAACTAGATCATTATACAGCATTGAGCATGTCATAATGGCATAGGACTATGGACCAATCCATCTGTTCTCCTGCACCAAACAGTGACTAAGTAATTCACAAAAAAAAAAAAAATTCACTTAGACAATTTTAGAATTTCTGTGCATGTTGAGTTTTAGGATCATCAGTTGAATATACCTCTATAGGCAACCCTTAACTTCTGTCAAAATGGTTGGTATTAGTTGAACAGCAGGTTTGAATTTTCTTTCACAAACAAAATGTATTGAATCCAAAGATTTTGTACAAGATCATCATAGCAACTTGTGCGTTTGTAGTCCAATGGTTAGGATAATTGCCTTCCAAGCAATAGACTCGGGTTCGACTCCCAGCAGACGCATTCAATACTATCTTTCTAAGATTTTTTATTTTCTTTATAGTTTAAAGGGCCTGATCCTGAGTCAATCTTGCATTGATTAGAACTGTACAATGATCATGAAGTCAAACGACCCAAATTATAACTTAAGCTTCATTTAATTTTTGTTTATTATTCAGATGATGAAGAGCAATCGAGTCCAATATTAATCTATCCGGTTTGGATCACATAATAGTCCAATATTAAAGCTCAAGGTCAAAGTGCTTTAATTGAAAGCTCGTTTAATGAAGCACACATCAAACACACTTTTTTAGTGTTTTTTTAAGAAGCACAAAGTACATCTTAGCGCGCTATTTTTTTTTTTTTCCTAAAATACATATATATCTCATTCAAATTAACTACTTGATGTTAAAGGAAATGATATGGACCATTGATATACTATACTCAGACTATTCTTAAAGTGTTGTAATAGACACTAAAATAAAAATAAATAAATAACCAAAAAAAAAAATGTGTTAGTACTAGAGGTCTATGGCATCTCCTTGCACGAGGGCATGCATTCTATATGAAATTTTATTTTTTAATACTCCACTTCCTTTAATTTAATGGGTCGATCTCATATAATTCATTGTTGAGTTGTTCTTGCCATTAAAGATGACACCATTTTGACTCCATCTTAATATTGTTAAAAGCAAGCTTAAAACTCAAAGCTCAAAGTTTCAAGGTCTAAGCGCTAACTTTGCTTGATAGCTTGTTTAATGAAACAAACATCAAGCGCAATTTTCTAGTGTTTTTTGAAAAAGCTCAAAGTATATCTAAGAGTTAACCTGGCAGACGGGTCGGGTCAATTGCGTTTGGGTTTGACCCATCTGGGTTCGGGGAAAAAAACGGGTCGTCCTAAATGGGTATCAAAACCTATGACCCGTACCCTATCTTTTAAGGGTCAGGTCAAATCCGAGTTGACCCATATTTTTACACATGAACAAAAATATATATGTAAATGAAAAGAAACTTGATCCTATCGTCCTAAATTTATCATTATGTTTTTATCAAAAAATAAAATTTATCATTGAGTTATCTTTGTCTTCCTTAGTTCCTTTCAATACTCACATCACATGAGAAATTGAGAACAAATAAACAAAAACAATACAAAAATATTAAATAATACCACCTAACTGTCTAATTTAAATAAAATTATAAAACATAAAATTTTAAGTTTATACAATCCAAAATTTACTAATCTTATCACCACAAAAGAACAGGAAAAAAATAAAAAAATAAAAATAAAGTCTTGAACCATATGAAGTATCAATCTCCTTAGGTGCCACAAAAGAACAGGAAAAAAAAAAAAACCAAAAGTCTTCAACCATATGATTATATGAAGTATCAATCTCCTCAGGTCCACCTGTTGCCTATAAAATATAAATAAATTTAAATTACCTACCAAGATAATTAAATAAATAAAGCTACAAGAATAGAACATAACATGAGGTAAAGAAAAATAAGTAAATAATTAAATTGAATTATACCTCAATCTAATCAACATTAGTAGCAGATCCGACAGTGGAAATGTTCATACTTGATAATTGCACCTCAAGTTGGCGAGTAATATCATTAGCATTTTCAGCTACAATACAAAATTTTAGTATAACTTTAGTATAAAATGGAAACGGGTTAATAACGAATTAAAATTTTATAACTATGACTATTCTATAAATGGATTAAAATATTACCTTCAAATCCACATAACCAAGTTCGGGTGCAAATCAAAGCTTCCACATTCTCTGGTAGAAGACATGATCGATACTGATTAAGAATTTTGCTTCCAATGCTAAAAGTTGATTCAGAAGCGACTGTAGTTATAGGAATGCTTAAGAGATCGCGTGCCATTAAGGAGAGCTCAGAAAACCGATTGTCATTCTGTTTCCACCAAGAGAGAACATCCAATTTTGCATATTGCTTACGGTTAAGTCTTGGTTCTTCCAAATATAAGTCCAATTGAGATTTTTTTGTGTTGCCAGTAACTGAACTTTCATAATAGTCAAATTCCTAATCATTCAAAACAAATTAGAATTAGTAAAATATAACACAGCATTCCAACTTTTATCATTAAAAATAAATTACTTACATCAACTTCCATATCTTCCTCATGATCAACGCCACTAGGTGCAAAAGAATGGCTAGAACTCCCAACACAAGATGACACATTTTCAGCGACCATAGGCTTCTAGTGTTCATATTTTGAAAAAAAATTGATACAATTGTGTACAAACGTGCTGCAACTTCATCTTGGCAGTTAAGTCATTTGACTCTATCTTCCTAAAAATATAGTCCACAAAATCTAACTTATACCTTGGATCAAGAACAACACCACAAGCTAGCACCACATTATAAGAATCCCAATATTTATCAAATTTAACTTTCATCCGTTGTGCCATGTCATTGATAAATATATCTAGACAAAACAATGCTTACAGATTACTGTGAGCACCATTTCTCCCTCCCTTCTGTCTTTTCTTGAGCCCCTAGCCCCACTCCGACGTGATGGTATTTGACAACTTGTCAGTTGAGTTGTTATTTTTTAAAGTACAATTACTTAGGTGTAATGCTAAGTTATCAATTAATCTAATTTTAAACATATGATTTTAGTAATATTGATCCTATTCAATTGCATAAGTTTATTTTTATTTCAGTTGGATCAGTGGATGCGAATCAATTGATCCAAATAAATTTTATTATTTTTTCTAACCTATAAAAACAAATTATTTATTATTTAAGTGGGTCAATTGACCCCACTCAAATATATGTGACCCGCCCATGCATAATGGCATAGGACAGTTTAGCAAAAAAACAAAAAAAATAATGGCATAGGACTATGGACTAATCCATCTGTTCTCCTGCACCAAACTATGACAGTATTTCATATAAAAAAAATTAAAATAATTTCATTTAGACAATTCTAGAATTTTTGTGCATGTTGAGTTTTAGGATCAGTTGAATATACCTCTATAGGAATCCTTAACTTCTATCAAAATGGTTGGTATTAATTGAATAGCAGGTTTGAATTTTCTTTCACAAACAAAATCTATTGAATCCAAAGAATTTGTATAGGATCATCCTAGCAACTTCGGTGTTTGTAGTCCAACAGTTAGGATAATTGCCTTCCAAGCAATAGACCCGGGTTTGACTCTCGGCAAACGCAATCAATACTATTTTCCTAAGATTTTTTATTTTCTTTTATAGTTTAAAGGGGCTGATCTTGAGTCAATCTTGCATTGATTAGAACTGTATAATGATTGTGAAGTCAAACGACCCAAAGTATAACTTAAGCTTCATTTAATTTTTGTTCATTATTCAGATCATGAAGGGCAGCCAGTCCAATATTAATCTATCCGGTTTGGATCACATAATAGTCCAATATTAAAGCTCAAGGTCTAAGTGCTTTAATTGAAAGCTCGTTTAATGAAGCACACATCAAACACACTTTTTTAGTGTTTTTTTAAGAAGCACAAAGTACATCTTAGCGCGCTATTTTTTTTTTTTCCTAAAATACATATATATCTCATTCAAATTAACTACTTGATGTTAAAGGAAATGATATGGACCATTGATATACTATACTCAGACTATTCTTAAAGTGTTGTAATAGACACTAAAATAATAAATATAATATAATTATATATATATATATATATATATTTATATATATATATATATATATATATATAATATATATATATATATATATATATATATATATATATATATATATATATATGTGTGTGTGTGTGTGTGTGTGTGTGTGTTAGTACTAGAGGTCCTTGGCATCTCCTTGCACAAGGGCATGCATTCTATATGAAATTTTATTTTTTAATACTCCACTTCCTTTAATGGGTCGATCTCATATAATTCATTCATTTATTGTTGAGTTGTTCTTGCCATTAAAGATGACACCATTTTGACTCCATCTTAATATTGTTAAAAGCAAGCTTAAAACTCAAAGCTCAAAGTTTCAAGGTCTAAGCGCTTTGCTTGATAGCTTGTTTAATGAAACACACATCAAGCGCAATTTTCTAGTGTTTTTTGAAAAAGCACAAAGTATATCTAAGAGTGTTATTGTATTTTTTTTTTTTGCCTAAAAACATATGTATCATTCAAATTAATTACTTGATCTTGAAGGAAATTATATGAAACATTGATATATTACACACAGACTATTCTTAAGATGTTGTACTAGACTCTATAAAAAAAAATTGTTTAAAAAAAAAGAGAGTTTAATTTGTACTAGACAAACATTTATTTTTTTTACATATCAAAAAACACGGACAAAGGATAATTTATTATTGTTTGTGCTTTTTGGCCTTTACATATATTCATATATTTTGATTTATATATGTTGAAGATTTTGAGAAGATCAGAAAAATGATGTGACTTTGAGGCGTGATAACACTAATTTTAAGGTGATAATCGCAATGGGGTCAGAATCTAAGATGGTGACTTTCAAAATGATGAATCAAGACTTTGTGAAACTGGACAAGTTTGATGGGACGAATTTCACTCGCTGGAAGGACAAGTTGATGTTTCTGCTTACTGCATTAAAGATTGCATATGTTCTGGATTCGAATCTGTCAAAACTTCCTGAACCAACTGACAACGATTCTGATCAACTTAAGGCAGAACGCAAGAAACGTGAAGAAGATGAAGTGGTATGCAGGGGACATATTCTGAACACTCTGTCTGATCGTTTGTCTCAGAATCACACGTGCACGTGCCACGTGTCCAAGTGCCAAATGTGTCAC
>OU015762.1:12223838-12379447 GCA_907173295.1 Fagus sylvatica | reverse complement strand
GACCAAGTTTGTTGCCGTTGAAGGGCATCAAATTCAGAAGCCATTGCCTCACGCCACTGTGGAAACTTGGAAGCTATGGTATAGTTTGGGGGTTCGGTTTGAAGGTAATCAATGGTAGTGGAGGTAGCAAAGGATTTCTTTTTGGAGATTCCTGACTTGGAACGGGTTTGCATTGGGATGTGAAAGGAGAGAGACGGCTGGATTTTCTGGAGCAGGTGCTGGAGATACGGTGGAGATATTTGGGGAAGATAAGCTTGTGGATGGGAGTGTGTTTAAGTGAGGGACGGGTTGAGGTAATGTGGGCTTTGGGTTATTGGTAGAGATAGGCACAATAATGGGCTCAGGTGTGGGCTTTAGGTTATTGGGTCTAATCAGTGGAGAATTTGAAACTAAAGGAATTGGGCCTAAAATGGATGGTAGTGTGTTGGCAGTGATGTTGGCAGTAGACAAAACACTTGGTGAAATAGGAGCAGGGCCCAAAATGGAATTGGTTTGACAAGGGTGAAAAAATAAAAGAGAACTGAGCCAATTACGTGATGTAGAAGAAGTATTTGAGGGTTGATGAGAAGGTGAAGAAGAATGGGAAAAAGGAAAATGAGACTCATTAAAAGTAACATGACGGGAAACATAAATTCTAGATGTGAGAGGATCTAGACAAAGATATCCTTTAGAGTTTGAGGCATAACCAAGAAAGATGCATTCTTTTGAACGAAGATTAAATTTGTGTTTGGTGTAAGGACGTAAGAGAGGGAAGCATGCACAACCAAAATTCTTAAAAAGAGAGTAATTTGGAGACTTAGCAAAAAGAGTTTCCCAAGGGGAACTTGAACCACGATGAAGAGAGGGAAGTCTATTTATAAGAAAAATGGCAGTAGAAAATGTATAAGACCAATATCGAAAAGGGAAAGAAGATTGAGAAATTAAAGTGAGGGCCATATCAACAATATGACGATGTTTGTGCTCAGCAACACCGTTTTGTTGAGACGTGTGAGGACATGTGAATTGATGAATAATGCCGGAATTTGAACAAAAATTACGAAACTCATTGTTGGTGTATTCTCCACCACAATCGGTGCGTAGTGTTTTAATGGAAGTGCCAAGATAATTTTCCATAGTATTTTTGAAGTGTTGAAAAGAAGCAAGGACTTGTGACTTGTGTTTCAAAGGGAAGAACCATGTAAAGCGAGAGAAATCATCCACAAAAATTACGTAATAACGGCGACCATTTATTGAATCAATGGGAGCTAGACCCTAAACATCATTGTGTACAATTTCTAAAGGAAATTTAGTACAAGAAGTTGAAGAAGAAAATGGTAATTAGGTCATTTTGCCCATGACACAGTGTTTACAAAAATTGTTAGACATTGGAAGTGTATGACTAATAGATATACAATTTAATACACGGTGTAAAACACGATGCTGAGGATGACCAAGACGCATATGCCAGAGATCAGTGGATGAGAGATCTGACTTGGGAAGACTAGTTGTGTATGAACTATGTAAAGTAGCATGAGACGGTTCGGTATGCTTTGAAGAAGATTGAAAATTGGAGACACGAGAGTTCCACGACGGAAAGGAAAGACCAGTGATTGGGTAGAGGCCATCTTTACTAGAACCCTTGTAAAGAGGCTTCCTCGTAAGAAGATCTTGAATTTGAAAACGAGTAGCATTAAAGTAAAAAGAGGTTCTATTGTCATGGCAGAATTTTTGTACAGAAAGAAGATTAGATTTCATGGAAGGCACACGCAAAATTTTACGAAGACGAAAAAGATGTGAGGAGGTTCGAATCAGAGCATTACCTGTGTGTGAGATTGGAAGTTGATTGCCATTGCCAACGGAGACAAGCTGTGAGTCAGTGTAGGATTGATTGTCAAGGATGTTGTTGAGATCGGGTGTGTAAGTTCTTGCTGGCTACCATAGACATATGGGCAATTTCTGTAGAATTATCATATGCATTCTTGAGAAGATCTTCCTTAGTCTTCATCAAGGTATGTAATTCTTCAAATAATACAGCTTCATTTTTTAGTTAACATGGCAGAGGTGAAGGAATGGAATTCAGATGGCAAACCTTGAAGTACAATATGAAGGATCTCTTCATCATCGATAAGAACGCCTACACTCACTAACTTGTTTTTGGTTTCTTTGATCTTTTGTAGATAATCTGTCACTAAGTCAGAATGCTTTTTGATACTGTTGAGTTCCCGTTTGAGATTGACAATGTTGGATCTTGAAACAGATGTGTATCTGTTCACAATAATTTTCCAGATGCCAGAAGCTGATGTTTGCCCCATTACTAAAGAGATTGCTGAAGGTGAGAGAGTTGAACTAATCATTGAGAAAAGTGCTTTATCTCTTGTTTTCCATTGAGAATATAGAGGATTCACTTCTTGCGGTTCTGTTCCAGTTTGACTAAGAAGAAAGTTGGAAGGGCACGGAGTTGGATCTTCAAGATGGTCAAGAAGGGAATAAGCATCCAGTATTTCTGTGATTTGAAACTTCCACATCAGGTAATTTGAGTGATCAAGCTTAATTGTGACATAGTTTGAGATGTTGGAGAGAAGAAAGATTGGTGTTTGGGTATTGATATGTGTGTTTATAGAAGGAAGGAGAGTAGTCATGGTGAGCAATTGATCTTTACTGCTCTGATACCATGAAAGAAAACAGAATGTAAAGAAGCAATAAAGAACAGAGAGTGTAGAGACAGAGTTACTTCAATGAGAGAAGTGTATATTGCTTAAATAAATGAGAGGGAAAAGCCATCCCTATTTATACAGAATCAACTAATCTAGATAAGGATGAATCTGTTAATAAAACTGATACAATTGAATAACAGATTCTATAACAGCTAATAACAGAAACTAAACTACTCCTGAACAGATAAGAATAAATAGATTAATCCAAGAGAGTTCATGACTCTATCATAAATATGGTATATTATATATAGAAAATATAGATTGAATTGAAGCTTAATTGCCAACTTTACGTAACCATCAAATGACTATTTACTTCAAGGCCCAATGACCGACTTCTCTTTAATATGGTTTTAAGTTGGTCAAGTTGCAATCCATTTCGCACCAACTGGGCTATATGTGTGGATATACATGTAGCCATATAGGTCACTTCATCAAAATAGGCCAACAATGGATGCCTGCATACAATAGGCCCGCCACATGGCCAGTACACATTTGAGGACACATTACATAAGCTTGACTACCCAAACATGCATAAAGGCCATATAAAAGAAAGACGGCAGTACAAGAAGTCCCTCTCCAAAAAAGAGTAGTTCAATGCAAGTTATCTTTTACCAATGTCTCCCTTATTTTTAGAGGAGTAGGTTTTTTTATAAATTTTAAGCAGGGGAGAGGGGGATCAAAACCCTTTAGGTCCCCTATTGGAAACACTTGGAAATAGGGGTGTAAGCTTCACCGACACAACTGACTAAACCGCAAGAACCGCACCGAACCGCACCGCACCAAACCGCAACCGATCTTAATAGGTGCAGGTGCAGGTGCATGTAATAGGAAAACCGCACTATAAGGTGTAGGTGTAGGTGCGTGTAATAGGAAAACCGCACCGCACCTCTCCGATTATACCCCTAGTATGTTATACTTGTATGCTAATGCTATATACAGGTGATGTTACGTTATATTTGTATGCTAATGGTATGTGAAGGTTGAGATTGAGTTATATTTGTATAAGGATGATATATATGTGCAAGTTGAGATTTAAAATTATGATTCATTCTATGAGATATGTATGTTATAATTTTTTTTTTTCTTAAATATTCAGGTTGAGATTGGAAACTATGATTTATATTTGTATGCTATAGTTAGCCAAATTTTTGAGTTGTTATAAAAGTGGATTTTTTAGATTCAAATTGACATTTGGATTGGCCTAATTCGACCCAAATGAGTCCAGCCCAAACCGCAAAATCGCACCTACACCGCACCACACTAAACCGCACCGCACCGTGCCAAAACCGATCTTAATAGGTGCAGGTGCATGTGCATATAATAGAAAAACCGCACTATAAAGTGTAGGTGCATAAATCCGGAAAAAACCGCACCGCACCTCACCGATTACACCTCTACTTGGAAATTTCATTTGACCTACAGGCCATTGGATTTCATAGTAATAGTTTTCAGTAACTATAGCAAAAGTCCTTGAGGGCCGGCTCAACAGTACAGGCCACTTAGAGACCATCGCCTAAGGCCCCCAAAATACTAGTCAATAAAATTTAATTTAAAAAAAAAAAATTCCAATCAAATCATAAAAAAAAAATTCCCAATTATAAAATGATAAAATATTTTTTTATAAATATATATATCTAAAGCAACAAAAGAAAACTCTAGTTTATTAATTATCTTGTAGGAGTAATAATTAAACCCCAAAATTTAGCCAATGACTCAATATGAAAATCTATCTTAGTAGGTTATGCATTTTATGTGATTATTTATTTTAGACTATTCAGATTCTTTCATATGTGTGTGACACTCTAATCTCTTAGTCTTGGGACCATATCAGCTACAATGTATTAAGGTACAATTACTGCAATATGACTTAATTGGTCCAATAAAAACTTCACAACTCAATTAAAAAACCAAATCACCTCCACCTCACCCAAATACTAACAGAACCTAAAATATCTCAAAGTCTCCGTTAACACTTTCTCTCTCTCCAACTTGAGCCGGCCAAATTTGGCCAAATTTTCTGTCTTTGTGTCTTTCACGGAACATGTGGGCTGAATTTCAATAGTTGAACATGAAAGTTGGAATGGGCCATTAAATCAAGAAGCTTCGTCAACATTGTGGAATTGATTTTCGTGAGTTTACCTTCACAAGGTTTTTATTTTACTTTCAATTTTTTTTTTTTTTTAATTTCTAATATAATAAATCTATTTTTTATTTTTTTTTTTTATAGAAATTTGTAAAGATCTATGGGATTTGATATAGATTCGAATTGATTATGGTGTCTTTGTTAGATCTTTGGAAGTATTAGCGCAGATCTATGGGATCTGATAAAGATTCCTATTGATTCTAAGTCCTTTTCATATAAGAACGATTCTTATAAGCCATTTACTCAAAACCCCCCATCCAAGATCAACGCTCATATATTCATAGCTCACAAACCAAGAAGAGCCAACAAAGGTCCAAGATCCATTTGCACCTTACATTGTAGCTGATATGGTCCCAACCTAGACTATTAAGTAAATGATACTAACAGTAAGCAGAGTTATTAAATTCACTAATACTTCGACTTAGCCATATCATTTAGTTATCAAATGTACAAAAAGTACTAAGTAACTGATACAAATGCTCCTGCTTCTCAAAATTGGTAACCAAATGAGATGCAGGCAAGTTTTTGAAATGTGAGATAACTAGCAGTATTCGGCAAAATCTATTGACTAAAAAGGAAGACAGTTATGAGACAACTGGCAATATAGGTAAAAAAAAGAGGAAGGCTGAAAGGCATTGAAAATTTGAGTCTAAAAGAACTCATAAACAGAAGCCAATGAAATCAAATAGTACATAGCAGCAGAACACGCCACTTGGGTATTCGGTCCAGTGGTAATCCCCCTCCCCAAAAAGCCCCACCTCTCTATAAGGGTGTGAGTTCGATCCTCATAATATTTAAAATATATGTGTGCGAGTAATAATTCTCACATCATCTAATGTAGTGACTTTTAAGGGCAGAAAACTCTCTCAGCTTTTAAAACCATCATCATTAAAATTAGAATGCTTTAGAAGAAAACGGTTTGAAAACCAGTTCAACTGGAGTACTAGACCAGTCCCTAGTTTTCAAGGTTGAACTGTCAGTTGTCATAGTGGACCAAACTGTAGTCCGATTCACTATTGAATTGATCAAACCGGTTGGTCCGGTCCGATTTTTAAACCATGGTGGAAATATATAATATCATGTAGAAATATATAAAAATAATAATTACAGAAATCCCAACAAGTCAACAACTACCCACTCAGAAAGTTCATAGTTGAATCATCAACGGATTGAATTATGCTCAAAGTTTTTTTTTTTTTTTGGATAAGACTATTACCAAAGAGAGAGGGGAACCAGATTTTCACAGGGCATGCAAGCCACAGAGAGAAGATGGAAGGTTCCCAAGAACAAACAAAAACAACCACTAAACACAACAGCCAACAACTATACAACAAGACTTAAAATAGCAAAAAAAAAAAAGAAGAGAGAGAGTCGTCTTGGCCCCACTCCACCCGCATATCTAAAAAAAGCGAACATCCTCTGATTCATTTCCTCAACAAGAGAGCCCATCCCATCCCAATAAGACCGTCTTAATAAACAATTAAACTTGAATCAGAATATTGTCAACAATGCTTCGGATACACTCTGCCTCAGGCCTATAAGAAAAACATGACATAAATATTTGTGTCAACACAAACCAATTGGAGATGTAAGCGTTCATCAGCTGATTGGAAACATGTAGAAGAAACTGAATAGAGAGATGCAACAAGTGGTCATTCGAAGACACTGACTTAAATTTGTAATAGCCATAAAGGGGTTAATGATTTTTTTTTGGTGAAACGAGGCTAATGATTATTGAATCACTGAAAAATTATATAAATTTTACATTAAAAAAAAAATAATAAAACCAATTAATTAATTCGTTTGGAGTTTGAGCAGATAATCATTTACCTGATTCAATGCCCAAAGTGAAGATGGCTCCTCCACCAACAGACCCATGTCTGTGAATTTGAGGAGCCACAAGGAATGAAGGGTTGGGGTGTCTAGTGCTTGTTTCACTAACATAGTGTTTGTTACACTTAAGTAGTTTCCAACAACCCACTTAAACAAAAACTCTTTTCTTTTCTCATGTGGGTTAAGGGTATTACATTCTTCCCCCCTTATAAAATTTTCGTCCTCGAAAATTGCCATCACTTATACTCTCATTACTTCATGGCAACATTTTATAAGCTCAACCTAATGGGATCGATATATCACACTTCCACTGCACTATTCTAAATCCTTAAACATGGGACATGGTTCTAAAGCTCATCCTTTCTAACAACGCAATTAAACGTAAGTCTTATTAGCTCTTTTTTCCACAGTTCTGACTAGTTGTAACCTTAACCTCAGTAATGTCTTTCAAATCAATTCATTGAACTTCAGGTACACCATCACCATCAATGTAGGATTGCCATAAAACACATAATAACATAAATATGGTCACCAAAGGAAATTCACATTAAGTATCAATTGACCTTGGAATCACTTTCCCAAAATCCTTTTAACAATGTTGTAAAACTCACAATGTTCCTAAAACCAATTTCCAAAGGATCCACACAAATCTTGACCTAAACCTCATTAAGTTCATCACTAGACATTAAGTCTATACCTTCAAAATATGCCTCTAAAACAGTTTACAAAAGTGATGCTTCTAGATTAGGTTTCTAAGAGTTCAAAGTTACAACCTCCACATTAATTTCTAGAACAGATCAGCCCACTAAGACTTAAAAATTAAAATACCTAGAAGTCTCCAAAAATTTCCAAATTCTCCAGGTTATAACATATATATGTAAACTTCATATACCCCAAATTTCGTATCAAGAATCAATTTCTAAGTAGAGCTACCAAGGATTCAACCTTGAGTACTCAGATTGCATTCTGCAGTAAAATAGCTCTAATTAGATTGTCTTTAGACACTCAAAACCATAATGAAAACTCATGAAATTTCACAGAATTATAGAACATAAAGTTGAGTATCTATTCCCAAAATTTCGTTCCAAAATTCCACTCCAATCTCAAGTTATGCCTTACCCAATTCGGTACACCCAAACTGAAATCCAGAAACAACTACAACCACATATTCAGATTTGATCCCAACTTTTAATCAAGAAAAGGGTAACATCCAAAGTTCAACATCTTAAATCAGGAAAATACTATAAACATTATTATCTCTTTTTCACCTCTTACTAGACTGCCAATACTACTCAGATCAAACAATTCATGATTAACTTTAGTAAGAATACTATAAATACTAAAGCCATGATCATAACATTTAAGTATGAATCCTCAACAACATCCATTAAGTCATAATAAAACATAGCTCATAACATGTTCATAGTCACTTCACAACCCAATAGGAATGTTATCACATATTAGACTCAAACTCATGTTAACATGTAACAACTATCAATCATCAAACCAGATAGGAACTCCTATTTCCCAATTACCTTTGTTTCTATAACTTCCTACGACCAAGCCTAATATTATATCATGAATCTACTTGGCAGATCAAAAATCTAATGCATTGAATGAAAATGTCCAAGTATAAATCACCATAATACACTTTACTCTCAATGACAATTTCAATATAATAAGGAGAACCATTAAGAACTTCGCTTAGTACACTCAAAATACAAAATCAAATAGCACATAGATTAAATCCTATTGGCACCTACTCCCTTGTTGTATGTATACATACCAAAATTTATCAATAATAGATGTTTCTCTAATAGGTGCAAAGTGTGAGATTACTTGAACAATCCATCTATTCTCTACCACAATCAATTTCATGAGAATATCATAAATATTATTCTCTCATTTACACATCTAATTTGACTATCAATATACATGTGCAAGCAAATGGTGGTTAACCTTAGAAAAAATACTAATACTAGTAGTATAAGTGCAATAGCCATAACTATATCCTGTAAGTGTTTATAATCCCGGGTATCCATTAGTGTAAACAATAACCACCAAGTAAGCCAAGAATTAAATAGTTTTCATAATCTCTAAGTGGATATACTTCACTTATCTACACTTAATTAGCTTATCTTAACAATCTAGCCATTGAGATCGACACCTAACCTCTAAGGATCACTTCCTATTGCTTTGACTTATATCATGATCATATCCTACCTTGAATGTCTACAGAATGATAACCTGGGAAAGACCTCTATAAAATCATAGCTTAAACTTCATAAATTCTTCAGAATCATAACCTGGCTTTGATACCACTTAATTGTCACGCCCCGAACCCAAAGCATGAGCTCGACAAGTGACAACGGCCACACACCCATAAGACGTGCCTTACAAGTGTGCCAGGCCTTACTAACAAATTCTAAAAAGAATAATATCTTTGATATACAATCTCCAAATTAACATAATGACCAATAAGTTCAAATAAACTAAATCCATGCATTGCTATTTCAAATCCTAATAAGCAAAAGTCTGTCACATAAAGTCCCTAATCAACAAATAAGAAATACTAATATTATTCATGCCTAGAAGTCCTTCTCACACAACTCCCCCGCAACGTCTGAGCTAGCTAATCCTCAGAATCTAAAATGGGAAGGAAAGGGGGTAAGCCGGGAAGCCCAGTAAATAACCAATATCTTTATCCAGTCAGATCAAACACATATTTGTTAAAAACAGATATACATAGGTACTACAAAATTCTCAAGCGATGGTTTTGACAAAGCATTTGGTTTGGTTCACAAAATAAAATATATTATTTTTTTTTGCAAATAGCAAATTAAACATATTCAGAAATAAATACAGATACAGATATAGATTCAAATACAGATTCGGATATAAATATAGATATAATACATATACTAAACAGTCTCAGTGACTATGGCCACGTTATCCTCGTGACAAGGCCCAAAAACCACACATAGGTCGATAGCAAACCCCAGAATGAAACTAGTTTCGGTACCAACGTATATCCCCATTGGCGGGGCCCAGAACATAGTCAGACAGAAAGGTTTCAAATATCAAAACACATCTAAAATAAATTTGAATTCCAAAACATAGTAATTTTCAAAACTTATTCAAATTACGTACAGAAACACATCAGTTTAACAAGTAAGTTCTATAAAGATTCCTGTATTATAAAATCACATGCTTGATCCGAATTTTTGAAGTAAACAATACTTTACAAGTACAATGATTTTTCTGATATTTCGAAACAAAATTTGATTTTGGCATAATAGAATAATAAACTATAATAATAAGTTCGCAAATAGGAATATTTAATATATAGAATTTGAGAAAATTCTGGTTAAGGATAAAGGTTACTTACCTCAATTGAGTTCTACTCAAATACTCTTGTGGTTCCTCAAGAACATTCTCACATCATCTAAAAAATCATGGTAATCAAATCAATTAAACAAATACTACCTCCAATGCCTCATAGCATTCATCACCCTCTGCATTAATGAATCCCAATCCTCAAACTTATATTTAGCACAAATCAAGACCATCAAAGTTTACTGTTCAATTTGGCCTCTAAGAGATCAACTATACTGTGTTCCAAATACCTTTTCTTTTAACGCCAATTTCCCAAAAATATTTCACCCATTCAGTAAACACATCATTTACCATGCATACCAAATTTCAGCTCAATTCACTTATCCAATTGTACAAATATATTCTTCAAAGTCTCACTATTTCGTGTTGCTGTAAATCAGGTTACCTACAGGACAGTCCCCTTATACAATTTATTTGACCAACTATAACTTTTTAAAATACCATTAAATTTCATAGGGGCACACTAATATCAGTCTAATATACATAGTAAAAGTTTCCAAAATTATATGACCTTTGTAAAATTTATAAAAATTGCCACAACTCAGTGTACTCAGATATATCTTGACAAATTTAACGTCTTAGAATAAAATTCATAACTCATTCAATACTAACCCAAATGATGTAATTCTTAATTCTAAATTCAATCTTTGTGTGTTAGCTTTAATTCTGTTCAAGCTTGGCATCCAAATTCCACAATTACAATTTATTTCCTATTTTATAAACTTCAAACACAGAATCTGTTCAGGTGACAGATTTGCACAGTTATATCTTAAATTCCCAAACAAATACCAAAACTCATTATTTTTCTATGAAATTTTATATACATAACCTAGACATATGAGAGATTATTGAAGAGAAAACCGTTTCCTCATTCCTATTTTAGAAAAATCCCAGAATTTCGTGCAACTTTCTGCTCACTACAGAAAACAGAGACAGGTTGCATTTTCCTCTAGAAACTTAAAACCCATCAACCATTAGTCAACAATCCTCCTAAATCCAACACATGTAGTACCAAAACCAGTCAATTATCAATGTAATCCATCATACACAGAACATACAAGCCATATAAATCCACATATAATAAGAATTTCATCATCAATTGTAAGAAACCAACATGGAATCACCAAACCTCATGCTCAATCTAAAATTCCAGCAACTACTACTTCAAATCCCACATGCATGTCTACAATCTTTCATTTTCCTTAACCCAAAATCATATTTCTACAAGCCCATAACCTCAAAGTGTAAGAATCATGAAGATCAACAAACAATTTCTTAGTGTTTAAGAGTTTAGAATTCTTACCTAGCTTAGGATTTCTTGAAGGAGGAGGGCTAGACTCTTTCTCTAACTTGAATTGTGGAGGAAGATGAGAGCTTGAGTTATTCTCTCTATGAGGTAGTTTATATAGATGTACACAACTATGGCTAATTACACAACTTAACCCTTGCCTAACATAGTGCTTGTTACACTAACCTAGTGCTTGTTACACTTAAGTAGTTTCCAACAACCCACTTAGACAAAAACTCTTTTCTTTTCTCATGTGGGTTAAGGGTATTACATGTAGTCTCTATTTTATTATAGTTGATTGATCAGATTTGACCCGTGGTTTTCCCTCTACACTTGAGGGTTTTCTACGTAAATTTGGTATGTTCTTGTGTGGTTGATTTTTTTGGTGATTTCTTGATTATTTATCTCTCTATTGCTTGAGATTATTTAATTTAATACACACATAGACTGTAATTTGACCTAATAAATTAGTGTCAATGCTTCCATTGCCCTAACAAGTGGTATCAGAGCCCACAGTTATTTGGATGTGGTTGTCTTGTATTGAACTAAATGGAGAATATGTCTAGCACTATGATTAAACTCTCGGCATCAAATTATTCAATATGAAAACCGATGATGGAGAACGTCCTTTATTGTAAGGACTTGCATGATCCTATTGAGGGTGATAGTGTTAAGCCAACCAGTTTGACTGACAAAGAGTGGGATAAGATGCATAGAAAACCCATTGAGTGTATCAGACAGTGCATCGAAGCTAATGTGTTCCATCATATATCTCTAGAGACAAATGCAGACACTCTTTGGAAAAAAAATTAGGGTCTTTATGAGAGGAAGACTGCTCAAAATAAAACCTTTGCAATTAGAAAGCTTGCGCATTTGACGCTTAAGGAGGGAAGTCTGTTGTCAAGCATCTAAGTGAGTTCCAAGACTTAGTAAATCAGTTGACTAGAATGAATCTAGTGATAGATGATGAGTTGCAAGCATTATTGCTTCTGAGCTTTTTCCCTGACAGTTGGGAGACTTTGGTGGTGTCACTTAGTAACTTTACTCCAAATGGTGTGTTACAACCTACGATGGTTAAGGATAACTTGTTCAATGAAGAAACAAGAACAAAGGACATAGACAAAGATAATGCAGAGACTCTTGTCACAGAAAACAGAGGGAGGAGTAGGAGTAGAATTTTTGAAGGGTGCGGTAAATCTAAAAGTCAGTCACAATCAAAAGGAAAATTCAAATGTTTCTACTGCAACAAAGAGGGTCATATAAAGAGAAATTGCAATGCTTGGAAAATTAAGTAGAAAGAGAAAACAAATCAGAAAAAAACGGATGATCATAATACCACGGTTTTTTCATCAGATAAAGATATGGTGATACTTTCTATAGGAAATGATGAGTGTTGTCATGTTGAGTGGGTGATTGACTCAGAGGCTTTCTACCATATCACTCCAAGAAATGAGCTCTTTACTTCGTACAAAGCATGAGACTTTGGTAGAGTGAAGATGGGCAATGAAAGTTATGTTGACATTGTAGGAATTAGTGATATTTGTGTTGAGAGCAATACTGGATGCTCTTTGACATTGAAGAATGTGCAACATGTTCCAAATATACGCCTGAATCTGATCTTTATACATGCTTTGGATGAAGAATGCTATGAAAACTATTTAGGCAACGGTAAACAGAAACTCATTTTGATGACAACAGACAACCTAAAATTGATAAAAAAGTAACATGCTGATATAATAAGCTCTCTCTCTATGACTGAGAAACGCAAAGCGTCTCCCTTTTAGGGAGGCCACCAGTCACCTCACTGGACCTCCCGGCTGCCATTCGCGGCTGTGAAGGAGGTCCTATCTGTGTTGTGTCGGTAGTTTCTTAGTTTTATTTTCTTAATTTTAGTATGGGAGAAAGACGTTTCTTTCAGATTGAATCCAAGTCCTTTGAGTTACTTAGAAGTGATGGGGAATTACGTATTACAGAGCGAGGTAAAAATCATCTGAGTTATGTGAAGATGGGCATAGGGACAACACGTTGGTTTTGCGATGCATTGCTTGAGGTGGCCAGTATCTCCATTGATCAAAATGCTTTTCGGTCTTTCCAAGAAGGAAACAAGGTGTTTGTTATCCAGAAGCAGATGAATGGTAAGGGTCGTTTTGTCTCTGTGGCGGTACCGGGGGAGTCGAAAAGTAAAGGTACTGTGATCATACCTGAAGGGAAGGGGACCCGGGGTTGGTAGGGGTTCAGTCTTGAAGTTGCTGGGTTTTTACCGTCGACGGTTGGCGAGAAAACTCAATATGGTGGTCAACGACGGCCTGTGATGGATCCTGGTGGTTCCATGGGGCAGCACAATTTGAATTCGGGAGGGGTTGCTAGATCATTCAAGGAAGCCGTAACTCACGGGATCCCAATCCCAAAAATTTCGCACGTTAGCGTTCGAAATAAACTTGATTCCCCAGAAATCAGCAACGAAGTAGTCAACGACTCTATGGAAATCTTTTTAAAAGTTATACTAGGGAGTGGACTTGAGAACAATTGGGTAGTTAAATGGGCCGGGGTATTGGATAAGCCCATGGGAGATCCAATCATGGTAGAAGACCAGCAACCCGTGAATAATATATGTAATGAGCCCAACTTAGGTCCTAAACAACCCAATACTCAGCCTCTTGGTTCGGAACCCATTAGTCAGCCCGTTGCTATTAAAAAGCCTACCGCAAACAAGCCCATTGGGTTAAATAAGCTGGCCCCGAAACCGAATCTGATTTGGAGACCGAGATCACCTCATCCTCAGAAGCTCCTACAACATGACGACATCGCATCTGGTTCTCAAAATCCAGATCATGTCTCAGTACATAGTTGCGATTTGGACTCGCACCTCTCCGACAACTCCGACAACTCAAGCTTGATTCCGACGGCTCAGCCTCGACCCATCGCCGAGGTGTTCCAAGGGGTAGGTGCAGTGGCCAAAACTTGGGGATCGTCCAACGATTGGTTTATCGACCTCAGAGATGGCCGGCGTCTTCGGATTCCGTTGGACTTGTTTAACCCGATCACTGATCATGAAGAAACAACCACTCAGAAGCTCATCCAGTGGGTATCTTCTCAACGGGATGTGAAGGTGCATCGGGGTGTACGGAAGGCGATTCCACATGGGGATCGGAGGACTTGGAGGATGGGTCTGGGATCTTTGGGGTTGAGTCGGAGTGTGCAACTCCCGAAATAGACGAGGGAGAGGTGCTTGAGAAGTCTCTGATGGTGATGAACAGTGATGAGAATGCTGAGCTGATGTTGATTGAGGATGTGGGGGTGGACTCTGTAGACAATTTGGCAATAGATGGGGGTGTCATGCGTAGGGAGGAGATGGTGCCTATCTCGGTGGAACCTTTGGCTGTAGCTCTTCCGGATGGCATGGAGTCTGTGAGAGTTGAGGAGGACAGTTTCTCTGGAAAGAAACCTTCTGATTGGGTTCTGAGAAAGGAGAAAGGGATTGGGAAAGTTTTAGGGGTCAGTTACGAGGGGTATGAACAGGTTGTCACGAAATTATTGATGGACATTGAAGCCAGGCATTAACAGAGAAAAGAGAGGGCTTTAAGTACTCAAAGGCCTTCCAGCTCGGGAAGGAAGGGTAGCAGGGAGCTTAAAGGGTTAGTGACTTCCATAAATTATGAAACTAGAGCTAGCAGAGAGGCAAAGGGGAAAGGTAAGGTTCAAGAGGGGGATGTCATGGTGTATCAATGAATGTAAAGCTATTATCATGGAATGTTAGGGGGTTGAATGATAGGGGGAAGAGGCTTCGTGTCAAGCACATGTTAAAAATCTGGCAGCCAGATATTATCTGCCTTCAGGAGACAAAATTAGAAGTGAGAAGCGTCTGGAGATGCCATCATGTTGACTGGATGTTCTTAGGCTCTAATGGGGCTTCGGGTGGTATTTTGGTAATGTGGGACAAAAGGCTTGTGGAGAAGGTAGAGGATGCTGTTGGACTCTATTCTGTCTCCTATAAGTTTAAAAACACTGCAGATCGTAAAGTGTGGATGTTTACGGGGGTGTATGGGCCTAATGCTGATAGAGAAAGGAGTAATATGTGGGATGAATTAGCAGGGGTCCAAAGCTGGTGGGGGGTGCCCTGGTGCGTGGGTGGAGACTTCAATGTGGTGCGCTTTCCTTCGGAGAGGATGGGTTCTGTGGCCTTCTCGCAAGCTATGTATAATTTTTCTGATTTTATTGCTGTTAATGGTTTGATTGATACTCCATTGTCAGGGGGGAATTATACTTGGTCGAATAATCGGGAAGTTGCTTCTATGTCTAGAATTGACCGTTTCCTTTTTACAGCAGATTGGGAGGAGGGTTTTTCCATGACATCTCAGAAAAGAATGATCAGATTGACATCTGATCACTTCCCTATCATGTTGGAGTGTGACTGTTTTCAAAGGGGAAGACGTCCTTTCCGCTTCGAAAATATGTGGCTCAAGGCAGATGACTTTTTGGAGAGGGTGCAAAATTGGTGGGGGTCGTATCAGTTTGATGGCAACCACAGTTTTGTCTTAGCTCATAAGCTGAAAGCGCTAAAAGGAGATTTGAAAAAATGGAATGAGGAAGAGTTTGGGCATGTTACTTTGCAAAAAAACCTTCTGATGGCTGACCTGCGGGAGTTAGAAGTGGCAGAGGATTCTCGTCCTTTATCAGTTGAGGAAAAGAGCAAGAAAGAGCTCACTATAGTAGGGCTGGACAAGCTCATCTTGCTGGACGAAATCTCTTGGAGACAGAAATCTAGAGCCTTATGGCTTAAGGAGGGTGACAAGAATTCAAAATTTTTCCACAAGTTAGCAAATTTGCATCGTAACACTAATTCCATTGGCCAACTTATTATTGATGGAGTGGTGTCATCTAATCAAGATGAGATCCGGGATCATATTGCTAATTTCTATGAACACTTATACATGGAGAATGGGCAGAGAAGGCCATATTTAGATGGTATCCAATTTTCTTCTATTTCTGGAGAGGATGTTGAATGGTTAGATCGCCCGTTTGATGAAACAGAGATTTTTGATGTGGTGCAGGGGTTTAATGGGCATAAGGCTCCGGGGCCGGATGGGTTTTCTTTAGCCTTCTTTCAGAATTGCTGGAGTGTTGTACGGGAGGATGTGATAGCAGTCTGTCAAGAGTTTCATGAGTATTGTCAGTTTGAAAGAAGTCTGAATGCCACTTTTGTAGCTCTAATTCCTACGAAACCTGGGGCTGATGAAATCACAGATTTTAGGCCTATCAGTTTGGTTGGTGGCATGTATAAGATTATGGCGAAGATTCTGGCAAATAGATTGAGTGTTGTTTTGGGGAAGATTGTCTCACCATCCCAAAATGCTTTTGTGAAAGGTAGGCAAATTCTAGACTCAGATCTTATTGCAAATGAATATCTAGATAGCCAGTTAAAAGCGGCCATTCCAGGTGTGTTGTGTAAATTGGACTTAGAAAAAGCATATGATCATGTTAATTGGAAGTTCCTTCTCTATATTCTTCAGAGATGTGGTTTCTCAGAAAAGTGGAGGAAATGGATTTACTTTTGTATCTCTACCGTTCGGTTCTCAATATTGGTTAATGGGAGCCCGTGTGGTTTCTTTCCGAGCTCTCGAGGGATTCGTCAAGGGGACCCGTTATCTCCATTATTATTTGTGATAGTGATGGAGGCTTTGAGCAGGCTGATTGATAAGGCAATTGAGGCTGGTTTGATTTCTGGTTTTTCAGTGGGTAGGGGGGTTGATGATCCCCTAATGATATCTCACTTACTATTTGCTGATGACACCCTTATCTTTTGTGAGGCGGATCCGGATCACATTACTCATTTGAGACATATTCTTATTTGGTTTGAAGCTACTTCAGGGCTTCGGATTAATTTAAGGAAATCGGAGCTCGTTCAAGTTGGGGAAGTGCCTCACCTAGAGGTGCTTGCTGATTTATGGGCTGTAAGACCTCAACTCTTCCAATGAATTATTTGGGTCTTCCTTTGGGAGCAAGTTTTAAGTTGCAATCCATTTGAAACCCGATTGTGGAAAAGATGGAGCGTAGGTTGGCAGGTTGGAAGAGGCTGTATCTCTCAAAAGGTGGTCGTCTTACCTTAATTAAGAGTACCCTCTCGAATTTGCCAACATATTTTTTGTCTCTTTTCCCCATTCCTGTGGCCGTAGCCAAGAGAATTGAAACAATTCAGAGGAACTTTTTATGGGAGAGCTCTTAAGAGGGTCACAACTTTCATTTGGTCAACTAAGATCACATCTGTACCCCTCTCCCAAATGGTGGATTGGCTATAAGAAATATAAGAAGGTTTAATGAAGCCCTTCTAGGGAAGTGGTTATGGCGTTATGGGGTGGAAAGGGATGCGTTATGGAGGAAGGTAGTGCAGATGAAATATGGCTCTATGGAAGGAGGGTGGGTTTCTAATATACCCACTGGGTCTTATGGTGTTGGTCTTTGGAAATTTATTCATCATGGGTGGGATAAATTTTCTGGTTTGTTGAAGTTTGAGGTGGGGGATGGTACTCGTATTCGATTTTGGGATGATGTGTGGTGTATGGATGGGACATTGAAGGCTGCCTTTCCGGAATTGTATCGCATTGCTCGGGCTCCAGCTGCTTTTGTGGGTGATAATTTTCAATATCAAGGCGGGTCTGTCCATTGGGATGTGACTTTTTCTCGTTTGGCTCAGGATTGGGAATTAGAATCTTTTGCCTCATTCTTGGAGATCCTACATTCAGCCAAGGTTAAGGGTATTGGGGCAGATACAGTGTGGTGGCAGCCCTCAAGAACTACAGGTTTCCAGGTAAAATCCTATTATAAAGAGCTAACTGATACGGGGTCTCATAATTTTCCTTGGAAGAGTATTTGGAAGACTAAGATTCCTCCAAGGGTGGCTTTCTTCTCTTGGACAGCCGCTCTTGGTCGAATCTTAACAGTGGATAATTTGAGACGGAGACGCATTATTATAGTCAGTTGGTGTTGTATGTGTAAAGAGGATGGGGAAACTGTGGACCACTTGCTTCTTCACTGTGACTCTGCAAAAGAATTATGGGACATGGTATTTGTACTGTTTGGGCTGCATTGGGTTATGCCTAGAAGGGTTATAGAGCTGTTTGCTTGTTGGCAAGGGAATTTTGGGCGGCATCAACACATTAATATTTGGAGGGCCATCCCTCATTGCTTGATGTGGTGTGTTTGGAAGGAGCGTAATGCGCGGACTTTTGAGGGCTGTGAACAAACTGTGGCTGAGCTGAAATTATTGTTTTTGCGTATGTTGTTTGATTGGACCTCAGCTACTGGATTGTGTCGTTCCTCTACTCTCCTTGACTTCATAGATTCTCTTTGTTTTTGAGTTGTATTCTTTTTAAAATTGTATTCTTTTGCCTAGTATACAACTAATATACTTGGCCTTCTTCAATAAAATTATTACTTATAAAAAAAAAAAAAAAAAAAAAAAAAAAAACTCGTTAAAGGATAATTGGTGCTTGCCAGAGGGAAGATTTGTTGCACACTTTACAAGACTCAAATAAAGTTATGGAAAAACGTGGTAAATGCAACTCAAGATGATTCTTCGCCTAATTTGGGACATAGGCGGAGTAAATGCAACTCAAATAAAGTTATGAAGGAACTGCTTTCTCAAGCACAAAAAAAAAAACCATAAGAAGGTGAAGCAGAAGTTGGTATGTGGAGAAGATGATCTAAATTAAATTATTTCTCCTAGCTCTTTCCACCAAACCCCAAACATGGCTTTGACCTGCTTACAAACCACCAAGTTTTTTTGTAAATAGAGAAACGGTGAAGCACCATGCCAAGCAAGTGCAACTTGAAAAATGATTTGAGACAACTCAACCATCTCATACATCCGTAAAACAGTGAAGGTGGACTTCCCTCATTTTAACACAATGGAAGACCCCATAAGTTGGAATTTTAGAACCAATCAAATATTTGAAGTTCACCAAATGCTAGAGGATGAAAATGTATCACTCACTTCACTTAGTTTTGGAGAAGATGCCCAACGAAGGTTTCAAACGATGATCGAAAGGGTTATAATCAATATTTAATTACTTCCATTGATGGTTTGTGATTCTATTATGATTGCTTAATTGTTAAGCATGTTGGACCCCCAATGTTTGGAAGTTTTTCAAATCCCTAATTAATTCAACTTTTTAAACTAGATATCGGAGTACAATTTATCTACTTAATTTGTCTCTCAACCTAACTTGTAAATTTCACTTCAACCTCGATCTACAGTCAAAAATTAATATTTAGTGCTGTTTGTAAAACTCCATATAATTCATGTCTTTAGGGTATGAAACTGTTAACTTGTTAACATCTACATAAACAGTAATAAGTATCTGAATCAGAACAAGCAAAAAAGATTCTAATTAATAGAAGAAGATTAGTAAGTCTTACCTAGCCTTTATATGCATTCCACAGAGATTGGCCACTTCTTTTAAAGCAGCTCTCCACTTCTGCACTGTGTTCTCCTCGAAACGTTTTTCATGTTCAGCAAAGGCCACTTCAAAAATCCCACTCTGATACCACACATCATCAGGTTCCACGTGGTAGAAAATGGGCAATACCTTCAGCCCACCCTTCCTGCATTCAACAATCTTAACAAGTTCTTCCAAGCAACATAATTTCCGCAGAAATGGGATTTTCCATGCTAAGATCTTTATTGTCCATAAAGGTGATAATCCCTTTTTCGTCCAAATCGGTAAAAGTATTACGGGTGTCTTCACCGCTAAAACTGAGGAAAACTTCGTATTCCGGTTGGGTAACCAACCGGAATACGAAGTTTTCCTCAGTTTTAGCGGTGAATAAACCCGTAATACTTTTACCGACCATCTATATCATGCTTTGGACGAAAAAGGGATTATCACCTTTAAGTCCTGGATCTTAGGATAGAAAATCCCATTTCGGCGGAAATCTTGGATGCAATCGAAAAATCGAGGAAGAAGATGATGGGGCATTTTGAATGGTGGTGGAAGCCATTTGTACTTACTGACAGAGGAGCACAGGATCGGTGAATCTGGTGGCCAAATTGACAGAGGAGGTGAGGAAAAAAGCACAAGAAAAAGATGATGAAGAAGATAAGGGGAGAAATTCAGAGACGGCACAGGATCGGTGAATCTGGTGGGCAAATTGACAGAGGAGGTGAGGAAAAAAGCACAAAAAAAAGATGATGAAGAAGATAAGGGGAGAAATTCAGAGACGGCACAGGATCGGTGAATCTGGTGGGTAAATTGACAGAGGAGGTGAGGAAAAAAGCACAAAAAAAAGGTGATGAAGAAGATAAGGGGAGAAATCCAGAGACGGCACAGGATTGGTCGGTGAATCTGGTGGGTATTCTGACTTATGTCTCATCCTTTTTCTTTTGGGTTTTTTTTTTTTGATAACTCTTTTGGGTTTTTTAAGTTTTATATTTTATATATATTTACCTAACCTAAGTGATTATCTTCTTTACTTTTTTTTTTTTTTTTTTTAAATATTCTTTGTGGGTTGTTTTACTTTTCAAGACACTTCATTTGATTTTACGTTTTATATATATATATATATATATATATATATATTATTTTTTTTTTTTTATTGTACTTATGTGATTATCCTTTTTTTTCCTTAAAAAGTTTATTTATTTATTTTTTATTTTATAATTCATAACTAATCACGAAGTGTTTCTTTTCTTTGGCATATTTTCGTTTTTTTTATTAAAAAAAATAAACATATACCTATGTTTTAGGTATCATTTAATATCAAAATAAATTACTCAATAATTACATAACTTAGAGTTAATAGTGAACACATATTCTTAATTATGTATATATATATTCATTAATGACATGTATATCTATAATTATTATTGGCAAATAAGCAAATAATAGACACATGTGGACAAATTAAATATATGGGCAAATAAGTGGCATACACATGGCATATCACATCCACATATGCCAAGCAACATGTCATGTGTTGATTAGAAGATATTGTCATAGATGCCACGTGGCAGAACTATGATAACGTCTTCTACTTTAATTTATATACTAGTCGCAAACTTGTGCGATGCACAGGAAAATTATTGAAAATAAAATCTAAATTAATTTTGATTCCTTTTACTTTTTTTGTTGAATATGTTTTCTTTTTTCTTTTTTCTTTTTTGTAATTCAAAATGTTGTAGGCAAGGTCGAAAAAGAGACTTTACGAATCGGATTTAAGATAGATCCTACTTTTTGGTTTAAAAAAATAACTAAGAAAGTATTTACCATAGAATAATTAAAATTTAATATAATGTAATTTTTCTTTTGGCATAAGTTGAATATAGTCCTAATTTTTATAAAACACGATTCATGTTTATATTTACCATATGGATCATGTTTCCATCAAAAAATAAAATAAAGGATACTTAAAATAAGAAGAAGGACAAATAAATACATGGGCACATGATTATATAATCAAACCTAAATAATTTTCATAACTCATTTCAAGCTCACATGGTTTCATTATAACAAATCCATCCATCTTTCTCCATTGCCAGCAACAAAATTAAATGAAATACATAAGAAAAAAAAATAACTCTAAAAATCTTGATGAAAATTGATAATTATGATTATTATTAAAAGATATTTATATTGTGTTTATATATGGAATATATGTTAGTATTAGACATTAATTATGATTATGTTTTATATATGGAATAATATATTCTTATATTAAAGAAAATATGATGTGTCAAAATTCTAATGGAATGTTTAATAATAGAATAAAATTTAAATTTAATTAGAAAAAATATATTAAAATAATGAGGTGTAAAATTGTGAAATTTCAAAAGCTTATGTGGCGCAACATGATGAGGTCAACCAAAAGTCGAAAAGTTTCGGTTTTACATTATAGTATAGATAGATTATATATTTTTATATATTGTTATGCATAGCCACTTGGGTATTCGGCCCAATGGTAATCTCCCTCCCTGAAAAAGCCCCACCCCTCTATGAGGGTGTGGGTTCAATCCCTGGTACATCCATTGCCATTAAATGACCTTTATATTACAAACCAAGATTCAAATGTAGTAACTCATATATTATATATATATATATATTAATATTATTAAACTAAATGATTTAATCTAAATGTAATATTTTTTATATCTTTTCTCTTTCACTGTGCCTTCTCTAGTTCTCTTGAATCTGGATCTCTTTGCTTCACCTTTTATTTTTCATTCCAATGTTGCTTTGTCGTCAGTATAGTAACGAAGTGAGAGAGAGAATCGAGTGAGAGAGTGGCGGCAGAGTGAGGATGGTAGAGAGAGAAATATCGAGCGAAAGAGACTATGAGAGTCGAATAATTTTTGCCGGAAAAATGACGTAATTTTGGCAACTTTTAGCCCTACCCGTACCTGGAAAAATTTTTTTTGGAAAAAAGGGGATAAGCCTGGGGTACGCATGCAGTGGTACCCAGGCAGTATCCGTATCCCAGCAGTGTCCGGTATGGGTACAACACCCAAATTGCTGTACCATGCTTCATAGGCAATGACTTTTGTATAAGAAATATGAGTGTAGACTAAGTACAGTGGGTCAAAATTTCTGTTCCTTTTCTGTTTAAGCAATGTTCATAAGATTCAAGATTTTGAATTTTAATCTTATAATGTATGCTAGCAATTGCTTAGTATTTGGATTAGACTATGACTCCTATTTCTGCAATTCAGCATCCCAACTGCTCTTCATCATCGCTTCAAATATTTATAATCAGTAAGAAACAATGTAACCAAGGAACTATTAAAACTTCTCCAAATTGCTACATAGTAATGGCATGTGCAATGTGTGTATCAAAGGTGCTCTTACATTCTTTTTTTAATACATGGTACAAATAGTCTGCAATCTCTCTCAACTTTTTCTTTTTCTTTTTTTCTTTTTTTTTAATTAATAAGTTTTATTAAAGGGGAAAAACAGTATACAAGGCAATAACAAAAACATCAAGAGATTGAACTACTATCAACAAAATCTATAAAGGAACAAGAAGGAAAACTGTGAATAGTTGTCGTCCACTCATCTTTCTCAAAGCTAAGAGATGTCAAGCTTTCCTCACACAGAGAGTAACTCCATGTTCAGGTACAATAACCAACCTGAATGCAGGGGAATGGTGGTATGCCGGTGATAGTGAGAAGCAAAACTTGGATAGAATGAGAGACAAAATCACCTTCAGTTCTGTCATGGCAAAGTGTTGGCCAGCACAGACACGAGACCCTACTCCGAATGGCAGATAAGCCTGTGGAGTCTTGCAAGCCCCAACAATCCCATGAGCAAATCTTTCCGGATTGAATTTGTGTGCATCAGAACCCCACAAATCACAGTGCCGTTGTAATATTGGGATTGGAATTTGCACGTTTATACCTTTTGAGATCATAATGTCTTTGAATGTTATGTTTTCCAAGGCCTCTCTGATCACAAAAGCTGCAGGTGGGTAAAGACGCAATGTCTCTTGGATCACCATTGTCAACTGCCATCAAATATAAGCTTTATCAATGTTGAGTACATGGTTTCAAAATTTGTGAAGCATTGATGTTTCAAAATTTAAGTTCTTTGAGTGAAATTAAATGAAAAAAAGTTTGGAACCTCAAAGGAAGTATCACACAAAGAATATTCAATCATGTTACTAGCCACTAGAAGTCACTTTTCCTTGAAGATCTTAGACAATATCCTAAATGGGTATGAAAACTCTAAGGAAATCTTGCATTTATATAAGTGTGTATTAAACTAACATATGTGCCAAAGTAAGCATTCATCCAAATATAGATATGTACAGAAGCATCATAATACTCCTAAATGTATTCTGTTTCTCTCTAGTTAGCTAGGATATTCTAAATTAGCATGCATTCATATATAGTGGGAGTGTTTTCTTGGAAGATAACTTGATATAATCAAATAGAGCAATAGCTAAAACTCATAATACTATTACAGTAACTATAAATATAAATTGTAAAGCAAAATACATACCGTTTTCATGTTTCGGAGCATGTTGGCATCTGGTAGACTATCCCCACATATTTCTAGCACCTCAGTACGAGCACGAGCTTGCCATTCAGGATGTGCAGCTAATAACATCAAGCTCCATGAGGCTGTGATGGCAGTGGTCTCATGACCAGCAAAGTATATGTTTTTGCAATTATCCACAATGAAATTGTCGCAAAAACTATCTGTTGATGGGCCATAATAGTCAATGTAACTTTTGGCACCCTCAAGAATTATTTGTAAAAGATCCTTCTCATATGATGCTTCATTGCGCTGCTTTACCACCGTTAGTATCATTGAGTTGATCTCTTTTTCAATTTTCCACATAGCTCTATTATTTTTGCTTGGCAAGAATCTATAAAATATACATAACATCAATTTTGTCAATTATAAGTAGGAATAATCATCCCTAGGGATGTTCTCTTATATTGTTTTCCCAATTTATACAAAGGATAGAAGATCACTACTCAATTAAAGATCTTCACAAGTGACAAACAGAAATTTTTAATGCTAATAGTCTTCTAGCCATTGTTATTATGATAAATGGATCTGAAATGTTACCATACCTAAAACCAGGAACTCCAACATTTCCCTTGGACATGATTCTTTGAAGAGTATTGAGTTTTAAGAATATTTCTTCCCCTTGGGAATAGTTGCTTCCAAAACAGGCTCTTGATATTATATCCGCCAATAAGCTTCTCAAATCCTCATCAATTTTAATGTTTGCAATCCTTGCCTCATTTTCAATTCTACTCTCCCAACTTCTTAGCATTAAGGTTGTAGAGTCCACCATCAGGTTTACCATGCCCTTAAGAAAGAATTGCACATATTATTTGTAGCAGTATAAAAGTCTTTGAGATTTATTAAATTAGAAGTTATAAATAATGGTATAGTAGTGACTAATTAATATAAAGCTTGATATGTTGAAGCATTGAAATAACAAATGTATAACACAATCTTCACTCAAACAATAGGGAAACTGAAACAATTTGGTGCTTTTGGGATTGTTGCTGAGTTTTATTAATGTAAAATTGTGTATCAATATTTTCAAAGGTAGACTGTCCCCAAAAATTGTCAAAACTAGTTTTAGGTTAGTTACAAGGAGATGACTTGATGGTGAGTTGGAATTTTAACTAAAGTGTGCTGAGTTGGAATTGACTCATGTTTGCTTTGCTGATGACTTGATGGTTTTCGTGGGGGCTGACATTCAATCTAATAAGCTGGTTCAAGGTGTCCTTGATTTGTTTAAGAAGGTCTCTGACTTATGTGCCAATCCATTGAAAAGTGAGGCTCTCCTAGTTGTTGTCCCTTCCAAGCTTAAGCATCAAATTTTTTGAAATTTTGAAGTTTAAGGAGGGTGTTCTGCCTATGAGATACCTTGGAGTTCCTCTAATCTTGGGTAAACTATCTGAGAAAAGATGTAAACCCTTATTAGATTAGATCACAGCAAACATAAAGTCATGGTCAAGTATTTGTCATATGCAGGTAGGCTCCAGTTGATTAAACTTGTCTTGTTCAGTCTTCAAATATACAGGATTAGAATGTTCATTTTGCCCAAAAAGATTATTAAAAATATGGAGAGGCAGCTCAGTAGATTTCTGTGGTTTGGATCAGATAATAATGATGCATCAGGGGCCAAGGTGAATTGGGAGCAGGTGTGCAAGTTGAAATGTGTAGGTAGGAGTTTTTGGGTTCTCAAAATCCTCCAAGAATGCACTTGGACCTAGAGAAAGGTCCTTAAGCTGAGGGTTGCAGCTAGGCCTCTCATTAGATATGAAGTGGCTTAGGAAGTAATATCTTTCCTTGGCATGATTGTTAGCACCCAAATGGTGTACTGCATATTAAAAATGGTCATAGGTTGTTTATGATGCAGCTAGTAAACTGGATGCTAAGCTTTCTAGTGTGTTGAGAGATAAGAATTGGGGTTGGAGCCCTGCTCGTTCTGATGATCTGGTGGCAATTCAAAGTAAACTCAGCTTGGTTAGATTGGTTGAGGAGGACAAATCACTTTGGATTCCATCTAAGTCTTGTAAGTTCACAACCTCAGAAACCTGGAATTACATTAGAAAGAGTAGCTTAAAGGTTAGCTGGTAGAAATTGTTGTGGTTCTCTAACACCATTCCCAAGCACACCTTTATAGGTTGCTTAGCTATCCTAAACAGACTGCCAACTAAGGATAGAATGCTTTAGTGGGGGTTTAAAGGGGTTTTGCTTTGTGTTTTATGTAGGAGACAGCTTGAAAGTAGGGAGTATATTTTCTTTGAATGCTCATTAGCGAGAAGAAACTGGTGGTTCTGCATTATGAAATGATCTCTTGTTGTAAATCCAAGCTTGCAATGGAATGATATTTTAGAATGGGGTGTGCCTCACTGGAAGAGAGCAACAGTATGTAAATTAGCTTGGTGGGCTGTTGTTTCACATCTGGTGGCAAAGGAATGCAGTGCCACAACAGGGGCTTATCAATTATGAAGAAGGCATACTGAAGATGATTCGATGGAAAGTTAAAAGTAGGATTGAGGTAGGTGGTCACTTTTGCAATTCTGTCCTAAATAGGACTGTTTGCTACTTGTGGGGAATTTCCTTCTCTATTCTCAATAAGCCTTAAGGCCTGGCAATTTTTTCTTTTTTGGGTTGTGATAGCTTGGTTTCTTCAGGTGAAAGGTGTTGTTAGTTTTAGCTTGTTATTGTGCTGGTTATTAATTACTGATGTTGGCATTTGTGCTACTGGCTCTACCAGTTTGGTGGTGTTGTTGTATCTGTTTCTTTGATTTTTGAGTGAACCTTTCTTTGTGGTAATAAATTTGCTCATTCATAAGATGTAAACAATATTGTCAGGGGCGGAGCTAGGAATTATCATTTGGGGAGGCTAATTATAACTTATCATTTGGGGCGGCAATTTGGGAACTGAAGAGAAGAGTTCTGAGATTTGTTGTGTTGTGACCTGCGGAAAGGAAAACTAAGACAAAAAATAACTTTCAAACTTTGTACTTTGGGAAATAAAAAAGAAGAAAGGACTAGAGAGTATAGAGAAAAGGCGGCAAATTTGGGAAGAGAAGAGCTGAAGAGAGATTTGTAATAAAGACAAAAAATGGGAAATGAAAAAGAAGAAAAGATTAGAGAGTATAGAGAAAAGAGTAGAGAGAAAAGCCGGCAATTTGGGAACTTGGGAAGGGAAGAGAAGGGCTGAAGATAGATTTGTAATAAAGACAAAAAATAACTTTACTTTGGGAAATGAAAAAGAAGAAAAGAGTAGAGAGTATAGAGAAAAGAGTAGAGAGAAAAGCTAGCAATTTGGGAACTTGGGAAGAGAAGAGCTGAAGATAGATTTGTAATGAGAAGACTAGAAGAGAAATAAGCATAGGCTGCATAGGGAAAACTGAAAAGACAAATCAGAAAATAGTAGTGGCAGGCTGGCAGCCAAAATAATTAAGTGTATAGCAGTATAGGGAAAAGAGAAATATGAAATAAGTAGTGGCAGCCATCTGTCAGCCGAAATAATTAAGAGAAGTTGGTATTTTGTACAATAGCAGCCGAAATAATTAATGAATATGTAAGATATTGTTAAAATGTGTAGTGTATCAGTCAAAAAATAACACTATAATAATTTAAAATTTGTAATTCTAAAAAAAAAACAAAAGAAAAAGTTAAATATTGTTTTAAAGACTGCTCTATTTATGCTATTTAGAAAGAAATATTATTGTGCATTCTGAAAAGGGGGGGCTGATTATTATTTTTTGGGGGGGCTTGACTCTAATTCACCTATACTCTCTAAAGAAAAATTAAAATTTTGGGGGGGGCACAAGAGCAACGTAGCTCCGCCCCTGAATATTGTCCACATTTTATATAACTATTTCACACCATTTAAAATGTAGACAATATTGTCTACAATTTGTAAGAATCTTCAAATTTATGGATAATACTGTCCATGTTTAAGTGATGTAAGATGTAGATGATGTGGAAGAATATTTTTCCCATTATCAAATGCCCCTGTTAAAGTGAGATTTTCTGAATTTTATGTAAACTTAATGAGATCTATAGGCAAGAAAACAAGAAAGGATAGATAGCCAGAGATCTACCTTAACCTTATCAATGTACAATTCAGGAGCAATAAATGTACAATTCAGGAGCAATAATCTTCCTTTGGTGGGCCCAAATTGGGCCACTTGATGACAGAATGCCTCGGCCTAAAAGTGGCCCACGATCTTTGGATAGATAAGAAGGTTTCCCAAGACTCAAAGAAGTGCAAAGGCTGATTTCCTTCACCATCTCTGGATCTGTAATGCATAATAGCTGTATGTTTCCAGTTGAATACAAGAATATTGGCCCTGCCACCAATACATACTAGGTGAGCAAGGTTAAAAAGGAAAAATTTAGGATTCAGATTTAGTGTTCATATGAATATTTGATCATATGATCTTTATGAGGACCTTTTATTAATCATCTAGGAGTCTCTTGGACTAATTGCTAAAGATTACAAAATCAATGGAAAATATTTGAAAACACAATAGAAATGTTTTTTAGTACAATTTCTCAAAACAAGTTTGAAAAACACAAAACTGAAAACATTTACCTGACATGCCCAAAACATGCCATTGTTTCATCAAATGTAATCTCTTAGAATTCACATTCCAACCCATGTCCAAGTTCACCTATTAGAAAAGTGCCAACTTTCTTTTTTCCTAAATAATACTTTTATTAGAGAAAGATAATAAACCAACAAAAACAAAATGAACTGGACCTTTCCCATTCTATTACAAATACAAAGCTCTTTGTCCTAAGTTTTGGGCTGCAAAATTTATAACTTTAAGGTCCATTTGTTTCAACGTAAAATAATTTCTAGAAAATATTTTACAATATTTGGGATTGTTTTACGGAATGGAACATGCATAAAACAATATAGGCTTCAAGAGGAGTGATTTTACTATCCGAGCATGTTATTTTCTTGTAAGACCAAATACTTGGAAATGGGAAATATTTTTTGAAAATTAATTTACGTGAGAGAGAGAGAGAGAGAGAGAGAGAGAGAGATGAAACAAGGAAATGACAAGTACCATATTGATTTCTCCACCGCTCTAAATGTGGGAAGAGAGTGGAAGGCCAGTTATGAGCAATAGCAACAGGGTGGTCAGACTCAGACACATGCTCTTTTGTTGTAGAAGTAGAAGTAGCTTTTGGTGTTGAATGAAGTTGAAGTTGAAGTTGAATCCTCTTCATTTCAGGGATATTCCCAAAGAGAAAAGAAGGAGAAGGTCCTCTTATCCCTTGCCTTTGAAGCTTTGCTCTAAGAAGTTTTGGTTTCAAAATCAAAAGGTTAAAGAGATGCACCAACAACACTATAAACCCTCCCACAACTACTGATAGAATGATCTTCGCCATTAGAATTGGCTTTGCTTCCATGTATGCGCTTGTGCTCCTTCTTCTTCTTTCTCCCTATGACTTTTTATATTCCACTGTTGAGAAAGACGAAGACTTTTTTGGATTCTTCAATCTTCACCATATATAGATAGGTATATTATGTTTTCTTTTAGGTATTAATTAATAAATATTCTATTTTGTCTTACTATTAAGTTTACTGACTATTTATTTAGAGTTATCAAAAAAAGACTATTTATTTAGCGAAAAAAAAAAAAAAGTTTTACCGACTATTTTGTCTCTGCCCCCAGCAATTTCTTTTTCGTTTTTTCTTTTTCTAAGTAAGTTAATCTTAACTCACAGGAGAAAATGGAACGAGCATCCACAATCTACTACTTTATATTATTCTATTTTTGGATGGTGTAGGTATATCTTGTAAAATTGAAACTTTATTAACTTTTTAATAATTTTTTAATATTTTGACACATCAATTTTTGAGGTCTCACAATTTTTTAAGTTATCAAAATATTTTTTATATAATTTTTTCTATCACTTTGCACCCGATAATACTTCTCATGTCTCTCGAAGCTCTCTAACTCTGCGTTTCTCCATTAGGCATCCATATAAAATGCATCGCAAATTATGAAACATGTACAAGCAAGCATTGGCGCATTGCCCCAAGCCAAAAGACGTTGGTTCCACCATATTCTTAAGATTTGTGGAGTTTTTCTTTTTTTATTTTTTCTTTGCCAATTCAAACAATCTTAGATGTACAAGCAAGCATTGGTGCACTGCCCCCAGCCAAAAGGCGTTGGTTCCACCAGATTCTGGAGAGTTTTCCATCTTTTTAAAAATAAAAATAAAACCAATTCAGTCAATCTCAGTGAGATTCTCACACTCAAAAGAGCAACTACGGCTCCTGGAACTCAGATTTTGAAATATTGAACAAATATTTGCAAGCCAAAGGAGGTGTTCGGTGTGTGGGTTTGTGGGAAAAGGTTTGGTTCATACAGCGTAATCATCCCTAAAGTTAATCTCTCCACCCCCAAAACTCGTAATATTACTTTGCAACAATAAAGCATATCCTATATCAATTACATAGAATTGTGTAGATATTTCTTTGGATTTTACCTCAATTGAGGAGCATGAAACTTTCAACTCAATTGATAAACACTTCCAAGTCTTCCATACCGTAGCAAATGTTATATAGAGCTGGACTATTTTTCAGTTCATTTGGATAAATTAAGATTGAAGTATATTTTCCTTGATCAGAAAAATTAACATTAACTTTGAGAGTTTTATGCTTACATTTTCATAAAGTTGAACCCAATCAATGAGATGAAACTAAACAATGATAATTAAAAAGGGTGTGTATAGGTTGTAGTTTATCTTAGATGAATGATGTCAAGCTTTAGAAGTTCATTTGTAGAGAGTGTTAGCCAACCAGGTACAATGTTAACAATTGACTGGGAACTCATGTTGCTAAATGTAATTGGAGTTAAGTTTCAACATAGAAATACTCATTGTAAGGTATGGTCTTTTATTTTAAGGGTATGGACGGTATGCTATGGCAATTTATTTGACCATAAGTTCAAAATGGCCACTAGAATGGCAATATATACATGGTTCTATAGTTATGAATACATAAATGTGGAAACTAAGAGTCATGAGAAATGGTTTCACTAAAAGACAATGTCAACATTCATATTTGAACATAAGCGTTCACTTTGCCTCTACATTAGAAACCAAAAATTTTTAATTAAAATAAAAGTCTAAATTTTTTTTTTCCCTAAAGTTTTTATGAAGTTTCTTTTTTGTTCGTAAAATTTAAAAAGTTCGTTTTTCATCCCTAAACATTTTAAATATATTTTTCCATTAGTTTAGGGGCAAAAATAAGGAGGAAAAATGAACTTAAGTTTAAGGACATAAATTGTAACACTTCAAATAGTTAAGAGATGGAAAGCAAACTTCTTAAAGTTTAGACAAAATGAAATTCATGCAAATTTTAAGGCCAAATAATATTTTTAAATGATGGTTTAATTATGAGCATTATACAACTAATAAATGAGATAATTTGATCTTTTCGGATAGATGGATAAAAAATTTGAGTGAGAGTACAATTTGATTGGAATATTACTACTATTTTTTTTTCTTTATATCTCATTTTTAGTTGCTTTCTCGTGCATTGCACGGGTTTGTGACTGGTTTATATATACGACATAGTTTACCTCCAATCCAGTATGGAGGAATTTTCCTTCAATCCTCTATGTGTCAATTAAATAGACTATCCACATGTATTATTTGAAAAAGTCACATGACTCGTTAAAAAGCTCATGTAACTAAAAGTGTATGTGGATGGTCTATTTACTTACCACGTAGTGGGTTGAAGGAAAACTATTTCTATATATATATTTTTTCAAATTTACCTTAAATTAACCAATTAGCCTAGTCAAGAATTTTTCTTTCACAATTAGCCCACCCTAAAAAAATTTCTGCCTCCGCCCCTATATATATATGTGCATTTTTTTATTTTTTGGATTTTGAGACTTAACCAGACCAAATCTAGCTACGTTTATTAGTTCAAAAAATATGTGCATTTTTTTTTTTTTTGAATTTTGAGACTTAATTAGTTTAAATTTGTTAATTTATTTTGTTTTGGTATTTAAAACTTAGTTTTGATAAGTTGGAACACCATGCCTAAATTGTAATCAATTATTGAATAATGATCTTAAATAGTTTTATAAAAATCTAACATTTTTATACACCTACAAAATGATGACAATCTATCGGCCTAATCCAACCCAACCCGATCCTTACAAATTGATTTGGGTTGGTTTTTAGTAGGGGTATAAGCTTCACCGACACAACCGCAAGAACCGCACCGCACCACACCTCACCGCGCCAAAACCGATCTTAATAGGTGCATGTGCGTGTAATAGGAAAATCGCACTATAAAGTGTAGGTGCATAAATCAGAAAAAAAAACCACATCGCACTTCACCGATTACACCTTCTAATATGTTATACTTATATGCTAATGGTATATGCATGTGATTTTATGTTATATTTGTATGCTAATGGTGTGTGAAAGTTAAGATTGTGTTGTATTTGTATAAGGATGACATATATGTGCAGATTGAGATTGAAAATTATGATTCATTCTATGAGATATGTATATTATAATTTTTTTCTTCTTAAATATTCAGGTTGAGATTGGAAACTATAATTTATATTTGTATGCTATAGTTAGCCAAATTTTTTAGTTGTTGTAAATGTGGATTTTTTATATTAAAATTGACATTTGGGCTGGTTCAATCCGACCCAAATGAGTCCAACCCAAACCGCAAGACCGCACCGCGCCAAAACTGATCTTAATAGGTGCAGGTGCAGGTGCAGGTGCGTGTAATAGAAAAACCGCATTATAAGGTATAGGTGCATAAATCCAAAGAAAACCGCACCGTACCTCACCGATTACACCCCCAGTTTTTAGAGTTGTTAATGGATTAGTTTGGAAATTTCTTTACTGACTTAAAAAATCAGATTTAGTTGAAAAATACATGAAACTCAATCCAACCCAACTCGTATACACCCCTAGCTAGCTCATATTCATTCAATGGGTTGGTCTTTCATAATTCATTCCTCTATTGTTGTTCTTAGCTTTAAAAGATTACACCATTTTGACTGCGTCTCACTCCCACTCCCTTCACACAATTCAAAAGAGAAAATTGTATATTTGGTGACATTTGAATGTTTGATTCCCAGGGAAAAAAAGAAGTGTATTTCAATGAACCATATGCTTGGGTTTCGGACCTAGCTCCAGTAATTTACTCTTTAATCCTCTTACTTTCTTTTTCGTGTATAAAAATGATATGGTAAGAAATAGTAGAACGTTAACGGTTCACGTTGCTAGTTTGGATTCAAAAGTTTTGAGTGATCAAGGAGATATGATTGAAGTGGTGGGGATAGTGCTATTAACTCAATAGCATCGACTAAAGTTTTGAATTTCGTTCCAGAAATCATTTTAGGTTGATTACTAGAACTGAATTTTTCAATACCAATATATATTGGTAATTTATTTATTTTTTTCCTATGTATCAATTTTGATTAAACTTTATTATGCCACATCATTTTTCAATTAGAAAGGTGGAAAAACAAGCTAATGAAATTGAATGGAAGAACCAATACAACTCATTTTTTGAATTTCATGCATCAATAATGCTCATTTTAAACTTTAAGTACCAATAACCTTCAACGAATGAATTTTTAAAACCAACAATATATTTAGACCAAAATTATTTATAACAATATTAAATATTTTAAAGACTAAATTTTTATTTATACTAAATTGAATATTTTTTTGTCCATATAATATATTTATATTTTCATTTGTGAGATCCCAATTTTTTTTTTTAGAGGAGTTCATGATTTTTAAACGTGAAAGTATTAAAAACAAGATTCAAAAAATAGAGGCAGGTGGTGCAAATAGGTGAGACCATGCGTGAGTGGGGAGATGAAAAGGTGAATTCGCTTTCCTAACCGACTCCACTTTTGAGCAAATCACCAAAAAGCCAGTGTAGTTAATGCAACCTTCTCTTTTCTTCTTCTTTGGTTGGTAAATTTTCCTTTGCAATAGCTTCAAAATGCACTAAGATGTTCTTCAGATGGGAAACAATGCGAAGGGCCTAGTGCTCAACCTTATGTTTAGTTTAGCTTACTCCAATATATTAAATCATCAAAATATGAATATGTGAAAAATATATAAGAATTGAATTTTATATGAATGCTGAATTAATTGATTAAAAATCTCTCATCTTTTTAGCTTATAAAGGTTAAAAGTTTTATTACAAAATACAACCAAAGTATAACATAAATGTACCAAATTTCATGATTAGAGAGCATATCATTTGTGGTTTTTTCAAACATGATTTTGGGGCTTATAGTCGTAAAGATGTGACCTTTTTCAAAATTAATAACACGATTACAATGTCACGTGCAATGCGAAGTGCATTTTGAAATATTTTGTAAGAAATTATCTTTTACCTCATTTATAATACTTATTATGTGTGTAAAATAATTGAGAAATCAACTTCAATGATATGACAGGTCATCAAAAAGAGAAGTGAGGGCAAACAGTAATTAAGAAATGGTGAAAATTAATTTTTTGAAAGAAATGGAAAACATAGGGGAAAAATGAAAGAAGAAAAATGAGGATGACATGACTTAATGAGGAGATGAAGAATCTAATGTGGCCTAATGAGAGCAAGGATGAATTTATTGCAGAGGTCTCGCCTATTATATATTATTATAGATTAGTAATTTTACACCTCAATACAATATTAAATTGATTCTTATTCCGGATAAGCAAAATTACTAATAAATTTGTTGTATTGAGGTTTTGCTAATATCTCATTTTCAATTAATAATATTCCTAATCCAATTGATCTAAAGTATAATTTTGAAAATTGTAATTTTTTTTTAATTTTTTTTATTTTCTTACAAAAATAACTATAAAAAATATTATGAGTAAAATTCTAGGAAAGATAAATGTATTTGTAAAAGAATTAAGTATTTTTTTTTTATATATAATCAAGAATCGATTATTACATATTTGAATATCATTACAATTATTTTCATTGTTAATTTTTTCTTGTAGTATTTCATTATCTTCTAACTCTATTTGATGAATTTTTTATTCGTTTAATTGTGAGAATCTCATCTAAATTTTCTATTATATATTTTTTATATTTCTTGTAACAAATTTATCAAGAGATCCTTTTTGAGAATCAATTAATTTTTTTTAATTCATATCCAAATTAATATTTTCAAATAGACATTCAAAATTTAAAAATATTTACAAATAAAATAAACAATCTACAATATGAATGATAATATGATAGATTAGTGATTTATGTTATGATCAGCAACTTGACTGATATTTTTTCATTGATAGTTGTAGGCTTGTAAATTCCAAGGTTGAGTATTAGTGTTTAAAATTCAATCTTACCTTGTGTTTAATTTCGATTGTTTCTTAGTTGATGAACACATTTATTTTCTTTTCTTTTTCTTTTTCTTTTTTCTCTTTATGTACTTTGAAGGAATTTATAAAGGAGGTGCAACATCAAGATCTGAAAAAGATGTTAAATTTAAATATGTTTTGGAATTTTGTTTATTTCCTAGCAGTTAAGATGATCAACCTTTGTAACATGAACACAATCATTCTTATGATTTTAGAATTCCAATTTATATTCTAATGAAATTACATTCTTATGCCTTCGATCATGTCCCTAAATGGCTATGATTGAAAAGAAAAAGAAAAGACAATTTGTATTAAGGGAAACAGATTATGCAGATCTTTTACGAAAAAATTATATTCTAGAAGATGATGAGAGGGATGAAGTTTCAGAAAAATATATTAAGGAAAGAGTTGTTTAGTTTAGTTTTTTTTTTTTTTTTTGCTAAATAAAGAGTTGTTCTGTTACAAGCAAGGAACTAGGAAAATGAATTTAAAAAAAAATAAATAAATAAAACACTAAGGTCAATGCACTAAGAAGTTAATGGATCTCAATTCTAAAAACAAAAACGCAAAAGGATTAAAAGACAGATCCTAATAAGCACCTTAACTAGATCATTAAACAGATTGAGCATGTCATAATGGCATAGGACTATTGACCAATCCATCTGTTCTCCTGCACCAAACTATGACTAAGTAATTCATAAAAAATAAAATAAAAAAAAATAAAATAAAATAATTTCACTTAGACAATTTTAGAATTTCTGTGCATGTTGAGTTTTAGGATCATCAATTGAATATACCTCTATAGGCAACCCTTAACTTCTGTCAAAATGGTTGGTATTAGTTGAATAGCAGGTTTGAATTTTCTTTCACAAACAAAATGTATTGAATCCAAAGATTTTGTACAAGATTGTCATAGCAACTTGTGTGTTTATAGTCCAACGGTTATGATAATTGCCTTCCAAGCAATAGACGCAGGTTCGACTTCCGGCAGACGCATTCAATACTATTTTTCTAAGATTTTTTATTTTCTTTATAGTTTAAAGGGCACGACCCAAATTATAACTTAAGCTTCATTTAATTTTTGTTTATTATTCAGATCATGAAGAGCAATCGAGTCCAATATTAATCTATCCGGTTTGGATCACATAATAGTCCAATATTAAAGCTCAAGGTCTAAGTGCTTTAATTGAAAGTTCGTTTAATGAAGCACACATCAAACACACTTTTTTAGTGTTTTTTTAAGAAGCACAAAGTACATCTTAGCATGCTATTTTTTTTTTTTTTTTCCTAAAATACATATATATCTCATTCAAATTAACTACTTGATGTTAAAGGAAATGATATGGACCATTGATATACTATACTCAGACTATTCTTAAAGTGTTGTAATAGACACTAAAATAATAAATAAATAAATGTGTTAGTACTAGAGGTCTATGGCATCTCCTTGCACGAGGGCATGCATTCTATATGAAATTTATTTTTTAATACTCCACTTCCTTTAATGGGTCGATCTCATATAATTCATTCATTTATTGTTGAGTTGTTCTTGCCATTAAAGATGACACCATTTTGACTCCATCTTAATATTGTTAAAAGCAAGCTTAAAACTCAAAGCTCAAAGTTTCAAGGTCTAAGCGCTTTGCTTGATAGCTTGTTTAATGAAACACACATCAAGCGCAATTTTCTAGTGTTTTTTGAAAAAGCACAAAGTATATCTAAGAGTGTTATTGTATTTTTTTTTTTTGCCTAAAAACATATGTATCATTCAAATTAATTACTTGATCTTGAAGGATATTATATGAAACATTGATGTATTACACACAGAATATTCTTAAGATGTTGTACTAGACTCTATAAAAAAAAATTGTTTAAAAAAAAAGAGAGTTTAATTTGTACTAGACAAACATTTATTTTTTTTACATATCAAAAAACACAGACAAGGATAATTTATTATTGTTGTGCTTTTTGGCCTTTACATATATTCATATATTTTGATTTATATATACTTCAAACTAGTCGCAAACCCGTGCGATGCACGGAAAATTTACTGAATATAATATTTAAAGAAAATAAACTTTATATCGAATTAAATTGAAAATGACTCAAAGAATAAATTAAAACCTAAAAAAAGAATAAATAAATTCAAAGGAATACCTCCGCAAAATAAAGAGAAAACATAGATTAAAATAAAAAATAAAATAAAAACATTATCCCTTATACAACCATCAAAAGAGGCATCAACACCTTAAAGCAACTGGTAAACCCTACAACTAATAACCTGGTGTCTTCTATTATGCCAAAAATCTGTAGTAGAATCAACACCTTGATGCATTACCCTTCAATAACTACATGATAATATCCTTCTTGCTTGGCTATTTGCACTGCCCCAAATTTTCCTTTTGCTTCTATAACTCAAGTGGATTAATCTTGAAGCCACCATCATTGGGTACTTGACGCGTTTACGAACGGCTTCATCCTCACTCCCACCCACCTCACAATTGAAATGGAAAATTATATCATATGGTGACATAAAATGTTATCGGGAGATTGAAAGCTTATTTGAACAAACCATAGGCTTGAATTTGAAACCTAGCTCGAATAATTTACACTTTAATCCTCTTATATGTGCATAAAAATGCTACTGTAAGAAAAAATGGAACAATTCACGTTGCTAGTTTGGGCTTAATCCATGAAGGTTTTGAGTGAAGAGGAGAAGATATGAATATGATTGAAGTAAGCTAGAGAAACAATAAAGAGCTAGTCTAACAATGGTGAGTTTTGACTTTTGAGGGTCATGTTCCATAAAATACGTTGGAGCCAACCAAAAAGGGTAATGTAAGGAAATCAAGATAAAAAGATGGATATGTTATTTGCAGCAATGAATTAAGTGCAATCCTACCATGTGATCCAGTTAATTCAACCAAGTTTATCTCATCAAAAAAAAGTAACCGTGGTATCACTTAAGCAAAATAGAAGCTTACAACTCCAGAGAAGTTCACGAAGAAAGAGAAGTCAAAACTCAAATAAAGAGTTTGTTAAAAACTGATTCAAGTAGGAGTTGAGTTGGAGTTTTAATTAATGTGGAAAACTTTTGTTATGCGGGGAGATTTTATAAGAGAAATTTCATATAAATAAATTATATGAGATATACTCCCTTTTTTTTTATATATAATTTTGTTTATAGAGAAAATGTAGTAACACCTATTGAATTTTGTTTACTGCTCATCCTAGTTTGAGGATCCTTGTGGATGACTGCAGGTTTTTGCTGCAGAGGATCCCTTAGACGGAGATCAAGCATGTGTTTAAAAAAGCAAATAAGTGTGTAGACACCCTTGCCAATCTCAATAGAATCAAGAAGAGAATTCAATCTCTTTTGAAGATGATTTTGTGTTGTTTGATTTCCTCCTACCACTATTTGTAGTGCCATCTCTTTTGATAACTCTCTAGAGTTTTTCTCCCCGGCTTGTACCCTGTAATCCTTAATATATATTACCTTTTTACCTAAATAAAAAAAAAAAAAAAATATATATCTTCCCTTCAACTACTCTTTTAGTCAATTTAATACACAAACAGACAAACTTTTTTCTTTGTTTTTTTTGGTTATGCACACACAAACGGACAAACTATTCACAAGTAGCATATAAACCATTAAGAAATTCTTCCACCCAAATAATAATAGGCAACCAACACCCCACGTGGCCATTAAGGGCATGAACTTCCTCTTTCTTATTCTCTCTCTCACCCACACACACTGTCCAATACATTGATCCAATCCAACACTAACAATACTGAGGGCTTCTCACTTCCAATGTGTGAAGTATAGATATAAGCCATGAGTCTATTTCGTGTAGTGATGAGGATTGTGAGCCATGAGCCCAACTCGAAAAACATGGGAATTTTGGGCAAAAAGCCTAACGTGGTTGGATGGAAATTTGGGCATTTCTTTTGCTTTATAAATTGATGATGACGTGGCAAGGTTTGTCTAGTCAAATTGGGTCACATAGCTTAAGGAAAAAATAAAAAAGATAAGCCTAAACAATTGTATAATTCTCCATGACATATTCTTTGGGGGCGAATTACATAAAAAGGCTAAAGGCTTTGATAAGTCCCAAATTTTTTATCTTGTTAATTAAAATTCCAAATTTATTAAACCGATTCAATTCGAACCCTATATCCATCTTCTATTATTCATTTACGTCACTATAGACAATAATGAGACAACCGAAAATAAAACCCGATTGACAAAACTTTGTAATTCACCCAAATAATCAACTTCGATTTCTATCAATTACTTTCTCTCAGTCAAATTGATTTATGAATAAACCCTAAATAAAATGTAGAGATTATTCAACGATTACAAATCAAAATAATTTCAAAATTCGGTAAAAACTTTGAGACCAAATAACAAATGTAGTATATATATATATAAAAGTCTTTTGCAATGAATGTAATTTCTCCTATACTTTTCCATCTATGTATTCTTTGTGTACAAGGAAAGGGTACTCCACTCCAAATCCAAGTAGACGTTATAGAATACTAAAGATTTTTTTTTCGGTTTCCTTTCATTATTTCTAGATTTTGTCTTTTTGGTCCTAAAAAAAAAAAAAAAGAGGATTGGCACATAGAAGGACAACAAAACAAAGGGAGACAAGAGGTCAGGGAACCCAAAGAGGAGCTCGTGTGCCCTCTCTCTCTTCCATTCTCATCTCTCTTTCACAAACCCTAGCTCTCTCCCGGAACTACATATCTCTTTCCCCTTCAAAACGCCGCCGTCCGATCCCAAAAACCCTAACAACTCTCCCCCCACAAAATCGAGGGTTTTTATTATTCTGTCGCTTTGTTCATGTACAGACACGGAGCTTGAAGAAGAAATCTTGGGGCTTTTGTTTCTATTTTTTACAAGAACAAAAGTATAATTTTGGAAGAGAAATTGTTGTTATTATGTATAGGGATCGAGTAGGTGGAGGTGGAGGTTCATCGAGATCGGAGATCGTAGGAGGACCGTTGGATCGAAAGCGCATCATCAACGATGCTCTGGATAAGCATCTAGAGAAATCGTCGCCGTCGACTTCAAGGGTTGGTGGTCTTAATTCTAGTAGTAAGGACAAGGAGAGGCTCTCGGTGCCTTCCACTTCCACCGGTAAATCTCAGCAGCAGCTCGATCATCGCGATTCTCGCTCTGCTTCGCTTTCTAAGAACAAGTGCTCTGATGGTTTGTCATTCTCTATCTTCTTTCTTTTTTAATTATGTTTAATTTTGTTGAGTGTGGTAAAGTTTTGTTTTTTATGGGTAATTAGTAGAATTGAGTTTTGTGGGGATCTGGGTTTTATTGATTTTGTGATTAGTGCAAGTGAATTGCTGGTAGTGGCGTAATGGGTATTGGGATTTGGGACTAAAAGTGATTGATTAAGCAACTTTGTGATGTTAGGATCTTAGTTTGCTGAATATTTTGCTATAAAAAAAAAGAAGTAACTTTTCTATTGGGTTGGGTTAAAAAAAAGTGTTTTGAAGTAGATATTTGTTGAAGGTTTAGTGTTTATGTTAGTTGGTTTAGAAGAAAATTTAGTATTTGAAATCTCGATTGAGCAAGTTTTAGTTTTTCTGCTTATTATAATTAGTGGAATTTTAGTGGTAGAGTAAGTAAGGTGACATTTCTTATATGGAAATGGAATCTTAAATTTATGTCTTTTCCCCCTGTGTAACTAGCCAGCTAATTTGAATTCTTTTAACATATTTATCATGATATGCCAAAAGGGTGATATTCCATGTCCTACCTCCTGGCCTTTGTTTGACAAATAGGATGGTTTAATACTGTCTTCTTGATTGTAAATCAAGTAATAGATTATCGTCTTGATGTTTTAGTATGAAGCTCAAGTGTTCTTGATACTCATGTTCGGGTACGGATTTTAATGGTATTTTTTTCCCCGATTCCTCTACTTAGATCTAGCCTGTAACAAGAGATAATAATAATAAGATGTTCCCTAGTAGCTAACAAATGTACATCTAATGGTTTTTATTGGCTCGCAATGTAATATAATCGCTTCAGGTTAATATGATTAATATTGGAAAATGTGAAGACATATAAAGTATTTAGCTATTTGAAATGTCTGATTGAAAATTTTTAATAGGTATTCTCACTTTTTTTTGTTGATGATGACCCTGTTTGCATTAATTTCAGAGGAATCTGACACAGACAGTGAAGAATCGGATGTTAGCGGTTCTGATGGAGATGATACATCATGGATTTCATGGTTTTGCAATTTGCGAGGAAATGAATTTTTCTGTGAAGTTGATGATGAATACATTCAAGATGATTTCAATCTTTGCGGCTTGAGCAGTCAAGTTCCCTATTATGATTATGCACTTGATTTGATTTTGGATGTTGAATCTTCTCATGGTAAGATTTGTCCTGTTCTAAATTGTATTTAGGCTTACAAGTTTTGACATTTATCTTTTTTTGCCAACTCTAATTTGATAACTCTGCATTGTTGAATTTCTAACCAATTTCAAGTGAGGTTTTTATCGCCTCATACTGTAGCTTTTGTTGACATAGATAAGTTGACCATGGACCCTTTGAGGGTAGTAAGGAAGCAAGGCTTTGTCCTTGGTGCTTATAAACAAGAATCTCAAATATGTACTTCTGATCACCTATCTTATGACCTCTACAACTATGATGTAAATGAGCTAAATTTTATATAATTTTTGTATTTACTAATATGTCATGGTGTTGTTTGGATATCACATTAAATATACTAAGCATTGTCACATGATTTTGAAAAAATCTTACTCAAAATCTGATTAACTTTGCATGTTTTTCCATACCAAAACTATTTCTCTGAATTATGATTGCTGGCTTAAAAGGTGTTATTGAGCATAGTTTTATTTGACTCATATAAACTACTATACCGCTTCTTCTTTTTGTCTGATTCTAGTCGTGTGATGATTAATAGATTTTGGCGTATCAACAAACTTTATGTTTGTTGTTTTGTGATTAATAGTATTACTTATAATTGTGAGTTATCAATCTTAATCATTTAGTTATTTAAAGGTTTGAGAAGTCAGAATTTGGTAAGATCTATTGCCTAACAGCATATAAGAAACTGAGATCCTAATCTTTTCCTTCTTACATCATGTCTAGTTCTAAAAAGAGAACTTACTAAAATACATTCAAAGCATTAATGTGGGTGATTCGGGGTGAAACTCTCATATCAATGAGTTATGCGAAGTCTGTATCTACATTTTATTACCTACATTCTATATGAGTGATTTAATAAATACCTTCTTTTTTTTTTTTGTTATGGTAAAATTTTGACCTAATACTGCTGCCAATTTTTTTATGGTGAAGATTTATGTGTGTGTGTCCTATTTAATGGCCTGGGTATGGTCTTGACCAGGTGACATGTTTACTGAAGAGCAGAATGAATTGGTTGAATCAGCAGCAGAAATGCTGTATGGTCTTATACATGTTCGGTACATACTCACCAGCAAGGGAATGGCCGCAATGGTAAATTTCTGAGTCAATTTATACTTATTTTATTTTATTTTTTATTTTTTATTTTTTCTGGGTTTTGGGTAAAATATAGTTAAATCTCCTACAGTTAGAGAAGTACAAAAATTATGATTTTGGAAGATGCCCCAGAGTTTACTGCTGTGGACAACCCTGCCTCCCTGTTGGCCAATCAGACATTCCTCGCTCAAGCACCGTAAAAATCTACTGCCCAAAATGTGAAGATATCTATTACCCTCGATCTAAGTACCAAGGCAGTATCCTTCTATAGCACTAGTTCTTACCTGTTTTGAAATTTTATTTGCATCTAGCGTGCATCTGCCTGAACATTGAATTCTCATTGATAGACTTTTGTTCTGCTAAATGTGGTTTCCAATTGATTAATATGCCATTATTATATAACTTAAGTGTGAAAGAGGACTTTTTACATTGACCTTCCTGCAAAGTAAAGTCCTATGAATGTTCTTCCTGTTGGCCAACAATTCCAAGATTGTCTCCTGGCCCCCTAAAGATACAAGTGGGTCAAGTAAATTTGAACTAAAGATTCACAGGTGAATAATTACAAAATGTTGCCAATGGGCCTTAGGACTTAAATATAAAATATAATTTTAGGCACTAGCTGATCTTAACCACATGTTACATAACAATAAAATCATAATGCTGATGAGAACAACAAATCAACTGTATATACTAGAGTTAATTTATACTTCTATCTGTCGCTTGGATATTTTATTAAATGAGTTTGGACAATTTGTTTGATCTTCCGCTTGTTTAACAAATGAGTGAGCCTAGGCAAGCAGCAAAATGAGCCTAGTCTGACTGTTTACAATCATATCAGCTCATTTGCTGCTCTGGATGTTGGCATGCAGCTGCTGCTGCTTCTACCGGTGCTAAAGCCACCATTATCCTAACTGACATTTGATGCTTTGCTGCTAACCTTGCTGATTAGCCTAACACCTGGGGTTCAAATTTAAGCTATGTTTGTTCAGGCTAGTGAAGAAGCTCTTAGTCTACTTATGTTTTAGCTTAAGTTGATTCAGAGTAGGTTTATCATTTATGAGCCCTAAGCCCAGAGCTGTATACATGAAATCTGAATCACCTCAATGGGTATAATTGCAAAACTAATCATTGACTAAAAATTTTGCTTTAGTTTTTGGGCCCATAATCTTAAGCTGTATGTGATTGGTGGTTAGAGATGTAATCTTGAACATTTGTTTGTGTAGTGCAGTTGGAGCTTCCATTTGAATTGTTGACTGATAATGGATGATTATGATTTGCATTAATAGTAATTTTTGTTGTTACCATTGTGCTGGAAGACTGTTGATCTGTGTTGAGAACTGTGGTTAAATGTATGATATCTCAAATTTTGCAAGTTTTCTTTTATGACAAAATTTCCTTGACCTTGTGAAGATATTGATGGAGCTTATTTTGGAACCACGTTTCCCCACTTATTTTTAATGTCGTATGGACACCTAAAGCCACAAAAGGCGTCCCAGAGCTATGTTCCAAGAGTTTTTGGCTTCAAGCTCAACAAGCCGTGACTTCAGAGAAGCAAGTTACTATTTGTGTTGAATTCTCCCACTATCCATTTGTGATGGTTCTCATATTATCTCATGCTATGTTGAAATGTGAATGGCTGTAACAAGCGAGATGAAATGCAAGAGTACTACAATTGATTCACAATGAAAATGTTTAAAGTGAAAATTTGCCTATTAGCATAGCAAAACATATCTTTTTATTTTATTCACGAATTTAACAGAGCGTTTGTAAGCTTCTTTTTCTCTAGGTTTGAGGATATAAGTGTTCTGCAGTTTTCTTTACTTGAGTTATCTATTACTATTTCATGGTTGAGTATGCACTAATATCATCTCTCAAAACTAGTTCACAAGAATTCTAGGAAGGGTTGCTTTTCTTTTTTTCTTTTTTAACCTTCTGTGTGTAGATGTAATGCTGTCTGATGCCATTAGTTAAGTGAAGAGACATGTCTTATAGAAGCTGTCCTAACAATTTCACCCCAAACTTTGGAGAGTTTCAGGGAGGGGAGAGGAGATGAGAGGAGAAAATAAGGGGGAAGATAGACGAGAAAGAGGCAATACTTCTCTCTGCTTGGAGAATGGGAATTCCTCATCTGTTTGGTTGTGGAATGAAAGGAGTGAAAAATAGATTTAGGGAGAGATAAGTGATAATGATTTGTTTGGATATTGCAGATTTTTAGTGAAGTACTAAGAGTAGAAAAGAAAGTAAAGGGAATTCCTCATCAATATAATTTTTTTTTTTTTTTTTAATTATTTAAGTTATGAATGAAGTCAATTCATTAATAGAATGTTTCAATGGAGGGAGAGGAGAGGAGATCAGTTAGGGTTTAAATTCCTCATGTTTGGATTTTTATTTATTTATTTATTTATTTTTAAGTGAGGAAAAAGGAAGATCAATATTTCATGAAGGTAGGATTTTTTTCTCAAATCATTATTTCATTACTTCAAATTGGGTATATATATATATATGTATGTGTGTGTACATTACTAACTCCTTTTAATGACATGTATAATTTATATATAGAACTAATATTATAATAGTCTAAAATTTTGTTCTATGAAAAAAAAAAAAAAACAATAAAGTTATAACATAACATTTTCATAACAATACTGATGTATCAAGCTGTAAATAGTAAATAATAAAGTGCACTAAATTGTAGGTCCAGATGAGAATTAAGAAAAACTTACTAACTTAGTATTATTTGAAAATGTTATGTATGTAGTATTGTTCATTAAAAAAATATTATTACAAGGGTAAATGTATTTTTTTAAATGTATTAATTATTTATAGGTAGTGCACTAATTATTTAGGTAAAATGAAATTTTATGATTATTTTTCTACAATTGATTTGGAACATGACATTCTACAAAATCATATTTCTTAACACGCAATCAAGAATTAAAAAAATAATTGTGTCTTTAAGTTATTGAAAATAATTAAATATATGCTTTCATATAGGAGCCGCTAAAACCCAAGCCATCTTTAATGTAAATTGGAAATGTAAACTTGAAAATGTAATGTTGAGACTTGAAAGTCATCCAAGCAACTAGTTTCGTGCCCACATCTATGGTCTCTAAAAGTATAGGACAAGAGTCTTATTGTTGGTCTCCTTTATAAGGAGAATGAGAAGAACTGTGTTTAAATCTCTCAACTCTGACTATTGAATTAAAAAAAAGTTTTAGGTATTGAGCTTAGACGAATGGGTGACTTTAACAAAGCTTTAGTAGTTTAGGTTTTTTCTTAAGTAAGCATTTGCGTCCAATTTTGTAAAAGCAAGTATCGTCTCATTCCTCAATGCTTTGTACCTCTTACAAGTTACAAGGAAGATCAATGCGGTTTGTGCACCCCCACAAGAAAGCCCGGGATCTTTCCAAGCCTTTCTTCACCATGTAAATGGAGTGCCCCCAAGATCGAGTTAACTAAACTTTGATGTGGACCATGTGGTTGATAAGGAGTTTGGATTTATGCTTGCTATCACTTGCAAAGATGACAAGGGATCATTATGCTTGGACAAGAGTTATCAACTGTGGTCATGATGCTCTTTGGTGAGAAGCAATGGCTGCATTTTATGCAATTTCTTGTAGTGTTGATATGGGTTACCCTCGCATAATTTTGGAAGGTAATGCAGCAAACGTCCTCTCTCCTTTGAAGGACCCTATTGTGCTCCCAACTTGGATAATAGAGGACATTCTTCTTTTGCTTAAGAACTTTTTTTGTTTTGTTTTTATGGTTAGAATGGAAGCTAATTTTGCTTCTCATAATCTTTGCTTATTGGGCTTTAAGTTGTAAACTTGTATTAGGTAGGTCCTATGATTAGATGTGGATAACACCCTTTCTCTTTTTCTTTTCTTTCTTTTTTGCTTCCAGTTCTTAATAAAGTAAGTATATATATATATATATCTTCCTTTGACTTTTTTTATTTTTATTTTTATAAAAGGGTCCAAATAAAAGTGTTAGAGATATACTGACTAATAAGGCTTAAATCTAATGTATGCTCATGTACAGCTTGTAGAACAAGCAAACTTAGTCATAATATATATTTCCCTAGCATATAAAGTATAAACCCTACGCCTAGTTTGTTGTTACATAGGAATTCACATATAAATATGTAACCTGTAAAAGTTTTCCTTTGTGGACATAAATCCTAATGACCGAATAACGTTAAAACTTTTGCTTCCGCTTTCATTATTTTCTCTTTCTCTCACTCAATCACTCAACAACTTTAACAGAATAAAATTGATAAATATTTATGTTGGAACTTCTTAACACAATTCAAAGCATGTATCTTTACTCTTCGATTTCTTTCAATTCGAGGGAATTGGAAAAATTAAACTTCCAATCTACATCTTTTAATGAAGAGAATGAAACACATTCATTTGGTCATTATTTTTATTATTTCTTTTTTATTTATTTGGACACATTCATTTGGTCAATAATATCAAAAGGGTGGAGGTAAATGTACAATAATTATAATTTTTAAGTAATTTTGAGGGTATAGTAATTATTCGGTTTATGTGGGACCGGAGGACTATATAGGTCTATGAAATTAATCAGATAAAACCTCCAAGACCTGCATCATCAAAAGAAAAAAGCGTATAATTTTTAAATAAATATGCTCCACTTGGGGTTTGGAATTACCTTTGCTAATTGTTTACGAGTCAAATATTAAAATAAAGTCGAGCTGAGCTCAAGCAATTGGAAGCCGCTCAGCTCATTTGGAAATTGGAGCTGTCCACATGAGCAAATTTGTTATGTCCTGGAGCTCAAGATGATTAATTACTTGTCATCTAGAAAAATAGGAACATTTTTTTGTAACTAAAAAATAATAATATGGTGATTATTTGAACTGCTCTAGCACATAAACATCAAATATCAAAAGAGATTTTAGATTCCCACATGAGGAGGGTCTTAACTCTTAAGAGCTTTAACTAAAGTGACGGCTCACCTACTCGTTTCACTATAGGAATGACAGAAATAGCAAAATCTCAACAATAGAATCATTAATAATGTTTACCATTGGTGCAATAATCTCTTTCAAATTCTGAACAAAAAATTCCCATATAGAATTAACCAAAATCAGACCATTTCTTAAGGCCTATACTTCTAGAATCTTTTGTATTCCATTTATGTTAGCCTCTTGAATTAAGATTCTCTGGAATTTTTAAAATAACTCTAGTATCAAGTTCTTAAAATCTTTTATTTATTTATTTATTATAAGTTAAGTGAATTTAATTTTACCATATTATCATAATTTAATTTGACACTTACTTAGTGCTCGCTGAATGTTGATGTAAAACAATAAAAAATATATTAATGATATAATAAAATCTATCTCATACTTTCACAATAAATAATAAGGTTTTTAAAAACTCCACGACAGAGTTATTTAAAAAACTCTAACCGATCCTAATTCCTAACTCCTTTGCAATGGTTTGTGTGAGAGATTATATGAATTCAATATTGTTGTGAATTCCTAAGGCCTCAAAGATGCAATTTGGGGCCATAGTAGAAGAGCTATACAGTTTCTAAGAACCAAATTGTCCAATAAGCAGCTTCAAATTGTATTATCTATCCAATCAAGTTGATCATTGTGTATGCTTATTCAATAAATGGCACTGAAAGTTGAGGAAGAAAAACCATGATTTGATGGGCAGCTGTTTTGCCAAAAATGGCTCTTCTGGAATATTAAAGTGGTAAAGAAATTTGTTAAAAATTTGCTTGGCTCCTTCTAATGTTGTGGCTAATATAATGGTTCGAAGTCAAAGCAACTTAATCATCATAGTTTATTCGGCACGCAACATACCATACAAAAATCACATTCATGGCATGTGCAGGGAATGATAGGGACTGCATTGTTTATAGCATTCATCACAACTCACAAGATTGGTTTTGGTAAAAATATGATGTAACCTACTTGACTAATGACAGCTAAATTTTATAATAATCAAAAATAAAATACTATGAAATGACCTTAGCTTTCACTTCTTACAAACTTTTTCCAAAGAAAATCTACTTCACTGGCGCTGTCTTCTCCTACCTTATTGATAAGGAGATCAAACTCCAAGTGCATTGACATCTTCTTGTTTTTGTTACTTACTCATCTTTATTTTTTTCTTTCTTTTTTCTTTCTTTTTTAATAATAAATTTCTTTTCTACTTTTTCCTTTGTCCTCCATTTTACGTATTTGGTTCACCAAATATTTATAACTTTTGATTCTGGAAAGGTAGGTTAGAGCAACTCCAACACTACTCTTCATTTTATCTCCACATGTGGAGAATTTTTCACATGTGGAGAGTCATTTTTACACTTTCACTCCAACACTACTCTCTATTTTATCTTTATTTTTATTAAAATAATATTTTTATTATTTTATTTTAACTTTTTTTTCTCTCTCCTCATTTCTCATTTCTCTCTCCTCAATCCACCGGCAACCCCACAACCACACCCACACCCACGGCTCCACCACCACGCCGAGACCAAAACAACCACCACACCCACGGCTCCACCACCACGCCGAGACCAAAACAACCACCACACCCACGGCTCCACCACCACGCCGAGACCAAAACAACCACCACACCCACGGCTCCACCACCACGCCGAGACCAAAACAACCACCACAACCACACCCACACCCACGGCTCCACTACCACGCCGAGACCAAAACAACCACCACAACCACACCCACACCCACGGCTCCACCACCACGCCGAGACCAAAACGCAACCCACCACAACCACACCCACACCCACGGCAAACCCAACCCACAGCAAACCCAAACCCACGGCAAACCCAAACCCAAACCCACGGCAAACCCAAGACCCACGGCAAACCCAACCACACCCAAGACCCACGGCACACCCAGATCGGCACAGAGACAACACGGCAAACCCACCCACGGCAAACCGAAGACCAAAACCCAAGCCCACCGTTAACCCAACCACCACCAGAAAATCAACAAAAGAGAGGGGGGAGCTATGGAGAACATAGGAGAGGGGAGAGCTATGGAGAATAGAGGGAGAGAACGGAGAAAAGAGAGAGAGCACAGCGGAGAGAACAGAGGTGAGGAGAGAGAAAAAAAACCGGGGAAATGAAATGGAAAGAAGAAAAAAAAGGCTTATATAGGCTGTTAGAAAATAATAAAAAATTGGCTGAAGAATGAACAGTAAGTCTGTAAAAATGAAAAATTACTGTAGCACTATAGCCGAATACAGAGTCGGATGAAGAGTGGGTTGGAGCTGTTTTTTGGGGTTTGGCTCTGTATTTGTGGAAATACAGAGCCCTCTTGGAGTTGCTCTTAGCCCCATAAGATAGGACTGCTGCTCTTTTTCAGTGTAGACTGTCCAGTCCCTCTGCTTGGGGTGTGTACTTTGGTGGCAACTATATAGATCTTGGATCATTTCCAATACTTAAAAATATTGTAAGGATGAAATATTTTTTAATGGTTAAGGTTGGAAATTTAAAGAAAAATAATAATAATAATTGTAGGAAGATGAAAAGTATTGTGGTGGTATTAATCTCAATCCCAACTGAATGCTGAAGAACCAAAATTGTTTGAATTCTGAGTAGTGGCAAACCAAAAAAATTTAATAATTTTGGAAAAACAATTACTTAAATTCTATTTATTTTTTTATATATTAAAAAAAAAAAAAAAAAAAAAAAAAAAAAAAAAAGAAGAAGAAGAAGACAAGGTAGCCATGGCTCCCCCTAACCCACCACCCCTGTATGGAGCTCTAGCCTCTTTTGCTAAGACAATGACGAGAAAGTATTTTCATAGCTTACCCTGGGAATGGAAACATAGTAAGATAAGATCGAATCTTGGATATTCTATCCCCTCTTAGGAATAGAGAAAACATGTACAAGACAGGACAGAGCGGATTAGAGATGTTTTGCCATCTTTAATGAGGTAACTCTAACATTAATGAGATAGAATTGAGAGAGAAAATGGAGGGACAACTGTGAGAGTGTTGACCTAGAGAGCCATAATTGTTTTGAGAGATGGCAATAGAATATGTATACAAAAATAAATAAATGCTAAAATCCATATTACATCCTTTAAATTTGGATGAGTTTTTAAATTATGTCCCCAAAAACTAATCTCTCTCTCTATATATATACATTATTTCTATACAAAATTTATTTATTTTTTATACATATCATATTTATAATTTACCTTTTTAATACATATTATATTATGTCCCCAAAAACTAATCTCTTTATCTCAGTTTCTCTTTTAACTCTCACCATCGCCTCTCCCTTTTCTCTCTTTTTACCTCATCAATGTTGGAGTCATTTTATTAGTGATGGCAAAATACCTCCACCTGATCCTACCTTTGTAGAGGTTCTATTCATCCTGAAGAAGGGACGAGACACCCAAGATCCAACCATGAAACCATTAGCAATAGAATCTTCCATTAAAAATCTGTACACTTGACTAGAGATGGAGACTCTAACTTTTGGATTGGAACGTCACCAAGGTGCTGATCTTTTAGGCGATAATGTAATTAACTAATTATACCATTGAGGGTTTGTTTTTAGTTGATCATTCATTTATTGAAAAAGTTACTATCAACAACAACAGCATGTTTCTATCAAAAAAAAAAAACAACAACAACAGCATGTATATGTTTACAACTGGTATCAATTATATAGATATTATGGTTTGCTTTCAGAATTTGTTTACAACTGGTATCAATTATATTAGATATTATGGTTCAACTTTGGGGAAATCGACCTTTTTGGAAAGTCGATCTGCCCAAGTTTGGCCTTGAATGTGACAATTTTCATCAATTCTTTATTTACTTTGCTTTATAATATCTTCTTCTTTTTTTTGTTGAAATTAGTTGAGAAAAGACCTTGAGCAGCTTGGTACCAAATCAATCCCCTTTTTCTTTTTCTTTTTCTTTTTCTTTTTTCTTTTTTTCTTTTGTTTATTTTTTATTTATTTTTTTAACCAATATCTAACTAACTAGAGTTAAAAAGAAAAATTATATTTCAATTATTTTAAGTTTAAGTGAAAAATATTCCTTTAAAAATGGATAAAAAGGGGGCTGACTGTTAATTATTTTAGAAATTTGGGAGCAAAGTATCATTTCCCCAAAATAGCTTATAACGAACCTAATTTTCCTAAAAAAATGGGGTGTTAGTGCAATTTCTCCAAAATAAAAGTTTTATAAATTTCATACTGAACTCTCATCTTAACAGGAATATTTTGACTCTCACTTTAATTTATAATATTAAATAAATAGTGGTTTACACTCGTACTATGTCCATTTTTTGCTAAATAATATATTTTTCTAAAAGTTATCCATTAAAAAATATTGTTTCAAGGTTATTTAGAAAAATAGACTTTCTATTTTAAACTCATCTCTAGGCAAGTTTCAAAAGAGACAAGTTCCAAAATTGGTTATATCGTCCGTTTATCCATCAATTCCCCACTATACAATAAGCCGGCAGAAGTTGCATGCATTCTTGTAGTCTTATTATATTATTTTCTTTTTAGGATTCAACCATTTTCACACGAATTTAAAATACTTGTGCATTATTCTCTCCACCAAATAATATATATATTAATTGATAATCTTGGGTGTCCAGACCAGCGTTCCGTACATACGACTAATCTCAGGAGGACACGACAATCCCACTAATCAACACAAGAATAATCCGCAAGAGAATACCCTACAACACCCTACTAGCATGTGTACCACGATAGGTGCAAGAATTTATCTTGAGTAGGTAGTCCTGAGGAAACTTGAACTAGTGATCATTGGGGAACACACTCAAGACCAGAGCAATTAAGCTATTCCTCAAGATTTACCAAATAATATACTTCAAAAATTAAAAACATCATTGTTTAGTCTATTCCAAAGTATGAAAGTACGACAAAAGACCAAAAGAGCGCAACAATTATATGTTTGTGAATTAGAATAGAAACTTGGCATTTTTTTTTCTTTGGCTAAATAAATTTGGCATTGTTTAATTGATTTTAATTTATATGTTTGCATTCATTCCGTCTTAAGTAATTTTCAATTTTTAACCTCATATGACAATTACATTTGGAAACAATTTTGTGAAACATGGACGAAATTGATGGTTAATAATTCGGTCGACCACCATGAAGTTAGATTTTCCTTTTCTGTTTTTCTTTCCTTTTTCATATATTGTTTTTGTGAAACATGGCCAAAATTGATGGTTAATAACTCGGCCGACCATCATGAAGTTAGATTTTCCTTTTTTGTTTTTCTTTCCTTTTTCCTATATTGTTTGCAATCAACCAATACATGTCTAAATTTACCAAGCAAAAGAAAAATAAAGAAGAATTGATATAAAAATGTCTATTTCATCTAAATTATCAAACATGGTGGTAATAACTAATAACTAATAATAATATCAAATGCTATTATATAACAAGCAAAAACCAAGACATAACGCGAAAAATAAGGATAAGATGCTAACAAATGGCATGTTACTCGAATTATATATGCTAAAAAAATCCTTATTCTATAAATAAAAAATAAGTAAATAAATTATTTATTTCAAAATGCAATTTCTATATTTTTTTTCCCTTTTCCTCTAGATCACAGTTATGCAAGTTGGCAGCTTATTATCCAAAGAAGCACAAAGAACATATGCTATGACTAGCTGGGATCCATGAATATTCGATCAAAAAGTTACTTGAACTTATCCTCAGGATTTCGTTCAATGTTTTACTAGAATAGGCAGCATTCAGACATGAATCTATCTCTCCGTTTTCATCAAATTAATGAATCTAACTTGAAGTCATTCTTAAATTTTCAATACCGCGTTAGTGCTTTAAACTAATGCCAAAATTTCAAATCAATAATAATGAAATGCATGTTTCTGATCTTGAGTCTTGACATGTATCTCTCTCATTGAGTTGTTAAAGCATTCATCTAAATACTTTTTTATTATTCTCAACATTTAAGTCCACACGGATTCTTTTAGTAGTAAATGATTCTCATTAAAATCATAGAAAGCTGTTTCAATTTCAGAATTGCACTTACACTAATAATGCTATAGGTAAAGTATAATCTCAAGAACAAGAAACATCCATTCATAGGATTAGCTGATTGGTTACAAAGTTCTATAAACTCAGTAACTCCACACTTTAATCAATAATTGTACATATATAGTATTATTCGTTATCATTCCAATTATTGTCAATAATTTTTTTTTTTTTGATTAACATAACAATTACTTTTCCAAATATAAAAATTCTAGAATATACAACCTTAAAATAATGTCAATGATAAATCAATACAAGAATCAATAATAACATATATGTAACATACTAACATTAGTCTTTTATATGATGTACAATCCTTTTTTATAAGTGTTAAAACAAGTTGTTAGTTGTAGACAATAAAATGATGTCAATGAATCAATACGATAATAACTTGACATCATGACAAAGATGATATATGAGCACTAGTCTTCCCAAATAATTCTAGAATATACAACCTTAAAATAATGTCAATGATAAATCAATACGAGAATCAATAATAACTTATATGTAGCATTAGTCTTTTATATGATGTACAATCTTTTTTTATAAGTGTTAAAACAAATTGTTAGTTGTAGACAATAAAATGACGGTAATGAATTAAATACAATAATAACTTGACATCATGACAAAGATGATATATGAGCACTAGTCTTCCCAAATAATAACACTATCAAATCTCAATTTAGTCGACAAGTTCTAACAATACTTGTTATTAATTTGTAAGACCAAACCACTACCAAAATAAAATCTTGGTTTAATTTTTTTTTTTTTCTTTTTTTCAAATATATACGGCTATTACATTGTCAAGGCTTGGCTAGAGTTTTAAAATAGTTTTCTCAAGAGAGAGAGAGAGAGAGTGGCATTTTGTGTAGTTAAGTTGAAATAATGAGGTTGATTATGAAAAGCTACATCCTCTCTCAATCCCATGATTAGCCCCTAGGCAGTGTCTTTCTCTCTGTTTTCAAATACTTCTTCTTTCTATTACCATAAACTCAACGCACACACCGCTCTCTCTCTCTCTCTCTTTCTCAACTCTCAAGAACCAACCATCACCACCAACAACAAACATTTTCCCTCATTAATTCCTATAGAAAAAAACACGCCAAACCCACAAAACAAAACCCAATTTGAATTCAAATCAAACCCCCACCAAAACACACAAAGTCAATCAAATTCATATCAAATCAAGTACCCCCCCAAAAGCAAAGGAAACAAAGAAACAATCTTTTCAGTTGGATTATGTTAAGGTGTTTATGATTATATATGTAATGCATCAGAAGAAATCGGAAGTCCAGATCGGAAAAGAAAGCAGCGGCGTCTCTTCCGATTTCAACCCAACTCCTCCACTTCTCTTCCCTCCTCCTTCTATTCATCTTCATCATCACAAGCCACAATCTTTTCTTCCTCTTCCTCCTCCTCCTCTGTTTCAATCTCTTTCTCAACTACAATTGCAAAATGACCCTCTTGCCCCTCCACTATCTCCTTCCCCTTCTCCTTCTTCTTCCTCTTCTTCAACACCATACAAGCGAACCCTTTTGACCCAAACCCTTCATTCTTCTTCTCTTTCGAAATCTCCAACCCTTTATCAATTCCATTCAAACCCACCTCCACAATTTGCTAATTCACAAAACACATCTTTCTTTTCCATTTCCCTTGCCGTAAAATCCTTCCTTTTTCGTAAAGTCAGGCACTTTCGTCGATTGCGTGTCCATCTCCGTCTCGTTCTCTTGCTATCTCTCCCATTCTTTTACTTCTTGGTCTCTCACCCTTCCCACTCTTTCCTCCTCGACTTTCTCTCCGCTTTCGCCTTCTCCGCCGCGCTTTTGTTTTCGCTCAATCTCGCTCTCCCTCGCCTCCCTTCGATACGCCTCTTCCTATCTCGCTCTTTCCCAATTAAGCTCTCCCAGGCCTCTTCATTATCGAGACCTCCTCTGCCAGTGTTTTGGTCAATTGGGTCTCGGCCGAAACCCGAAAAGAGAGCCAATTCGGGTTGCTGGGTTCAGGTTTATAGCAACGGGGACGTGTACGAAGGCGAATTTCACAAGGGGAAGTGTTCGGGGAGTGGGGTGTATTACTATTACATGAGTGGGAGGTACGAGGGGGATTGGGTTGATGGCAAGTATGATGGTTATGGGGTTGAAACTTGGGCTAGAGGGAGCCGTTATCGCGGCCATTATCGGCAGGGGCTTCGACATGGTTTCGGGGTGTATCGGTTCTATACTGGGGATGTTTACGCTGGAGAATGGGCGAATGGGCAGAGTCATGGGTGTGGAGTGCACACTTGTGAGGATGGGAGTCGGTATGTTGGAGAGTTCAAGTGGGGTGTCAAGCATGGTCTTGGCCATTACCATTTCAGGTGAATTGAATTATTGGCTTGTTTTGTAATCATGTTTTTTTTTTCTTTTTTTTTTCTTTCCTTCTTTGAGGAAATTTGTAATCAATGGTTAGATTTGATATTTTGTAGGTTATTTGATTGTGCTTTAGTTTTGGGTTAGAATTAGCTTGTACTATTGAGCATTAATTTTGATCTTTTAACATTATGTTGTGGTAGTTCGTTTTGAGTTTTTAGAGGTTGATGAATTTGTGGATCATGATTCCAGACAGGTCCTTCTAGATTATAAGAAATTTAGTTGGATTTATCTATTATCAAATCATATGTTTATCAGCCAAAGCTATGCTTTTTAAGACACAAATCTATTTTCACCATAGTTTAGCATGTCTTTTCAAGGTTTGAGTATATGTATTTATTGGATAACCTATGCTTTTCAAGACACAATGGCATCCGCATTATCACTTCTTCAGATGACTGATTTGATTTTTTTGTGCTGACATAAAATCAGAACTAACAAGTCATTATTGGTTTTGAATTCTTTGTGCACCGCTTTTAACTGAATCTTAATGCTATGCTTATCAAAGCAGTGGACTGATTAGTTATAATTTATAACTACAACAATGAGCCAATGATATCAATACTATATATGAATGAATTTTGTGTTTATTTGTCTTTATCATCTTTTAAGTAAGCTTATAACAATGCACTTACGATTGATTTGGCACTTTACATTTTTTGAAATATAGTTTGCATTCCCCTATAGATAAAATGAGCTAATGCTGGTTTCAGACATGTCATTTCAAGTTACATTTACTATTCCTCATTTCCTCATAAACGTTTGGTTTTCGTTAACTCATGACTGTTTGTTGGAAAAATGGATAGGACACTATTTCTTATTACTGAACAATATTTGGCTAAGTATTTGAGTTTAAGTAGAACCATGACCAGTTTTTATCTAACACAAGTGAAATTTTAAAAGGCGTATTTCAACTATTTGAGTTTGCTAAATAAATATTGCTTTATACTCTATTAGTGTTTGTTTGCTGAATAAATATTTACCTTGATTACTTTGCCTTTTTTTCTCCTCCGATGTCTAGTAGACTCTTTTATATATACCATGAGTGCGTATTCCCAAGTTTAGTAGCTTTTTGATGGGTTTTCTCAGTTTTTTTTAAAGACACAACACACACATACACTCCCAATTTAGTTCTCTCTCAATGATTGGAATCTCTCTCTTTCCTAGGTTACATGCACTCCTACGCACATGCATGAACACACCTCCACGCATTTCATTTCCCCTTAAAATTGGAAGAACTCCCTTTCCCTCTTTCTAATGAGTATCACTTAGTGAGTTTTATAGTTGATTTTGCATCTGTGCATATCTATGTTTCAACAACCAAACCCCCCCCCTCCCAAAAAAAAATCATCTTATACTCTCTGCCAACTCATCTTTTTTCTTTTCTTTTCTTTTTTAAATTAGAAATGGGGACACATATTCTGGAGAATATTTTGCGGACAAGATGCATGGGTTTGGTGTCTATTCTTTTGCAAATGGGCATCGGTATGAGGGAGCCTGGCATGAGGGTAGAAGGCAAGGGCTTGGAATGTACACATTCAGAAATGGTGAAACACAATCTGGTCACTGGCAAAATGGAATTCTTGACATACCAAGCACCCAGAACACAACCCATCCTGTATCTCCTGTTGCTGTTTATCATTCTAAAGTACTCAATGCAGTGCAGGTACTTTTTACTTCCTACCTTAATTATGTAGAGCCCACTTCCAAGTGTTTGATGTAGATATCTTAGCTGCAGATGGTTATGCTTTGATGCCTATTTATGTCATGGTTTTGCAATCATACTATGGATGATCCCATCTTCTTGTTCCCCTGGTTGTTATCTTATGGCAGGAAAATAATTTGTTGCGTTGGGCTATCATACTTGTGATTTATGGTTCATTTTCCATTTACTGTTGATATGAATCACTAGGCATACATGTCCTGTTTTCCATTCACATTCTTAGCACTTAGTTGTGGAGAGACTCTTTACTTCAAGATGATTTAAAGAAATATTTTCTGCCTGAATTTGTTCTCTTGAAGCAAGATATTTTGCAATTATTACAATTCTCTACTTATCCTCTTGCTTTGTACATTTAAATGTGCAAAGATTTTTTTGTATGTTCTAGAGTAAAACCTTCTTAATTACTGGTGGATGCAGCATAAATATTACTGTTTACAATTAAAACTAAAAAAATGAAACGAGTGTTTTGGCAGTACCTGCATAAGATACAGATGGAAGAACCGAAATAACAAACTGCATACAGTTAATTAGCAATTTAAATAACAAGTAAATGGTTTTTTCTGATTGGTTCTGTGATTCTATTTACAACAGGAAGCTCGGCGAGCAGCAGACAAAGCCTATGATGTGGCCAAGGTGGATGAAAGGGTCAACAGGGCAGTAGCAGCAGCCAATAGGGCAGCCAATGCAGCTAGAGTAGCGGCAGTTAAGGCTGTCCAAAAACAAATGCACCCATAGTAGTAACAATAACAATGTTCCAACTCCAATTGTGTGAGACTCCCCAACTGCTGGTCAGGCTCTTTTAATGTGCGAGACAGCAGTATCAGGACAGTGGCTTATGTTTGTTACTTTGTTTTCCTCACCAAGTAGCTTTGTGTTTTATTATGTAGTCTCCTTGGCCTCTTGCTTTGAGAGGATTCAATTTGTAGGGTCTCTTGAAAGCTGTGAGTAGTAGAGAGGAAGATCACTGAAGAGTGTGCAATGGTCATCTATACTGCTTGAAGATTGTGTATACATAGAGAGGAGATAGAGAGGGTGGATGATGATGGCATCCATATTTTCAACTAAATTTTTGTTTTTCCATCTCAGTACATTTTTGTAAAGTTGAGGTAGATGTAATATAAGTGCTGGTGCCAAGGTAAAACCTCAAACCAGCCACTGTTGATGTGAATTTGTTCGTGTTCAATGGAGGTAACAAATTGTCTAATCATCCAGCCACAAAAAAAAGTAAAAAAAAAAAAAAATGGAAGAAGGGTCTAATATATCATTATCTATTTTTTTTTAAGCTAAATCGTCGTCTATGTTTCATTATGGACTAATGTTAAGGATATATTATTATTCATAATTGTAGACATGGTCCATTAAGATTACAGTGATATAACTTTCACCAGGGTCCATCATTGGCATCACTGATATCCATTAATCATTACAAGCCAAGTTAACCGTGGTAAAAAACTAAAAATAGTTGATTTCTTGATATTGGTCATTGTTAATTTGTAATGATGTGTCATATAGGTGTCTTTGCCACTTACTAAGAATGGTTGTGGCAGGCAAGAATAGCTTCTTGTGCCAATCTGGAAACTGCACCTATTCTTAGTACCAAAGCAAAATAATGTTATCCATAGAGCAATTGGTAGAAGGTATATGTACTGATTGTGATATTGTATACTATTCCTGTTTAGATGAAGAAGGGGTGATGCGTGAAAGACTGAAAGTATATTCTATAATTCGTCGGTGGGGACAGTTTATAGCTATTTTACAGAGCAAAATAATGTTAACCAAGGAACCATTATAGGAAGATGTAAATTGTAATGGGGCGGTGTGCATGCATACACAATCAGCCGTTGGCATATATGTGGTGTGCATAAAAATAGACAAAATAGAATATTTTCGTCCATAGGTATGGAACCAACCCCATATAGAATACAAGGAGCTCTCATATAGAATACGAGTGGATCTTATACAACAGGTATACATAATATCTCTCACATTTAAGTACGATTTATACATGTAAGAGAAGTATTATCTATACCAGATCTTATGCAACGTGTATATGTAATATCACTTCTATTTACATGCAATCTATATATGAAAGGGAAATATTGATACACTTGTTGCATAAGATATTTTGTTTTTAATAGTATATATGATATTTATCTTTTTTAGGTGCTTTCATATTCATGGATGAGAGATCTCAAGATCTTAACGATGTAAAAAAAAAAAAAAAAATCAGTCTTGGCAGAAACAAAAACAAGTTTTCAAAAATTAGTCTTAAATATGAATCTTTTGATTATATAATCATAGATAATCTTTCCCAATATTACTAATAATGCCATCAAAGCTTTGGTTTAAAATCTCAAGCAACATTATAATCTACTGGAAGACTATAATCACGTTTCATGAAACAAAAGCCGCCGGTTTTTATCTTCATTTCCCCTCCTTTTGGGACCTAACCCACTCATCAATTTTTTTTTTTTAAAGAAAGATTGAACTTAATTATAATTAGGGTTTGTTGCAAATTGACAAATTTTTTTTAGCAAAATAGAAACTATTTCATTTGTTCATAAGTCCTAACACGGTAACACCCTTCAATTACTTACAAAATATAATATCTAGCCTTGTGACTCAGTGATATTGCTAAGTGGAGAGACCTTGGAATCAAATCCTTTGTTATAAGTAGTAAGAAAATAAAAATAATCACTAAAGATATGTCAACATTTGGCCCGATCATGTATTTTTGGCAGCTGTTGTCCGAGGTCACTGTGTAGTCAGGGTGACCAAAGTTAGAAGAAAGCTGGCTTTTGCGCAATCGCTTTGGAAGGTGATGCTCTCAAAGTTCTAGACCCTATTCTTCATCTTGTCTTCATGTATTTAGTTATTTACAATTAACGAAAAAAAAAAATACCATGGAAGTGGATTTTAAGGTTTCGGAAACATAAAAAACGCAAGAAACAATCAAAGTATGAACCAAGCAGAGTGATGGAATTCTTTGAATGAAATAGCTTTCAGCACTATCAAACTTGAAGTTGGAAAGACCATAAGTTCTGACTAAACACCTTCCGAAGAAAACCCAGCCAGAACTCACAAAGAGAACTCCAGAGTTTGCTTCACATTTTCCTTACCAAACGAACCATAGTGAACCATTAACCCTCTAGTTTTTTTAGACGGAATTTTAACTTTCAGTCGTTTATTAATCAAGTGTGCTTAATAATTACATGTTTTCATTCATTTGAAAACAAAATTAATAAAAGATTGAAAATAAGACAATTGGAAAATTAATTGTTAAAACTCTCTTGATAACAAGCTCTAAAATAACTTTCTGTGATCACTAGATAGTAGATACTAGCAAAAAAAAACATAAATTACCGATGAAAAAATATGGTAAAACCAAACTCAGAAAAGATTAGAGACTTTGAGATAGCATGCCAACATATATGTCATACATTGTGCAATACCAGACTTAAGAGAGAACCAAAGCTGCAAAGTAAATTAAAAATTAATAATAAACAAAAAAAAAACCAGCTGAATTCTGTCTGCGTCTGCATCAGGAAATCTAACGAAATATATGGAATAAGAATACTCCAAATCCTTTCAACAAGAACTACATTTAGATTGATAAAGTCAAAATTTAAGACAAAAACATGAGAATAAAGTCAAAATTCTAAGACTCTCAGTCATGCTCCCTGCAAGTCTAGCTGATCAGTCTGCTCCCTCAGCCTCCTAATGGTGCTCACAGCACTTGTCACAGCACTGTGCAGTATTGTAAGCAAATTTAAGCAGAAAACAGCAATTAGAATCTTCAACTACAAAGGTATAAAAAATAAAAACACAAAATCAAACTTTGAGAAAAATCCCTACTTCAATGTGTAAGCTCCGCCTGCTTTCACTTTTCCACAATCCTTGCAACCCCAGATACCGACAGCCTTCCTCTTCACGGCAAACTGGAAGATTACACCATTCATTAAAATGATAGCTTGAATCAAAGCAGACTAATGGGGAACCCAAGTAAAGTGTTATGCAGAACCACAGTCCAGCATCAGAGTAGTCACTAAATGATAAGAGGTGGACATAAGGGAAGTTACCTTCCCACAAAACTCGCAGAAGTATTTGCTATGTTGGCTGACTTCCATCTTCTTGATCTGCTTCCTCAAACTAGCACCGTATCGGGTCCCTGAAATGAAACAAGTACGACCACCTTACTAACTGCATACAAATGCACAATGTATAACATGTAGTACACACTCCCAATAAAAAAGAATGGTCCACACATAGTGGATCTAGAGAAAAGGAAAACGGGACAACATGCTTGAACATATTACCAAGGAAAAATAAAGAGCAAAATGGCCCTCAACCGGACCAATTACTAATAACACCAATGGCAAGGATTTATGATACTCAGCACAGTATACCACATAAATTATAGTCCAAAAAATCAAACATGAGATTTTTTTTTGATAAGCAAACGTAGGATTTCATTAGCAAGTCAGATTAACTGAGTCTCAATTTACTACAAGCCAGCCACTTAGAAGAGGGAATAGCCACCTATTATGCTAACTACACAATTTCACTCCCTTTTTTCTATCATCTACAATTACTCTAACCTAGCAGTGTGAATGCACAAAAGAGTAGCACATCTTCCCATTAATCTTTAAATCTCAAGAAATGTATAGAAAATAGACAAATTCGTATTTAGAACTTACCATACTTCCCAACGATACCCGCCTTCTTGGTTCTCTTCGTCTGCATACCATCAGAATGATAAAGTTGGTAAGGCACAAACCATGAATAATTATAATAATAACTTTTAAAGATATTTGGAAACATGACAAATAGTAATGTTCACATGTATGATTAATATCAACCAACATAAATGCATCTAGTACTGGTCCAGATGCACAAAGCAACAACACTAGAATCAAAACCTCAAGTATACATAATATCACACTGCCATAACTCATATAAAATAAAGGACAAAATATATTGTCGGTCCCTAATGTTGCACGTTTCGCGCGCACAATTAGTCCCAAACATTTCAAAAATGTGCACTGTTGATCCCAATAATAACGCCTATGATATCAAATTATAAAACAAGCACATACACAGCCTTGCACAAGTAAGACCACTCTTAAGTTGCATTGAGATTTTCAGAATCAAAATGTACACATCTAAAAAAAACCACAAAAAATCCATTCATATCAATCACACTACAATCACAATCTTTAGAAACAGAACCACCCTTTACTCCAATGCTATTTAACAGAATATCAAAACATAAAAACTTTAAATCAAATCAATAATCTATAACAATATTAAAGTTACAGTATCAGTTAGGCATCTAAACAATCCAACCACATATGAAGGACCCAGTAGCTCATTCATTGATTCAAAGACTCAAACTTCTACTGAAATTTGATTGGTCTACTCAAGCTGCTCTTCAATCTAATATATATAAAATAAATACATAAATAAATAACATCATAGAAAAAAAAAATTCTTCGTTTTTCTACTTTATTATTTTCTCAGAGAGTTCCAAATAGTTTTCTAAGCAACCAAACAATAGGGAAAGAAATAAAGCTGACACTTTTTAAGCTCAAAGCTAATATTTTTCTTAAATCAGATCCATTTCCACATCAAGCTTCAATATCACAAACAGAGAGAGAGAGAGAGTACCATTTCAGATGGGGCTTTGGAGGAGCTGGAAACCCTAGAAAATTCTGAGTGATGGAGCGGCCAAGCGAAGCGTCTCGTTTCGTTGATGGCTTATATATATATATATATATATATATATATATATTGCGCGGGTTATAATCTATTTATATATAAAGAGAGAGGCCGAGATGAAAGCTTTTGGTAAAAGCTGTTGCCCTAGGGTTTATGAGGTTATGGATCGTGGACCACAGAATGAATGGGTTTTCACTTTGAGGCCTCATATGCTCTGATTCTTGGGCCTTTTAATAGTTGGGCTTCTAAATCTTTCAACATTCATTTGGCATTTTTTGTAATTTTAATTTTCAAGGTTAAAATATGGTTTCCTGTCGCTAAGTTTTTTATTAATTTCTTTTTTCATCCTAAAATTTGAAGAGTTTATTCTTCATTCAAAATTATTATTTCTTTCTATTTTACACTCTTTTTTTTTCTTTCTAATTTTTTTTCCTTTTCATTATTGTTATTATTTCTTCCTTCTTCTTAGTTTAGTTGCTTTATTAGCAGTGGCGTAGCCACCTTTAAGGTAGGTTGGGCTGTAGCCGAGCCAAGTTTTTTATTTTTATTATTTTTTTTTACCTATATTAAAAAATAAATACAAAAATTACCCTAATTAGCCCAGTCATTTTTTTTTTATTTTTTTTGCAATTAGCCCACCCTAATTTTCTTTTTTGGCTTTATTAGGAACATATTTATAGAAAAACAATAAAAAAGAGTCGCACATTGCGCGGGTTATAATCTAGTTTATGTATAAAGAGAGAGGCCGAGATGAAAGCTTTTGGTTAAAGCTATTGCCCTAGGGTTTATGAGGTTATGGTTCATGGACCACAGAATCAATGGGTTTTCACTTTGAGGCCTTATATGCTCTGATTCTTGGGCCTTTTAAAAGTTGGGCTTCTAAATCTTTCAACTTTCATTCGTTATTTTTTGTAATTTTAATTTTCAAGGTTAAAATATTGTTTCCGTCACTAAATTTTTTATGAATTTCTTTTTTCATCCTAAACTTTGAAGAGTTTATTTTTCGTTCAAAATTATTGAAATTGTTACACTTTATATTCTTAAACTTAAAAAGAAAAATGAAAAATCTTTTTTTCATCTCTAACAATTTTTTTTTTTTTTTTTTTGTTTGCCCTTTGCCCTTATATTGAAAAAAACTTTTAAAAGTTTAGGGATGAAAAAAAAAATTCATACAAACTTTATAGACGAAAACCATATTTTAACCCATTTTCAAACTTTAAGTGTAATTTCTTATATGTTGTGTTTAATGTTTTTGTTAAATTTTTTTTTTTTTTTTTTTAAATTGATATACCCAGTGTGCTTGAAATGATAAAACAAGAAGTACAATAGTAAAGTGAACAAGCAAATTTTAAAGGTGCTATTGATGGTGGTTGAGCATGAGTGATTATTTAGTAATTGCAGAGTATAAATAAATGCGTATTTTCTCCTCTCACATGAATAGTGAATCTCACTAATTAAATTCATGATGAGATCCATCAATCTGTGAGAAGAGGGAGTAGGCAATTATTTATACTCCGAGACTGCTGAATAATTTTCTGGTTGAACAGTTATCAAACAAAACCTAAAGAACGAATACAAGTGTCATTAGCATGTAAGGAAAAGATTTCACATAGAAGGGAATAACTATTAATAGAATCGAGGGCACCTATCATCGAAATGCAATACCAAAGCTATTAGTAGGGAACTTTGCCTTTTAGTGAAAGTGATTGTGTGTTTTGCACAACCCCTTTGGGGTCATAAGTCATATATGATATAACCATCTTCACAATGTCAACAATATAAGAATTTCCCAGGATGTCAATGTGAACACTCCATTTACTTCCAAACCAAATGGCTGTGGCAACTGAGCAATTAATGAAAATGTGTATACCTATTTTTGTTGCTTCATAACGTGGAAAACAGTTATATATATGTGATTCCAAGTCTTTGTGCAAGACATTAATTCCTTTGTTTGTTTGTTTTTTTTTTTTTTTTTGGATGAAAATAAAACATTAATTCCTTTGTTGGCGGAACATTCTTTCCTATCCTCCATATTACCATCTTCAACCTATCATGCAATATTCTAAGCTTCCACAGTTTATTCTAGATTTCTCCATTGATTTGATTGCTTCTCTGATCTTGACTCAGACAATAGGCTGATTTTATTGAGAATTAATCCTTTAACTCATTGTTATAGACTTATAGTGTCACGTAAACTTTTGAAAGTTGATTATTTTTAAGTTTAGTATTACAATATTTATCTTTTAAAATTGTTCATAATTTTCAGAGTTATAAAAACGCGTTAAATTGTTAAGTTGAAAACTGAAGAAGTCATATTAATTTATTGAACCATTCAAAGTGCAAACCCAACAAATAAAGATTCCAGAAGTCGTACCTCATAAATTTATTTATTTTTAATGTAAATGTGCCACTAGTTCCATTTCCAAAACTAATATATATCTTTATAGTTGCAATAGTAATTGAACTTATGGCGTCCGTTCCATTATAATTGTCTTTATTATCAAATCAAGACACTAATTGAAAAATTTTACTAATTGAACTAACTGGAGCCACCATTTCCAAAACTAATAAATCCCAACAAATATAAGAATTCAACGAGCTAGGCCTACCTATAAAGGAAAAAATGTCTGGTAGGGTCCATTACATGACCTTATGAAATAAATTTTTGGTGTTATCCCTATTTGTTTCTAAAACTAGAAAGAATATGAATATTTTAAAGGATTTTGTTAACCAGTGTCCTTAGGACAATGGTTAAGAAATATTAAATACTTATATTTTACGGAAAATAACGAATTTTTAATATTAAAATAATAAATAGAAAGACTAAAATACCTTTAAAAGTTATTTTTGTATTATTTTAATATTAAAATTTTACTACTTTTTATAAAGTAGAAGTATTAAATGCTTCCTTAATCATTATCTTAAGGACACTTGTTAACATGACCATATTTAAAAAAAAAAATTAAAATTAAATTTGATAGGTATTGATTCCAGCTTAATTATAAAATTTAACAATAATTGGTGTGAATTAAAATTGATAAGGATTGATTCCATCTTAATTATAAAATTTAACAATAATTGGTGTGTCCCACTCTGGTACAAGCCCTTTAATTCAAAAGCTGGGACCCCCCTCCCGCTCACGTAAATTTAGTCTGATTTGTAAGACTAAATTTACAAATCAGACTAAATTTACGTGAGCGGGAGGGGGGTCCCAGCTTTTGAATTAAAGGGCTTGTACCAGAGTGGGACACACCAGAGTGCAAACGCAGCAAAGCTTTTCATCATTGATTGTGCTTCTTACGTCGGAATTAAGAAATTTAATTAAATCATTTAAACAATAAAAACAAAAAAATAAATAAATAAATAAACATTTCTCTCTCTCTCTCTCTCTCTCTCTCTCTCTGTTTTTCATATCCTTCTTCCACAAACCTCTATATCTCTCTGAATCAAATCCCAATAAGATTTAATTCAATTAATTAAATCCCGATTATACCCTTCTCTTCTCAACCATGATGCGGCTAGTGAATTGCTCCAATTGCCGCACGCCTTTGCAGCTGCCAGCTGGCGCCGCTGCCATTCGCTGCGCTCTCTGCCAGGCTGTCACTCATATCGCCGATCCTCGGAATGCGCCGCCTCCTCCTTCTCCATCTTCTCAATCACACGCGGCACCGCCTCCTCCTTCTCCGTCGCCATACAACCACGCGCCTCCGGGGCCACCGCCCAACGCGCACGGGAGGAAGAAAGCGGTGATAGTGGGGATATCGTATAGGTTTTCGAGGCACGAGCTCAAAGGTTGTATCAACGACGCTAAGTGCATGCGTTACCTCTTGATTAACAAGTTTCAGTTCCCACAAGAATCCATTCTCATGCTCACCGGTATGTATGTATATGTTAATTGTTATGTATGATGTTGATATATTTGGTTGCTTTTTAGGTTTTGTATGTATATATGCATTAGAATATGCTTTAGGTTTGGTTTTTTGAATCTCTTTGGTATGTGGATTTTTTTTTTTAGGTTATACTTCTTGTTGAAGCTCACATCTAAAGTTAATGTTTTAAAGGGGAAATTTTTAACTTTACCATTCAAAAGAATCAAAACCCACATCACAGAAGAAAGAATTTACAACATATGTGAAAAAAGGAGATAAATTGGCGATCAAATGTTACGCCTTGACCCATATGCTAGGCTTAAATTCCATGCCTTTTATGAATGGGTATTGATGACAAACTTTTAAACACGATTGAGCCATTTAATTGTACCATTTAAGTCTCTATTAATTATAGAATATGGTAGTGGCGTATATGCTAAATGCAAGTGAATCGAGTCTTATCAAATTGAAATCCTAATAAGAAAATAACTTCTTTTTTTTTTTTGGAAGTTACACACGCACCTAATGGGTCTTGAACTTATGACCAAACCGCCACCTAGAACTTATAAGGAGAGGAGGTGCTAGTTGAGCTAGCACACATTGGCTAAAGAACAGTATTTGCTGATATTTATTACTTCAATGCTGGTGTCAAAGAGGAAATAGGGTCTGGAATGTAGCTCCATTGTGTTTGATGTTGTAGATTTGGAGGACCTTTGAAGGGCTAGAGTTGAGAATATTGAGAGGTTGAATTGGATGTCCTTGGATGGGAGTCGACCTTAGAATATTTGTGATTTCATACTCTTTGTACCTTTAACTTGCCGGGATACTGATGGGCATACAGCTGGTATACTCCATTTTGTTCCCATTGTACTATTTGTATTCTTTTGTATTAATACACTTGATTTTTCATATATAATAAAAAAGAAAAGTATAGGGTCATGGAGTTTGCATTTGAATTAGATTGATGTTGTTGTATTGTCTATGTTGAAGTTGCACATTGGTTGGGTTTGGAGCTTGTTGAGTTTATATACTAGTTGAGCCTCTCTGCCTAATTGTTAGAGCTTTTGGGCTGATGCTCTAACAGTCTGGAGATGTCTGAAACTGGGGGAGCAGTAGAGAAGTGAAAGACTTGTGTTAGATCTGATTGACTTCTCTCATTTGGAATAACTAGGCATTAATTCAAGCTGGGTTAGTAAATGAGTCATACGTTAGTGGTGCATCATTCGGCTTTGAGTCCTTATCTATTTCCTCTGGTTATGGATAAATGAGCTTAACATACTCAGAATGAGTTCCGTTGGTGAATGAGCATTTGCAGATGAATTTTTTTTTGTGTGTGTGTGTATTTGGTTTAGTGGTGGTTAAAGTAGTGGTTGTCTTTTCGTTGTAGTTTAATCATGCTTATAGAGTAACAGAATAATTTCATTTAAAAGAGATAAAGAAAACATTGCTGTAACCAATGATACTAGATGAGAGGATTTTGATCAGCAGCATTATGTAAGTTACCAGAGGAAGCATGCAAGGAAGGAAGAAGCCTTCTGTATGTGAAATTTCTTTACAGATCTGCAGCAAGAAGCCTTCTGAATGTGAAATTTCTTCCCTAGGATTAGCACTCATTAATTTGAACACTAGAATCACCAAGTTTTCCTCTCTCTCTCTCTCTCTCTGTGCTGCCTACCAAATGGAAGAAAAAGAGAGTTATCTTCAATTATAAAAGTAAAGACTTAATTGTAAACAGTTTTATTTCAGTTTTTCTTGGCAATCAAACGAGGCAGAAGCATACTCTGTATTAAGACAACCTCTTACAGCTAACCAAGTTTTTAATGTCGCTCATTTTAAAACATGATAGTGGTAATAATTCTTACCTGAAATATGAAATGCAGAAGAAGAAACTGATCCGTACAAAATTCCAAATAAATACAACATTAGGATGGCATTATATTGGCTTGTACAAGGTTGCCAACCAGGAGATTCCCTGCTGTTTCACTATTCTGGTCATGGTTCACGACAGAGGAACTATAATGGTGATGAAGTTGATGGATACGATGAAACTCTATGTCCTTTGGACTTCGAAACTCAGGGTATGATTGTTGATGATGAGATCAATGTAACAATTGTCAGACCTCTTCCTCCTGGTGTTAAGCTTCATGCAATAATTGATGCTTGTCATAGTGGCACTGTACTAGATTTGCCATTCCTTTGCCGGATGGACAGGTTAGTTTATATTAAAAATGCTTATAGTTTATAAAGATACATCTTAAGTTTTTATTTGTTATTTAATTATATTATTATCACTTAGCAATTGGGAATGGTGTATCTGAAGACCAAAGTCTTTCAGAAATTTTGAACTTCCAAAGTGATGGACATCCTGTTTTCCTTTTGATTATATTTAAACAAATGCTTGAACCTTTCTTTTGCTCTATAATGGGTTTTGAAATATTCAAATGACACTTGTATTTCTATTCAGTTCATTCACTAAGTCCATGCTATCTGAATTTAGTTGTGTATCATGGACGATCTAAATATATATGATAATACAAATGTCATTGAGTTTCAGTTTTCGTTTTTAAACCTAATTTATTTTAGAACATTTCCCCAAATATAATGTTTTTCTTATCATTTGGAATAGACAAGAGAGGGGGGAGGGGTGTTCTGACTGATTTGTGGTTCCATTTGTTTCTTGAATTTTCTTTCCTTTCTTTTATCTGTGGTAATACCATTTTAATATATCTTTGGGACCAAAACTTTTGACGTGCTTATACTTTCCTTCTTGGTAATAGGACTGGACATTATATATGGGAGGATCATCGCCCTCGATCAGGTGTATGGAAAGGAACAAGTGGTGGAGAAGTTATTTCCTTGAGTGGTTGCGATGATGATCAGACCTCTGCTGATACATCTGTAAGTTTTTGAAAATCTAAGTGGACACTTTGGAAAAGTTTTATAGAACTAGTAGTTTTTATAGCCCAAAAGGCATGATGATGATGATGATAACAGTAATAACACCAACACCAACAATAACATGTTATATGATGCTTTTATGGAGACAGGCTCTATCAAAGATCACGTCAACAGGTGCCATGACTTACTGCTTCATCCAAGCAATTGAGCGTGGGCAGGCGACTACATATGGTAGCTTACTCAATTCGATGCGTGCTGTCATTCGAAGTACGGGTTCGAGTAATGACCTTGGTGGTGGTGCTGTGACATCTCTCCTCACCATGCTTTTGGCAGGAGGCAGTCTTGGTGGTGGGCTAAGACAGGTATTTGCTTTGCTATATTGTTAGTTAATCTATGGTGTCATACAATGAAAATTCTTTTATGTTTTATATTTACTCTCAAATTCTGTGTGTGTTTCCTTGTTTTTTTTTTTTTTTTAAATGATCCTGTTTGTCAGTTGTACGTAATTTCCAAGCATTAGTATGCACCATTTACTCTTAAGTGAAAGCTCATCAGATGTATATCATTAATAATGCAATTCTATGAAGCATAAAGTCTTCCTGATTTTATACTAGCAATGAGTTTTCAGTATTTGACTCATTTTCCTTTGTGTTTTATTTGTTAACAGGAGCCACAGTTGACTTCCTGCCAGCCATTTGATGTGTATACAAGACCTTTCTCCCTGTGATTTTAATATTCTATATATGGATTGAGTTGTTAGAAATTAAACATTATAATGAGGAAAGGGGTTTTCTATATTGTTGAAAACACATTGCTTATAATGCATTTTATTAGTGGAACAAGCTGTGTCTCCAAACCCCATATTGTATACATGACCCTTCGTGGTTTTTTCTTCCATTATTTGCGGTTAATATTCTTTAAGTAACAGATATGTTCCTAATGGATTGCAGAATTTATCTAAATCCAGCATGCAGCAACTTTGACCTGGATTTTTTTTTTTTTTTTTGGTGGGTAAATTGCATTTTTGGTCCCTCAAATTTGGGTTTTGTTTGATTTTGGTTCCTTAATTTCAAAACATTCAATTTCGATCCTTTAAAATTTTAAAATGTCTATTTTTCCGTTTACGTGACTAATGAAATGTTAATGCATCCCATATTTAAGGGATCAAAATCAAACCAATCCAATTTAAGAGACTAAATCAAACCAATCCAATTTAAGAGACTAAAAGTGAAGGGAATGGATTCCCTCCAGTGCACTGGAGCACTGGAGGGAGCTAAGACGCGACACGTGTCCATTTTAGGACACGTGTCAGCCTGTAGCTCCCTCCAGTGCACCACTGCACTGGAGGTAAGCCACTCCCAAAAGGGAACCAACCCCATATTTTAGAGACTAAAATCAAACTGATCACATATTTTAAGAGACCAAAAATACAAGAAATAGAAGAGAATAAATTGTTATATTTAAAAATTTGAAAGATAAAAATTGGGGTACCAAAATCAAACAAACTCCATACCTTTTTAAGAGAATAAAAATTGCAATTTATCATTTATTTTTATGGGAAATTCTTTTATTAGAACCAGGGAAACGACCCTCAGTGAATTGAACTCTATCTCAAGCTTATATATCATGTACAGAAGAAACTACTATTTCCTGAAAACATTAGATATAATATTAGTTACCGAAAGAAGCAATATATAAAAGAAACAATGGTTACAGCTGTGTATAATCTCAGTGGTTTAATCCTAATTGTACATCAAGTGAGCATCAAATAAAATACTAGTGTGTGTGTGTTTGTGTCACCAGTCATTGTTTGGGCTATGTAATCAATGTCATGTAAAATCAGGAAGACTAAATTTGAGACTTCATAGATGAGGAGTTCAAGATTCTTATTCAAGGCTAAAAAGTTCTGCTGTTTCAACAAAACAATCATATAATAAAATACATTCAGCCTTACCTCCTTATCCTCAGCATGACTCTGGCCATCATCTTCTAAACATCAAGCTACAGCAGAACTGGACCCTTAAATCATATTAATGCAATTTGGAATTCCAAATCCAAAGGGCTAAGTACTGTAAAATTTTTGGACGTGAATTTCTGTCTTCTTAACAGATGGAATTTTTGGTCGATAAGAATTCTAGTACCAAATGGTGAAAGTTGATTGAACATAAGGACCAAACGTGGTCTCACCTAAATAGAATCTTTAGAAACTTTAATTAGCATCAATCATAAAGTACCTCACCAAGTGGACCACCTGAGGCCATAACAAAAAAGTTGATGCTACCTATCTATTTGGATTCTGGCGTTTGGAATTTGTCACAAAATACCTTCAAGCCCTGCATTATCAGTCATGAATTCTTATCTCTTATCTTAAGCTGTTCATTTTGATGGAAAATGTTTTTTGAAAAACGTTTGATGGTAATATAATCAATCATAAGTCTTAATATTAGGAGAAATTATTAGGGGAACTCCTCCCTCTCTCACATGGGATGAGCCGTATCATAGTCCCACGTAGGGGCTCACCTCCTTGAGAGGGGATGAATCTGTCTGATGGACCTAATAATTTACCTTTCATATATAGGTCATTTTAAGCATTGGTCACAACATAAGCCAAGCATTGTGGAAATGTGTCTTCCCACTAGCATTGGCCTGGTTATATGTGTATTGGTCACAACATAAACCGAAAAACATGGAAATGTTTGTTCCCACTAGCATTACTGAACTAGGGTATCAATACTTCTCATACTCTTTTTTATTTTTCTAAATCTGTAATAAATAAAGTTACTCAAAGTAAACTATGTTAATAACTTTAATGTACTTATACTGAATTATATATATTAAAAAGAAAAAAATTATATCATACAACTTGTAATACTTACATTGAACCACTTACTGTAAGCACGATATATAAGACTTAACTTTTATTATTAAAATAAAAATTATGGTAGATTATTAAAATTATTATAAAATAAATCATAAAATTTCTGGTAGTAATATTATAAAATATCAAAATAACAATAAAAATCGATAATTATTTTATTTATAAAATACTTATATCTTTGGTCTTTTGCAAAAAAAATATATATATAAACACAACTTTGGTCTTTAAAATATAGACGTCCAATTTCATGCTAATAGAATGTTATTTTTGTTCTAAATATGAAATTCATATAAAAATATATACACCCTGAAAAAATAGTCAAGAATTCGAATAGTTCTAACTTCTAAGCATCCACATTAACCAAAAAAAAATTACCACGAATGTTAAGCATAAAGACAACATGTAATTAGGAGTTTTAAAATATTGATCCATTTAAAAGTTATCAAGTGCATAACTTTAGCAAAAGGGTTATGACATGTAATTTAACCCCAATTATATGTGAATTCAAGTTACACATTGTTTAACTTTTTGTTAATGATACCACCTTATATCTAATTATATTGATTAAATAATATATTCTCCGTTGCACTCAATATAATAAAAAATTAAAAACCATGTCACGTATTATTTCAATTTTTATTATTATTTCATGCTACACAACCTTCATGCATCGATCATTCAACCCCATTAATAAATAACATGTGATCTATAATGATGGAGCTAATAAATGAAGAAACCATCCACATATTTTTAATTAGTTGATCTATTAAGTCATGTTCTCCTATGCGGTTAACCAATATTCAGATCTCTCCTTTTTCAACTATTAAATTATTTTAAAAAAAAAAAAAATCATTTAAAATAGTCATGTAATTATTTAAAGCTTTTGTGCATATTTAAAACTTCACGTAATAGATTTAATAAGAATTTTCGGCAAATCAATTTGAAGGAAGAATTTGTAATTAATAAAATATCAATTTAATGTGAATGTATTTAATAAACTCGGAACTCCACCAAACTCAATATTGAATTACATGTTCCATGATACATTCTATTAAATCCAAAACTTATATGGTAGAATATAAAATATAAAATTAACTATAATTAAAACAATTTTCAAATGAAATAGTTCTTGATCTCTAGACATCTTTGAATTCAGCAAGCATATGAACATGTAGTGATCTTATAATCTAAAGAGTTAATTGAATAAAAATTGATCCTAAGATAAGACAAATTATTAAGATGGTGTGACATTGTAGAAGAAATTAGCTAATCATCATTCATAAAATAATGAGAACCGATATGACTGTAGGGAGATCCATCTCATTCAAGCAACGCAACAAAACCAAGAAAATAAAAGGTGGAAACCTAAAAATTTCCGATGCTCAATTGAACCTTTCATAATTGCAGTTAACATTTGAAGAATAATATTAAGACATGTAGAACGAAAACCCAATATTTAATCCCCACCCACCCATAGAAAAATATTTCCTGGAAATTACTAAGTAGCCTTCTTTTTTCTTTCTAACAAAAAAGATACAATGAGCATCACTATCCTCTAAATAAATTGATCTAATATCCTTGACCTGTTAGGTTCCGGAGGTCGAAAATCCTCTATGCGCAAATTCGAGCTTGTGCGGAGTTCTTTTAAGACAGAATCACCTTTCTCTGATTTTATTACCTCGAAGGTGTTTCCAAGAACATCTGCTGCAAGCCCAAATTTTAGAAGACAACCTGGCTCCTCTCCCCCTTTGTGTATTAGCTGCCCGATATCTCTCAAAGGAATCACATTTTCTGTAATGACTTTAGCAAAGATACGACCAAGAAATTCTGGAGCTTTTGGGGCATCATTTACAGCATCCTCCAGAGTAGTCAGAACAGATTCAAACCTGCCCGGATGTGAGGAAATCAGCAGCAAGTAAATAAAACACCAAATATAAATTATGACAGGCTAATACAACCATGAATAATATATTGTTAAATATTTTTTACCCTTTGATGAGCTGGTCTTGAGTCAGAACACCGTCCCGAGACTTCGTAAGAGTGACTAGAAGCTTAGCCAAAACTTCCCTTTCCATTTCCTTTCTCTCAAAAGAGTCTGTGACCCATTGAGATATCATTGATGGATGGAAGCTTGGGGAATTCAATTCTTTGATGCATAATTCGACTTCTTTCTCGTCTCTGGCACTGAAAATTTAACGACTTCCATTCAATATATTGATTTTTTTTTTTGATAAGTAAGAAGAGTATTATTAATAGAGGAAAAGCTTTAAGTGCATAAAGCATGCACTCAAAGAGATTATAATTCAATATATTGATAAAGATAACAAAACAAAAAAACCTAAGTAATGTATATTCTATAATTGACATTTGACAAGGCTATATATCACAACCATCCAAACAGCTAAAATTACATGCATCCAAGTAGATATGAAGAAATGAATTTAGAGATTGTTTTTTTGATAAGTAATAGAATGATTTTATTAAAAAAGAGCTACATGGTGTGCATAAAGCATGAACACGCCGTAGCCTAAAGAATTACAAAAGATTATGGGAACTCAAGGATTCGAGGAAACCCCTACAGAAGTAGAGGTTGTGAAACCCCAAGCCCTAGACCATTCAAAAAGAGAGCTAAAAACAAAACTCAATGAGCTGACCCACAGAATGCTCCATATTTTCAAAGGTACAGTCATTTCTCTCCCACCATAAGGACAAATGAATTTAGAGATTAATTCGAGTCTATTATTTAGTCAACACATCAACAAAATCACAATTCAATAATTGGATGGGGTAATTGGTTATAAAGGAAAGAGTTCTATTTTCGTTAGTCAAAGGGTATTATCTAGGGAGGTATGCTTGTCACTTTCCCAAGCCATGGGGAATGTGGATACCCGCCTTTTTAAGATGGAATCCACATTCACACAAAAGTAAGGTCTCGTTGGAATCTAGATGACCACATGCAGCATCTTAATTCCACGAGTCATTTGCAACCAAATATGAGAATACTCGGGAATTGTTCCTAAAAGATTGCCCTAAACAAAACAGCAAGTACTAGTAATAAATGACCTTCATCTTTTGCCAAGAGCGTAATTCAGGCAGCAGGTAAACAACTAGTATTTATTCTGTGTCTTTAAGTTGAAAGCCCAAAAAAAAAAAGGGAATATTCAAATGCCTCAGAAATGACACACTGAACCCCTTGTAGAAAATAGAAAGAAAAAGAAGAAGAAAAAAACCGACACTGCCATAGAATTTATTGACTAATCGGGTTTCTTCACTGAGTCTCATCTAAATCAATTTAAAAGATCTGATAAAGATTACTTATCAAAAAAAAGACTGATAAAGATTACCACATTGGCCACCACTAATTAAAGGGTTAAAACAATAAAGGACAAATTACAATAAACTCTCTTGAGGTTTTGCAAAATGACAATATCGATGCTATTTTAGAAAATGACACTCCGCCTCCTCACCTTTGTTAGAAATTTTTATTTTCTAAAATTTTCTAACAAAGGTGAGGTTGGAGTATCATTTTCTAAAATAGAAGGGGAGCACTATCATTTCACGAAACCTCGAAGGAGGTTAAAAGGTTGGTGGTTATATAGGATCCTTTGATTGGTAGCGCCCCCTGGAAGGTGTGGTGACCCGCCTCCTCTACGAGTATGAGGTTCAATCAGAGTCCTGCTAGACTACAGGGGGGATTTTTTTTTTTTTGATAGGTAATAACAAACTTTATTAGATCTGAAACAAAACTCCCAAGTGCATAAAATATGCACTAACAGGAGGGAAACATACACAGAAAAAAGAAAACAAATTAATCAGCATTAAGGGAGACAACAAATTCTGGAAGAGAAGATGCTGTCGTAAATCCCCATGACCTAGAACAATCAAATAGTAGACCCACAAAGTACTCTTGAAGATGAAGAAAGGATTTCTCCTTGTCTTCAAAAATATGAGAGTTCCTCTCTTGCCACAACGACCACATTAAGCAAAGCGGAACGAGGTTCCAAATATCTGAATGATGCTTCCCAAATCCATTAAACCATCCAAATAACAAATCTATCACCTTGGCCGGAAGAACCCATTGGATCCCAAACATTTGGAAAACAAACCCCCACAATGCAGTAGCTACCTCACAATGAAGAAGGAGGTGGTTTCCAGTTTCCCAACCCTTCTTGCACATACAACACCATGCAGCCAACACATGCCCCCCTTCTTCATTAAATTATCACAAGTAAAAATTTTACCTCGAGCCGCTGTCCAAATAAAGAAAGAAATACGCCGCAGAGCTTTAACACCCCAAATACTTTTCCACGGGAACCTGGGTCTATTAGAGACTTGAAGAGCGCCATAATAAGACTATAGGGGGGATTACTGATTTAATAAGGTAATCCTCAAACGGAGTAGGCTGTCTTTTGGCAGTCGGTTATTACTGTTAGCTGTACTCCTTGGTGAAATAGGCTCGACTTCTATTGGTGATCTCCCCCCCCCCCCCCCCCAAGTCATTTCCCAAAACCTTGATCATACCTTATCAAATCTAATCCAGCTCGTTAGAAATTAGAGTTTCACCCAAGTCCCTCCTCCCAAAGACATTGTAAGGAACTAATGGGCCTGTGTGATTGTGTTTTCAAAAAATACCTTTTGATAATTTGATGGTAGGGGGAGGGGGGGATTTGAACCTAGGTTTCCTCATAGAGGAGACCAGTTAATGCCAGTTGAGATATAAGACTCGGCCAGAAATCAGTTTTTAAAAATTGTCTTTACTTAAAAAAAAAAAAAAAAAAAAAAAAAAAAAACACACACAACATAAGATGTTTTCAATCTAGGAAGCACGGGACACGACAACACAACATTTCTTGAAAAATTAGGACACGACACGACAAGGATATGGATGTTGATTAAATAATCAATATTTATTTTTAAGTATATTTTAAATATTTTTGGGCAAAAATTACGTTTATTTTAGGTTTTAAAATAGACTGTCAAATTATTTGAAAACACGAGTCTAACCCATCGCCAAAAAATAAAATACCCTAAACCTTTAACAAAGCTGCCATTCTATCATTCCATGCATCAAGACAGTACCAGATAAAGAAGCCATTAACAGATTTGCCACCATTAACAGATTTGTCACCAATTTCATAGAAGACATCTCAAAAAACAAATGGACATCTCAATTTATTTGAACCTTTTTTTATATAAATAATTTATTTGAAATTTTAGCTCAATTGTTTTTTCTTTTCTCTAAAGTTCCACACGAATAAACTGTACTAATCCTATTTCTACAGAACAAATAAGCAAAAAGGCAAGGATAGGCATATCACTTCATACAACATATGGACATCATTTGCAAAGTATAATAAGCAAACCACTCAGTACTAGAATCAAGTAATCTAAAAATATGGAAGTACACATACCGCATCGACTTACACTAGGATGCATATGATGCTAATTTCTCCAAAGTTAACATAGAGAATAGGAACTGGAATAATCAGGAAGATAGATGCATGCATAAGACAAGAAGATACCTGTAAAATTCTCTAATAGTTGTCATTGACTTATCCTGAAGGCGTTCTTCAGGCAACTTTTCTGAAGGAACATTTTGGGGAACAGCTGCTACCTCCACTCGTGCAGTTGGTGAAGTGGCAATTGATCTATCAAAACTCCGATCGGGATTCCTTTGGTCTCTGTTAACATAATTCATATTACGCTCTTGAGGACTTGATGGGTCATTAGCTGCTGGGCCAGCAAATCTATCCGGAATATATCTTGGTATGAGCTCCTCCCTTGTGCCATAAGTTGCCCGCTCTGATACCATGCTGTAACCATTCAAACCAGCTGCCATTCTTCTAGAGTCTGCAGCACCAGGAGACACATCAGCTACAGGAGCACTTGACATTGCTGGTGCTCCTCTAATTGACATTCCTCTAGCAAGACCACCCTGAGGTCCAAGAGTAATAGAATCATCACCAAAAGATCTTTGAGTCAAGGGAACAGATAAGGTCCTAGCCTCATAAGATCCTCCTCTGTCATCCGACCGAACATCCTGACCACCAAACCCACGAACCTGAGTAGGCAGTCCACGGTAACCACCCATATGAGCACTTGGAGAAGACAACATAGATGACCCTCTTGGAGCAAACTCCATAGGTGCCCTTCTTGCTGAAATGTTGACGCTTCCACGACCCAACCTGCTAGTTTGTGCCTGTCGTTCTTGAGCAGCATCTCTGTGCACTTCCTCAATCTTCTTCGGCCCTTCAACTTTCCTCCTCTGTTGCCATTTATTCTTTCTCAAATCAATTGCATCCTTCAACATGAACCTGACCCTAGAAGACAAATTCATATTGTTGGAGAACATCTTCATTCTCCCAAAATATGCATCCATACTCTCCTTGGCTTTGGGATGGTCAATCATCTCTCCAATAGTACTCATCAATTTGCACAAAGCTTCAACATCTTCTTCATCAGGATTCTCATACTGACCCAGCAACTTCTGGATGCATGCGTGCATTATTCGCTCCGTCAACATTCTCTTCTTGTACAACTCCCCAATTAATCTAATGTTACCCAACATTCGTCTTCGAGCCTTAACTCTCTTCTCTTCTCTTTCCTCTGGAGACTGTTTGATCTCACCCTCTTCTTCAGCTTTATTAGCTTCTTCTTGCTCTCTTTCCCCTCTCTCAAATTCTTCCTGGCACTTGTTCAAAAGCACCCTCTTAAAAGTTATCTTTTCATTGTCTTTACTGAAATCAGGCAACCCTGTGGCCAGATGACAACAGAAATTGGCATACATTTCACAGAAAGTAGGCTCCATTAACGCTTTGTCAAAGATCTGTGAGATGACACCAGTTAGAGTGTCAGCATTGTCAATGTTAACCGCTTTCACTTGCTCAAAAAGTTTTTCGAAGTTCTGAGGAGTTAGCTTGTTCAATATAGCTTTCAACTGCCTTTGCTTTGCCTGTTCCTCATCCGTCACTTTGCCCACTTCGTACTTCCTCTCAGCTTTGTGCATCATCTGTAATGGAGTCTGAGGAGAAGGCATTAAACCCTTGTGTTGAATATTGGCAGCACGCAGCCACCTGTCAGCATCAGGGCTATTTCTAGGCATTCCACCCTGAGAGCCCATGGATGGTCCAGAGAGGATTCCTCCAGGGTACTGCATAGGTGCCTGTCCACGTGGGTTCCTGAGAACACCATAATTGCCTCCTGGGCCAGGTCGAAAACCTGTATTACCTCCATAAACAGAAACAGGATCCACACGCACTGAAGCAAAATGACCCTGTAATTTATTCCACCTGTCGTCTTCAACCAGACCACTACCACGACGGTCTAGTCGAGATCCCCCACTTGACCTGTCTACAGTTCTCCCTGGACTAGGGTATGAATCACGTTCATTAAGATGAGAGAGATTCAAATTAGGACTCATCAAAGCATCTATATCAGAAGTAATATCAAAGTCTTCGGGAAGATTGGTGCATTGCTCAGCAAATTTCAAGAGGAAATCTCTGGAATACTTTTTTGCCGTAATTCCATCTCCATCTAGTCCTTCATGAATTAGCTGTCCATCGTCTGAAACTTCTAATTTGGGTGTAGACATGTCAGCGGCATCTTCCCAATCATCAGGCTCAGCTTTGTTCGGTCCACCTTTTTCACTAGCTATAGCATCTACTTCAATGGCATCAGCAGGTTCCTGATTCACATTCGCATAAGTAGAAATGCTCTCAGTATATTCTGTAGACACAATAGTTTCTTTCTTTTCCTCAGGGCCCTTATACGCATTATAAAGATCAGAAGTTGTCCCAGCAGCATCAGCTTTCTGAAGAATTTCTTTAAACTTCTTCTTTGCTTTAGCAGTCTTCTTCGCCTTATTCAGATCAAGGATAGGTTTATCCTTGGGACCTGATGCTGGCAAAGAGACCAATCCGTCATCAATGATCTCTGCACCTTCCCCTTCATGTTTTAAAGTTTCTTCCTTAAGATCAGGAGTTGGAATAGGAGTGGACTGCTGATCTGATGTACCAGACATAGTAACAGCTTCATTACTACCTATGCTATCACTTCTGCTTGAAGAGGCATCTACAGTTGAGTTCTTATCATCATGATAGCTTCCAACATCAGTAGAACCCAAACCAGTGGAGTTAGATACATCTAAATTATCAGTCGTCCCATCAATTTCTGCATAATGGCTCACGGGTTCATACATCCCCTTCTGTGCAGTCTCTATGATTGGAACCTCATCACTTATTGCCCTCAGACCAGAATCAAGTCCAGAATGTTTTCCCTCAGTTTGTTTATTAAGTTCTGAGGGTTTTAAAGAAATAGGTTCTGAAGATAGCTCACTACTGTTAATATCTTGTATGGACCCTTCAGGCAATCTGCTTTCTCCTTGTTCATCTTTTCCGACAGCTACTAATTCTTCATCCTGTGAAGAAGATTTTTCTAGCTTAGCATGTTGAACAGCTTCAAGTGTATCAACAATGATTCTGGTACCAGAAATTTCAGATGAAACACTGGTGGAGCCTTCTACAACAGTGTCAAACTTTAATTCAGAAACATCAGGAATACCACCACCAACAGTTGACAGTGATTTTTGGGTTGATGAAACATCTTCACTAGTTACAGGTGTAGGTGTAGGTGTAACAAGAGTTGTTTTAGCTTCTACAGTACCAGAAATTCCACTGCTAGAAGGTATACCATGCTCTAGAGCCCGAGAAGGCAAATTTGAGATTGAAGTGGATTGACTGCCAACCTGTAAAAAGGTGTAAATTTTTTCTAAAAAGATTAAAAAAATAATAATAACTATAACAAATTGAAATTGAAAGATGATTAAAGGAAAATGTAATAGACAAGTACAGCATAAAAGTACCTGATGATGTGATTGGATAGGCCCTTTCTTGCCTGGCTTCTTTTGATGATCTTTGATAGAGTTTGACCTAATAAGAGGTTCCCTTCGTCTGCCTTCATTGATGGGCACAACTGGTACAGATTCCCCAGATGGAGAAACTGAAGCAGAAGATGGATTGGATACAAGGCCCTCAGAAGAAACTGCAGCTGATGCCGCCACCGACTGTTTAGTAGCCAAAGGCAACGACTTGGAGGTCAACGATTCAGTAATTTCCCTTTGAGGATGAGATGAGCTAACTTCCCCAGATGGCCTCACATATTTAGGGGATTCACTCTTTTCAACATGTGAACTTTTTGGCTTGATTGAGTCTGGAACCTTATCTCCAATAGAACCAGCAGTTGGTTTTACAGTAACTGGCATCACTGCTGGTGGAGCAGGGGAGATTATATTATGTACATCACGAGAATGTTCCAAGTTTGGTGGATCCGCAATAGCATGCATTGGGGTCCCAGTCTTATTTACAGGTAGTGGATTAAGGGCTGATTGATTCATGAATGCCATGTTTTGGGGACCCTGGCTAACTGTATAATTAAATCTTGGTGCTTGAGAATTGGGTGCTAACTGGCTAACATAACCTTGAGATGCATAAAATAGGGGACTGGGATTGAAAGAATTGGGAGGATAAAAGTTATTAGAATGAGAAGCTGCATATGATGGAATAGGCTGGGATTGAGGAGGCATATTAGGAAGAGACCTAGGAGCCGATGACCCACCATCTGAATAAGAATCTGCCCGTTCATCAAGCTTCACCGGTTTATGCGTATCTGGATGAGTAATCTTCACAGTAGTTTTACGGGGGCCGCCAAATTTTCCTCCCTGCTGCTGGGGGTATTGTGGGGTCATGCCGATTCCCATGTTACCTAACTGAGGAGGCAACTGAGGACCCATTTGGGGAGTGAACTGGCCTTGATGAATGATTCCCTGCTGCATATGATGGGGTTGGAGATTTGGAACAAACATGGGCTGTTGCACTTGGGGCGGTAAACCCATAGGTAACTGCAATTGAAGTGGAGCGGCTGTCATACCCTGGGATTGAATCTGTTGGTTGGGGCCACCATATTGCACAGGTACCTGTGACTGGTGATACGGCATTGGCATGGACATCCCACTCATAGGAAGAACAGAAGGCTTCTGTGGTTGGCTTGCAGGTGGTGCAGGTGAGACTTGCACATCCTTTTTGGCCTTGGGCACTGAATGAGCATCTCCAGCATTAGATTGGTCAACAGCACCTGCATCCTTCCTCAGGAACTGCTGCTTAGGTGCAGTAGGAGTTGGCAATGGAGGGCCAGATCTAAAGGAATCATGTCGTGCCTGCAGGTTAAAAAAACGCACAAATGTTTCTTGTGAAATTACAACCACCCAATGCCATAAATTTCCAACATTCCTACCTTCCAAAAAAAAAAAAAAAAATCCAACATTCCAAATTGAGTAATTGAATTATCCTAACACCAACACTCAAAACACAACGGAAATGGCACATAAAAAAATACGCCAAGTTTTAATAGTACATTGTGTAAAGCTTCAAACCAGTTGAATGAAGAGAGGTAGAGAGGGTAGGGGGCTACCATTAAGTATCAGACTTTCAATAGACAAACAAATCAAAAGATGAGATTAAGGAAAAGGGTAAAGTAAAAACCTGGTCTCGTTTCTGCTCATCCAAATTTGGGGGGGCTGAGCTTGTTCGAGCAGGAACCTACAACCACAAGATAAACACAATCATTCAAGTCTACAAAAATAAAATTTAAAAAAAAAAAAAAAGAAAAGAAAAGACAAGCACCATCCATAGAAGAAAAACAGAAAAATAATCAAGTTGATTTAGTGAATGTCAGAGCATAAACTTACCTGCATCCCATTCATGAAACCTGGACTTATGGACCCAAACTGAAAGGCGAAAGGATTAGACGCATCTCCCGGGGCTGATTGATAAAAAAATATATATATAATAAGCATATGATTAATTACATTGGGCTAGTACTACTAATCACTGTCAAGAGAAACTATCACTAATAATCTCCCACATTATAATAACATCCTTATAATTCACGAATACAATAACCATATCTAACGCATCTAACACATACCCTTTGCAGGTGTTGTGGGAGCTTCAGAATCAGAGCTCATGGAGGCAGATTGAGAAGTTGGAGCCTTCGGAACAGCTCGGGTGCTTCTCTGCACAGCCGCCGCCGGTAACTCAGCTGGCTTGGCAGCTGTGCTTGTAACCGGCGCATCAGATGCTCCTATCACACACAATAACATTTTTTTTTATAAAAAAAACCCAAACCGTTGCTTTCCTCAATTATAACAAAAACCCATCAACATCCTCCAATAAAACAATACACCAGAATACTCAACAACAACAAAAAGACAATTTTCTTCTTTGGGTCTGAAAATATATATATATATCATACCATGTAATTGGGGGTGTACATGGGAACCATTCTGTACAGCAGCAGGACGTGGCGTAGTAGAAGCAGCAGCGGCATTACTAGACTCCAACGTAGCTGAATTCACAGTAGCGGGCACGTTTGCCCTAGATTGCATTCCTCCTCCTTGTGCATTATTGTTATTCTTCTTAAAACTAAAAAAACACAAATTCCCAAACAAAAACACAAAAAAGAAAACAATCAAAACCCCCAAATCACAAATCACAAATCACCACCACCACCAACAAAATCAAAATCAAAATCAAAACCCTAATTACAAACACCACCACAACCAACAACAACAAAAAAAAAAAACATAAAAACAAAAACTTTAAAAATCAGAAACCCTAGAAAAAGCAAAAAAGAGAAAAAAGGAGGAAATACCTGCGATTGGCAGAGTAATTGAAGGACGGAGAAGGGACGGGCCCGCCGCCCTTACCGTAAGCGCCTGAAGAGCCCCGCTGCTGATTGGAGCTCGAGGATCGCCTATCGGTTTTCCTGTACTGTGTCGTTTCGCTCTTCTCCGACCTGCTTGATTGATTGTAGGACATATATCCCAATCCGAGATTCCCCTCCTTGTTTTTTGTTTTTCTAATCTATTATTTTCTCTGCAACCAAACAAGATCCCAACAGCAGCGTCAACAACAACAAAATAAACAAAACAAAACCAACATAAACACAGAGAGAAAAGGAGAGTGAAGAACCTAGAGTGAGAGTGTAAAACGAAATTAGGGTTTAATGGGCGCTCATCACAGAGAGTGAAAAAAAACAGAGAGAAAAGAAAGAAAGAGAGAAGAATGAAAAATAAATTGAGAGAAGGGTGATTTTGTAAAGAGCTTAAAAAATAACAAATTCTTAATTTTTAATTATTTTGGTGAGAGAGTTTTGGGTGTGTATGTGGTTAAGTAACAAACTGAGCAGTGAAATAGGGTAGTTTTTTTAGGAGATCACAGACCTCTTCTATTTCTCTCTCTTCTTTTTTTTAATTTTTTTTTTTACTTTTTTACTTTTCTAGTTCTAGTAGTACTTGGAGTTTTGGTTTGAGAAGTGATTTGTGGTAATTGGGCCACGTGCATAGCCACGCGCCGCCGGGGTTAGCGTGGAAAATAGGGTTAGGTGGATGTGGATGAAACTTTATAGCTTTACTTTGGGAAAAGGAATATGAAATATGAATGTATTTACTTATTATGTGGGTGTGTGTGTATGTGGGTGGAGAGGAAAAGGTGATGAAAAAGCAAAGATTCATTGTATGACTTGGACAATGCCTCTATGCTAAGGTTTGAGGATTCCTTAATGACATGGGAAATCAATCGTATCATAAGAGTGGGGTTGGGTTGGGTTGGGTTTCATGGGCTTGGCTTTTTTTGTTTTTTTGATGTGGTTGGAATAGTTTTAAATCTATGGTTTTATTTATTTTTTCATTAGTAGGTAGGACTTTTTTCTTTTTTTCATTGGAAAATAAAAATAGTAGGTAGGATTTAGGAATATGTCTAGAGTTCAACTTACATTATCAAGTATGTATACAAAAAATAAAATAAAAAATTGTTAGATAAAATCGCTCCTACCTAAAAAATAATATATAAAGGAATGAACCTATTGAGTATTACTTATCAAACCATTAAAGTAAGTTAAAAATTTAGCATTTAAAAAAAAAATGGATCTTAGGCCAAGAAGCTTGTAACTTAACTTGTTAACATTTCTTGGTGTTCTCCAAATGAAACATCCAAGATTCAAATCCCCCCTCCGCTAACTATCAATTTTTTTAATTAAAAAAAAAAAAAAAAAGTCTTAACAATTGAAGATTAACTATAATTACAGCTAAGTTTTGTTGATAAGACATTTAAGTTGTAAGAGCATTCCCAATGCGTTTGCCAAAAACTAAAATAAACTCAAATATGGCTAATTAGCCCAAAAAATGGCTCCCAATGGATAAGCTACACATGAGGCAAAATAGAAATTTGCTACAGTGTCAAGGCATTTATGCCTTACACTGTTCATTGGGTATTTCATTTTTTTATTATTTTCCTTTCTGAAACCTCACTCCCTCTCTGTTCCTCTTTTCTTTCTTTTGCTAGCCGTGGCTGTCAAAGCTCCTATCATTTTTGTATTGCTGGCGTATGTCACTAAATTATATTCACAGTGGCAGCAGCAAATGATAGCATTCGAGCAACACTGGTTCAAAACTCTAGTGCTAGATAAGCACTAATATTTTTTTGTTTTTTATAACCAGGATGCTCATTAATATTAATCATGATAATTTTTGATAACTAGGATTCTCATTAGTAATTTTTTCTTCCACAATGAATGCCATGGATGGTTAGTCATTCATAAAAAAATTAAAAATTTATCAAATGAGACTTATTAAAAATATATTTAATATATATTGCACTATGGAAAATAAAGATTATAAAATTTAATAAACTAGTTTTTTTTAATGATTATATATATATGACTTTTAGAGGAAATAATAAAAAATTAATGAAGAATGAATATTTAAATGAAATAGAGTTGAGAATAGAGAATTGGATGTGAGTGTTTTGAAAAGTGGTAAGCTAAAATGGAAAAAGTAGGGTCTTAAGCCAAATTTTAGCTTAAATTTTAGACAACCCATTGGGAATGCTGTAAATATTGGTGATGTGGGACGGGTTTGATGATCCATATTTTTCGAGATTTTTGAAATATTAATATATTTTGTAGTGATCGATATTTTTGAAATATTAATATGTTTTTGTAGTGATGGATATTTGATTATTTTGTAGTATAAATTTCTAATATTTTACAATAAATCAACCAGTAATTCCACCATATGATATCACTTATATATTGCAATTCTATATATTGGTTCATACATCTTTAGATCTAATATTTTCTTATATATTTTGATATGTTTTGTGATATATTTTGAAATACTAAAATCATACGATGAAATCTTAAACAACGCATTCATGAATCAGGCATTATGTATTTAGGATTTCGTTGAGCATGTTCATTGTAATTAATTGAGTGCAGTAAACTACTAAAACTCTTTATTTCATATTTAGGTTTCCATTGCTTATACTGACACAAGTTTTGGTGATCTCTCATCTAATCCTAATTACTTTTAAGATATTTGTGATGGATGACTAAAACTAAAAGGTTTCGTGCTTTATCTTCTCTTTTCTATTTGTTAGTTATGTCGGCAAGTTAATATGGTGAGCTTGTGGTGTCTCATGTATGTGTTGTCTTTTGACAAAAAAAAAGGTTGGTAGGCATCACCAAATAAGTGCTAAAAGCCTCACACAGGCGTTTGAAACACAATATTCTTCTCCACTATATGTATTTTTAGTTTACATATACATTGTTTTATACTAATTTTGTTAAACTATTATAAAAATAAAATAAAAAAAATACTGTTTGACTTTTTTTTTTGATAATTCAATAATTGAGATTTAGGATCAGATCAAGGCTTTTGGGAGCATAAGGTGACACAAAAATTTCGAATGAGACATTTTCTAATATTTAATATCTCTTAAATATTAGTAACTTTATATATAATATATATATTTTTAAGGTCAAAATATTGTTTTTATTCCTAAACTATACATGAGTTTCATTTTTTGTCCCTGAATTTTGAAAAGTTCATTTTTTGTCCCTAAATTTTGAAAAAGTTCATTTTTAGACATGAATTTCGTCATTTTATAAAAAATCCATGGATAAAATTTATGTGAAAAAATGAACTTTTTCAAACTTCAGGGATGAAAAATGAATTTCATGCAAAGTTTAGGAATGAAAAAAATAGTTTAACCTATTTTTAAATGAAAAAATATAAATTTATTTTTTTTTGCGAATCTATTTTCTTTTTTAAATTCGATAATTGTTGGAGGGAGATTTGAACCCAGGTTTTACTTAGAAAGAAGAACAGATAATGTCAGTTGAGTTATATGACTCTTGGCTTGAGACGCAAAATACTAATTAAGTTTTTGTATCCAATGAATTGTGGTTTTTCTCTTCTTTATTTTATGTTTGTCTCAAATTCTTGTTTTATTCCTACTTTAAAAATAAAGAATTAAATAAGATTATCTAATCAAACCAACTAGAATGAGTTCTTAAAAGAAAAAATAATAATAATAACTAACCAAACGGAGAGCTCAATTGACTTTATTTTATAATGAAAGATCTAGAATAATAGAAGTGTAGAAGACTACTACTATTACTAAGTCTATAACAAAGCATTCAACAATAAAATAAATAATATATATATATATATATATAAAATATATATATATATATATATAACAAAATACAGTGAGGAGAAAAAGAAAAGAAGAAAACTAACCAAACAGAGGAAATGTCGTGGGAGTTGCAAGGAAATATTGAGATAGTAGATCTAACAACAATTTCAACTTATTGAGGGAAAATAGTTTAGGTAATCAATTTTATTTTTGAATTTTTGGAGAGAGAGAGAGCTTGTTCTATTTTTTTAGTATGTGTATGAAATTTTGAGAATAAAGTCACCTCATATTATATAGAAAAATCTGAACATTCTAAAATAAAGAGTCATAAACACATAATACACAGCCTACTTAGAGCATTCCCAACCGGTTAGGCAAAATATCATTTAAGCCAAAATATGACTTATGAACCCCAAAACTGTTGGACTAGTAACATATTAGGCAAAATAACTTTAAACTATAGTGTTTGAGCATTTTTGCCCAAGCATATAGCTTAGGCAAAGCAATATTTTACTATATCATTTATTTTTAATCAGTTCTCTCATTTTCTCTCTCTCATTTTATTGGGTTGTGTGTTTGAAAGTTTTGAATGATATAATAAAGAATAAGTAAAGAAATAATATTATAATGAAATGGAGTTGAAAATAAAGAATCGGTTATGAGTGTTTTAAAAAGCAATTAGGCAAAATGGAAAAAGTAGTTCCTAAAACTAAAATTTGGCTTAAATTTTAGACAATGCATTGGAAATGCGATAGATATTTTCATCTATTGGCTAAATTTTAGAGTTTAATTATTACTCTTATAAGTGAGTTAATAACCCAAGTTTTTCTTCTACTGCCTTTAAAAAAAATGATTAGGTCAAAATTGGGAATTTTTTTTAAAGACTTTACTTTGAGATTTTTTTTTTTATTTTTTTTAAATAAAATAAAAATAGATTGTATTGAATAATACTTGGGTGCCTCAGACCATGGCCTATGTGGACTATAGGTTAAGTTGGTCCTCACAGGATTTATATTTAGGTCACTTATTTGACAATAGATTTTTTTACCAATTGAGTTAACCAGATACATCTAAAGTTAACACACTTATACATAGGCGAAAAATTAACATATATCTAATACAAATGGAAATATAATTATATAAATACTAACTCATATTTGAATTATTGAATTTGGCTAATAAGTGTGAATTTTCATTTGTGAAGGTATTTTAATAAGGTCTGTAACATGAAGTTAGCAACTATATATGAAGATGTTCTACACATCTAGAATGTTTTGGCAAAATGATGCTATTATGTTTACAATAGAGCCATACATCCCATTGGACAGAATTTGTTGCTTGAAGATGTGGTGAAACATTTTTGGTATAATTGGTGTGAAAGCAAAGATTCTAGGCTCATTGGGTTTTTAATCTGCGTTTTTTTTTTAATCCTCTTTGGTGTGGTTGTCTTAGCAAGATTTAGTGGATTCTTGGAACTAACTTTGGACACCCTCATTAACAAAATAAAAAATAAAAATAGGAGGCTATAGCCCATAGATCTTTAAGAAAAACCTAACTATTCATGTATTGCTTGAGTAAAACTAATTAAGAAGCTCGTTCAAGTTCCTCCATAATTAAAAATAAAATAAAAATTTAGCTCAAATTTGAACCTTGTGTTTATTGATTTTTTTGATATATTTATTGAGTGGATTTGGTAATTGAAATATAAGCATAAATTTCACACAAGAAAGACAGAGAAACTTACTTGTATTCAACTCATTCTATCAATAAAATAGGATTCAGCAAGTATTCTTGCTTGAACTCCAATAGATTACTCTGATTATTGCTACATGCTACGTTATAACTACTACTAAATCTATTTTTAATGATACAAAATTGAGAATTTGGTTGAAAAGTTTCCGATATCATTTTCCAATGTCATTCCTTCCATAATTAATTATGTGCAAGTTCAAAGAAAATTTGTCAAAAATACATTTTTTTGTTTCTAGTTTTATAAAAATTATTAATATTGAATTATAAAAAAATAATCAGTAAATTTATAGTATATAGTTGCATGACTAATAAACAATGCTAAAGGTAGTAACACAGGTTTCTTAAGTAAAACTTACAAAATCTTGTATCTAATGCACAAAACTCCTGCTTCTACTGGAGTTTGCCAGAGATGGTTGGAGAACAAACCATGTCCCATGCAACCTTTGTCCCAGTAGCATCACAACCCTCTCCATTCCACAAATAGCTATTAAAAGTCTTTTCTATATGCTTAACACCTTTATATGTAGGATGAACACATTAGACCAAAAGACCTGTGTGCCATATACAACAGATTGGATCAATTGGAGCCAACCAGCAAATGACAATTTCCTGGATGACCAAGAGTGGATCCTGGCTGATATCTTGTCTGTTAAAGGCTTGCAATCCTTGCTTGATAGTTATATCAATGGAAGGCCTAAATATCTAACAGGTAGATACCCTTCAACAAATTCTAGTAGAGACAAGATTTGAGCTTTTTGTATCTGCAGGAACCCCTCCAAAGAAAATTTCACTTTTGATGCAATTAACTTGCAAACCTGACATAGCTCTGAAATCTTCTAAAATACTTTTAACAATCTTGATGGAAAGTAATGTGTCTATGCAATTAACTTAAAATCATGCTCCTTAGTAGCTCTTTCGTTCATAAGTTGAGAAAATACCTCCATAGTAAAGACAAAGAGATAGGGTGATAGGGGATCACCCTGCCTCAAGCCCTTGCCATACAACTATCAATGAAAAAATATCAGTCAAGTTGCTAATCATAACATAAATCACTAATCTATCATCCATTCCAAACATTCTAAAAATCAGACCCACGCCCCCATCTCCATTGGCACAGCAAGGAGACTCACCCCCAGAGCCACCGGTTTTTTAAATTCGTCTTTATTTAGGTAGATTGAGACTATTGCGTAATTCTATTCTTGAATGAAGTTGCAATAGTGCTTTTGATAAATTAGATTTTTCTTATGCTATACTTTAATTTTGTTTTATTCTTGTCATATTATCATTCATATTGTAGATTGTTTATTTTATTTGTAAATATTTTTAAATTTTGAATGTCTATTTGAAAATATTAATTTGGATATGAATTAAAAAAAATTAATTGATTCTCAAAAAGGATCTTTTGATAAATTTGTTACTAGAAATATAAAAAATATATAATAGAAAATTTAGATGAGATTCTCACAATTAAACGAATAAAAAATTCATCAAATAGAGTTAGAAGATAATGAAATACAACAAGAAAAAATTAACAATGAAAATAATTGTAATGATATTCAAATATGTAATAGATCAATTCTTGATTATATAAAAAAAATACTTAATTCTTTTACAAATACATATATCTCTCCTAGAATTTTACTCATAATACCTTTTTATAGTTATTTTTAAAAAAAAAAAAAAAATTTTCAAAATTATACTTTAGATCAATTGGATTAGGAATATTATCAATTGAAAATGAGATATTAGCAAAACTTCAATACAACAAATTTATTAGTAATTTTGCTTATCCAGAATAAGAATCAATTTAATATTGTATTGAGATGTAAAATTACTAATCTATAATAATATATAGTAGGCGAGACCTCTGCAGTAAATTCATCCCTGCTCTCATTAGGCCACGTTAGATTCTTCATCTCCTCATTAAGTCATGTCATCCTCGTTTTTCTTCTTTCATTTTTCCCCTATTTTTTCCATTTCTTTCAAAAAAATTAATTTTCACCATTTCTTAATTACTGTTTGCCCTCACTTCTCTTTTTAATGACATGTCATATCATTGAAGTTGATTTCTCAATTATTTTACACACATAATAAGTATTATAAATGAGTTATAAGATAATTTCTTACAAAATATTTCAAAATGCACTTCGCATTGCACGTGACATTATAATCGTGTTACTAATTTTGAAAAAGGTCACGTCTTTACGACTATAAGCCTCAAAATCATGTTTGAAAAAAACACAAATGATATGTTCTCTAATCATGAAATTTGGTACATTTATGTTATACTTTGGTTGTATTTTGTAATAAAACTTTTAACCTTTATAAGCTAAAAGGATGAGAGATTTTTAATTAATTAATTCAGGATTCATATAAGATTCAATTCTTATATATTTTTCACATATTCATATTTTGATGATTTAAGATATTGGAGTAAACTAAACTAAACATAAGGTTGAGCACTAGCCCTTGGAAAATTTACCAACCAAAGAAGAAGAAAAGAGAAGGTTGCATTAACTACACTGGCTTTTTGGTGATTTGCTCAAAAGTGGAGTCAGTTAGGAAAGCTTGGGAAAAAGCCAAAACAACTAGAATTCACCTTTTCATCTCCCCACTCACGCATGGTCCCACCTATCCGCACCACTTTAAATATTTTTTGAATTTTGTTATAAATAATTTTGGTCTAAATATATTGTTGGTTTCAAAAATTCATTCGTTGAAGGCTATTGGTACTTAAAGTTTAAAATGAGCATTATTGATGCATGAAATTTAAAAAATGAGTTGTATTGGTTCTTCCATTCAATTTCATTAGCTTGTTTTTCCACCTTACTAATTGAAAAATGATGTGGCATAATAAAGTTTAATTCAAAATTGATACATAGGAAAAAAATAAAAAATTACCAATATATATTGGTATTGAAAAATTTCGTTCTAGTAATCAACCTAAAACGATTTTTGGAATGAAATTCAAAACTTTAGTTGATGCTATTGAGTTAACAGCGCTATCCCCACTACTTCAATCATATCTCCTTGATCACTCAAAACTTTTGAATCCAAACTAGCAACGTGATCCGTTCTACTATTTCTTACCATATCATTTTTATACACCAAAAAGAAAGTAAGAGGATTAAAGAGTAAATTACTGGAGCTAGGTCCCAAACCCAAGCATATGGTTCATTGAAATACACCTTTTTTTTTCCCTGGGAATCAAACATTCAAATGTCACCAAATGATACAATTTTCTCTTTTGAATTGTGTAAGGGGAGTGGGAGTGAGGCGCAATCAAAATGGTGTAATCTTTTAAGGCTAAGAACAACAATAGAGGAATGAATTATGAAAGACCAGCCCATTGAATGAATATGAGCTAGCTAGGGGTGTGTACGAGTTGGGTTGGATTGAGTTCATGTATTTATCAACTAAATCTTATTTTTTAAGTTAGTAAAGAAATTTCCAAACTAACCCGTTAAAAACTCTTAAAACCAACCCAAATCAATTTGTAGGGATCGGGTTGGGTTGGGTTGGATTAGGCTGATAGATTGTCATCATTTTGTAGGTCTATAAAAATGTTAGATTTTTATAAAACTATTTAAGATCATTATTCAATAATTGATTACAATTTAGGCATGGTGTTCCAACTTATCAAAACTAAGTTTTAAATACCAAAACAAAATAAATTAACAAATTTAAACTAATTAAGTCTCAAAATTCAAAAAAAAAAAAAAATGCACATATTTTTTGAACTAATAAACGTAGCTAGATTTGGTCTGGTTAAGTCTCAAAATCCAAAAAATAAAAAAATGCACATATATATATAGGGGCGGAGGCAGAAATTTTTTTAGGGTGGGCTAATTGTGAAAGAAAAATTCTTGACTAGGCTAATTGGTTAATTTAAGGTAAATTTGAAAATATATATATATATAGAAATAGTTTTCCTTTCAACCCAGTACGTGGCAAATAAATAGACCATCCACATATATTTTTAGTTACATGACCTTTTTAATGAGTCATGTGATTTTTTCAAATAATACATGTGGATAGTCTATTTAATTGATACATAGTAGATTGAAGGAAAATTCCTTCATATCAAATTAAAGGTAAATTATGTCATATATAAATATACCTGCACCGTCCAAAAATAGAATAATATAAAGTAGTAGGATTGTGGATGTTCGTATCCATTTTCTCCTATGAATTAAGATTAACTTACTTAGAAAAAGACAAAAAGAAAAAGAAATTGTTGGGGGTAGAGAGACAAAATAGTCGGTGAACTTTTTTTTTTGGCTAAATAGATAGTCAGTAAACTTTTTTTTTTTTGATAAAGAAATAGTCAGTAAACTTAATAGTAAGACAAAATAGAATATTTATTAATTAATACCTAAAAGAAAACATAATATACCTATCTATTTATGTTGAAGATTGAAGAATCCAATAAAGTCTTCGTCTTTCTCAACAGTGGAATATAAAAAGTCATAGGGAGAAAGAAGAAGAAGGAGCACAAGCGCATACATGGAAGCAAAGCCAATTCTAATGGCGAAGATCATTCTATCAGTAGTTGTGGGAGGATTTATAGTGTTGTTGGTGCATCTCTTTAACCTTTTGATTTTGAAACCAAAACTTCTTAGAGCAAAGCTTCAAAGGCAAGGGATAAGAGGACCTTCTCCTTCTTTTCTCTTTGGGAATATCCCTGAAATGAAGAGGATTCAACTTCAACTTCAACTTCATTCAACACCAAGAGCTACTTCTACTTCTACAACAAAAGAGGATGTGTCTGAGTCTGACCACCCTGTTGCTATTGCTCATAACTGGCCTTCCACTCTCTTCCCACATTTAGAGCGGTGGAGAAATCAATATGGTACTTGTCATTTCCTTGTTTCATCTCTCTCTCTCTCTCTCTCTCTCTCACGTAAATTAATTTTCAAAAAATATTTTCCCATTTACAAGTATTTGGTCTTACAAGAAAATAACATCCTCGGATAGTAAAATCACTCCTCTTGAAGCCTATATTGTTTTATGCATGTTCCATTCCGTAAAACAATCCCAAATATTGTAAAATATTTTCTAGAAATTATTTTACGTTGAAACAAATGGACCTTAAAGTTATAAATTTTGCAGCCCATAACTTAGGACAAAGAGCTTTGTATTTGTAATAGAATGGGAAAGGTCCAGTTCATTTTGTTTTTGTTGGTTTATTATCTTTCTCTAATAAAAGTATTATTTAGGAAAAAAGAAAGTTGGTACTTTTCTAATAGGTGAACTTGGACATGGGTTGGAATGTGAATTCTAAGAGATTACATTTGATTGATGATGCACATTTTTACTTGAAACAAGTTGAAGAAACAATGGCATGTTTTGGGCATGTCAGGTAAGTGTTTTCAGTTTTGTGTTTTTCAAACTTGTTTTGAGAAATCGTACTAAAAAACAGTTCTATAGTGTTTTCAAATAATTTCCATTGATTTTGTAATCTTTAGCAATTAGTCCAAGAAACTCCTAGATGATTAATAAAAGGTCCTCATAAAGATCATATGATCAAATATTCATATCAACACTAAATCTGAATCCAAAATTTTTCCTTTTTAACCTTGCTCACCTAGTATGTATTGGTGGCAGGGCCAATATTCTTGTATTCAACTGGAAACATACAGCTATTATGCATTACAGATCCAGAGATGGTGAAGGAAATCAGCCTTTGCACTTCTTTGAGTCTTGGGAAACCTTCTTATCTATCCAAAGATCGTGGGCCGCTTTTAGGCCGAGGCATTCTGTCATCAAGTGGCCCAATTTGGGCCCACCAAAGGAAGATTATTGCTCCTGAATTGTACATTGATAAGGTTAAGGTAGGTCTCTGGCTATCTATCATTTCTTGTTTTCTTGCCTATAGATCTCATTAAGTTTACATAAAATCCAAAAAATCTCACTTTAACAGGGGTATTTGATAATGGGGAAAAGATTCTTTCACACCATCTATACCTTATACCACTTAAACGTGGACAATATTGTTTAAATTTTAAGTGGTGTGAAATAGTGGTGTAAAATGGTGGATAATATTGTCCACATCTTATGAATGAGCAAATTTATTTACCACAAAGAAAGGTTCACTAAAAATCAAAGAAACATATACAACAACACCACCACCAAACTGGTAGAGCAAGTAGCACAATAACAAGCTAAAACTAACAACACCTATCACCTGAAAAAGCCAAGCTATCACCACTCAAAAAAGAAAAAATTGCCAAGCGTCAAGGCTTATTGAGAATAGAGAAGGAAATTCCCCACAAGTAGCAAACAGTCCTATTTAGGACAGAATTGCAGAAGTGACCAGCTCTAATCATCTTCAGTATGCCTTCTTCAGAAATGATAAGCCCCTGGTGTAGCACTGCATTCCTTTGCCACCAGATGTGATAAACAGCAGCCCACCAAGCTAATTTCAATACTAGCGCTCTCTTCCAGTGAAACACACCCCATTCTAAAATATCATTCCATTGCAAGCTTGGATTTACAACAAGAGAACATGTCATGATGCAGAACCACTAGATTCTTCTCGCAAATGAGCATTCAAATAAAAGATGCTCCCTACTTTCAAGCTGTCTCCTACATAAAACACAAAGCACATCCCCTTTAAACCCCCACTGAAGCACTCTATCCTTAGTTGGCAGTCTGTTTAGGATAGCTAAGCAACCTATAAAGGTGTGATTGGGAATGGTGTTAGAGAACCGCAACAATTTCTACCAGCTAACCTTTAAGCTACTCTTTCTAATGTAATTCCAGGTTTCTGACTTCTGAGGTTGTGAACTTACAAGACTTAGATGGAATCCAAAGTGATCTGTCCTCCTCAACCAATCTAACCAAGCTGAGTTTACTTTGAATTGCCACTAGATCATCAGAACGAGCAGGGCTCCAACCCCAATTCTTATCTCTCAACACACTAGAAAGCTTAGCATCCAGTTTACTAGCTGCATCATAAACAACCTATGACCATATTTAATATGCAGTACACCATTTGGGTGCTAACAATCATGCCAAGGAAAGATATTACTTCCTAAGCCACTTCATATCTAATGAGAGGCCTAGCTGCATCCCTCAGCTTAAGGACCTTTCTCTAGGTCCAAGTGCATTCTTGGGGGATTTTGAGAACCCAAAAACATTTCAGCTTGCACACCTGCTCTCAATTCACCTTGGCCCCTGATGCATCATTATTATCTGATCCAAACCACAGAAATCTACTGAGCTGCCTCTCCACATTTTTAATAATCTTTTTTGGCAAAATGAACATTCTAATCCTGTATATTTGAAGACTGAACAAGACAAGTTTAATCAACTGGAGCCTACCTGCATATGACAAATACTTGACCATGACTTTATGTTTGCTGTGATCTAATCTAATAAGGGTTTACATCTTTTCTCAGATAGTTTACCCAAGATTAGAGGAACTCCAAGGTATCTCATAGGCAGAACACCCTCCTTAAACTTCAAAATTTCAAAAAATTTGATGCTTAAGCTTGGAAGGGACAACAACTAGGAGAGCCTCACTTTTCAATGGATTGGCACATAAGTCAGAGACCTTCTTAAACAAATCAAGGACACCTTGAACCAGCTTATTAGATTGAATGTCAGCCCCCACGAAAACCATCAAGTCATCAGCAAAGCAAACATGAGTCAATTCCAACTCAGCACACTTTAGTTAAAATTCCAACTCACCATCAAGTCATCTTCTTGTAACTAACCTAAAACTAGTTTTGACAATTTTTGGGTATAGTCTACCTTTGAAAATATTGATACACAATTTTACATTGATAAAACTCAGCAACAATCCCAAAAGCACCAAATTGTTTCAGTTTCCCTATTGTTTGAGTGAAGATTGTGTTATACATTTGTTATTTCAATGCTTCAACATATCAAGCTTTATATTAAATAGTCACTACTATTCCATTATTTATAACTTCTAATTGAATAAATCTCAAAGACTTTTATAGTGCTACAAATAATATGTGCAATTCTTTCTTAAGGGCATGGTAAACCTGATGGTGGACTCTACAACCTTAATGCTAAGAAGTTGGGAGAGTAGAATTGAAAATGAGGCAGGGATTGCAAACATTAAAATTGATGAGGATTTGAGAAGCTTATCGGCGGATATAATATCAAGAGCCTGTTTTGGAAGCAACTATTCCCAAGGGGAAGAAATATTCTTAAAACTCAATACTCTTCAAAGAATCATGTCCAAGGGAAATGTTGGAGTTCCTGGTTTTAGGTATGGTAACATTTCAGATCCATTTATCATAATAACAATGGCTAGAAGACTATTAACATTAAAAATTTCTGTTTGTCATTTGTGAAAATCTTTAATTGAGTAGTGATCTTCTATCCTTTGTATAAATTGGGAAAACAATATAAGAGAACATCCCTAGGGATGATTATTCCTACTTATAATTGACAAAATTGATGTTATGTATATCTTATAGATTCTTGCCGAGCAAAAATAATAGAGCTATGTGGAAAATCGAAAAAGAGATCAACTCAATGATACTAAAGGTGGTAAAGCAGCGCAATGAAGCATCATATGAGAAGGATCTTTTACAAATGATTCTTGAGGGTGCCAAAAGTTACAATGACTATTATGGCCCATCAACAGATAGTTTTCGCGACAATTTCATTGTGGATAATTGCAAAAACATATACTTTGCTGGTCATGAGACCACTGCCATCACAGCCTCATGGAGCTTGATGTTATTAGCTGCACATCCTGAATGGCAAGCTCGTGCTCGTGCTGAGGTGCTAGAAATATGTGGGGATAGTCCACCAGATGCCAACATGCTCCGAAACATGAAAACGGTATGTATTTTACTTTACAATTTATATTTATAGTTACTGTAATAGTATTATGAGTTTTAGCTATTGCTCTATTTGATTATATCAAGTTATCTTCCAAGAAAACACTCCCACTATATATGAATGCATGTTAATTTAGAATATCCCAGCTAACTAGAGAGAAACAGAATACATTTAGGAGTATTATGATGCTTGTGTACATATCTATATTTGGATGAATGCTTGCTTTGGCACATATGTTAGTTTAATACACACTTATAAATGCAAGATTTCCTCAGAGTTTTCATACCCATTTAGGGTATTGTCTAAGATCTTCAAGGAAAAGTGACTTCTAGTGGCTAGTAACATGATTGAATATTCTTTGTGTGATACTTCCTTTGAGGTTCCAAACTTTTTTTCATTTAATTTCACTCAAAGAACTTAAATTTTGAAACTTCAATGCTTCACAAATTTTGAAACCATGTACTCAACATTGATGAAGCTTATATTTGATGGCAGTTGACAATGGTGATCCAAGAGACATTGCGTCTTTACCCACCTGCAGCTTTTGTGATCAGAGAGGCCTTGGAAAACATAACATTCAAAGACATTATGATCTCAAAAGGTATAAACGTGCAAATTCCAATCCCAATATTACAACGGCACTGTGATTTGTGGGGTTCTGATGCACACAAATTCAATCCGGAAAGATTTGCTCATGGGATTGTTGGGGCTTGCAAGACTCCACAGGCTTATCTGCCATTCGGAGTAGGGTCTCGTGTCTGTGCTGGCCAACACTTTGCCATGACAGAACTGAAGGTGATTTTGTCTCTCATTCTATCCAAGTTTTGCTTCTCACTATCACCGGCATACCGCCATTCCCCTGCATTCAGGTTGGTTATTGTACCTGAACATGGAGTTACTCTCTGTGTGAGGAAAGCTTGACATCTCTTAGCTTTGAGAAAGATGAGTGGACGACAACTATTCACGGTTTTCCTTCTTGTTCCTTTATAGATTTTGTTGATAGTAGTTCGTTCTCTTGATGTTTTTGTTATTGCCTTGTATACTGTTTTTCCCCTTTAATAAAACTTATTAATTATTAAAAAAAAAAAAAGAAAAAGAAAAAAGTTGAGAGAGATTGCAGACTATTTGTACCATGTATTAAAAAAAGAATGTAAGAGCACCTTTGATACACACATTGCACATGCCATTACTATGTAGCAATTTGGAGAACTTTTAATAGTTCCTTGGTTACTTGGTTACATTGTTTCTTACTGATTATAAACATTTGAAGCAATGATGAAGAGCAGTTGGGATGCTGAATTGCAGAAATAGGAGTCATAGTCTAATCCAAATACCAAGCAATTTGCTAGCATACGTTATAAGATTAAAATTCAAAATCTTGAATCTTATGAACTGTTTAACAACCAGGATATGCTGGATTTCAACATTGCGTAAACAGAAAAGGAACAGAAATTTTGATCCAATGTACTTAGTCAGTTAGTCTACACTCATATTTCTTATAAAACAGTCATTGCCTGTGAAGCACGGTACGGCAATGGTGTCATCTTTAATGGCAAGAACAACTCAACAATAAATGAATGAATTATATGAGATCGACCCATTAAAGGAAGTGGAGTATTAAAAAATAAAATTTCATATAGAATGCATGCCCTCGTGCAAGGAGATGCCATAGACCTCTAGTACTGATGAGAGACGATTGCATGAGAGAAGAGAGAAGAGAGAGCTTACTGAAGAGAGAGCTTACTGATGAGAGACTGAGAGGTGCGCAAATGAGCATGAGAGATGCTCTGTTTTTTTTTTTGACAAGAGTGAGAGATGCTCTGTTTAGAGTGTTTTACGGAAAACTTGGGCGTAAAACAATTAGATGTAAAATAGTGTATTTTTTTTTATCAGTTTTCCATTAACCAAAAGATGGTTTTCTGTTGACCACATTTTCTGGTACAACCAAACACCGGAAAACATGTAAAACATTTTACAACAAACGTTTTACAATGAAACAAACGGAGCCTATATATAGAGTTCACTTCACTCAACAGTTTACTTGATGTGAAGAATGAACCTACAACTTAGACATCATCCTTCACTATATCCCAAGTTTTCTTGAAGAAATGAGCAGAATATCCATCCAGGCCACAAGCCTTATCCCTTTTCATAGAAAACATAGCCTTCTTTATCTCATCTGCTGTCACCTCACATTGAAGCATAAATTTCTTAACCTCAAGAATGCATGATTCCATTAGATTGTTCAATCTATTAAGACTATCCACATCAATCTGAGCAGGACACCCCAGCAGCTTCTGATAAAACCCAATTGCTATTTCCTTCAACTGAATAGGATCCTCAATTTTCCTTCCTTGGTCATCAAACAAACATCTGATCTGATTTTTGGCTGTTCTGACTTTAACAGACCTATGGAATAAGGCAGTGTTCAGAATCCTGATCTCCCAAGTTGAGCCAATTATTCCTGGATTTTTGCTTCAAGAAACTTTCCTCAGCATAACTCAATGACATAAAGCAATGGTTTTTCTCTTTCTCAAATTGCAGCAATATTGAGTGACCTGGGCATAACAGCAATATTGGTTTTTCTCTTTCTCTAGCCTTTTGCACTCTAACCGATAAACCTCCAAACTGTTTTTTGTTAAATTTTCTTTTAACTCAGCCTTCAAGAATTTTAGTTTTTGATACAGGCTGAACATGGGAAACACATAAATCTCTTGAGACCATACTATACTAACAAGTTGCATAAACTTGGGGTGATCATTCCAAAAGTTAAAGAAATTAAATGGTTTTGGATCACTGTTTACCCTTTGCTTGAGAGAACACAAACCATGCTGCATGATCAGGAACTCCACTCCAAATTGAGGAAACCAGTCAAACTAGAATCCTGTCAAGCTTCCTTGCCAAGAATTGAGCCCCCTCTCTTTTATTAGTCCAAGTTTATAGGTCTCCAACATAAGGATGATCTAGCACCTCCAGTTCCCTTACACAGTGACAGAACTCATCTTCAAACATAGAAGAGAACCCATACCACCAAATCTTTCATCAGGCCCTTTAACAATGTTTAAATCACCACCTATCAAACATGGTTGATCACCAATCTGGGTCTTAAAATTACATAAACTTGACCATAATTGTCTCCTCACAGTACCATTATTTGAACCATACACAAAATAAACCCATCCTTACATGAGACAGATACTGGACATGGCTGTACATATACCGTTGGACTTTAAACAGGCCAATCAACTCGTCAAGCTTGACACTTCACTGACGGTGCAACAACCTGAAGCAAGCCTTACTGGTAAATAGCTCTCTAATAATCCTGTAAAATTTTATTTACGTTGATTACCTGAGGCGATCTTTCTTCTATTATTTTGATGCTTTGTTATAGGGATTGTTTTCAGTCTTCTGTAATATAAACTTTGTAATTGCTCTTAATTTTTCATGCAAGATTATATGCTTAAATTTCTAAAATATGAGGTAAATGTTTCGAATCTGGATTTGTCCACTCAATCGATTAAAATGTGTATGATCCATGTGCTCTTGGTATATATATACAGGAATGTGGACAATTGGAAATGTTATATTATGCATACTTGTGTTTTCTTTTTCCTTTAGATTTTTATATATTATGGCTAACCCTTAGAATATGACTGTTTCAAGAAAGAGTTATGAGTTGCACATACGATTTTCCTTAAAAAATTGGGAAAGATGATCAACATCTACGTAATTTACTTGAAGCTTGATTCCATAAACCGCAAAAGAATATTGTATCATCTCCTTTGTTACTTATTTTATTAACTATTAAGCCTTTTTGAATTGTGGTGTGCCACTAAGTGTTTGCAATCAGTCGCAGTGAGTTCAGCTCTTATTCCACACTTAGATGAATTACTAAAAAATGATGCAAGAATAAATCCAAAACATGTATTATGAAGAAGTGGAACGGGACAAAGATGAAAAAATAAAAAAATTGAAGCAATCAAAAGGTTGATAACATGTTTCAGTACTGCCAAGTTCTTACTTAGTTACATAAAGAGGTCCTTATCATATGCCTTTCTGGCTGGCCAAAAAACACAAAGACGTCTATGAATGTGATAGGTGCAAAGGTTATCTCAGTGTCAATGACATGACCGGATCATCACACTGTACCTCACACAACAGGTGTGTTAGACAGATATAACCCATACACATAGCTATAAAAGTAATGCCTAACATAAGTATAGAAATAGTTGTGCTGGGGCAAAGCAATATATCTGCCCCACTCTTTTTCCCACAAACACACAGATGGTAGTTACTGAATATTGTTGTGACATGCTACAAAGCAATTCTTAAATGCAAGAGTTTAAAGCTAATGATTCTGCAGGAAAGTTAATGAATGTCTAAGAAGAGAAATTAGGTGAATCTCCTTTCCTATATATTTTACCAGTTGAACTAGAAAAGCAGCCTACTACAATATAGGAGAAGTTGAAGTCACATAATGGCATTAAAATCTTCAGAAGAAACTTAGCTAGCCAGCAATGGTCTAATGAGTGGTTCACATAATCCAAAGTTGAGAGAACTTGATGGAACTAACAGGGCAGTGTTTTTAATCCTCTAACCATCCATAATTGGTAAACAAAAAGCACAAAGATAGCTCCAAAAAACAAGGAAGATAAACGGTAATGCCATGTTAAAGTTATAATTATAAGTTAGGCAAGTAAATAAGTAATGCATTTAAAAGGTTGAATCTTGCTGTGCTTTCTTTTCTTTCAATTACATTAGGATATTTGGAATCCATTTGAATTGAGACTAATCACCACGGATGCATGCAATCATCCACAAATTATGTGCATTGCAGCAACCCAAAGGAATTTTGAACCTTTAAATTTCTCGTGCTTTTGAGATAGCAAAGTACTAAATGTAAAAAGAGAAATATTATAACAAAACTGATCCTTGAACCAAATTAGAACATGAAATTTCTACTTAAATATGATACATGTTGATAACTGCAGAGCTTTATCTAACAATCAGATTAGAATGCTTCAAATGTATAAAAGGCTCAGCCTGGTAAGACTGTTCAATAGTAAAAAGTTTGCACATGAGAGAGAGAACAAATATTGAAAATTATTATACATATTTCCTGCTGGATTTCTGCTCCAAGACAAGTAGGCTGGGTCCCCAAGAGGCCTGCATAAAAAGCAATAACAATTTCAGACACACCTTACAAATGACCTATGCTTTACAATCAGTTAGCTTTTCAATTTAAGGAACCAAAATAGCAATAACAATTCTAAATATTGTTAGGAACTTGCAAGCTAATCAAGTAGTCAGTTATTTGGTTTGTGGAATCCCAGGCTCATCTACACACACAGAAAGGTGACCGAAAACTCCATACATAGGCACAGATATAAGACCATTTCATAGCAGTAACCCTGGTTGTAAGTACCTTCAAAAGTTAACTAGTCCAAAAACTCTGATTCAATCTTTAAAACAGTTAAAATTTTAAGTGGAACTCAATTGCTGCTCAGCATTAAGAACCTTGTGCAATAACCATGAGTGTTTATGTTCTATGTACTGACCATATTTACCATTCACAGAACTAGATTCCTAACCATCTTAGATGGTAATAAATTCAGAAATCAAAGGGGAAAAATGATTTGACAACTAGCAGCATCATACATACCTTACATGAAGAGCACCTTAAGTCACCAGGTTTGCACAATTCTTTTCATGGAAGTAGCATAGAACTAAAACTTTCAACTAAATCTGACTCCTTTGGCTGGTAGATGATCTTCTCAAACATATCTTTAAGCTTCTCATGCCTTACCATCTCATCCAGTACTTTATCATCTGAAACTACAACTGAACTCTTTTGCATATCATTTTCATTGTTGGAAGCAGAAAACACCAACTTGGATAGACGATCCTTCTCTGCCTGTTTACAATACTTGTCACATTCCGTAGTCCCCCCGTGTGATGAGATGGTAAGTGTAGACTACTTTCTTTTGGCCAATTCTATAAGCCCGGCTTATTGCTTGCCTCTCTACAGATGGATTCCAAACAACATCAAGCAGAACAACCCTTGAAGCACCAACCAAATTTATACCCTCAGAACATGCCTTTGTTGATGCTAGCAATACTTTTGCTTCGCTGTTTGGATCATTGAATTTATTAATCATGGATTGGCGCGTCTTTTGATCTAGTTTACCATGCATATGCAGCAATTCCCTCCCTTCAGACCAATTTAAAAGTGAACTTAGTTGGTCCAGTATCAAACATAATGGATCAATGAACTGGCTGAACACCAGAACTTTTTCATTAAGTGTATCACAGAGTCGAATAAATTCCATTAAAAATCTGGTTTTAACACCTTCATTAGGGTTTAGCCTGTGACTTTCTAACCAATCCTTGTTGAGGATGGATTCTTCTTTTTTGGTTAAAGCCAGGTCCAGAAACAGAGAGGGTGGAAGGGCCAATGCTAACTTATGTTCAAATTCAAATGTGTTTGAAGTACCTCGAATGCTCCTAGCAGTCTCTTCTGCATATCAGGAGGATTTAAAACCACCACACAACTTCAATCCAGGAAGACTCTTTTGAAGAATCACCTTTGTGGAATTCAATGGTGCCATGTGTTTGAACTTCTTTATTTCCTCAAGTACCTCGAATGCTCTCTAGCAGTCTCTTCTGCATATCAGGAGGATTTAAAACCACCACACAATCTCTCAATCCAGGAAGACTCTTTTGAAGAATGCTACCTTTGTGGACATTAACAAATGGTGCCATAAGTGCTTTGAACTTCTTTATTTCCTCATCAGCATGACTGCCTGCTGAACTGCTGATGGAATCCTGTACCTCTTTCATGACTTTTTTTCTCTCATCAGTCTCCTTTGGCAGAGTTTCTTAAGACTTGCCGGGATTGTGTCTGCAAATCCTGGCCTTACTAAGCACAATGTATTATAGAGCTCCAGGAAATTGTTTTGGAAAGGAGTCCCCGAGAGGATGATCCGCTTTTTGGTTTTAAGTTCACAGAGAACCTTCCAAATGCTACTCCTTTGATTTCTAGTTGTGTGACCTTCATCAAGAACTAACAAGCCTGGAAAGTTAAGCAAAATCTTCCTAAACTTTTCATTTTCTGTTTCCCTTGCAACCTTCCTTTTAAAATTTGTTCCCTCATCCTTGCTGAATTTTTCTCCAGCAAGCTTTTCATACAAACTATAGCTAACCCCAAGTATGCTCTTATCCTGACACCATGAAAACAATTTTACCATACGGATGGCATTCTTGTCTTGGGTTTGGTGCCTACTTTTGTTCAGAACATTGACAGCAGCCACACTTTCCTTTCCCGAGAACTCCAGATTGTTCAGGTTGTGAAATGGAACTCCAACATTCCATTTTTTGAACTCTTCCTCCCAAGTGAGAAGTAGGCTGGCCGGAGCAATAATTACTGGCCGGCAGTCTGGGAACATTTCCAAATATGTCTGGAGGAAAACAATGGTTAGACGGGTTTTACCAGTTCCTGGGGCATGTGAAATAATGCAACCACCAACATTATCAGGATCAGAACTATTCAACTTATCAATTTCAGTGCTTCCTGCCAAGTTCTTCCATATGAACTCAAAACCTTCCTGTTGGTGTGGATACATGCTGCCTTTAATACCAGGAATGATGTCCCAAATTGTCCCTTTGGTATGGTTGCAGGAGTCCCCAGTACCACTCCTTAAATCTTGAAATTGAACCCCATCAAACATTGAGACATCCTCTTCACCATATGAATTTTTCTTGCCCGATCCCTCTGAAGTAAAATTTGCCTATGAAGTACAAAACAAAAGTAGTTAAGAACAAGAGAACTAGAAAATGATTTTCTCTTAATGTGCAAATTCAAAATTATAGGTTGCGAGAGAGAGAGAATATATGGGCAGGAAACCATAATAGTTGAACAAAATTAAACAATTCAACTTTGGATGTAATGATATATATGTTTTTGGCTTAAAAGAGACTAAAACAAGTTGTCATGTCTTTGTAAACTTGGAGTACTTACCATAGGCGGCAATACATATCTAATCTCAACCTTTAAAAAGGAACAATTAATGCATTTTATTCCAATTTCCTCATCAAGGATAAATTCATGCTTCCCCTGACGACAATTGGTTGCAAAATTTTCTCCATATTCTTCTTCATTTGTTTCCTCATCATCAACCTGCAGATCATTAGAAAGGAATGATTCTTTTAGAAAGCCAGCCACCGGAAGTTTAAATTAATTATGAGTATAGACCAAGGAGATTATATTTCATATATTTTCCTTGATTATGTTCAGGAAAATTTAAAGAGGGAAAAAAAAAAACTTCTAAGTGGAAACACCAAAAGAAAATTTTGCTATATCAATAGGTTCCAACTTCATACAAATGGAAAATAAAATTGGACATTTGCAACTATTTTGGATGAGATGATGGTGATACTTATGATTCAGATCATGTCATGTTTTGCGTTGTGTAATCTTGAGAAACTAATTTTTCTCAAGATTGTATGCAAGTCATTTAGATAACTTTTCCATACTGTCAATACACTTTTGTAGTTTAAGTATAGTACCATTTTTCATTTGTTATGGTCAGAGGGTGTTCAACAACAAGAACCTCAGTTGAGTTCTAAAGAAATCCATTATATTTATCTAGATAAAAACAATCTAAAAAGATTTGGAAAACATACCATGCAAACCAAGTAATGACTAACAAGAGCTAAAACTCAGAATCCTCTTTTAATGAAGTGACAAAAACCTTACAAAAAAGAAGTTGATCAACCAAAACATGGAACCATTGTCACAAAATGACTCACATTGAAAGAAGTTTTAGCACCCTTAGTTTCAATGGACAAAATATCCAGAGGTGCACATATTCTTTATTAAATTTGTGATGTGTGAGTCCGGAGGACAAATTAAATGTGAAATCCTAACCAAAACAAGCTAGATAATGATTTACCTTCTTTTTTATTTGAGACATAATAGACCTCAACAATTCGTTTTTGGTTTTGCTAGCTTGTATGAGAAGCTTACCACATTCAAGGGACTTGAGAATGAAATCCATCTCAGCCCACAACAATTTGGATACTGCTTTGTAATGCTTCACCTTCTTTTTATTAAGTAAAATCACAATGGGAACAAAGTGGAGTATACGAGTTGTATATCCATTAGTATCCCAGCAAATTAAGGGCACATAGAGTCAATGAAATCAGACATTGTTTTGAAGACATAATCCTAAACAATACATTTTTAATTATGCTTTGTATGAGAAGCTTACCCCAGAGGTACCAATTTCAAGGGACTTGAGAGCGAAATCCATCTCAGCCCACAAGTCATCCAACTCTTTCTCAAATTCAGATTTCTCCACTGGTTCAGGCTCTTCAACACCAAAAGTAAACTTCAAAGGAAGTTTATCGGTCTTCCTGTAATCGTCTTCAAGCCTTCTCAGATGCAGACTGGGCTGGCAATCAGGATGATCGATGCTCCACTAGCAGTTTCTGTGTTTTTCTAGGAAAAAATCTTATTTCTTGGAGTTGTCGCAAGCAAGCAACCGTTGCTCGATCCAGCACTGAAGCCAAATACAAAGCTCTCGCCAACACTGCTGCAGAAATCAAGTGGATGCAGTCTCTCTTTCTTGAACTTCGTCTCAACTTACAAGCACCCCCGCTTTTATGGTGTGACAACATTGGAGCCACTTACCTCTCCTCCAATCCAGTCTTTCATGCTCGAACCAAACATGTGGAAATTGATTTTCACTTTGTTCGTGATATGGTCGCCTCCAAACAACTCATTGTTCGCTTCATTTCCAGCACTGATCAACTTACTGATTTATTGACCAAGCCAATCTCCTCCAATCGGTTTCTGCAACTACGAACCAAGCTCAACGTCCTGTCCATACCGTTGGGCTTGAGGGGGCGTATTAAGGATAAGGATAGAAACTCACGATTAGATGAGATAAAGGAAGAGAGTCCTTTAGAGAATAATCCTCCTGCTGCTGCTTAAGATCTTCTATGATATAATTGTGTTTCAGTTTGAACTCTGTTGAGTTGTTGAGTTGTCATTGAACTCCTCAACTGATTGTAATCATCTTCTAAGCTTCTGTACAATATCATTATAAATAGCAAACACAATCTCGACCATAATTGTGGCGAGTATAATTCTTGAATCAGTTCATATCATCTGATCTTACACCTATGAAGCACGGTACAACAATTTGGGTCTCGTACCCATACCAGACACTGTTGGGATACGGATACTGCATGCGTACCCCAGGCTTATCCCCTTTTTTCCAAAAAAGAAAAAAAAAATTCTAGGAACGGGTTGGGTACGGGCAGGGCTGAAAGCTGCCAAAATTACATCGTTTTTCCGGCAAAAATTATTCGACTCTCATAGTCTCTTTCGCTTGATATTTCTCTCTCTACCATCCTCACTCTGCCGCAACTCTCTCACTCGATTCTCTCTCTCTCACATCATCACTATACTGACGACGAAGCAGCATTGGAATGAAAAATAAAAGGTGAAGCAAAGAGATCCAGATTCAAGAGAACTAGAGAAGGCATGGTGAGAGAGAAAAGATATAAAAAATACTACATTTAGATTAAATCATTTAGTTTAATAATATTAATATATATATATATATATAAAATATATATGAGTTACTACATTAGAATCTTGGTTTGTAATATAAAGGTCATGGCAATGGATGTACTTTATTATTCATAATTATTCTTAAATTCACATATGTTTAAAAATTATATGCATAACAATATATAAAAAAAAATACCCCATTGTACCCGTATTTAGTATCGTCTACAGTGGCGGAGCCACATTGAACCTAGGCTGGGCTGTAGCCCAGCCAAGGTTTGGTTTTTTGTTTTTTTTTTTACCTATATATATATATTTTACAAAAAAATACCTTAAATTATCTAATTAGCCCAGTCAAATTTTTTTTTACCACAATTAGCCCACCCTGAAAAAAAATTTCTGCCTTCGCCCCTGACCGTACCTGTACCCGTACCTGTACTTGTGCTTCTTAGGTCATTGCACTCCCTTTACTAGAACCCAACCTGCAATTGAGTTACATTTCAAGCAATATAGGGAGGTCATTTTATGTAGATAGTGTCATGGACACAAATGAAGGACTGAGATTTGCAAGGGTGTTTGTGGGGGTGGATTTAGATGCAGAGTAATCCCAGTGCAGTAGAAGTTGATATGGGAGATGATAATGGCATGTCTTTAGTCTGTACACCGGCATGGTTACTACAGCAGGTGTCTAAGCAATAGAAATCATTTCCTTCATTCATTCTCACCAGTGAGGTTGTGAGTAAAATCACAATCAAATACCGCAAAAAGCGCTGGGCCACAACTTGAAATAAGAAATTGGTATGGATTACTGAAAGCTCCCATTACTCCTTGATAGGGGTAGCATAAAAACCTCAAACCCATTAGCCCACTCAAACCCACTCATTAATTGATCAACTAAACCCACTTATTTAATAAATGGGCAAATGGGTGCTAGTCCAATTAGACCCAATTAAGTTGAGTTTAATTGAGTTTTAATTGGGTTGCTTATTGGGCATCTAACAAATTTACCCGACCATGTAAATGAGTGAGTTGGGTTTTAATGGGATGGGTTGGGTATGGGCTATACATACTTTGTTAAATGGGTCTAAATGGACAATTGAGTTTTTAAAGACTCAACCTATTTATTACCCACCCAAACCCATCCAAGCTCACCCATTTGAGACTCTTACTCCTTAGGCAAGAAGCTTATAACTTCTTACAATGCATTGCTTTAGAAAGTAAAAACAATAAAAAATAAAAATTAAACTCTGAAAATTAAACCAAATCAACTAAAACCTCATAGTTGCTATTTACAATTATCAGGGAAAAAAAAAAAAAAAGGTTAAAATTTTAGTACTACAGTAGAAGCATCAAATACTCGTTACCTCAACGGATAACCTAACAGTAGGTCAGTACCCATCAAATACTCATTAACCTATATTTTCTCCCCTCTATCTTCTTCATCATCTTTTTTTGTGCTTTTTTCCTCACCTCCTCTGTCAATTTACCCAACAGATTCACCCATCCTTCTTCTCAGTAAGTACAAATGGCTTCCACCACCATTCAAAATGCCCCATCATCTTCTTCCTCTCCTAGTTCTAAACCCCAACCGGAATACGAAGTTTTCCTCAGTTTCCCTCGAAACGTTTTTCATGTTCAGCAAAGGACAATAAAGATCTCAGGATGGAAAATCCCATTTCGGCGGAAATCTTGGATGCAATCGAAAAATCGAGGAAGGGAGTCATCATTTTGTCTGAAAACTATGCATCTTCCACATGTTGCTTGGAAAAACTTGTTAAGATTGTTGAATGCAGGAAGGGTGGGCCGAAGGTATTGCCCATTTTCTACCACGTAGAACCTGATGATGTGTGGTATCAGAGTGGGATTTTTGAAGTGGCCTTTGCTGAAAATGAAAAACGTTTCGAAGAGAACACAGTGCAGAAGTGGAGAGCTGCTTTAAAAGAAGTGGCCAATCTCTGTGGAACGCATATAAAGGCTAGGTAAGACTTACTAATCTTCTTCTATTAATTAGAATCTTTTTTGCTTGTTCTGATTCAGATACTTATTACTGTTTATGTAGAAGTCAACAAGTTAACAGTTTCATACCCTAAAGACATGAATTATATGGAGTTTTACAAACAGCACTAAATATTAATTTTTGACTGTAGATCGAGGTTGAAGTGAAATTTACAAGTTAGGTTGAGTGACAAATTGAGTAGATAAATTGTACTCCCATATCTAGCTTGTAAAAAGTTGAATTAATTAGGGATTTGAAAAACTTCCAAACATTGGGGGTCCAACATGCTTAACAATTAAGCAATCATAATATTTGATTGGTTCAAAAATTCAACTTAAGGGTTCTTCCATCGCGTTAAAATGAGGGAAGTCCAACTTCACCGTTTTAGGGAGGTATGAGATGGTTGAGTTGTCTCAAATCATTTTTCCATTTGCACTTGCTTGACATGGTGCTTCACCGTTTCTCTATTTACAAAAAAAACTTGGTGGTTTGTAAGCGGGTCGAAGCCATGTTTGGGGTTCGGTGGAAAGAGCTAGGAGAAATAATTTAATTTAGATCATCTCTCCACATACCAACTTGTGCTTCACCTTCTTATGGTTTTTTTTTTTGTGCTTGAGAAAGCAGTTCCTTTATGTTGGGTTAACAGAAGCTTTGACCCTAATTTGTTAGGCCAAATTACAGTCTATGTTTACAAGATGTCCATCTAAATGCTTCAACCCAAAATCTCTCTCCTAGGGAAACCCCGAATTTATCTCCTTGTGTGTCTTGAACCAAAAAAAAAAAATCCTTTTTTCTTTCCTCACTGTGGCACAGGCTTGCACTGCTGCTGCTGCTTTTCTTCTCTGTGTTTATCACTCACAAAACTTCACGCACACACATTGCATATGTATATATAAACCTTGCCGCCTAGAAATTGGAGACTTGATATGCTTGGGTGGTAAGCCCATTAAATGAGCAATGATCTGGTGTGGGTTGGATCACTAGGTGTCGTGCACACCAACAATTTCCATTTAGTTCAATACAAGACGACCACATCCAAATAACTTTGGGTTTTGATACCACTTGTTAGGGTAATGGAAGCTTTTACACTAATTTATTGGATCAAATTACAGTCTATGTGTGTATTAAATTAAATAATTTCAAGCAATCTCACTGTAAAAAAAACTAGAACCTAGTGAAACCAGTAACGCAGCAAGATATCCATTTTGAATATTTCAACTCTTTATAGTTGTAGCACCCAAAATCTCTCTTAGAGAAACCCCCCATTTTATCTGTGTTTTGAAAAAAAAAAAAACTCTGTTTTTTCTTTCCTGCCGCACTGTCACGTAGCTTGCACTGCTGCTGTTTTTCTCTGCGTGTTTATCACTCACAAAACTTCATGCACACACTGCATATATATATAAACCTTGCCACCTCACAGCTCCTGATTCTATTAGAAATTGGAGACTTGATATGCTTGGGTGGCAAGCTCATTAAATGAGCAATGATTTGGTGTGGGTTGGATCACTAGGTGTCGCGCACACCAACAATCTCCATTTAGTTCAATACAAGACAACCACATCCAAATAACTTTGGGTTCTGATACCACTTGTTAGGGTAATGGAAGCTTTAACACTAATTTATTAGGTCAAATTACAGTCTATGTGTGTATTAAATTAAATAATCTCAAGCAATAGAGAAAAAAATAATCAAGAAATCACCAAAAAAATCAACCACACAAGAACACACCAAATTTACGTAAAAAACCCTCAAGTGTAGAGGGTAAAACCATGGGTCAAATCCGATCAATCCACTAGAATAAAATAGAGACTCTAATACTTAAGTTTATGTCCAAACTTGAGTTCATAATAAATTGGGAAATCACAAAGACAATCTCTAGGAATTGATGTCATGTTTTCTTTTTCTTGATGATTATAAAGAATAAGATTTCTTCCTGAGTCTGAAATGACCTCCAAGAGGTGTACTGACTGATTTGACATGCTACATGTTGAACCTCTCAGGTACCTATTCAACTTACTTCTCTTATGACAACCATAATTTCTTGGTTTTCATGTCTCGTAGAATTTACATACCCAGAATTTTTCTTATTGGACCAAAGTTTTTCATATCAAATGACTTGAACAACTCCTTCTTCAAACTACCAACCATATTGGCATCTTATCCTACTATCAACATATCATCTACATATAACAAAAGGATGATTAATTTACCATTAGGAAATCTTTAGATATACACACAATGATCTGCATCTGTTTATGTGTACCTGTGACCCACCATGAATGAGTCGAACTTCTTGTACCACTGCCTTGGAGCTTGTTTCAAGCCATACTGACTCTTCTTCAATCTACAAACCATGTATTCTTTCCATTTCACTTCAAATCTCTTTGGTTGAACCATATAGATTTCTTCCTCCAAGTCACCATGGAGAAAAACAGTTTTCACATCCATTTGCTCAAGCTCAAGATCTAAGCTAGCTATTAATCCCAAAAAAAATTTGCACTGTCACCAGGGCCGGCCCCGAGTTTTGGGTTGCCCAAGCCTGTCCCTATTTTGGTTGCCTACCTATTATTTAATATTAAAAAAAAAAAACGTAAAAGTCCAATTTATTTATTTTTTATGCATAATCAAGGTTACGTTGTGCTTTTAGTTTAAATTACATAGAAATCAAACCCACTAGTGATTTTGTTATTGTATCTTTTCGTTGCTTGATTTTTCTATTATAAGACCCAGTGCTTTGTTTTCGAGACCTCACTTAGTTCTTGTCATTCTTAGTCTTTGTCATATTAGTACCTATAACTTATATAATATTATCATCTCGTTTCAAATAATAAAAAATTATATTATAATCTAAAAAATCCAAAATAATATATATATGGGGAAAGTACACTTTACCCACTTGTGGTTTGGTCCATTTACACATTGCCTACCCGTGGTTTCAATTTTGATACTTTACCCACTTGAGGTATTATTTTTTAACTCCGTTACCCCGCCGTTAACACTAAACAAAATAAATACAAAATTAAAGAAAAAAGTGCTACTTTTAACATTGAAAATAGTTTGCAAACAAAAGCGCAGCCTAGAATTGAATTGAACTCAATCTCTCGTGCTAACAAAAGCAATCGAATCACAGCAAAACAGCTCCTAAGATATCAAAATCTTTTATTATAAATCTCTCGGGCGGTAAAAGCACCGCTCAAACCTCCATACGGATGTGGTTTCACAAATGCACAATTCATAAGGTAAAATTGGTTATTTAATGATGTGATACTAACAACATCGAGTTATATCATAAAAGTTCATGGAACAAAGGGCCAGTTGCTGGAAACAAGAGAAAGTTATATCATAAAATTTTCAACAATATAAAAATCTAAACAAGCAAAGCTGGAAACAAGAGAAAGTTACATCTTGTCACTGATATCTTCTAGTAGGTTCATCAGTTTCTTGGCTAATTGCTGCCTTCAATTTCTATTGTTAGCACGAGAGATTGAGTTCAATTCAATTCTAGGCTACGTTTTTTATATATTTTTTGCTAGTTCAAATTTCCTTTAGAAAGATGTTTGCAAACTATTTTCAATGTTAAAAGTAGCACTTTTTTCTTTGATTTTGTGTTTATTTTGTTTTGTGTTAACGGTGGGGTAACGGAGTTAAAAAATAATACCTCAGGTGGGCAAAGTCTCAAAATTGAAACCACGGATAGGCAATGTGTAAATGGGTCAAACCACAAGTGGGTAAAGTGTACTTTCCCCTATATATATATATATTTAATATTATTATGTCTAATAGTTTTTTAACTAAAAAATTCATTGTGTTAATAACAAAAAAAATAAAAAATATATCGCGATCCTACAAACCACAACAAGATTAATACTAAATGATAAAAACAATTATTAAATAAACACCCCAACACAAATTAATTGTGTTTCCCACAAAACACATGGCAAATTGACAATGTCCACAAGCAGACTAAATTTATTTTATTTTTAACTAGAAATGGCAGATACAAGCGAACTAAATTGGCCGCACCCAATCCCGATTCACAAAATCTCTATAGGAATGAATAGTAACTAAAGTACTAAAGTAGAAAGTTCTAGTTAGAAAAATAGAAATTAGGAAGTTAAAGAACAATTAAACAAAACTGATAAAATCACGTTGGGGGGGTGGGCGTCTGTGTATATGGTGGTCTGCCCAATGCCCCTCTCAAATCAAATGGAAAATATTAAAAGAAAATATAGAATTAAAAATAACAAAATATTACATTAGAGAAATGAGTGGTGGACAAAACACTAGTTTGTTCTTGCCACTCAAATTTGGGAAATAAACTAAGAGAGAGAGAGAGAGAGAAGAAACACGCTATTCAAGGAAGAAGAAAAACAGCAAGAAATGGAATTTGGGTAGACGACCCCAACAACATGGATAGGCGATCGGCAACGTGTTGGTTGTTGCTTCAACAACAACGTTTTTTTGAATGGGCTAGGATCTCAAGTCAAGTGTTCAATATCAATATAATTTTATTTTTATTTTTTTGCATTTTTTTAAGAGGTAAGTGTGCTTATTTTGAGCATTTTTTTTTGGGGTTGTATTTGTAAGTTTGATTTGGGTTTTATGCCATTTGTAATTTATTTTATGATTTTTTTTTTAATTGGGAGATCAAATAACTGTTGGTTCTGTTGCCCTTAAAGGCTAATTTTTTGTTTTTTACTTTTTTATGCATATTGATATTAAAAAAAAAAAAAAAATTCTATGGTTGTCCCATGGCCGGAGGGTTGCCCAAGCCCAAGGACTTACTGGGCACCCCAGAACCGGCCCTGACTGTCACATGGCTGGATCCTTAAATAAGCTATGATCCGGTGTGGGGTGGATCACTAGGTGTCGTGCACCCCAACCCTTCATTCCTTGTGGCTCCTCAAATTCAAAGATATGGATCTGTTGGTGGAGGAGCCATCTTCACTTTGGGCATTGAATCAGCTAAATGATTAGCTGCCCAAGCTCCAAATGAATTAATTAATTGGTTTAAATTTTTTTTTTTTTTTTTAATGTAAAATTTGTATCATTTTTCAGTGATTCAATAATCATTAGCCTCGTTCCACCAAAAAAAAAAAAAAATCATTAGCCTCTTTATGGCTTACGTTACTTTCTTCGAATGACCACTTGTTCCATCTCTCTATTCAGTTTCTTCTACATGTTTTGAACTGATGAACGCTTAAATCTCCAATTGGTTTGTGTTAACACAAATATTTATGTTATGTCTTTGTTATAGGCCTGAGGCAGAGTTTATCCGAAGCATTGTTGACAAGATATATTCTGATTCAAGTTTAATTGTTTATGAAGACGGTCAAATTGGGATAGGCTCTCTTGTTGAGGAAATGATTCAGAGGATGTTCGCTTTTTTGTCATATGCGGGTGGAGTGGGGCCAAGACGACTCTCTCTCATTTTTTTTTTTGGTTGAAATTTTGAAAGTACATTAATTGTGATGAGTACATTAAGTGTGGATGAGTCTGCTGATAAAAACAAAATGCGTGTTTTCTGAGAGGGGACAAGACAGACTCTTTATTTCTTAGTGGGCCAAGATTTGCACAAGCAATTGTATCCGAAAAGAATTTGAAGCTATAGCAGCTTTCTCCAAAATGTTTCTTACGGAATATGTGGTTGATATGAATTTGAAAAGAGAAATGGACGGCAATCTTTTTTTGTTATTATATTGATCAGTTGCCTAAAATTTTTATTGTTTGTTTATTGGATTAAATATTCTTTTATACTACACATATTATATCTAATCACATCTGATACATCCAATATCATCGTCCTTCCCTCGAACCGTCCATGAAGGTCATGTAAGGACGAGTAACACCTGAAGGATGATGATACTCACGTCCATACCAAACACATCCGAGCTGTCATCATGCGCTTTTAATACAAGTCTTTATGTCCAAATTAGACGCAAAAACCGTTATTATTCAAAGTCATTAAAAGCAGTATCTCCAAGATATTGTAACCTCCACCATAAAAGCTCCTCATTCAAAACAAATAAAGAGGGAAATAAAAGGGAGCTCAACGGCTACCTATGGGGGCACCTATATAAACTCCAAGGGAAAAAGAGATAAGGTACGCAAAAAAACATTAGCCTAAACACTGTAACTTATCTGTTGATTTTTTTGCAAATCGCTGACAAAGACGTCGGAGGAACTTTGGCCAGTACCCTACCAGTGTTCCCCTGTTGTCTTATTGTTTTTCTGTATTTTCAGGTCTTTCGTCCGAGAGGTTACCCGGCTGGACGACCGTGCTGATTTTTGCACATCATCAGTTGGCGCTGTCTGTGGGGACAAATTGTTGACATCCATTTCGTTTCTCTCCCAGAGAAACTAAAACGGTCGATTCGGATAACCTCTCTCCCATGGAAGCAAGAGATACCAGCGGTCAGAACATGAATGCCTCAAACAGGCAACTGCAGGCCCTCACCGCCAACGTTCAAGAGTTGGCACGGCAGAGTGCCGCTGATCATAGGCAAATGCAAGAGTTGACTAGACAAAACCAGGAGCTCATAGCCCTCCTCCGTTCGAGGGGAGACTTTCAGATTCCCAATCCTAACCAGGGCCAAAATGGTGGAGAAGGCCCTCACAACAAGGAAGGGAAAGGGGGAAACCAGAATCAGGAGCAACATGATGAAGGGAGTTTCGCCAATCAGAACCGGATACCTCGTCTGAGTCAGGTGGCAGAGCCCAAGAGATCCGCTGCGGACGCCGGGGCAACCAAGTTGGAAGAGGAACTGAAAGAGATGAGGGAGCAAATGAAAGAGATGAAGAGCCAAGTCAAGGCGAAGGCTGCTAAGAATCTCGATATGCTCGTCTATCGCTCCGAGTCTCCATTGTCTTTAGAACCAAGATTTGTAATATTTTTGTAGCTTAAGTTTTCTTAAATCAAAATTTCTTCCCAAAAGTCTTAAAGCTTTTGAAGGTTAATAAAATCAATTTGATTTTTTTCACCCTTCATCATCTTTAGAACTTACGTTTGAAATTATTTTGCCACCAACATACATACTTCATCATCTTTAGAACTTAGGTTTGAAATTATTTTGTTCACCCTTCATCATCTTTAGAACTTAGGTTTGAAATTATTTTGCCACCAACTTACACAATTTTGAGAGTCTTAAATTACAAGCTTACAACCAAACAAGTTGTGAAGCAAATATTGACTTTTAATTTTATTTTGCATGCGGGTTAGTCTTCTAACCACATTGCTTTGAATTATTTTATGCTTTAATTTATTGTGCTTACATTTATATTTTAATTTATTGTGTTTATATTTACAAGTTCATTATGATTATGTGTTTAAGTTTACAACTATAACATGAACATTATATTGCAACCAATATAATAACAATACGGACAATTAAAATTAACTTGTTTGCACAACATACACATACATACATTGACATTACAATATGCTTAGCCATTTTTAATATAAGAGGACCGATGTAAATTGGGCAAAATGGGGTGCCTAACACCTTCCCATTTTGTAACCAAGCCTCCGAACCAAAACCTTGGTTTGCATACATAGTGTCTTACAACAACATTTGATTTTCTTTTTACATAGATTGTAACTAGGAAATTCATACAATATTATTTTCTTAGATTGTATTCTAGGGGAATTTTATTTGTAACATTTACACACACCATTTTATTTAGCAATTGTACAAATTTTAAAATGGAATAAAAGGAGATTATATTACTCTTGTCTTTGGAATTTCTTAGTTTGTCCTCTAAAATAAATTAAGTGGCGATTCCACAAACAACATTGGCACACCAACTTTCAATTTAGAGAGTCGGTTCTTTTTTATGTATTTTTCCCTACATTTGAAACACACTACCTATCTATTTCCAAACCGAAATCAAAATCTCTTGAAACAACACTTTAATTCGAGTGGTTTACGTTTCGGACTTTGAGAAAAGGGGCGAGGTTCTCACAGTACCCAATGTTAGCCTTAAGGTTTTAATGCCTATTACATTGGCTAATTAATCCAAGGGCGTTTATGTAATTTTGATGATAATAAAGACTTAATGTAAATGATATTTTCAAGTAATCTAATGATCTTATGTTTAAGCTTAATTTCACCAAGTTATCATTTGGACCATCACGCGCAACAAGTTCAAACAATGCAAACTTTGTCAAAATTCAAATTGGAAATTTCATTGAAGATCAAGTCTTTGAAGCTCAAACCAAAAGAAACAAAGCTCATGCTTTATGCTCCAAAGTAATATGGTGAGTGAGAGTTAGGTGCTTTTGTAGATTTTATCTTTTTGATCATTATGGCTCAACATCTTTAAAAATAAAAAAGATTTAATGAATTTAGATCAATCTCAAGTCCACCATTCATGTTTTGAAATATACTTAAAATGGACTCTTAAATAAACCAAGGTTTTCTACGAAAAGATAAACATTTTAGGTGTTGAAAATGTAGTGAGTCGGAGAGCTTTAGGTGTTGTTTTGTTTTTTCTCCAAGGAGAGCAATGTCATTTTTCTTTTCCCTAAACCAACAGTGACTTGGAAGAAAGATATTTAACAACTTCGTTACTAACATCATTTACTCTCTTTGATGAGTTGGTTTCTTTTTAATGATGCCAAGAGTTTTTTGCCACCTGTCTTGTTTATATAGTACTAGAGTATAAGGTCAGTTTGTTTCTATAAGACTGGACTACAAGGTCAGCTGACCTTGTGCTCGAGACTACTCTATAATTTCCCATTTTCAATGCCTTTTTTTTTTTTACCAATACTACCTGTTGTCTCGTAATGAAATATAAAAAATAGGATAGAAGATTTTCATTCCTCATTTAGCCACTAGTTTTGATAAGGAGGAACGTTAGTATGAGTTACTTAATACTTTTTGTAAATTTGGAATGGTGTGAAGAATTTAGTCAACTTCAATAATTGGTAGAAATCTTAGAATTCAGTGGGTATTTTTGGAATCCACAATTGTTATTTTAATGTTAAAATTTTGCAATTAAAAAAAAAATTTTGTTTAAATTTTACTACATTAGAAGCATCAAATACTCATTACCTCAACGGATAACCTAAAAGTACCAATTAACCGACCCTTATTAATATAGTAATAGATAAAAATAAAAAAAAAGTTATTACTTATTAATATTATTAAACTAAAATGATTTAAATTCCTAATAATGGAATCAGATTACTAATAAAATAAAATCTGGTACTGTTGTAAATAAGCAAGAATGCAAGGGTATTTGGAGACTATGAACTTTCCAAGAAGTTTCCAGCTTTTACAGTCACTGAATTTCTCCCCTCATCTTCTTAATCATCATTTTCTTGTGCCTTTTTCCTCACCTCCTCTGTCAATTTACCCAACAGATTCACCGATCCTTCTTCTCAGTAAGTACAAATGGCTTCCACCACCATTCAAAATGCTCCATCATCTTCTTCCTCTCCTAGTTCTAAACCCAACCGGAATATGAAGTTTTCCTCAGTTTTAGAGGTGGAGACACCCGTTATACTTTTACCGACCATCTATGTCATGCTTTGGACAAAAAAAAGATTATCACCTTTAAGGACGATAAAGATCTTGCGATGGGAGATCCCATTTCGGCGGCACTCTTGGATGCAATCGAAAAATAGAGGCAGGCAGTCATCATTTTGTCTAAAAATTATGCATCTTCCACATGGTGCTTGGAAGAACTTGCTAAGATTGTTGAATGCATGAAGGGTGGGCTGAAGGTGTTGCCCATTTTCTACCACGTGGAACCTAGTGATGTGCGCTATCAGAGGGGGATTTTTGAAGTGGCCTTTGCTGAACATGAAAAACTTTACAAGGAGAACACAGTGCAGAAATGGAAAGCTGCTTTAACAGAAGTGGCCAATCTCCCTAGAAAACATATAAAGGATGGGTAAGACTTACTAATCTTCTTCTAATAATTAGAATCTTTTTTGCTTGTTCTGATTCAGATACTTATTACTGTTTATATAGATGTTAACAGTTTCAGACCCTAAAGACATGAATTATATGGAGTTTTACAAACAGCACTAAATATTAATTTTTGACTGTAGATCGAGGTTGAAGTGAAATTTACAAGTTAGGTTGAGAGACAAATTAAGTAGATAAATTGTACTCCCATATCTAGTTTGTAAAAAATTGATCCCAAAAAAAATTTGCACTGTCACATGGCTGGATCATTAAATAAGCTATGATCCGGTGTGGGGTGGATCACTAGGTGCCATGCACCCCAACCCTTCATTCCTTGTGGCTCCTCAAATTCAAAGACATGGATCTGTTGGTGGAGGAGCCATCTTCACTTTGGGCATTGAATCAGCTAAATGATTAGCTACTCAAGCTCCAAATGAATTAATTAATTGGTTTAAATTTTTTTTTAATGTAAAATTTGTATCATTTTTCAAGGATTAAGATCCTCTAGAGTTTTTAGGGAACTCTACCAAATAGAGTTCTTTAAATCTGCATCTTCCATTTGAAAATAAAAAGCTAAGATTGTGACAAGTCATTAATCCATTAACATAATCATATAATAATCTATTCTCAAAAGAGAGTCAAACACTTTACGTTAATTCCTCTGTTAATTTATCAAAAAAATAATTTATTCTGTTAAACCAAAATAAATGAGAAAAGGAATGAGCCAAACAATTCCCCCTCTCCCACCGCTAATCTCCGGCATATCAGTTTCAAAGAGAAATTTCTACTGGAGAAAAAAAAAAAAATCCTAACAATGGTTAACAGTTTGGTCATTGAAAATAAAAATGAAATACTTCCCTTTTGGCTCTCTCTGCCCTGCACATAAGCTTCCTCTTCGGTTTAGATAGTTGAGATTAGATCTAGAAAAGTAATAATGGAGGAGAGGCCAAGGGTACTAACAGGTTAAACATAAAGGGTTAATGGTGTTTGAGGAAAAAAAGTTGTTGAATAGATAGCATAATCTTATGCTATGGTAATGACTTTATATGCCTTGTAAGTTGTGTAGGAGGAGCTTATTGAGTTAGAGTCTGAATTTCTCTTCATCCAACTCATCCATTCCACTTATACGGCGCCGTTTGACCAAATTACAGAGGGAAAGAAATTAAGAACCCAGAAGACAGGTTCTCTCTCCACCCTCAGCGTCTTATCCACATACACGCTTCCATGAAACTCAATCGAGCCAAAGCCCACAAAGACATAGCCAAAACTCTCTCTAAACCATCATAGGCAGCCATGTTTCATAACGGAAGAACTTTTTTTTTATTAAATTAACGTGAGGATTTAGAATTACATTATTTATATGATTATGTTTGTGAATTGATGACTTGTCACAATCTTGACCTTTTATTTTCAAATGGAAGGTGTAGATTTAAAGAACTCTATTTGGTAGAATTTTCTAGAAACTCTAGAGGATCTTGATCCATTTTTCAGTGATTCAATAATCATTAGCCTCGTTTCACCAAAAAAAAAAAAAAAAAAAAATCATTAGCCTCTTTATGGGCTATGGCTTACGTCACTGTCTTCGAATGGGATAAGGATCCTCTCCATTTGAAATAAAATGGAGAGTCTCCATTTCATGGTCCAGATTAAATATCACAGATCTAATAGTGTACAGACTGCCACATCATTTAAAATTTTAAATGACAAGGCAGTCTATATATCGTTAGATTTGTGAAATAAAATCTTAATCATGAAATGAATAAATGGAGAGATTTCCAAATGGAGAGGATTCTTATCCCTTCGAATGACCACTTGTTCCGGATAAGGATCCTCTCCATTTGAAATAAAATGGAGAGTCTCCATTTCATGGTCCAGATTAAATATCACAGATTTAATAGTGTACAGACTGCCACGTCATTTAAAATTTTAAATGACAAGGCAGTCTATATATCGTTAGATTTGTGAAATAAAATCTTAACCATGAAATGGACAAATGGAGAGATTTCCAAATGGAGAGGATCCTTATCCACTTGTTCCATCTCTCTATTCAGTTTCTTCTACATGTTTTGAACTAATGAATGCTTACATCTCCAATTGGTTTGTGTTGACACAAATATTTAAGTTATGTCTTTCTTATAGGCCTGACAGGCTTGACGCAGGGTGGATCCAAACAATTGTTGATGTGATATATTCTGATTCAAGTTTAATTGTTTATGAAGACGGTCAAATTGGGTTTTCCTACCTTCTTTCATGGATAGTGAGATGGTTTAGTGATTGGAAGTCTATTTATAATATAAAAGAAGAAAGGAAGAAAACTCTGAAATCGGGAAAGAACGGCAATGTTGAGAAAAAGGATAAGTGTGTATCATCTGAAAATGGAGATGTATTTGCACACACTGATGGTGATAACCAAATGTCATTGCGCCTTAATAAACTTGTAGATGGTGGCACTAATGGACGTAGGATAGATAAACTATTTGTATCAAACACAGAAATTGCTAAGGGAAGCAATGGTACCATTGTGCTTGAGGGAATCTATGAAGGTCGACCAGTAGCTGTGAAACGTCTTGTCCTGGCTCATAATGATGTGGCTTTTAAAGAAATTCAGAATCTCATTGCATCTGACCAGCATCCAAACATTGTTCGATGGTATGGAGTGGAGTATGATCAAGATTTTATCTATCTCTCTCTCGAGCGTTGTACTTGCAACTTGGATGATTTGATCCAGATTTACTCAGATTGTTCACAGAATCAAGTGTTCAACAAGGACAAAGCTATGAGAGCTATGATTGAGTATAAAGCTCGCTTGGAGTCAGTGAAGAATATTTTTCCAGATCTTAATTTGTGGAAAGCAAATGGACATCCATCACCTCTATTATTAAAGCTGATGAGGTTGGTTAGAAGTCTTACTGACACAAGAACATTAGATTGTTATAATTTGTTGGTGTATATGAGACCATCTATTGTTTTCATATGATAATATTCATTAATTTTATCTAAAGAAAGGAGAAAGAAAGACGAAAATGGTCCTTCCTCATCATCACCATAAAGCCCTTTTGTGTGTGCATGTATGTGTTTTTTTTTTTTTTTTGTTTGGTGGTGGTGATTGGGGGGGAAGGGGGTTCCTCTCTCTCTAGCTTGACATAACAAGCGATTTTTCTGGTGATTAGCAAGTATGTCCCCACAATGCATAAACCCTGTAACAACCATTTGAGCCCTTCAATAGCTGGTCATAACTCATTAGCCTCGGCTCAGGAATGTTTGCAGATTGTCTTGTCTTGTTTTTTAATTACATAATTTTGTTTTTCTTAGCTTCTCAAATGAGTCTGATTCATTCTATATGCAGGGGCAGTTTTGAGGATTTTCTAAATAATGTGTTTCCAATTGTTTAATATTATTTGTAACGGTGGTTTTGTTTTTTTTATAGAAGATCCATCCTAGAGGTTGGGTTGTTGTAATTAATGGTATGAGAGATGAGGGAGAGCTCCACATTCATGGGCTTTCAAAATGCATCTTTGGAAGATGTTCTGATAAGAACTACCTATAAAAAAAGATGTTCTAATAGAACCTTGGAAATTTTCCTTGGACCTATAAGTCTTCTGAACTGCCCATAAGTTCAGTGAGTATGTGGACGAACTTCATATTGTATTCGATATTTAATTTTACTGCTTTAATAAGGCTTTGTGTGTCCGTCAAGACCCACGTGAACACAAGTCGAGGCTAAATGCTCTTGTCCAGTTCATTAGGCATTTTTATGTAATACTATTTATAATTGATCAGCATCTTTCTAACCCTCTAGCTTGTATTTGTGACAGGGATGTGGTTTCTGGACTTGTCCATTTGCATGAATTGGGAATAATTCATCGGGACTTAAAGCCTCACAATGTGTTGATAATCAAGGAAAGATCTTTCTAAGGTAGACACTACCAATGAGCCTCACAAGGTGTTGGCCAATCGTCAGAAAGCTTTGCACATAAAGATCTTTCCTTGATTATCAACACATTGTGAGGCTTTAAGTCCCGATGAATTATTCCCAATTCATGCAAATGCACAAGTCCAGAAACCACATCACTGTCACAAATACAAGCTAGAGGGTTAGAAAGATGCTGATCAATTATGAATAGTATTACATAAAAATGCCTAATGAACTGGACAAGAGCATTTAGCCTCCACTTGTGTTCACGTGGGTCTTGATGGACACACAAAGCCTTATTAAAGCAGTAAAATTAAATATCGAATACAATATGAAGTTCGTCCACATACTCACTGAACTTATGGGCAGTTCAGAAGACTTATAGGTCCAAGGAAAATTTCCAAGGTTCTATCAGAACTTCTTTTTTCATAGGTAGTTCTTATCAAAACATCTTCCAAAGATGCATTTTGAAAGCCCATGAATGTGGAGCTCTCCCTCATCTCTCATACCATTAATTACAACAACCCAACCTCTAGGATGGATCTTCTATAAAAAAAACAAAACCACCGTTACAAATAATATTAAACAATTGGAAACACATTATTTAGAAAATCCTCAAAACTGCCCCTGCATATAGAATGAATCAGACTCATTTGAGAAGCTAAGAAAAACAAAATTATGTAATTAAAAAACAAGACAAGACAATCTGCAAACATTCCTGAGCCGAGGCTAATGAGTTATGACCAGCTATTGAAGGGCTCAAATGGTTGTTACAGGGTTTATGCATTGTGGGGACATACTTGCTAATCACCAGAAAAATCGCTTGTTATGTCAAGCTAGAGAGAGAGGAACCCCCCTTCCCCCCCAATCACCACCACCAAACAAAAAATAAAAAAAAACACATACATGCACACGCAAAAGGGCTTTATGGTGATGATGAGGAAGGACCATTTTCGTCTTTCTTTCTCCTTTGGATAAAATTAATGAATTATTATCATATGAAAACAATAGACGGTCTCATATACACCAACAAATTATAACAATCTAATGTTCTTGTGTCAATAAGACTTCTAACCAACCTCATCAGCTTTAATAATGGAGGTGATGGATGTCCATTTGCTTTCCACAAATTAAGATCTGGAAAAATATTCTTCACTGACTCCAAGCGAGCTTTATACTCAATCATAGCTCTCATAGCTCTGTCCTTGTAGAACACTTGGTTCAGTGAACAATCTGAGTAAATCTGGATCAAATTATCCAAGTTGCAAGTACAACGCTGGAGAGAGAGATAAACAAAATCTTGATCATACTCCACTCCATACCATCGAACAATGTTTGGATGCTGGTCAGATGCAATGAGATTCTGAATTTCTTTAAAAGCCACATCATTATGAGCCAGGACAAGACGTTTCACAGCTACTGGTCGACCTTCATAGATTCTCTCAAGCACAATGGTACCATTGCTTCCCTTAGCAATTTCTGTGTTTGATACAAATAGTTTACCTATCCTACGTCCATTAGTGCCACCATCTACAAGTTTATTAAGGCGCAATGTGTTGATAATCAAGGCTCATTGGTAGTGTCTATAAGCCTCACTTGTGCACTTTCGTCCTATTAGTCTCATTGGTAGTGTCTATAAGCTTCTTTCTAAGGTGTTGGCCAATCGTCTAAGAGGAGTGCTTGATCATATTATTTCGGAATCTCAAAATTCTTTTATAGGTGGTAGGAAGATTCTGGATTCGGTTCTAATTGCAAATGAATGTTTGGATAGCCGGCTTAAGAGTCGCCTTCCTGGTATTATTTGTAAATTAGACATCGAAAAGGCTTATGACCATGTTCATTGGGGTAGCCTGCTGTACCTTTTGAGGAGGATGGGTTTTGGGGATAAATGGTGTCAATGGATTGAAGCTTGCATTTCCTCGGTCCAGTTCTTCGTTCTGGTAAATGGTTCTCCGAAGGGATTCTTTAGTAGCTCAAGGGGTATTAGGCAAGGGGATCCCCTTTCCCCGTTGCTGTTCCTCTTGATTATGGAGGTTTTGAGTCGGATGCTGAGGAAGGTGGAGGTGGCAGGCTTGATTTGGGGTTTCAGTGCAGGGGGTAATGCTACTGAAGGTCTTCGCATATCTCATCTTCTTTTTGCTGATGACACTATCCTTTTTTGTGATGTAGACTTGGATCAGTTGTCATACATTCGGATGGTCCTTTCTTGTTTTGAGGCGGTTACGGGCCTTCTAGTGAACACGTCTAAGAGTGAGATGGTCCCGGTTAGTGAGGTTGGTAACATTGCAATGCTGGCAGATTCTCTTGATTGTTGGGTTGGCTCGCTCCCTTTAGCTTATCTTGGTATGCCCCTGGGGGTCTCCTACAAGGCAGTGTTAGTTTAGGACCCTATTCTTGAGAAGATGGAGAAAAGGTTAATAGGTTGGAAAAAGCTGTATTTATCTAAAGGGGGTCATCTAACCCTCTTTAAGAGTACGCTTTCTAGTCTCCCTACATACTTCATTTCCTTATTTACAATTCCTGTTAGTGTGGCTCAGAGGATTGAAAAGCTGCAAAGGAACTTTCTATGGGGGGGGATGGGTGAGGAGTTTAAGCACCACTTAGTGGGTTGGGATACGGTGTGTACTCCAAAGGAGAAAGGTGGGTTGGGGGTAAGGAGCATGACTTTGTTCAATAAAGCTCTATTGGGGAAATGGTTATGGAGATTTGGTTTGGAGGAGCACCATCTTTGGCGGCGTGTTTTGGTTGCGAAGTATGGTGTGGATTTAGGTGGATGGCGTACCTCCTGTAATAGAGGCCCTTATGGTTGTGGTGTGTGGAAAGACATTATGCTTGGATTGAATGAGTTTTTTCAGCATATTGAGTTTGTGGTGGGTTTGGGGAATAGGATTCGTTTTTGGCAAGATACGTGGTGTGGGGATCGGGCTTTGATGGATCGATTCCCGACTCTATATGTTTGTTCATTTCATCGGGAGGTGACTATTGATTCTATTTTGATGAGACCAGCTGCGGGGGGCCCTTGTGAGTGGAATATCAGCTTTATTCGTGACTTTAATGATTGGGAAATTGATCTTGTGGTGGAATTCTTTCAACTCTTAACCTCTAATACTCCTAACAATGTGGGGCCGGATGGGTTGCGTTGGAAGGGTAGTAAGGTCTTTGCTTCTTGTTCTTTTTATCATGTGTTGAATGATAAGCATGGGGAGCATGGGGTGCTGTTCCCTTGGAAAGGCATTTGGGCGGTTAAAGCCTCTCCTCGGGTTTCTTTCTTCATTTGGACAGCAACATGGGGGAGGATCCTTACTTGTGACAATCTTATGCGGAGAGGATACACAATGGTGAATCGTTGTTGTTTGTGTTGTTCCAATGGGGAGACAGTTGACCATCTTCTTCTCCACTGTCCAATTTCGCATGTGCTATGGACCTTTCTATTCCGTTCATTCCATGTTAGTTGGGTTATTCCGCGGAATGTGAAGGATTTATTATTGGGGTGGCATAATTGGTTGGGGAAACACCACTCGGATATCTGGAATCTGGCTCCTCATTGCCATATGTGGAGTATTTGGATGGAGCGTAATAGTAGAACTTTTGAAGACCTGCTGTGCTCTACAGATCAGCTCATTGAGAAATTTGCTACTTCCTTGTTTAGTTGGTCGAGGGTGTGGGGTTTTTCTACAGCTAGCAGCGTTGCTGATTTTGTTGTTTCTTTACATTCTGTTTCTGTTTCCTCATCTATCTTGTAACTGTTGGCCTTTGAGTGCATATTTTGTGCACACATTGGTTCTTTTTTAATATAATCTCTTTTACCTATAAAAAAAAAAATGTGCAAAGCTTTCTGACATGGGCATTAGCAAGCGCCTTGTTGGGGATATGTCTTCTTTGGGTGATCATGTTACTGGCAAGCACTCTCACCTAGTTATTCTGTGGACTGTTTGCACCCTTCATCTACAACATTTAGTAAATGCAATGCTAATGTCAGCTATCATGTAATTAGTTTTCTCGATATGTCCTTTTCCTAACCATCCCATTGGTTTATCTTTTTCCTGTGGTCTATGAGGGCCTAAAATTTAAATTTAAGTTGTGAATATTGCTAAAGAACTGGCTGATCTGGAGCAATGTATCACTGACTCCTTAATGTGCATTGTGTATTATTATATTCTAGTTATCAATATGTAAAGTCTGTACCATTGTTCATTTGTTTTGCTTGGTATTTAATGACTTATTGCAGGTTGTGGCAGTTCTGGTTGGCAAGCACCAGAACAGCTTCTTCATGGACGTCAAACATGCGCTGTAGATTTGTTTAGTTTGGGTTGTGTCCTCTTTTTCTGCATCACTGGAGGTTGACATCCATTTGGTGATAGTCTTGAACGTGATATTAATATTGTGAAGAACCAAATGGGCCTCTCTTTGGTGGAACATATCCCTGAAGTTGTGCATCTTATTTCTCGTTTATTGAACCTAGACCCTGAATTAAGGTATTACTTTCCTTCAATATGAGTTCCTGGCAATATCTTATTTGATAGGCAATAATGCTTTTCTACCATACAATGAATTTTCAGCCTGCTAGATGTTGAATCATTTTTAACCATTCTAGCTATTAAAATTTTGTTCTTCTACAAAGAGTATACCATTTGACTGAACCTACTGGTCATTGGGTAAGGCAGCACTTGGATTAAAAAGGAAGAGTTCATTTTGTTTCCGATAGCATTTGAAGGCACAAAAGCAGAACCAACAATTCCAACTATTTCTGGTTTAGTTTATAGCTTGAAGTATGGACACATTATGATTAGTGTTGACCTCTAGTCAACCTTTTATAGATTTGTGCCAAAGTTTCTATGAGGCTTGCTGTCAGGAGGGTGGTCTGACCATGGATTGATCACTTTGCAACTGATATTAAAAAAATTTAAATGATGTTCTTTGATGGCAATTTATGAGTTGCCAGAGATGATTTTATACTTCTGAGAAAAATTTGTAGTTTTTAATGAAACATTCATCACAATGAATCTGTCAGTAGTTGACTCTACCATGCACTAATTGGTACATACGTATGGTGATTTACACTCTCATTTGAGCTTGCAGCACTTTCAGTTATGTTTCCTTTTGTAATATATTCATTGACGAAGTTCCTCTGATTTGCTTTCAGGCCAAAGGCATTGGAGGTGTTGCACCATCCTCTATTCTGGACTTCTGAGATGAGATTGTCATTTCTTCGGGACACTAGTGACAGGGTAGAATTGGAAGATAGGGAGACTGATTCTGATCTCTTGAAAGCGTTAGAAAGTATCGGACAGGTGGTTTTGGGTGGGAAATGGGATGAAAAGATGGAGCCTGCATTTATCACTAACCTTGGCCATTATAGGCGGTACAAATTTGACAGTGTTCGAGACTTATTGCGTGTCATACGAAACAAGTTGAACCATTATAGAGAACTTCCCAAACAAATTCAGGTATCTTTCTTGGGCCAGGAGAAGTGAAAGATTTCATGGATGCATGAGTAGCAATTGTTTCGTAGAACTAAGCAGCTTTACTAATAACTTATTTTGATCTGATATGATCCATATATAAAATGGATTGGAAAATTCTAGCATGACCCTTCAAGACAACTATCAACCTAAGATCTAAAGCCATATACATGTATGGTGGTGCATAAAAAAGTCATACCTAGTTCACAAGGCTCCCGTTTCTGCGGTGTCTAAAAGAGGTTGTTGGTAGGGCAACCTTACCCCCCAATTTTGGATAGGCTGATTCTCGAACTTGAACTCACGACTCATCACTTGAGTGGAGGCTGATTCTCATGTATTATAGAACAAAATGGTGCGATAATGGACCCATGGAAGTTCAACCTGAATTTGGTCAGTTTATGAGTGAACTTGTACGGTCAACCTGAGCCAAAATCTTCTCCTTGAATGGATCAAGAGCCTAACTACTCTTCTAGGAAGGATTGGGCGGTTTGATAGTCGACTTTGAAATTGCCATTGTTAGGCTCTTCGGCCTCACTAAGAAACATTTTAGCCTTAGTTACTTAGACTGTTGACAGATTTATTATTATACTAGCTTTCAAATAGTTCATAAATTGTAGGAGTAGTTTTCAATGTGATCTCCTTGATGCCTTTTAGTACGTAACCCTGCCTTCTTAGAGGAGATCCATATCTCTAATTGTTCTTGTTGGTGACCTTGTTGACCCATCTCTCTGTGATAGAAAACATCCTTGTGGGGGAGATAAATTATTTGTGTTGAAAATAAAAAAATGATATCATACTTAATTACTTAATTGTAAACACTATGCTGTTACTACTCCAAACAAGCTTGTTTACCATTAGTGACATTGGTAATGATTGGATACCTTTGGGCCATTTAATTTAGTTAGTTTAGGAATTTTTTTTTGTACACATGTATAGTTGTATTCATTTCCAATTTTGGTGGCAATTTCAGGTGCTTGTAGGACCAGTTCCTGAGGGTTATGATAGCTACTTTGCAATTCGATTCACAAGACTCTTCATTGAAGTATACAAGGTTGTTTACAGACACTGTATGGAAGAGGAATGCTTTCAAAGGTACTTCAAAAGCAATGTTGATTAGCTCTTTAGGCTCTTTCTGATTGCTTAGCAACCATCTATGGCTTTGGTTGTATATGTTATTATCCATATTCCGTTAACTATCATACACAGGTTGTTTACAATTGTAAATGTAGCTGTAATATAATAATGTATAAATGTACCATCAATCAATTTGATTAATTGCATTACTTACCAAAAACAAAAAATTGTTGCTGCAGTAGGCCTAAAAATCAAGCCACTACAGACAAATGGATTGCTTGTTATGTTATTATTATAGTTCTTTTTCAAGTTTTTGGCTGAGGGTTTTTTTTTATTTTTATTTTTTAATTAGGTTATTAGATCTAGGGAGGAAAAAAAAAAAACAAAAGAAACAAAGAGAAATATGTGTTAAGTATTGAAAATTAATTAAGTTTATTTGAAATTACATTTGATTAATTTATGGAGATGTGAATGTGGTATACCACTGAAGATCAGAAAATCTGACATCTTTCGCTTCAGATTGTAGAATTGAAAATAAACAATTCAGGTCTGTTTACATTTTCATAATAGCCTGTGATGTATAAGTTGCAAAGCTTCAATTTTGGAAATTTACAGTCAGTACGAGCAGAGAAATCAAATTCTTGCTAGAGGTAGGTTCAATCGGTCTAAATAACGAGTGTGGTTGAGTGCTTAGAGCGGTTAGTGTTTGTGCGACATGGAGCCAAGCAGTGAAGCTGTAGTTTGCGTGCAGCGCTTTTAAGTAGGCATGGGGAGAGAGTGAGAGTTAGTAGAGAGGGAGAGAGACAGATAGAGAGAGTAGTGGTTACAAAAGCTCTAGATTTTTCAAGTATGCAAGCAGCAATTGATACTACATTTCAGGTCATCGTTAACACAAATTTGTACACCTAAATTTGTATGCATTCCTACGTGACCTCAGTTACAAAAGCAGATGCATAGAGGAGGAATGCAGACACATGATTATATAACCCACGTATACATGCAATAAAAGTTGCGAAGGCAGACTTTGGAAGGGATTTTGAGGTTTATAAGTAATGTGTCAGATACACTAATACAAGTCTATTTATGCTTCTTCACCTTTATCCAAACTTTTACTTGAACATGATTTAGTATACCTTTTCTTAGAACCATTTGTTGATTCATCTTCACCTACAGATCTATTTGAGGCCTTCTCCATTTGCCTTCTCTTGGAGCGGTTTTTGACATCCACTTCCTTTTCGTCAACAAATGTAAGAAATGTCTGAATACGTTTGGATCCTGAGCTTGAACCAGAAGACTCAACGTCATCTGAGTAGTGCCTGCTAAACTGGCGGACCATCATGATTAAGTATACAAGGAGAGCAAGCAAGCAAGCAAATCCACATATGGCAAAAAGTCCCCAAAAGCTTTTAAGCTGAAGCCGATCCACTTCGAACGTTGTGCTTTGTGAAGTGCAAGCACTACTCATAAGCCATTTGTCATGGATTCTTTGGAGGTCTCCATTCTCTGACAGTTTTAAAATGGCAGTTGACATGTCAATTGCTAAAGGCGAGTCACGTGGGAAGGCCTGATGAGACATGAAAAATAAAACCAAGTTATTATAAACCAACAACTACGAGAAGAAAGAATCTCATTGTTTTGGATAGTTTTTTTTTTTTGAAAAGATTGTTTTGGATTAGTTAATGATGCTAGGCATGTTAACCTGGGGTAAGAATATACAGAGATTATGTTCAAATAACTCAGACTCCACATGTTCGGATTTCAGGTACTAGTAGTGTTAGAGCAAATTTTGAAGATTGTCACAATCTATTAGGACAATTCAAAAATAGTATCCTCCAACATTCCTCTTTCTGCAATGAAAATAATGAATTGATAAATCACTTTAATATTAAGTTTACTTGAATTCATTCATTTTGTAAACCAGTTCAGTATAATCCAGGGCCATCTAAATTTCATTCTTTCACTAAAGGCTGGTATATTGGACAACTGTAGAAGACATTAAAGAGAGAAGATAGATTAATATTATCAATGTTATTATTAAGTAGTTTTAAGTGTCCACAATAACACGACATGAATTCCAGAAGCAAGTATTACAGGGACGTATAGTGTCATTGATAAAGAGATACTTACAAATCCCCATCCGGCTTTGGTGAACTCTTGACCTACAGTACTGAATTCACATCGGGTTGAGAGAGAGGTCTACATATGCACGTTCATCAACAACTGCAACAACACCACCTCCCTGGGGACCGTCTTTTAAGGCTTTAGCATAATCTTCTGGCGTGTTAAGAGGAAAAAGTCTAGACTCATGAATGCCGAGTTCCCTAACTAAATAATTTTGGGCATGTGAACCTTGTTGGTAGCCAATTGGATCCTTGCTGCTAATTAGAGTTTCAATGCCTTTAATTGAAGAAGAAAGCTGTTGCACTGTAAGGATTGAGGTCAAACTTGCAGTGTAGCTTGAGTTGATTATAAGAACGACAAATAGCCATATTATTAGAACTACACGACCAAGGGTGCTGATTGTATTTTCCTCTACAGAACAGAAAAAAGGGTTAACTTGTTAAGCTAAACACAAGCTACCACTAGTACCTATGGCTATTATAAAATACAACAAAATAAGAGCCAACACTTACTATGGGCAAAGAACAAAGTTGAAAGGCTAAACCTGCAGAATCAAAGCAGAGATGTAGGTGAATGGACTTTGGAGGATTATAATAAGAAGATGCAATTTAAACATGATTAATTCACCATATAGACATTATGTAAGAAAAAAAGAAATTTCCAACATGAAACAATCTTGATGCAATTTTCAACTACACTCAAGTGTTTCGTATTTGTGTGATCAATTCCTAACAGATTACCATTTCATATCTATGAATTCTTTGTTCTCTATAGCAAAGGAGAGTAAAGAGGGGTTTTTGCTTTCCCTAAGTCAGAAAGATCAGAGTCATTTGCAATGTCACAATATTATGTTAACAAAGAAGAAACGGAAAAAAGAACTTTAAAGAAAATTAATGTTGATATGCTTACACTAATCAAGTGGTAAAACTAGTAGGAAGAAACTTATCTTGATGGATTTTCACTAAGCAAAGAGTAACAAAAAGTATTATGCAGTTATCATAGGACGTGAAATGTCTAAGTGCTCACCATAGAATAGTGACAACTTGTTTTTTTGGGGGACCCCGGAATTCATCATTTATTCTATGCTCCAAAATCCAAACAACTGCTCCCACAATGAGGAAAAAGATAGCTGTGACACCCCACATCATTGGAGTGAATGGCCTTAAAAATGCCCAAGCACTGGAATTCAACCTCCTAACTTTAGCCACAACTACTAGCCCAGACTCGACATATGGTTGTGTAAAATCCACGATTCTTGTTCGGTTAGTGATGATTGCGATGTCACCTACTGCTGCATCATAGACCTATATGGAAGTAGAAAACCTGAGAATCAGAAAATTAATGAAAACTTCACAAAGTTCTAAAACAATTTTTTTGTCAATAGTACTTACGCCTGTTGTGATCAAATGCACAAGCTCAATGCTACTTGGGTTATTACTACCATCCCTAAACGGAATTAATTTACATGGGACAGCATATGGCAACAAGTTCAATGCAGCAGTAAATACATCAATGCAATATCCTTTGAACATGTCAGTGCCTTCTACTTGTGAGACAAATTCACGATAACTAACTCAATTTGGGACTCCAATTTTCAATTGCCTTCCGTTGTTTGGGAAAACCCACCCACGAGGACGCTGTGTTGTTTGTCCAAGCCAAATTACGCTATATAGTCTTTGATTTGCACTGGAACGATTAGGTGGCTTTGTGTAAAGCATTTCTGGAGGCAAGACTAATAACCCAGAATAATTAGACCAATACCCAATCCTCCTAAAACTTGTGCAATGACATTGAAGACTTCAAATGCAGGATAAATGAAGTCCCTATCTGGAGTAAACTTGATTGGTCCTGTTACACCAGTCATATTAACCTGTAAAATGCTATTAAGCAACAAATTCCCTCCATCAAAGATGCTCATAGCATCAAGGTTCAAACTCCCTCCATGTAGCTCGCTTAACCTTGAATCATTCAAGAATGAGATAATTCCCCCCTGATTGAAAAATGCATCAATTGCATGAGCAAGCAGCCAAACAGTATCATACGCATCAATTTCTGGATAGTCTACCTTTGAAAATATTGATACACAATTTTACATTAATAAAACTCAGCAACAATCCCAAAAGCACCAAATTGTTTCAGTTTCCCTATTGTTTGAGTGAAGATTGTGTTATACATTTGTTATTTCAATGCTTCAACATATCAAGCTTTACATTAAATAGTCACTACTATACCATTATTTATAACTTCTAATTGAATAAATCTCAAATACTTTTATAGTGCTACAAATAATATGTGCAATTCTTTCTTAAGGGCATGGTAAACCTGATGGTGGACTCTACAACCTTAATGCTAAGAAGTTGGGAGAGTAGAATTGAAAATGAGGCAGGGATTGCAAACCTTAAAATTGATGAGGATTTGAGAAGCTTATCGGTAGATATAATATCAAGAGCCTGTTTTGGAAGCAACTATTCCCAAGGGGAAGAAATCTATAATCTATTATATAAACTAAAAGCTGAAGCTGAGAGAAAAGTTTTTAGCTTCCTCATAATTTGCCACATCAGACTTGCTCTTTCCTTATAATTTCATATCATCAATTTCTCTTCCCTCAATTTTATTCTCTCTCTTTCTATCCTTACCATCCACGTTTAATTCCTCCTAACGTAACTGCTCCCCCTCCCTCTCTTTCTATCTTTTCAACTTCTTCTCATCCAGTTACAACTCAATAATCTCTTCGAATCCTTCAGTTTCCAAACCCTTTCTCTCCCTTATCTCTCTTCTTCACCTCACTTTATGGCATGATTAATGAGATGTTTTATTTTTGGAATTCAAAAAGGAAATTGAGACTTTATAAACACGTTGAATATAGAAATACATAGGGGAATAATTCGTTAGTATTTAAGGTATATAATGGGACCAAAATAAAGAGGGGTGAAGTGAAACTCATGAGCTGGATGTTTTATAATTGGAAGTCAAAAAGGAAATTGAGACTCATTCGTTCAGTTCCACTACTTTGTATTTGATAAAAAAAAAAAAAAATTGTAGATAAAATCCTTCTCATCTAAATTACTTTATAAACACGTTGAATATAGACATAAATAGAGGGAATAATTGATTAGTATTTAATGTAGATAATGGGACCAAAATGAGTCAATTTCTATTGTTGAATTCCAAAATTAAAAGATCCCATTATTCATGCAATAAATATCATTTTCCATAATTGCTAATCGTTACATTTTTTGGTGAATAACTAAACGTTATATAGCTGCAATTATATAGATATTAATGTTTCCAACGTTATATTGTATATAGATAAAACATAAATGTTGAATGTATCTATATTGCATAGAGTTTTTCATATATATAGGGCTGTCTTCCCAAACCAAAAATTGCAACAGCAGATTGCACCATATAGGTTCTATGCGAGGAGAAGAAGCAAGCTTACGAATCTGCCCTTTCCAATATAACATTCATTGCCAAGCATAGTTCTTTGGCAAAGACCGAATTTCATGTTCATAACTTTTAATTAACTTTATTTTCCTTTTCCTTTCCTATTTTTGATTTCCATGGATGTACTCTAATTTTCCATTGAAATGGTTACAAATGGTTCTGTTCAAATATCTTATGACTTTTTTTTTTTTTTTTTTTTTTTTTTTCATATGTTGCTTTAAAGGTTAGCAATAATGAGAGGAACTAGAAGAAATGAGATATGGAGCTGGACGTGGACATCATGAGACATCTCTTCAAAGCATGTATAAATATTTTTTATTATTATTTATTTATCATCTTTTTAATGGTTAAAATTGTAAATCCAGTTTGTTAGGTACTTAGGTTCAATTAACTCCAAATCCTTAATAAATTAATATCAACTTATCATGTAGAACAATCTTTGTAATTGATATGTATTTTTCTTTTTCTTTTTTATATTAAAAAAAAGTGCATCAAAAGAGTGAGATGTATGAATAGATTTGTTGACTGTTTTGTGTGTGTGTGTGTGTGTGTTTTTTGATGAGATGAGAATGAGAATGAATGCATTGGAGGCTCATATCTTTTGACTGCAAAAACCCACTCAATATTTGGTTCAGTAGTAACTGGTTATTTCAAATAATTGTGAGCAACTTGAATATACCATTAATTCACATGTTAAATCCACCTCAACCATTTTTGTCTTGGAGACTTAATTTAGTGATCCTTCAGGATGTCTTGCCATTAGCCAAAAGTATAGGCATTTTCACTTTCTTATCCTTTAGTCTGTTTTAGGCAAACTTTTTATTACCTTAACAATTTTGATGTGTAAGCTTATATTAAGTGTCCTGTTTTCGGTTTAGTACTATGTTCCTTTAACTACTTAACAATATGACACATGAAGCAGAACATAAACAATTTGTAATGAATGTGGTTTATTCGTGTAGTAAATGTTATGGAGTGTATTAAAGACTCAGATACACTATCTTGCTATGAACCTTTTACTTTTATATGATCTTTCTGTATCTTGATGGTGACTGTTTATGTGTAGGTTGGTGTTATTGTCCCACGAAGTTCTTGATTCTATATATATATATATATATATGAAAACAATCGTTGGTTTAATCATGGTCTAGATTTAATTGTGAATTCGGTTTGCTTTGTATTAATACATGAAGAGATGGGGTTCTGAATTTTCACCTTTTAGAGCCCACATGTGTCTTTATTCTGGAAATGTTATTTGTAACCATTCATTTCTCAGAATCTTTTGAAAGGAAAGAGAGAATAAATTTGTTATTTTTCTTGGGTGGTGCTTAATAATGATATGATTAAAGCAATCTCTAAAACAAAAAAAAAAAATAAAAATATTCAAGAGAAAAATAAAAATAACACAATATTTTTTTAGAGTTTATATTGTAAGTTTTCCATGCATCGCATGGGTTTGCAACTAGTATAAACTAAAAGCTGAAGCTGAGAGAAAATTTTTTGGCATCTTCATAACCTGCCACATCAGATTTGCTCTTTCCTTAAAATTCCATATCCTCATTTGCTCTCACCTCAATTTTATTCTCTCTCTACCCTTATCATCCACATTTAATTCCTCCTACTGTAACTGCTCCTCCTCCCTCTCTTCCTACTCTTTCAACTTCTTCTCTTCCAGTCAAAACCCAATAATCTCTTCGAATACTTCAGTTTCCAAACCCTTTCTCTCCCTTATCTCTCTTCTTCAATGGCTTAACCTTTCCTATCCTACCTTGCTGTTACATTTTCTATTTTCTTCAATGAAAGATATTGTAACGGTTCACTTTGTGATTACCCCAAATCCCATTGGTCTTTATCTATTTATGTTCTCCCTCACTCTACCCTTCCTTCCCCAAGTGATGCTAATCTGCTTGGAACTTTCTATCTTTTTCTCATAGGCTCACAGTTGCTTTTCCCGACCTCTGTTCAACCCAATCAGAGCGTGATTTAGTTATTTTGATTTCACCTTCTAATTCAGGTTTGCTTATTTTGTATTCTTTGAATCTTTGATTTGTTTATCTCTCTGCCAATGAGTAAATTTTTGTAATCCCAAGTCTCAACAAAATCACCCCTCTATCTCATAAAAATGTTACATGATACATGCATGCAAATTGTTTGATAAAATACTTGAGAGCTTTGTTTAGTTTATAGAATTTGATTTTGTACAATGTTCTTTTTATTGATCTAATAAGTGAACATTTATGCTTTTTCCTACAGGATATATGTGGTCTGCCCAGGGCCAATAAAGTGGTTTTCTTCCTTCTGCAAGTTTGTATCAAATAGGCATTCAGTCAATTACGGTGCATATAGGGAAAGGAGCTTTGGCCATGGGATTCCTGAGGTACTCCTCTCTCTCACTCTCTCACACACAAACACATATTTAAAATATTCCAAATTTAATCTTCTACATTTAGATCTAGACACAAATGCTTCACTAAAAGCCTTCCTTTTACGGTTGCACTGGATCTTAGATGTCAACAAAAGAATATATTCTTTAAAAATTAACATAGTCCTGATTATTGGGATGTAGGTGAGAAATGAGACTCATGCTTTGTGGACTTGGCACCATAATCAGGATATGTACAGCCTTGCTAGAGATCAAATGTACATTTTAAGGCAGCCAGATATGTGTCCAGTTGAATCAGAGGTATATGAACTTTGGTAAAAAGGAATATGGGCGCATCAATGGGAAATGGCATTATCTTGATCCCAATAATCAATTTTATGAAATCATACACCTTGAACATCTTTAAGCTGGAACCAAAGAGCCACTAGAAACCCAATGAGATACAAAAGAGATGACCTCATAGGCATTTGGTCACATTTTGTAAATATATTAATTAAACATATTTTGAAAGTGATCTTTTGAAATTTTCACACCACCATTTCACATCATTATTTCACACTACTTAAAATGTGGACAATGTTGTCCGCATTTGAGTGATGTAAGGTGTAGATGGTGTGAAAGAATATTTTCCCTTACTCATTATATGGAAATTGCACATGGAAAAAAGTAACCCAAGAACAAAACAAAGTTGTAGTTAGGAATAACATGATCACTAATCTATGAAACTTAAATTAAATAAACGACATGCCCACTTTACATATTCTAGCTATGTGTTTGTTTTTTGGATGAATGTTTTTATGGGCTAAACCAAAACACATTTGGAATTAAATGAATATGAATTTTATTCATTACGGGACTTGGCTGCTGTTTGGGATTTTTTGTGTTGTCAAAGAAATGATAATTTTGCTACTTTAAATGGTTTTGCTAATTTATGAGGTTGGTGTTACCAAGATTTTCTATAGTCTCAGTTTTTTGCATTTTATTATAGTGATGAAGCTATTGAGGTGCATAGTGGTTTCTACAAAACTTACGTGCAAAGTTGTGAAGTTGTGGTGTTTACTGATACATTTGACAGCTGAGATGTTTAGGATTGTAATGTTAGAAGTGGTAGATGGATAAGTTGTTGCAACTATGACAGTGAAATCTCTGTTTATAGGTTGACCAATTATGATGGCTGTTTCAAGATTAATCCAAACTTGCAGTCCAATTATAGGAGAAGCAAAAGGAATTCATTGGGGCATCAATGTTTTGATGCTTACTAACATATGTTTGGTATAATAGTCTAGGTTATTATAACTGCAGAGTTTACAAGTTGCATTAAATGTACCAGTAAAGCTGTCAATGCTCTATTGAAATTCAATTTTTTTTTTTACATACATGTTTCTCTTTATTGTCTATTGGATAGACTACATCCTTGTGGGATTGTTAAGAATTGCAATTTTTAAGGTTGCTTAAGATGGGATTATATTTATGTATTTTGTATTGTTGTAACTTTGTTACTTTTTCTTCTACTCATGAACAAATTTACATTGCTTCAATGTTAATGATTCGTCTTCATGTATATACATGGTATTTTAACTGTTACATGAATTTAAAATCAAGCAACCTATTATGAGTGATTCACTATAGGTGCTCATGTCAAACTGAAAAGAGCCCAAAGCTTTAAGTGCCAATGGAAGCCTGCTAACATAATATATTACTTCCATTGAGGCCTTTGCCTACTTTTCATTAGGATGATATTTCTAATTAAATGCGTGCCAACTCATGTGCTAAAGAGACTCATGGTAATCTTATTTATAGCATGCTCTCTCAAATATTATATAGCACATAATAAGTATTATAGATGAATCATATATAAGATAATTTCTTATAAAATATTTCAAAAGGAACTGCGCATCGCGCGGGACATCGACTAGTATAAATTAAAACTCGAAGCAGAGAGAAAAAGTTTTCCCTCCTCCAAACACCACCACGTCATAATCCTTGCACCCACACACGTCCATGTCATCCTTCATTCTATTTAATTTCATTCTTACCTCTATTTAAGTCATTATCTCTCATATTTAACTTTCTCTCTCACACGTCTTTAGCCACCCACTCTCCCTCAAACGGCTTGGTTTTAACGTTCACCTCTTCATCTACCCATGGCTGTTCCTCTACCTCACCTTTTCATCTACCACTCTATCTGCATCTTACCTCTTGAACTCCCTCACCTCTTCATCTCCTATAACCTATATACTAAATTAATAGCTGAATCTTCATATTTATTACAGTGCTTAATACTTTGCCGGACCATTAAATCTAGCCTCTCTTCATCTCTCTTTTGAATCTTCCTGTTATCTCTATATATTGATTTCTAATTGTTGTCTCTCCAGAATTGCAAAGCCCCCTCTAAGGTTAGTTTTCCCTTTTCTTTTTCAATATTTTTCGGGTTTTTCATTTGGAATTTTGATGTGATCATAATTTGGTGCCCTGCTGGTGCTATGATGATTTTGGTACTCTAGGTGTCTTCGATTTTGTATGCTATGCAGTTTTTATTCAGGCTTTACAATTTAAATTTCACGCTTCGAGGGGTGTAATGGAATTGTTTATGGATTTCTCAAATGGGAATACAATCAGATTTTGATTGTTCCTACTAGGTATGCTATGTACTGTTCCTTCGGCGTATTTCTTTGTTTTACAATTTTAATTTCACATGGAATTGTTTATGGAATGCTCAAATGAGAATATAATCAGATTTTGATTTGATTAAAAAAAAATTTGTTCCTTATATACTAGGTATGCTCTATACTATTCCTTACATCAATTTATTTCTTTATTTCATCTTCTATATAAACATCAATCTGTATGCAGGCGTTAGATTAGATTGTGGTTGCATATAGAGATTTGTCAGAGATTATGGAGGACGAGTTTTCAGAACCTCCAATGAATTTGAATATTTTTTTTTTCTTTTTAATTTAAGAGTTTGTTTTATTTTGGTGAGTTAATGATTTTTTTCCTTGGGGGTTTGATACCACCCTTGGTAACAATGTTGTTAACGGGTCAAATTATTCTTTCGGTTGAGCAATGGAATCAAGGGAAGTTCCTCAAGGTGCTACTTTGAAAATTTGCATGTGATCTGGTCCCCTTTTCCCCCAATTTGAAATAGATTAACAGATAAATGAATGGATAAACAATAAGTAGAAACTTTGTTGGTTTGCTTTGCTATATTGTTTTGTAAATTATGTAAATTTTTATTGTAAATAGAAACAATTAACAATTTCTGATTTGCTTTGCTATATTGTTTTGTCAAGTGAGTGCTAAACTGTGTTTCTAGACTTAGTCACTCTTTGTAAAGTTTCTCAATACAAGTATTGGAATGTATCAGCCTTACTTAATTTATGCGCAATATATAATTTGATTGAATACAATAGTACTAGATGGATACAACTTCTACAAGAGTACTGCACAAATACAGAGTCTATCCAATCTCCACATCTATCTATATCAATAACTATACAACCAGACTTTGAGCCAAAAAAAAAAACTATACAACCAGACTATTATTCAACAATATCAACACTAGATGTTATCTTGATCAACTAAGGTGCATGTTTATCCTTTGTCTTTATCAGGTTGTATTGTTGAATGTAGATGAGGATTATCCTTAACACTCTTTTTGGTGTTTTGGCTGCTTTTAGTTCAGATTCAATAGTGTTTGGATCTATGGGCTTCTTTCATGCTTTCTTAGGAATTAAACAAAGCTGCATAATTCGTGATGTTTCTTTTGGTGGATTTTAAATGTTTGTGGTTTTGGGAAATGGGTCTGTGAGTAAACGATCTATGGTTGTTTTTGTTCTGTGTATGTGTTTTTTTATTTGCTACACGTGTTCCAATTTTTTGTATTTTCAATTATGAGAGATGGGTGTTAAATGATGTTAATGTTATAGAAGTCTAGCACTGATCATCTTGATTGCCATATGATATTCTATAGAAATTGAACAATCTTAAAGGATAAATACTCATTCACTAAAAGTTAGATGTGAAGCAGGAGACCTAGGGATTCTAGAGGCAAAAGCTTAATATTATCATTTTGTTTCTGTTATAATATCATGTTAATAAAATTATTTTGTTTCTTTGAATTATATTGAGGGTTTTGGATTTGGCTCAATGCAATTAACTAAAGCATAAATATGACATTGGAATCTGTTATCATAAACTATATATGCGAACTGATTTTACTGCATTGGGTTGTAGAATGAGTCAATAAATCTGATAAATTCCTCTCATGGGCCTGTTACTATGCCACTCCAATCCTATGTGGTTTAGTAAGTTACAATAATTATAAGATTTATGAGTTGGCTATTTTGTTTTGACTTTTAAAGGTCTGCTTGCCTTTACAATATCTCTAAGAGTTTAAGCTCTCAACTATTTTTAATAACTATTATTAAAAGGTTATGATTAATGTTCAAGTTAAGTTATTTGGTATATCAATTTGTTAAAAAAAGCCTTTCATCTACCACCTGAAAACTTTCCTATACATCCTATAAATTCAAAACACAAATGAATGATAATATACTACTATTGTTAAAAAAAAATAAAAAAAAATAAAAAATAAAAAAAAATAAAAAAAAAAGAGAGAAAAAAGAAGAAGAGAAGATAATATACTACAAAATGCACACATTTTAACACTACTACATAAAATCATGCACATGAAAAATGAATTACCAGAAGAAATCCTATTCCACATTTTTTGCTACTCTTGGAAAATAATTGTCAAAATACGTACAACTTTTACAAATAATATATATATATATATATATATATATGAAAAGGTTAAAGCTTTTCAATTTCAAAATACAATATGAAAAGGTTGTATCATATGCAACAACATCGATTAAGTCTAGAACAAAGTGATTAGTTTATCCGCGCATTGCGCGGGTCCACGACTAGTATTCTTAAAACTCAATACTCTTCAAAGAATCATGTCCAAGGGAAATGTTGGAGTTCCTGGTTTTAGGTATGGTAACATTTCAGATCCATTTATTATAATAACAATGGCTAGAAGAATATTAACATTAAAAATTTCTGTTTGTCATTTGTGAAAATCTTTAATTGAGTAGTGATCTTCTATCCTTTGTATAAATTGGGAAAACAATATAAGAGAACATCCCTAGGGATGATTATTCCTACTTATAATTGACAAAATTGATGTTATGTATATCTTATAGATTCTTGCCGAGCAAAAATAATAGAGCTATGTGGAAAATCGAAAAAGAGATCAACTCAATGATACTCAAGGTGGTAAAGCAGCGCAATGAAGCATCATATGAGAAGGATCTTTTACAAATGATTCTTGAGGGTGCCAAAAGTTACAATGACTATTATGGCCCATCAACAGATAGTTTTCGCGACAATTTCATTGTGGATAATTGCAAAAACATATACTTTGCTGGTCATGAGACCACTGCCATCACAGCCTCATGGAGCTTGATGTTATTAGCTGCACATCCTGAATGGCAAGCTCGTGCTCGTGCTGAGGTGCTAGAAATATGTGGGGATAGTCCACCAGATGCCAACATGCTCCGAAACATGAAAACGGTATGTATTTTACTTTACAATTTATATTTATAGTTACTGTAATAGTATTATGAGTTTTAGCTATTGCTCTATTTGATTATATCAAGTTATCTTCCAAGAAAACACTCCCACTATATATGAATGCATGTTAATTTAGAATATCCCAGCTAACTAGAGAGAAACAGAATACATTTAGGAGTATTATGATGCTTCTGTACATATCTATATTTGGATGAATGCTTGCTTTGGCACATATGTTAGTTTAATACACACTTATAAATGCAAGATTTCCTCAGAGTTTTCATACCCATTTAGGGTATTGTCTAAGATCTTCAAGGAAAAGTGACTTCTAGTGGCTAGTAACATGATTGAATATTCTTTGTGTGATACTTCCTTTGAGGTTCCAAACTTTTTTTCATTTAATTTCACTCAAAGAACTTAAATTTTGAAACTTCAATGCTTCACAAATTTTGAAACCATGTACTCAACATTGATGAAGCTTATATTTGATGGCAGTTGACAATGGTGATCCAAGAGACATTGCGTCTTTACCCACCTGCAGCTTTTGTGATCAGAGAGGCCTTGGAAAACATAACATTCAAAGACATTATGATCTCAAAAGGTATAAACGTGCAAATTCCAATCCCAATATTACAACGGCACTGTGATTTGTGGGGTTCTGATGCACACAAATTCAATCCGGAAAGATTTGCTCATGGGATTGTTGGGGCTTGCAAGACTCCACAGGCTTATCTGCCATTCGGAGTAGGGTCTCGTGTCTGTGCTGGCCAACACTTTGCCATGACAGAACTGAAGGTGATTTTGTCTCTCATTCTATCCAAGTTTTGCTTCTCACTATCACCGGCATACCGCCATTCCCCTGCATTCAGGTTGGTTATTGTACCTGAACATGGAGTTACTCTCTGTGTGAGGAAAGCTTGACATCTCTTAGCTTTGAGAAAGATGAGTGGACGACAACTATTCACAGTTTTCCTTCTTGTTCCTTTATAGATTTTGTTGATAGTAGTTTGTTCTCTTGATGTTTTTGTTATTGCCTTGTATACTGTTTTTCCCCTTTAATAAAACTTATTAATTAAAAAAAAAAAAAAAAGAAAAAGAAAAAGTTGAGAGAGATTGCAGACTATTTGTACCATGTATTAAAAAAAGAATGTAAGAGCACCTTTGATACACACATTGCACATGCCATTACTATGTAGCAATTTGGAGAACTTTTAATAGTTCCTTGGTTACTTGGTTACATTGTTTCTTACTGATTATAAACATTTGAAGCAATGATGAAGAGCAGTTGGGATGCTGAATTGCAGAAATAGGAGTCATGGTCAAATCCAAATACCAAGCAATTTGCTAGCATACATTATAAGATTAAAATTCAAAATCTTGAATCTTATGAACTGTTTAACAACCAAGATATGCTGGATTTCAACATTGCGTAAACAGAAAAGGAACAGAAATTTTGATCCAATGTACTTAGTCAATTAGTCTACACTCATATTTCTTATAAAACAATCATTGCCTGTGGGCAATGGTGTCATCTTTAATGGCAAGAACAACTCAACAATAAATGAATGAATTATATGAGATCAACCCATTCAAGGAAGTGGAGTATTAAAAAATAAAATTTCATATAGAATGCATGCCCTCGTGCAAGGAGATGCCATAGACCTCTAGTACTAACGAGAGATGATTGCATGAGAGAAGAGAGAAGAGAGAGCTTACCGAAGAGAGAGCTTACTGATGAGAGACTGAGAGGCGCGCAAATGAGCGTGAGAGATGCTCTGTTTTTTTTTTTGACAAGAGTGAGAGATGCTCTGTTTAGAGTGTTTTACGGAAAACTTGGGCGTAAAACAATTAGATGTAAAATAGTGTATTTTTTTTTATCAGTTTTCCATTAACCAAAAGATGGTTTTCTGTTGACCACATTTTCTGGTACAACCAAACACCGGAAAACATGTAAAACATTTTACAACAAACGTTTTACGATGAAACAAATGGAGCCTATATATAGAGTTCACTTCACTCAACAATTTACTTGATGTGAAGAATGAACCTACAACTTAGACATCATCCTTCACTATATCCCAAGTTTTCTTGAACAAAATGAGCAGAATATCCATCCAGGCCACAAGCCTTGTCCCTTTTCATAGAAAACATAGCCTTCTTTATCTCATCTGCTGTCACCTCACATTGAAGCATAAATTTCTTAACCTCAAGAATGCATGATTCCATTAGATTGTTCAATCTATTAAGACTATCCACATCAATCTGAGCAGGACACCCCAGCAGCTTCTGATAAAACCCAATTGCTATTTCCTTCAACTGAATAGGATCCTCAATTTTCCTTCCTTGGTCATCAAACAAACATCTGATCTGATTTTTGGCTGTTCTGACTTTAACAGACCTATGGAATAAGGCAGTGTTCAGAATCCTGATCTCCCAAGTTGAGCCAATTATTCCTGGATTTTTGCTTCAAGAAACTTTCCTCAGCATAACTCAATGACATAAAGCAATGGTTTTTCTCTTTCTCAAATTGCAGCAATATTGAGTGACCTGGGCATAACAGCAATATTGGTTTTTCTCTTTCTCTAGCCTTTTGCACTCTAACCGATAAACCTCCAAACTGTTTTTTGTTAAATTTTCTTTTAACTCAGCCTTCAAGAATTTTAGTTTTTGATACAGGCTGAACATGGGAAACACATAAATCTCTTGAGACCATACTATACTAACAAGTTGCATAAACTTGGGGTGATCATTCCAAAAGTTAAAGAAATTAAATGGTTTTGGATCACTGTTTACCCTTTGCTTGAGAGAACACAAACCATGCTGCATGATCAGGAACTCCACTCCAAATTGAGGAAACAAGTCAAACTAGAATCCTGTCATGCTTCCTTGCCAAGAATTGAGCCCCCTCTCTTTTATTAGTCCAAGTTTATAGGTCTCCAACATAAGGATGATCTAGCACCTCCAGTTCCCTTACACAGTGACAGAACTCATCTTCAAACATAGAAGAGAACCCCATACCACCAAATCTTTCATCAGGCCCTTTAACAATGTTTAAATCACCACCTATCAAACATGGTTGATCACCAATCTGGGTCTTAAAATTACATAAACTTGACCATAATTGTCTCCTCACAGTACCATTATTTGAACCATACACAAAATAAACCCATCCTTACATGAGACAGATACTGGACATGGCTGTACATATACCGTTGGACTTTAAACAGGCCAATCAACTCGTCAAGCTTGACACTTCACGGACGGTGCAACAACCTGAAGCAACCAACCAGGCCAATCAACTCGTCAAGCTTGACACTTCACTGACGGTGCAACAACCTGAAGCAAGCTTACTGTAAATAGCTCTCTATAATCCTGTAAAATTTTATTTACGTTGATACCTGAGGCGATCTTTCTTCTATTATTTTGATGCTTTGTTATAGGGATTGTTTTCAGTCTTCTGTAATATAAACTTTGTAATTGCTCTTAATTTTTCATGCAAGATTATATGCTTAAATTTCTAAAATATGAGGTAAATGTTTCGAATCTGGATTTGTCCACTCAATCGATTAAAATGTGTATGATCCATGTGCTCTTGGTATATATATACAGGAATGTGGACAATTGGAAATGTTATATTATGCATACTTGTGTTTTCTTTTTCTTTAGATTTTTATATATTATGGCTAACCCTAGAATATGACTGTTTCAAGAAAGAGTTATGAGTTGCACATACGATTTTCCTTAAAAAATTGGGAAAGATGATCAACATCTACGTAATTTACTTGAAGCTTGATTCCATAAACCGCAAAAGAATATTGTATCATCTCCTTTGTTACTTATTTTATTAACTATTAAGCCTTTTTGAATTGTGGTGTGCCACTAAGTGTTTGCAATCAGTCGCAGTGAGTTCAGCTCTTATTCCACACTTAGATGAATTACTAAAAAATGATGCAAGAATAAATCCAAAACATGTATTATGAAGAAGTGGAACGGGACAAAGATGAAAAAATAAAAAAAAAATTGAAGCAATCAAAAGGTTGATAGCATGTTTCAGTACTGCCAAGTTCTTACTTACTTAGTTACATAAAGAGGTCCTTATCATATGCCTTTCTGGCTGGCCAAAAAACACAAAGATGTCTATGAATGTGATAGGTGCAAAGGTTATCTCAGTGTCAATGACATGACCGGATCGTCACACTGTACCTCACACAACAGGTGTGTTAGACAGATATAACCCATACACATAGCTATAAAAGTAATGCCTAACATAAGTATAGAAATAGTTGTGCTGGGGCAAAGCAATATATCTGCCCCACTCTTTTTCCCACAAACACACAGATGGTAGTTACTGAATATTGTTGTGACATGCTACAAAGCAATTCTTAAATGCAAGAGTTTAAAGCTAATGATTCTGCAGGAAAGTTAATGAATGTCTAAGAAGAGAAATTAGGTGAATCTCCTTTCCTATATATTTTACCAGTTGAACTAGAAAAGCAGCCTACTACAATATAGGAGAAGTTGAAGTCACATAATGGGCATTAAAATCTTCAAGAAGAAACTTAGCTAGCCAGCAATGGTCTAATGAGTGGTTCACATAATCCAAAGTTGAGAGAACTTGATGGAACTAACAGGGCAGTGTTTTTAATCCTCTAACCATCCATAATTGGTAAACAAAAAGCACAAAGATAGCTCCAAAAAACAAGGAAGATAAACGGTAATGCCATGTTAAAGTTATAATTATAAGTTAGGCAAGTAAATAAGTAATGCATTTAAAAGGTTGAATCTTGCTGTGCTTTCTTTTCTTTCAATTACATTAGGATATTTGGAATCCATTTGAATTGAGACTAATCACCACGGATGCATGCAATCATCCACAAATTATGTGCATTGCAGCAACCCAAAGGAATTTTGAACCTTTAAATTTCTCGTGCTTTTGAGATAGCAAAGTACTAAATGTAAAAAGAGAAATATTATAACAAAACTGATCCTTGAACCAAATTAGAACATGAAATTTCTACTTAAATATGATACATGTTGATAACTGCAGAGCTTTATCTACAATCAGATTAGAATGCTTCAAATGTATAAAAGGCTCAGCCTGGTAAGACTGTTCAATAGTAAAAAGTTTGCACATGAGAGAGAGAACAAATATTGAAAATTATTATACATATTTCCTGCTGGATTTCTGCTCCAAGACAAGTAGGCTGGGTCCCCAAGAGGCCTGCATAAAAAGCAATAACAATTTCAGACACACCTTACAAATGACCTATGCTTTACAATCAGTTAGCTTTTCAATTTAAGGAACCAAAATAGCAATAACAATTCTAAATATTGTTAGGAACTTGCAAGCTAATCAAGTAGTCAGTTATTTGGTTTGTGGAATCCCAGGCTCATCTACACACACAGAAAGGTGACCGAAAACTCCATACATAGGCACAGATATAAGACCATTTCATAGCAGTAACCCTGGTTGTAAGTACCTTCAAAAGTTAACTAGTCCAAAAACTCTGATTCAATCTTTAAAACAGTTAAAATTTTAAGTGGAACTCAATTGCTGCTCAGCATTAAGAACCTTGTGCAATAACCATGAGTGTTTATGTTCTATGTACTGACCATATTTACCATTCACAGAACTAGATTCCTAACCATCTTAGATGGTAATAAATTCAGAAATCAAAGGGGAAAAATGATTTGACAACTAGCAGCATCATACATACCTTACATGAAGAGCACCTTAAGTCACCAGGTTTGCACAATTCTTTTCATGGAAGTAGCATAGAACTAAAACTTTCAACTAAATCTGACTCCTTTGGCTGGTAGATGATCTTCTCAAACATATCTTTAAGCTTCTCATGCCTTACCATCTCATCCAGTACTTTATCATCTGAAACTACAACTGAACTCTTTTGCATATCATTTTCATTGTTGGAAGCAGAAAACACCAACTCGGATAGACGATCCTTCTCTGCCTGTTTACAATACTTGTCACATTCCGTAGTCCCCCTGTGTGATGAGATGGTAAGTGTAGACTACTTTCTTTTGGCCAATTCTATAAGCCCGGCTTATTGCTTGCCTCTCTACAGATGGATTCCAAACAACATCAAGCAGAACAACCCTTGAAGCACCAACCAAATTTATACCCTCAGAACATGCCTTTGTTGATGCTAGCAATACTTTTGCTTCGCTGTTTGGATCATTGAATTTATTAATCATGGATTGGCGCGTCTTTTGATCTAGTTTACCATGCATATGCAGCAATTCCCTCCCTTCAGACCAATTTAAAAGTGAACTTAGTTGGTCCAGTATCAAACATAATGGATCAATGAACTGGCTGAACACCAGAACTTTTTCATTAAGTGTATCACAGAGTCGAATAAATTCCATTAAAAATCTGGTTTTAACACCTTCATTAGGGTTTAGCCTGTGACTTTCTAACCAATCCTTGTTGAGGATGGATTCTTCTTTTTTGGTTAAAGCCAGGTCCAGAAACAGAGAAGGGTGGACAGAGGCCAATGCTAACTTATGTTCAAATTCAAATGTGTTTGAAGTACCTCGAATGCTCTCTAGCAGTCTCTTCTGCATATCAGGAGGATTTAAAACCACCACACAATCTCTCAATCCAGGAAGACTCTTTTGAAGAATGCTACCTTTGTGGACATTAACAAATGGTGCCATAAGTGCTTTGAACTTCTTTATTTCCTCATCAGCATGACTGCCTGCTGAACTGCTGATGGAATCCTGTACCTCTTTCATGACGTTTTTTTCTCTCATCAGTCTCCTTTGGCAGAGTTTCTTAAGACTTGCCGGGATTGTGTCTGCAAATCCTGGCCTTACTAAGCACAATGTATTATAGAGCTCCAGGAAATTGTTTTGGAAAGGAGTCCCCGAGAGGATGATCCGCTTTTTGGTTTTAAGTTCACAGAGAACCTTCCAAATGCTACTCCTTTGATTTCTAGGGGTGTGACCTTCATCAAGAACTAACAAGCCTGGAAAGTTAAGCAAAATCTTCCTAAACTTTTCATTTTCTGTTTCCCTTGCAACCTTCCTTTTAAAATTTGTTCCCTCATCCTTGCTGAATTTTTCTCCAGCAAGCTTTTCATACAAACTATAGCTAACCCCAAGTATGCTCTTATCCTGACACCATGAAAACAATTTTACCATACGGATGGCATTCTTGTCTTGGGTTTGGTGCCTACTTTTGTTCAGAACATTGACAGCAGCCACACTTTCCTTTCCCGAGAACTCCAGATTGTTCAGGTTGTGAAATGGAACTCCAACATTCCATTTTTTGAACTCTTCCTCCCAAGTGAGAAGTAGGCTGGCCGGAGCAATAATTACTGGCCGGCAGTCTGGGAACATTTCCAAATATGTCTGGAGGAAAACAATGGTTAGACGGGTTTTACCAGTTCCTGGGGCATGTGAAATAATGCAACCACCAACATTATCAGGATCAGAACTATTCAACTTATCAATTTCAGTGCTTCCTGCCAAGTTCTTCCATATGAACTCAAAACCTTCCTGTTGGTGTGGATACATGCTGCCTTTAATACCAGGAATGATGTCCCAAATTGTCCCTTTGGTATGGTTGCAGGAGTCCCCAGTACCACTCCTTAAATCTTGAAATTGAACCCCATCAAACATTGAGACATCCTCTTCACCATATGAATTTTTCTTGCCCGATCCCTCTGAAGTAAAATTTGCCTATGAAGTACAAAACAAAAGTAGTTAAGAACAAGAGAACTAGAAAATGATTTTCTCTTAATGTGCAAATTCAAAATTATAGGTTGCGAGAGAGAGAGAATATATAGGCAGGAAACCATAATAATGAACAAAATTAAACAATTCAACTTTGATATAATGATATATATGTTTTTGGCTTAAAAGAGACTAAAACAAGTTGTCATGTCTTTGTAAACTTGGAGTACTTACCATAGGCGGCAATACATATCTAATCTCAACCTTTAAAAAGGAACAATTAATGCATTTTATTCCAATTTCCTCATCAAGGATAAATTCATGCTTCCCCTGACGACAATTGGTTGCAAAATTTTCTCCATATTCTTCTTCATTTGTTTCCTCATCATCAACCTGCAGATCATTAGAAAGGAATGATTCTTTTAGAAAGCCAGCCACCGGAAGTTTAAATTAATTATGAGTATAGACCAAGGAGATTATTTTTCATATATTTTCCTTGATTATGTTCAGGAAAATTTAAAGAGGGAAAAAAAAAAACTTCTAAGTGGAAACACCAAAAGAAAATTTTGCTATATCAATAGGTTCCAACTTCATACAAATGGAAAATAAAATTGGACATTTGCAACTATTTTGGATGAGATGATGGTGATACTTATGATTCAGATCATGTCATGTTTTGCGTTGTGTAATCTTGAGAAACTAATTTTTCTCAAGATTGTATGCAAGTCATTTAGATAACTTTTCCATACTGTCAATACACTTTTGTAGTTTAAGTATAGTACCATTTTTCATTTGTTATGGTCAGAGGGTGTTCAACAACAAGAACCTCAGTTGAAGAAATCCATTATATTTATCTAGATAAAAGCAATCTAAAAAGATTTGGAAAACATACCATGCAAACCAAGTAATGACTAACAAGAGCTAAAACTCAGAATCCTCTTTTAATGAAGTGACAAAAACCTTACAAAAGAGAAGTTGATCAACCAAAACGTGGAACCATTGTCACAAAATGACTCACATTGAAAGAAGTTTTAGCACCCTTAGTTTCAATGGAAAAACAGAAAACAGGAAAACTAACCAAACAGAGGAACTGCCGTGGGAGTTGCAAGGAAATGTTGAGATAGTAGATCTAACAACAATCTCAGCTTATTGTGGGAAAATAGTTTAGGTAATCAATTTTATTTTTGAATTTTTGGAGAGAGAGAACTTGTTCTATTTTTTTAGTATGTGTATGAAATCTTAAGAATAAAGTCACCTCATATTATATAGAAGAATCTGAACATTTTAAAATAAAGAGTCATAAACTCATAATACACAGCCTACTTAGAGCATTCCCAACCGGTTAGGCAAAATACTGTTTAAGCCAAAATATGACTTATGAACCCCAAAACAGTTGGACTAGCAACATGTTAGGCAAAATAACTTTAAACTATAGTGCTTGGGCATTTTTGCCCAAGCATTATAACTTAGGCAAAACAATATTTTATTATATATTTATTTTTAATTAGTTCTCTCATTTTCTCTCTCTCCTTTTATTGGGTTGTGTG
>OU015762.1:12174659-12223738 GCA_907173295.1 Fagus sylvatica | reverse complement strand
ATACCGCCATTCCCCTGCATTCAGGTTGGTTATTGTACCTGAACATGGAGTTACTCTCTGTGTGAGGAAAGCTTGACATCTCTTAGCTTTGAGAAAGATGAGTGGACGACAACTATTCACAGTTTTCCTTCTTGTTCCTTTATAGATTTTGTTGATAGTAGTTCGTTCTCTTGATGTTTTTGTTATTGCCTTGTATACTGTTTTTCCCCTTTAATAAAACTTATTAATTAATAAAAAAAGAAAAAGAAAAAAGTTGAGAGAGATTGCAGACTATTTGTACCATGTATTAAAAAAAGAATGTAAGAGCACCTTTGATACACACATTGCACATGCCATTACTATGTAGCAATTTGGAGAACTTTTAATAGTTCCTTGGTTACTTGGTTACATTGTTTCTTACTGATTATAAACATTTGAAGCAATGATGAAGAGCAGTTGGGATGCTGAATTGCAGAAATAGGAGTCATAGTCTAATCCAAATACCAAGCAATTTGCTAGCATACGTTATAAGATTAAAATTCAAAATCTTGAATCTTATGAACTGTTTAACAACCAGGATATGCTGGATTTCAACATTGCGTAAACAGAAAAGGAACAGAAATTTTGATCCAATGTACTTAGTCAGTTAGTCTACACTCATATTTCTTATAAAACAGTCATTGCCTGTGAAGCACGGTACGGCAATGGTGTCATCTTTAATGGCAAGAACAACTCAACAATAAATGAATGAATTATATGAGATCGACCCATTAAAGGAAGTGGAGTATTAAAAAATAAAATTTCATATAGAATGCATGCCCTCGTGCAAGGAGATGCCATAGACCTCTAGTACTAATGAAAGACGATTGCATGAGAGAAGAGAGAGCTTACCGAAGAGAGAGCTTACTGATGAGAGACTGAGAGGCGCGCAAATGAGCGTGAGAGATGCTCTGTTTTTTTTTTTGACAAGAGTGAGAGATGCTCTGTTTAGAGTGTTTTACGGAAAACTTGGGCGTAAAACAATTAGATGTAAAATAGTGTATTTTTTTTTATCAGTTTTCCATTAACCAAAAGATGGTTTTCTGTTGACCACATTTTCTGGTACAACCAAACACCGGCAAACATGTAAAACATTTTACAACAAACGTTTTACGATGAAACAAACAGAGCCTATATATAGAGTTCACTTCACTCAACAGTTTACTTGATGTGAAGAATGAACCTACAACTTAGACATCATCCTTCACTATATCCCAAGTTTTCTTGAAGAAATGAGCAGAATATCCATCCAGGCCACAAGCCTTATCCCTTTTCATAGAAAACATAGCCTTCTTTATCTCATCTGCTGTCACCTCACATTGAAGCATAAATTTCTTAACCTCAAGAATGCATGATTCCATTAGATTGTTCAATCTATTAAGACTATCCACATCAATCTGAGCAGGACACCCCAGCAGCTTCTGATAAAACCCAATTGCTATTTCCTTCAACTGAATAGGATCCTCAATTTTCCTTCCTTGGTCATCAAACAAACATCTGATCTGATTTTTGGCTGTTCTGACTTTAACAGACCTATGGAATAAGGCAGTGTTCAGAATCCTGATCTCCCAAGTTGAGCCAATTATTCCTGGATTTTTGCTTCAAGAAACTTTCCTCAGCATAACTCAATGACATAAAGCAATGGTTTTTCTCTTTCTCCAATTGCAGCAATATTGAGTGACCTAGACATAACAGCAATATTGGTTTTTCTCTTTCTCTAGCCTTTTGCACTCTAACCGATAAACCTCCAAACTGTTTTTTGTTAAATTTTCTTTTAACTCAGCCTTCAAGAATTTTAGTTTTTGATACAGGCTGAACATGGGAAACACATAAATCTCTTGAGACCATACTATACTAACAAGTTGCATAAACTTGGGGTGATCATTCCAAAAGTTAAAGAAATTAAATGGTTTTGGATCACTGTTTACCCTTTGCTTGAGAGAACACAAACCATGCTGCATGATCAGGAACTCCACTCCAAATTGAGGAAACCAGTCAAACTAGAATCCTGTCAAGCTTCCTTGCCAAGAATTGAGCCCCCTCTCTTTTATTAGTCCAAGTTTATAGGTCTCCAACATAAGGATGATCTAGCACCTCCAGTTCCCTTACACAGTGACAGAACTCATCTTCAAACATAGAAGAGAACCCATACCACCAAATCTTTCATCAGGCCCTTTAACAATGTTTAAATCACCACCTATCAAACATGGTTGATCACCAATCTGGGTCTTAAAATTACATAAACTTGACCATAATTGTCTCCTCACAGTACCATTATTTGAACCATACACAAAATAAACCCATCCTTACATGAGACAGATACTGGACATGGCTGTACATATACCGTTGGACTTTAAACAGGCAAATCAACTCGTCAAGCTCGACACTTCACTGACGGTGCAACAACCAGAAGCAAGCTTACTGTAAATAGCTCTCTATAATCCTGTAAAATTTTATTTACGTTAATACCTGAGGCGATCTTTCTTCTATTATTTTGATGCTTTGTTATAGGGATTGTTTTCAGTCTTCTGTAATATAAACTTTGTAATTGCTCTTAATTTTTCATGCAAGATTATATGCTTAAATTTCTAAAATATGAGGTAAATGTTTCGAATCTGGATTTGTCCACTCAATCGATTAAAATGTGTATGATCCATGTGCTCTTGGTATATATATACAGGAATGTGGACAATTGGAAATGTTATATTATGCATACTTGTGTTTTCTTTTCTTTAGATTTTTATATATTATGGCTAACCCTAGAATATGACTGTTTCAAGAAAGAGTTATGAGTTGCACATACGATTTTCCTTAAAAAATTGGGAAAGATGATCAACATCTACGTAATTTACTTGAAGCTTGATTCCATAAACCGCAAAAGAATATTGTATCATCTCCTTTGTTACTTATTTTATTAACTATTAAGCCTTTTTGAATTGTGGTGTGCCACTAAGTGTTTGCAATCAGTCGCAGTGAGTTCAGCTCTTATTCCACACTTAGATGAATTACTAAAAAATGATGCAAGAATAAATCCAAAACATGTATTATGAAGAAGTGGAACGGGACAAAGATGAAAAAATAAAAAAATTGAAGCAATCAAAAGGTTGATAACATGTTTCAGTACTGCCAAGTTCTTACTTAGTTACATAAAGAGGTCCTTATCATATGCCTTTCTGGCTGGCCAAAAAACACAAAGACGTCTATGAATGTGATAGGTGCAAAGGTTATCTCAGTGTCAATGACATGACCGGATCATCACACTGTACCTCACACAACAGGTGTGTTAGACAGATATAACCCATACACATAGCTATAAAAGTAATGCCTAACATAAGTATAGAAATAGTTGTGCTGGGGCAAAGCAATATATCTGCCCCACTCTTTTTCCCACAAACACACAGATGGTAGTTACTGAATATTGTTGTGACATGCTACAAAGCAATTCTTAAATGCAAGAGTTTAAAGCTAATGATTCTGCAGGAAAGTTAATGAATGTCTAAGAAGAGAAATTAGGTGAATCTCCTTTCCTATATATTTTACCAGTTGAACTAGAAAAGCAGCCTACTACAATATAGGAGAAGTTGAAGTCACATAATGGCATTAAAATCTTCAGAAGAAACTTAGCTAGCCAGCAATGGTCTAATGAGTGGTTCACATAATCCAAAGTTGAGAGAACTTGATGGAACTAACAGGGCAGTGTTTTTAATCCTCTAACCATCCATAATTGGTAAACAAAAAGCACAAAGATAGCTCCAAAAAACAAGGAAGATAAACGGTAATGCCATGTTAAAGTTATAATTATAAGTTAGGCAAGTAAATAAGTAATGCATTTAAAAGGTTGAATCTTGCTGTGCTTTCTTTTCTTTCAATTACATTAGGATATTTGGAATCCATTTGAATTGAGACTAATCACCACGGATGCATGCAATCATCCACAAATTATGTGCATTGCAGCAACCCAAAGGAATTTTGAACCTTTAAATTTCTCGTGCTTTTGAGATAGCAAAGTACTAAATGTAAAAAGAGAAATATTATAACAAAACTGATCCTTGAACCAAATTAGAACATGAAATTTCTACTTAAATATGATACATGTTGATAACTGCAGAGCTTTATCTACAATCAGATTAGAATGCTTCAAATGTATAAAAGGCTCAGCCTGGTAAGACTGTTCAATAGTAAAAAGTTTGCACATGAGAGAGAGAACAAATATTGAAAATTATTATACATATTTCCTGCTGGATTTCTGCTCCAAGACAAGTAGGCTGGGTCCCCAAGAGGCCTGCATAAAAAGCAATAACAATTTCAGACACACCTTACAAATGACCTATGCTTTACAATCAGTTAGCTTTTCAATTTAAGGAACCAAAATAGCAATAACAATTCTAAATATTGTTAGGAACTTGCAAGCTAATCAAGTAGTCAGTTATTTGGTTTGTGGAATCCCAGGCTCATCTACACACACAGAAAGGTGACCGAAAACTCCATACATAGGCACAGATATAAGACCATTTCATAGCAGTAACCCTGGTTGTAAGTACCTTCAAAAGTTAACTAGTCCAAAAACTCTGATTCAATCTTTAAAACAGTTAAAATTTTAAGTGGAACTCAATTGCTGCTCAGCATTAAGAACCTTGTGCAATAACCATGAGTGTTTATGTTCTATGTACTGACCATATTTACCATTCACAGAACTAGATTCCTAACCATCTTAGATGGTAATAAATTCAGAAATCAAAGGGGAAAAATGATTTGACAACTAGCAGCATCATACATACCTTACATGAAGAGCACCTTAAGTCACCAGGTTTGCACAATTCTTTTCATGGAAGTAGCATAGAACTAAAACTTTCAACTAAATCTGACTCCTTTGGCTGGTAGATGATCTTCTCAAACATATCTTTAAGCTTCTCATGCCTTACCATCTCATCCAGTACTTTATCATCTGAAACTACAACTGAACTCTTTTGCATATCATTTTCCTTGTTAGAAGCAGAAAACACCAACTCGGATAGACGATCCTTCTCTGCCTGTTTACAATACTTGTCACATTCCGTAGTCCCCTGTGTGATGAGATGGTAAGTGTAGACTACTTTCTTTTGGCCAATTCTATAAGCCCGGCTTATTGCTTGCCTCTCTACAGATGGATTCCAAACAACATCAAGCAGAACAACCCTTGAAGCACCAACCAAATTTATACCCTCAGAACATGCCTTTGTTGATGCTAGCAATACTTTTGCTTCGCTGTTTGGATCATTGAATTCATTAATCATGGATTGGCGCGTCTTTTGATCTAGTTTACCATGCATATGCAGCAATTCCCTCCCTTCAGACCAATTTAAAAGTGAACTTAGTTGGTCCAGTATCAAACATAATGGATCAATGAACTGGCTGAACACCAGAACTTTTTCATTAAGTGTATCACAGAGTCGAATAAATTCCATTAAAAATCTGGTTTTAACACCTTCATTAGGGTTTAGCCTGTGACTTTCTAACCAATCCTTGTTGAGGATGGATTCTTCTTTTTTGGTTAAAGCCAGGTCCAGAAACAGAGAAGGGTGGACAGAGGCCAATGCTAACTTATGTTCAAATTCAAATGTGTTTGAAGTACCTCGAATGCTCTCTAGCAGTCTCTTCTGCATATCAGGAGGATTTAAAACCACCACACAATCTCTCAATCCAGGAAGACTCTTTTGAAGAATGCTACCTTTGTGGACATTAACAAATGGTGCCATAAGTGCTTTGAACTTCTTTATTTCCTCATCAGCATGACTGCCTGCTGAACTGCTGATGGAATCCTGTACCTCTTTCATGACTTTTTTTCTCTCATCAGTCTCCTTTGGCAGAGTTTCTTAAGACTTGCCGGGATTGTGTCTGCAAATCCTGGCCTTACTAAGCACAATGTATTATAGAGCTCCAGGAAATTGTTTTGGAAAGGAGTCCCCGAGAGGATGATCCGCTTTTTGGTTTTAAGTTCACAGAGAACCTTCCAAATGCTACTCCTTTGATTTCTAGGTGTGTGACCTTCATCAAGAAATAACAAGCCTGGAAAGTTAAGCAAAATCTTCCTAAACTTTTCATTTTCTGTTTCCCTTGCAACCTTCCTTTTAAAATTTGTTCCCTCATCCTTGCTGAATTTTTCTCCAGCAAGCTTTTCATACAAACTATAGCTAACCCCAAGTATGCTCTTATCCTGACACCATGAAAACAATTTTACCATATGGATGGCATTCTTGTCTTTGGTTTGGTGCCTACTTTTGTTCAGAACATTGACAGCAGCCACACTCTCCTTTCCCGAGAACTCCAGATTGTTCAGGTTGTGAAATGGAACTCCAACATTCCATTTTTTGAACTCTTCCTCCCAAGTGAGAAGTAGGCTGGCCGGAGCAATAATTACTGGCCTGCAGTCTGGGAACATTTGAATTATTGAATTTGGCTAATAAGTGTGAATTTTCATTTGTGAAGGTATTTTAATAAGGTCTGTAACATGAAGTTAGCAACTATATATGAAGATTTTCTACACATCTAGAATGTTTTGGCAAAATGATGCTATTATGTTTACAATAGAGACATGCATACATCTCATTGGACAGAATTTGTTGCCTGAAGATGTGGTGAAACATTTTTGGTATAATTGGTGTGAAAGCAAAGATTCTAGGCTCATTGGGTTTTTAATCTGCGTTTTTTTTTTAATCCTCTTTGGTGTGGTTGTCTTAGCAAGATTTAGTGGATTCTTGGAACTAACTTTGGACACCCTCATTAACAAAATAAAAAATAAAAATAGGAGGCCATAGATCTTTAAGAAAAACCTAACTATTCATGTATTGCTTGAGTAAAACTAATTAAGAAGCTCGTTCAAGTTCCTCCATAATTAAAAATAAAATAAAAATTTAGCTCAAATTTGAACCTTGTGTTTATTGATTTTTTTGATATATTTATTGAGTGGATTTGGTAATTGAAATATAAGCATAAATTTCACACAAGAAAGACAGAGAAACTTACTTGTATTCAACTCATTCTATCAATAAAATAGGATTCAGCAAGTATTCTTGCTTGAACTCCAATAGATTACTCTGATTATTGCTACATGCTACGTTATAACTACTACTAAATCTATTTTTAATGATACAAAATTGAGAATTTGGTTGAAAAGTTTCCGATATCATTTTCCAATGTCATTCCTTCCATAATTAATTATGTGCAAGTTCAAAGAAAATTTGTCAAAAATACATTTTTTTGTTTCTAGTTTTATAAAAATTATTAATATTGAATTATAAAAAAATAATCAGTAAATTTATAGTATATAGTTGCATGACTAATAAACAATGCTAAAGGTAGTAACACAGGTTTCTTAAGTAAAACTTACAAAATCTTGTATCTAATGCACAAAACTCCTGCTTCTACTGGAGTTTGCCAGAGATGGTTGGAGAACAAACCATGTCCCATGCAACCTTTGTCCCAGTAGCATCACAACCCTCTCCATTCCACAAATAGCTATTAAAAGTCTTTTCTATATGCTTAACACCTTTATTTGTAGGATGAACACATTAGACCAAAAGACCTGTCTGCCATATACAACAGATTGGATCAATTGGAGCCAACCAGCAAATGACAATTTCCTGGATGACCAAGAGTGGATCCTGGCTGATATCTTGTCAATTAAAGGCTTGCAATCCTTGCTTGATAGTTATATCAATGGAAGGCCTAAATATCTAACAGGTAGATACCCTTCAACAAATTCTAGTAGAGACAAGATTTGAGCTTTTTGTATCTGCAGGAACCCCTCCAAAGAAAATTTCACTTTTGATGCAATTAACTTGCAAACCTGACATAGCTCTAAAATCTTCTAAAATACTTTTAACAATCTAGATGGAAAGTAATGTGTCTGTGCAATTAACTTAAAACCATGCTCCTTAGTAGCTCTTTCGTTCATAAGTCGAGAAAATACCTCCATAGTAAAGACAAAGAGATAGGGTGATAGGGGATCACCCTGCCTCAAGCCCTTGCCATATACCTCCACCCAATGTAAGAACTTGTTAGGAATACCACATGCTGCTAAACAGCTGATTGTGAATCTCCAATCAACCGAGTCATAGACCTTCATTAGAGATATAGTAGGACCAATCACATCAGCAAGGCAAAGCTTCAATAGATTGGCTAGGATTTTGGTGATATTGCACTTATATACAATGTTACAACATGATATAGGTCTAAATTCACCCATGTTTGAAGGATTAGGCCCTTTTTGGACAATTGTCCTATGCCATTATTTTTTTGTTTTTTTGCTAAACTGTCCTATGCCATTATGCATGGGCAGGGTCACATATATTTGAGTGGGGTCAATTGATCCCACTCAAATAATAAATAATTTGTTTTTATAGGTTAGAAAAAATAAAAAATAAAATTTATTTGGGTCAATTGATCCACATCCAGTGACCCCACTGAAATAAAGATAAACTTACCTATATGTATTTGAATAGAGTCAATATTACTAAAGTCATGTGTTTGAAATTGGATTTAATTGATAACTTAGCATTATGCCTAAGTAATTGTACCTTAAAGAATAACAACTCAACTGACAAGTTGTCAAATACCATCATGTTGGAGTGCAATGGGGGCTTTAGAAAAGATAAGAGGGAGGGAGAAATGGTGCTCACAGTAATCTGTCAGCATTGTTTTGTCCCAACCCACATATGATTTATTTACAAAGAGAGAGATATATAGACACAGGATTAAACACAATCAAAAGGTAAGATTGAACTTTAAACACTAATACTCAACCTTGGAATCTACAAGCCTACAACTTTCAATGAAAAAGTATCAGTCAAGTTGCTGATCATAACATAAATCACTAATCTATTATCCATTCCAAACATTCTAAAAATTAAGTCTAGTATGCAATCAAAAGGTAAGATTGAACTTTAAACACTAATACTCAACCTTGGAATCTACAAGCCTACAACTTTCAATGAAAAAGTATCAGTCAAGTTGCTGATCAAAACATAAAACACTAATCTATTATCCATTCCAAACATTCTAAAAATTAAGTCTAGTCTGCAATCAAAAGGCTACGCCAAAAGTTGTGTCAAAGATGTGAATGCATCATGGCCTGTGTCGAGATCTGGGGATGACATGAGCTCTTCGAGTTCTTCCTCAGTCAAGTAATAATCGTCTTCAGCATCTTTTGTAGAATGTGGCGCTAGCAATCCATTAATGTTGGAATATTGCTCAAACATTTGCTGATCTGTTGTAGAATGTGGTAGTACAGTGTCTCCATTGTAGGAATGTCTGTTGTAGAATGTGGCACTGGTGTCAGTCCATTGTTGGAAAGTTCAAACATTTGCTGCACTGGTTGAACGTCTTCTTGCTTAAGATTTGATGTTGTACTTGTATCATCCATGCCATTTCCTTTCTGTTTGCCCAGATTTCTTTTTTATCATACAAATGACGTAATTATGCTGTAGAAAAAACAAAAAAGGCAGTTAGAGACGGTTACATAAAACATCAGAGGGCATTATATATATATATTCCAATCAGATGACAAAATAGCTTAAATTGTAAAACTTGAATTAAGAGATTTATTAACATGCTATCAAAATAGTATTCAATTGACATTAATTAAAGAATTAAAGAATTAAATTGTAAACCAGGTTTCTATATTTCATATCACCTAAAGCCCACAGTTTTAAATTTATATATTTTCCTTGCTCCATTCTTGAATGAAAACCTTCAAGTTCTTTACGAGTTAGTATGTGGACTTTCTAATATAGTGAAGTAAACCCTACACTCAAAATTTCTAAACAAACAAAGAAACAGGCTATAAGGGTTTTATCTTGCAATATGTTCCATCCAAGAATGAAGAACATATAATCACCGACATAAAATAATTAATTATAAAATAAAAACAAAAAACAAAAGTAAAGAATCAACAGGAATTAAGAATACAAGAAATCCAGAAACATACTTGATTAGGGTGGTTTCCATAGATTCCATCCAGTCGGTACTCGTACATGACCCATCCACTGTTGTTAGCGTTAAACCCTTTCTTTGCTCCATATGTGAAACTTCTCTTAGATCCAACATGTATTCTGTTTTGACAAACTTTCCCATCGCTTTGACCTCTCCACGTTCCCCATTCTGTGCTTCTCTCTACCCGATTTCCATTATTCTCATCAGATTTCTTCCCCATCTTCTTCTTTATCTTCAACTTTGTGTAAAAATAAAGACACTTCATTCCAGTTTCTTCAAAGATATTCATCCATATTGTTGGATCTCCATAAAGATCACACTCAATCACTGGATTCATGACATGATTATCAAGACCAGGAATAGGATTCCCAGTCACCTTGTTCAAAAGATAAAATCGAATTAGTTCTAACTCAGTAGGCAAAAATCGGTAACCTGGGAGCAACCCCATAGCTTCAGCACTCACACTTGCAGAGCAAGAAAGAAAGAAGACGGATTAAACCCAAACCTATTGATTGCACAGAAGAAAAACTAGTTGCATGCACAAACCTATTGCTATATTATATAGGGTCGGGGTCGGTCTTGTTAAGTTTGCATTAAGCAGGAGTCGGTTAACAACGGCTAGAATCCGCTCACATCAATTCAAAAAATAAAAAAAGCAATTCACAAAAGCCCACAAAACTGAATTCCACTAATTACCCATAAAAAAACAAAACTTTACCACACTCAACAAAATTAAACCCAAAAAAATTAGAGAATGACAAGCCATCGGAGCACTTGTTCTTGGAAAGCGAAGCAGAGCGAGAATCGCGATGATCGAGCTGCTGCTGAGATTTACCAGTGGAAGTGGAAGGCACCGAAAGCCTCTCCTTGTCCTTACTACTAGAATTAAGACCACCAACCCTTGAAGTCGACGGCGACGATTTCTCTAGATGCTTATCCAGAGCATCGTTGATGATGCACTTTCGATCCAACGGTACTCCTACGATCTCCGATCTCGATGAACCTCCACCTCCACTTACTCGATCCCTATTCATAATAACAACAATTTCTCTTCGAAAATTATACTTTTGTTCTTGTAAAAAAATAGAAACAAAAGCCCCAAGATTTCTTCTTCAAGCTCCGTGTCTGTACATGAACAAAGCGATAGAATAATAAAAGCCCTCGATTTTGTGTGGGGGGGAAGGGAAGAGTTGTTAGGGTTTTTGGGATCGGACGGCGGCGTTTTGAAGGGGAAAGAGATATGTAGTTCCGGGAGAGAGCTAGGGTTTGTGAGAGAGAGATGAGAATGGAAGAGAGAGAGAGAGAGGGCACACGTTGGATAAAATCGCTCCTACCTAAAAAATAATATATAAAGGAATGAACCTATTGAAGTATTACTTATCAAACCATTAAAGTAAGTAAAAAATTTAGCATTTAAAAAAAATAAATAAATAAATAAAAAAAAAATTGGATCTTAGGCCAAGAAGCTTGTAACTTATCTTATTAACATTTCTTAGTGTTCTCCAAATGAAACATTCAAGATTCAAATCCCCTTTTGTTAACTATCAATTTTATTTTTATAATAATAAAAAAAAAGTCTTAGCAATTGAAGATTAACTATAATTACAGCTAAGTTATGTTAATAAGACATTTAAGTTGTAAGAGCATTCCTAATAGGTCTGTCAAAAGTCAAAATAAACTCAAATATGACTAATAAGCCCAAAAAAATGGCTCCTAATGGATAAGTTACATATGAGGCAAAATAGAAATTTGCTACAGTGTCAAGGCATTTATGCCTTACACTGTTCATTGGACATTTCATTTTTTTATTATTTTCTTTTCTGAAACCTCACTCCCTTTCTGTTCCTCTTTTCTCTCTTCTGCTGGCTATGGCTGTCAAAGCTCCTATCATTTTTGTATTGCTAGCATATGTCACTAAATTATGTTCACAGTGGCAGCAGCAAATGATAGCATTCGGGCAACACTGGTTCAAAACTCTAGTGTTAGATAAGCATCAATATTTTTTTGTTTTTTATAACCAGGATGCTCATTAATATTAACCATGATAATTTTTTATAACCAGGATTCTCATTAGTAATTTTTTCTTCCACAATGAATGCCATGGATGGTTAGTCATTCATGAAAAAATTAAAAATTTATCAAATGAGACTTATTAAAAAAATATTTAATATATATTGCACTATGGAAAATATAGATTATAAAATTTAATAAACTAGTTTTTTTAATGATTATATATATATATATGACTTTTAGAGGAAATAATAAAAAATGAATGAAGAATGAATATTTAAATGAAATAGAGTTGAGAATAGAGCATTGGATGTGAGTGTTTTGAAAAGTGATAAGCTAAAATGGAAAAAGTATGGTCTTAAGCCAAATTTTAACTTAAATTTTAGACAACCCATTGGGAATGCCGAATGCTGTAAATATTGGTGATGTGGGACGAGGTTTGATGATCCATATTTTTCGAGATTTTTGAAATATTAATATATTTTGTAGTGATCGATATTTTTGAAATATTAATATGTTTTTGTAGTGATGGATATTTGATTATTTTGTAGTATAAATTTCTAATATTTTCCAATAAATCAACCAGTAATTCCACCATATGATATCACTTATATATTGCAATTCTATATATTGGTTCATACATCTTTAGATCTAATATTTTCTTATATATTTTGATATGTTTTGTGATATATTTTGAAATACTAAAATCATACAATGAAATCTTAAACAACATGAAATCTTAAATAACGCATTCATGAATCAGGCATTATGTATTTAGGATTTCGTTGAGCATGTTCATTGTAATTAATTGAGTGCAGTAAACTACTAAAACTCTTTATTTCATATTTAGGTTTCCATTGCTTATACTGACACAAGTTTTGGTGATCTCTCATCTAATCCTAATTACTTTTAAGATATTTGTGATGGATGACTAAAACTAAAAGGTTTCGTGCTTTATCTTTTCTTTTCTATTTGTTAGGTTTCGTGCTGAGATTTACCATTGGAAGTGGAAGGCACCGAAAGCCTCTCCTTGTCCTTACTACTAGAATTAAGACCACCAACCCTTGAAGTCGACGGCGACGATTTCTCTAGATGCTTATCCAGAGCATCGTTGATTATGCGCTTTCGATCCAACAGTACTCCTACGATCTCCCATCTCGATGAACCTCCACCTCCACTTACTCGATCCCTATACATAATAACAACAATTTCTCTTCGAAAATTATACTTTTGTTCTTGTAAAAAAAATAGAAACAAAAGCCCCAAGATTTCTTCTTCAAGCTCCGATAAACTCAAATTTTACATAAGTTCTTTTCATTTCTTAAAAAATATATATAGCAAATAAGAAAAATATTAATAAACAGAAAAATATGATAACATTATATTTATATAAGATTAAACATAACAAATTTATATAATTCTCATGTGCTTCATAAAAATACATATATAACTGTGACACCTATGATAAATTTGAAGTATATATAAATCAAAATATATGAATATATGTAAAGGCCAAAAAGCAAAACAATAATAAATTATCTTTGTCCGTGTTTTTTGATATGTAAAAAAAATAAATGTTTGTCTAGTACAAACAATTTTTTTTTATAGAGTCTAGTACAACATCTTAAGAATAGTCTGTGTGTAATACATCAATGGTTCATATAATATCCTTCAAGATCAAGTAATTAATTTGAATGATACATATGTTTTTAGGCAAAAAAAAAAAATACAATAACACTCTTAGATATACTTTGTGCTTTTTCAAAAAACACTAGAAAATTGCGCTTGATGTGTGTTTCATTAAACAAGCTATCAAGCAAAGCGCTTAGACCTTGAAACTTTGAGCTTTGATTTTTAAGCTTGCTTTTAACAATATTAAGATGGAGTCAAAATGGTGTCATCTTTAATGGCAAGAACAACTCAACAATAAATGAATGAATTATATGAGATCGACCCATTAAAGGAAGTGGAGTATTAAAAAATAAAATTTCATATAGAATGCATGCCCTCGTGCAAGGAGATGCCATAGACCTCTAGTACTGATGAGAGACGATTGCATGAGAGAAGAGAGAGCTTACTGAAGAGAGAGCTTACTGATGAGAGACTGAGAGGTGCGCAAATGAGCATGAGAGATGCTCTATTTTTTTTTTGACAAGAGTGAGAGATGCTCTGTTTAGAGTGTTTTACGGAAAACTTGGGCGTAAAACAATTAGATGTAAAATAGTGTATTTTTTTATCAGTTTTCCATTGACCAAAAGATGGTTTTCTGTTGACCACATTTTCTGGTGCAACCAAACACTGGAAAACATGTAAAACATTTTACAACAAACGTTTTACGATGAAACAAATGGAGCCTATATATAGAGTTCACTTCACTCAACAGTTTACTTGATGTGAAGAATGAACCTACAACTTAGACATCATCCTTCACTATATCCCAAGTTTTCTTGAAGAAATGAGCAGAATATCCATCCAGGCCACAAGCCTTATCCCTTTTCATAGAAAACATAGCCTTCTTTATCTCATCTGCTGTCACCTCACATTGAAGCATAAATTTCTTAACCTCAAGAATGCATGATTCCATTAGATTGTTCAATCTATTAAGACTATCCACATCAATCTGAGCAGGACACCCCAGCAGCTTCTGATAAAACCCAATTGCTATTTCCTTCAACTGAATAGGATCCTCAATTTTCCTTCCTTGGTCATCAAACAAACATCTGATCTGATTTTTGGCTGTTCTGACTTTAACAGACCTATGGAATAAGGCAGTGTTCAGAATCCTGATCTCCCAAGTTGAGCCAATTATTCCTGGATTTTTGCTTCAAGAAACTTTCCTCAGCATAACTCAATGACATAAAGCAATGGTTTTTCTCTTTCTCAAATTGCAGCAATATTGAGTGACCTGGGCATAACAGCAATATTGGTTTTTCTCTTTCTCTAGCCTTTTGCACTCCAACCAATAAACCTCAAAACTGATTTTTGTTAAATTTTCTTTTAACTCAACCTTCAAGAATTTTAGTTTTTGATACAGGCTGAACATGGGAAACACATAAATCTCTTGAGACCATACTATACTAACAAGTTGCATAAACTTGGGGTGATCATTCCAAAAGTTAAAGAAATTAAATGGTTTTGGATCACTGTTTACCCTTTGCTTGAGAGAACACAAACCATGCTGCATGATCAGGAACTCCACTCCAAATTGAGGAAACCAGTCAAACTAGAATCCTGTCAAGCTTCCTTGCCAAGAATTGAGCCCCCTCTCTTTTATTAGTCCAAGTTTATAGGTCTCCAACATAAGGATGATCTAGCACCTCCAGTTCCCTTACACAGTGACAGAACTCATCTTCAAACATAGAAGAACCCATACCACCAAATCTTTCATCAGGCCCTTTAACAATGTTTAAATCACCACCTATCAACCATGGTTGATCACCAATCTGGGTCTTAAAATTACATAAACTTGACCATAATTGTCTCCTCACAGTACCATTATTTGAACGATACACAAAATAAACCGCCTTACATGAGACAGATACTGGACACGGCTGTACAGATACCGTTGGACTTTAAACAGGCCAATCAACTCGTCAAGCTTGACACTTCACGGACGGTGCAACAACCTGAAGCAAGCCTACTGGAAAATAGCTCTCTAAAATCCTGTAATATTTCATTACGTTGATTCCTGAGGCGATCTTTCTTCTATTATTTTGATGCTTTGTTATAGGGATTGTTTTCAGTCTTCTGTAATATAAACTTTGTAATTGCTCTTAATTTTTCATGCAAGATTATATACTGAAATTTCTAAAATATAAGGTAAATGTTTAGAATCTGGATTTGTCCACTCAATCGATTAAAATGTGTATGATCCATGTGCTCTTGGTATATATATACAGGAATGTGGACAATTAGAAACGTTATATTATGCATACTTGTGTTTTCTTTTTATTTGGATTTTTATATATTATGGCTAACCCTTAGAATATGACTGTTTCAAGAAAGAGTTATGAGTTGCACATACGATTTTCCTTAAAAAATTGGGAAAGATGATCAACATCTCCGTAATTTACTTGAAGCTTGATTCCATAAACCGCAAAAGAATATTGTATCATCTCCTTTGTTACTTATTTTATTAACTATTAAGCCTTTTTGAATTGTGGTGTGCCACTAAGTGTTTGCAATCAGTCGCAGTGAGTTCAGCTCTTATTCCACACTTAGATGAATTACTAAAAAATGATGCAAGAATAAATCCAAAACATGTATTATGAAGAAGTGGAACGGGACAAAGATGAAAAAATAAAAAAATTGAAGCAATCAAAAGGTTGATAACATGTTTCAGTACTGCCAAGTTCTTACTTAGTTCCTTATCATATGCCTTTCTGGCTGGCCAAAAAACACAAAGACGTCTATGAATGTGATAGGTGGAAAGGTTATCTCAGTGTCAATGACATGACCGGATCATCACACTGTACCTCACACAACAGTTGTGTTAGACAGATATAACCCATACACATAGCTATAAAAGTAATGCCTAACATAAGTATAGAAATAGTTGTGCTGGGGCAAAGCAATATATCTGCCCCACTCTTTTTCCCACAAATACACAGATGGTAGTTACTGAATATTGTTGTGACATGCTACAAAGCAATTCTTAAATGCAAGAGTTTAAAGCTAATGATTCTGCAGGAAAGTTAATGAATGTCTAAGAAGAGAAATTAGGTGAATCTCCTTTCCTATATATTTTACCAGTTGAACTAGAAAAGCAGCCTACTACAATATAGGAGAAGTTGAAGTCACATAATGGGATTAAAATCTTCAAAAGAAACTTAGCTAGCCAGCAATGGTCTAATGAGTGGTTCACATAATCCAAAGTTGAGAGAACTTGATGGAACTAACAGGGCAGTGTTTTTAATCCTCTAACCATCCATAATTGGTAAACAAAAAGCACAAAGATAGCTCCAAAAAACAAGGAAGATAAACAGTAATGCCATGTTAAAGTTATAATAATAAGTTAGGCAAGTAAATAAGTAATGCATTTAAAAGGTTGAATCTTGCTGTGCTTTCTTTTCTTTCAATTACATTAGGATATTTGGAATCCATTTGAATTGAGACTAATCACCACGGATGCATGCAATCATCCACAAATTATGTGCATTGCAGCAACCCAAAGGAATTTTGAACCTTGTAAATTTCTCTGTGCTCTTGAGATAGCAAAGTACTAAATGTAAAAAGAGAAATATTATAACAAAACTGATCCTTGAACCAAATTAGAACATGCAATTTCTACTTAAATATGATACATGTTGATAACTGCAGAGCTTTATCTAAAATCAGATTAGAATGCTTCAAATGTATAAAAGGCTCAGTCTGGTAAGACTGTTCAATAGTAAAAAGTTTGCACATGAGAGATAGAACAAATATTGAAAATTATTATACATATTTCCTGCTGGATTTCTGCTCCAAGACAAGTAGGCTGGGTCCCCAAGAGGCCTGCATAAAAAGCAATAACAATTTCAGACACACCTTACAAATGACCTATGCTTTACAATCAGTCAGCTTTTCAATTTAAGGAACCAAAATAGCAATAACAATTCTAAATATTGTTAGGAACTTGCAAGCTAATCAAGTAGTCAGTTATTTGGTTTGTGGAATCCCAGGCTCATCTACACACACAGAAAGGTGACCGAAAACTCCATACATAGGCACAGATATAAGACCATTTCATAGCAGTAACCCTGGTTGTAAGTACCTGCAAAAGTTAACTAGTCCAAAAACTCTGATTCAATCTTTAAAACAGTTAAAATTTTAAGTGGAACTCAATTGCTGCTCAGCATTAAGAACCTTGTGCAATAACCATGAGTGTTTATGTTCTATGTACTGACCATATTTACCATTCACAGAACTAGATTCCTAACCATCTTAGATAGTCATAAATTCAGAAATCAAAGGGGAAAAATGATTGACAACTAGCAGCATCATACATACCTTACATGAAGAGCACCTTAAGTCACCAGGTTTGCACAATTCTTTTCATGGAAGTAGCATAGAACTAAAACTTTCAACTAAATCTGACTCCTTTGGCTGGTAGATGATCTTCTCAAACATATCTTTAAGCTTCTCATGCCTTACCATCTCATCCAGTACTTTATCATCTGAAACTACAACTGAACTCTTTTGCATATCATTTTCATTGTTGGAAGCAGAAAACACCAACTCGGATAGACGATCCTTCTCTGCCTGTTTACAATACTTGTCACATTCCGTAGTCCCCCGTGTGATGAGATGGTAAGTGTAGACTACTTTCTTTTGGCCTATTCTATAAGCCCGGCTTATTGCTTGCCTCTCTACAGATGGATTCCAAACAACATCAAGCAGAACAACCCTTGAAGCACCAACCAAATTTATACCCTCAGAACATGCCTTTGTTGATGCTAGCAATACTTTTGCTTCGCTGTTTGGATCATTGAATTTATTAATCATGGATTGGCGCGTCTTTTGATCTAGTTTACCATGCATATGCAGCAATTCCCTCCCTTCAGACCAATTTAAAAGTGAACTTAGTTGGTCCAGTATCAAACATAATGGATCAATGAACTGGCTGAACACCAGAACTTTTTCATTAAGTGTATCACAGAGTCGAATAAATTCCATTAAAAATCTGGTTTTAACACCTTCATTAGGGTTTAGCCTGTGACTTTCTAACCAATCCTTGTTGAGGATGGATTCTTCTTTTTTGGTTAAAGCCAGGTCCAGAAACAGAGAAGGGTGGACAGAGGCCAATGCTAACTTATGTTCAAATTCAAATGTGTTTGAAGTACCTCGAATGCTCTCTAGCAGTCTCTTCTGCATATCAGGAGGATTTAAAACCACCACACAATCTCTCAATCCAGGAAGACTCTTTTGAAGAATGCTACCTTTGTGGACATTAACAAATGGTGCCATAAGTGCTTTGAACTTCTTTATTTCCTCATCAGCATGACTGCCTGCTGAACTGCTGATGGAATCCTGTACCTCTTTCATGACTTTTTTTTCTCTCATCAGTCTCCTTTGGCAGAGTTTCTTAAGACTTGCCGGGATTGTGTCTGCAAATCCTGGCCTTACTAAGCACAATGTATTATAGAGCTCCAGGAAATTGTTTTGGAAAGGAGTCCCCGAGAGGATGATCCGCTTTTTGGTTTTAAGTTCACAGAGAACCTTCCAAATGCTACTCCTTTGATTTCTAGGGGTGTGACCTTCATCAAGAACTAACAAGCCTGGAAAGTTAAGCAAAATCTTCCTAAACTTTTCATTTTCTGTTTCCCTTGCAACCTTCCTTTTAAAATTTGTTCCCTCATCCTTGCTGAATTTTTCTCCAGCAAGCTTTTCATACAAACTATAGCTAACCCCAAGTATGCTCTTATCCTGACACCATGAAAACAATTTTACCATACGGATGGCATTCTTGTCTTGGGTTTGGTGCCTACTTTTGTTAAGAACATTGACAGCAGCCACACTCTCCTTTCCCGAGAACTCCAGATTGTTCAGGTTGTGAAATGGAACTCCAACATTCCATTTTTTGAACTCTTCCTCCCAAGTGAGAAGTAGGCTGGCCGGAGCAATAATTACTGGCCGGCAGTCTGGGAACATTTCCAAATATGTCTGGAGGAAAACAATGGTTAGACGGGTTTTACCAGTTCCTGGGGCATGTGAAATAATGCAACCACCAACATTATCAGGATCAGAACTATTCAACTTATCAATTTCAGTGCTTCCTGCCAAGTTCTTCCATATGAACTCAAAACCTTCCTGTTGGTGTGGATACATGCTGCCTTTAATACCAGGAATGATGTCCCAAATTGTCCCTTTGGTATGGTTGCAGGAGTCCCCAGTACCACTCCTTAAATCTTGAAATTGAACCCCATCAAACATTGAGACATCCTCTTCACCATATGAATTTTTCTTGCCCGATCCCTCTGAAGTAAAATTTGCCTATGAAGTACAAAACAAAAGTAGTTAAGAACAAGAGAACTAGAAAATGATTTTCTCTTAATGTGCAAATTCAAAATTATAGGTTGCGAGAGAGAGAGAATATATGGGCAGGAAACCATAATAGTTGAACAAAATTAAACAATTCAACTTTGGTGTAATGATATATATGTTTTTGGCTTAAAAGAGACTAAAACAAGTTGTCATGTCTTTGTAAACTTGGAGTACTTACCATAGGCGGCAATACATATCTAATCTCAACCTTTAAAAAGGAACAATTAATGCATTTTATTCCAATTTCCTCATCAAGGATAAATTCATGCTTCCCCTGACGACAATTGGTTGCAAAATTTTCTCCATATTCTTCTTCATTTGTTTCCTCATCATCAACCTGCAGATCATTAGAAAGGAATGATTCTTTTAGAAAGCCAGCCACCGGAAGTTTAAATTAATTATGAGTATAGACCAAGGAGATTATATTTCATATATTTTCCTTGATTATGTTCAGGAAAATTTAAAGAGGGAAAAAAAAAAACTTCTAAGTGGAAACACCAAAAGAAAATTTTGCTATATCAATAGGTTCCAACTTCATACAAATGGAAAATAAAATTGGACATTTGCAACTATTTTGGATGAGATGATGGTGATACTTATGATTCAGATCATGTCATGTTTTGCGTTGTGTAATCTTGAGAAACTAATTTTTCTCAAGATTGTATGCAAGTCATTTAGATAACTTTTCCATACTGTCAATACACTTTTGTAGTTTAAGTATAGTACCATTTTTCATTTGTTATGGTCAGAGGGTGTTCAACAACAAGAACCTCAGTTGAGTTCTAAAGAAATCCATTATATTTATCTAGATAAAAGCAATCTAAAAAGATTTGGAAAACATACCATGCAAACCAAGTAATGACTAACAAGAGCTAAAACTCAGAATCCTCTTTTAATGAAGTGACAAAAACCTTACAAAAAAGAAGTTGATCAACCAAAACATGGAACCATTGTCACAAAATGACACACATTGAAAGAAGTTTTAGCACCCTTAGTTTCAATGGACAAAATATCCAGAGGTGCACATATCCTTTTCATAGAATTAACTTGCCTTTCTTAATCAAACTGATGCCTATTAAATTTGTGATGTGTAAGTCCAAGAGGACAAATTAAATGTGAAATCCTAACCAAAACAAGCTAGATAACAATTTACCTTCTTTTTTATTTGAGACATAATAGACCTCAACAATTCGTTTTTGGTTTTGCTAGCTTGTATGAGAAGCTTACCACATTCAAGGGACTTGAGAATGAAATCCATCTCAGCCCACAACAATTTGGATACTGCTTTGTAATGCTTCACCTTCTTTTTATTAAGTAAAATCACAATGGGAACAAAGTGGAGTATACGAGTTGTATATCCATTAGTATCCCAGCAAATTAAGGGCACATAGAGTCAATGAAATCACACATTGTTTTGGAGACATAATCCTAAACAATACATTTTTAATTATGCTTTGTATGAGAAGCTTACCCCAGAGGTACCAATTTCAAGGGACTTGAGAGCGAAATCCATCTCAGCCCACAAGTCATCCAACTCTTTCTCAAATTCAGATTTCTCCACTGGTTCAGGCTCTTCAACACCAAAAGTAAACTTCAAAGGAAGTGGCTCTGCAGCTGCAGGTTCATTAGTATCTTGTTCAAAAGTCTCTTCTTCAGGAGAAACTAAATTATGCGTAAGCGCCTCTCCTTTTTCTGAAATGGAGTCAAGAAGAAGTTTGAAAACATTCATGTCTTTCAGCCCACTAGCTCTCTTTCTCTTACTCCAAAAGGCCCCACCTTTTGGACCTGTTTTATTTTCTGCGTGCATTTCCTCTTGGGCACCAACACCATCATGATCATTAGCTTTATCCCCATTCCCCTCCTCTTCATCTTCATCTTCTTCATCTTCTTCTTCCTCTTTCTTTCTCTCCTTCTCAAAGAGTTTAGTTGAAGAATCTACAGTCTTTTGTGCCTGCTCCTCCCTGCCAACAATGAATTCATCATTTATTTTATCACCCTCATCCACATGCTCTTTCTCTTCTTTCTTCTCCTCACCCTCCTCAGCAGGCTTAGTTGAAATATCTACTTTCTTCAGGTTCTCCCTAGATGCTGCAGTGGGGCAGCCAGTGTCAACAAATTTACTTCCAAGCTTCTCTATGCTTTTCCCAACTGGAATTTTACTCTTCTTTACCAAAGAACGAGTTCTTAACCGATGCTTCGTCTCACTTTCCCTACCAGAAACGCGCATACCAACAGTCTTAGAAGCTTCCTTTTCCCTGCACTTTTCCTTTGTGGCACCACCACGTCTAGTTTTATCATTCTTTTCAAACATTGAGCTGGTCTCAACCACCTTTTCCTCTTCCTTCTCCTTGCACCTTTCCTTTACTCCACCATCATCTCTAGTTTTACCATTCTTTTCACAAATAGGGCTGGCCTCATTCTCTGCCTCAACCTCCTTCTCCTCATCCTTCTTCCCACACTCTTCCTTCGTGGCACCATCATCACAAGTTTCACCATTCTTTTCACAAATTTGGCTGGCTGCATTCTCTGCCTCAACCTCCTTCTCCTCCTCGTTCTCCCCACACTCTTCCTTCGTGGCACCATCATCACAAGTTTCACCATTCTTTTCACAAATTGGGCTGGCTGCATTCTCTGCCTCAACCTCCTTCTCCTCCTCCTTCTCCCCACACTCTTCCTTCGTGGCACCATCTCCAAGTTTCCATTCTTTTCACAAATTGGGCTGGCTGCATTCTTTGCCTCAACCTCCTTCTCCTCCTCGTTCTCCCCACACTTTTCCTTCGTGACACCATCATCTCCAATTTCAGCATTCTTTTCATAAATTGGGCTTGTTTCATTCTCTGCCTCAACCAACTTTTCCACTTCCTCCTCACTGCACTTGTCCATTGCAGCACCATCATATTTTTCATTATCCTCCACAATGGGACAGCTCATATTCTCCTCAACCTCCTTGTCCTCGTTCTCCACCTCTACAATGGGAACATCCATGTCTTTGCTTTCAGTCACAAGCTTTTCCTCATTCTCCAAACTAAAAAGCCTACGTTTCTTCTTCAAAGGGGGCTGAATCTGATTACTTTTCTTCTCATTCTCTGTACCAACACTTGCTTCCTTCTCAGTCTGATTGCCTGCATCATTTTCTTCACCAAATTCAGATATTTCTTCAACATCATCTCCACATGAGAAAGCCTCATCTTCACTTGTAGAGTATTCCAACTCATTTGCCTTATAATCCTCATCCTGACTATCCTCATCCTCACTACCACTCGAAGAAGATGAAAAAACATCAGAATCATTTTCAGATTCAGAACCAGTGTCACTAACTTCCAAAGGCATCTTCCCGAAACTACACTCCCCAACTCTTGAAGGCATTGGAGACACTCTTGACACATCTTGGTCATTCCCACCATCACACTCCAGCACACTCTTCCCTTTATCATTCCTCAATGATTCAGACTCCTTTCCATCACCACCACCCCATTTGGACACAGTGGGAGTCTCCAAACTAAAGCTCCCTAATCCAACAGTATCCGAATTCCAGTGTCTTCCACCAATTCCACAATCATTTTCAGATTCAGAGCCACTGTCAATAATTTCCAAAGGCATCTTCCCCAAACTACACTCCCCAACTGTTGAAGGCAATGGAGACACTCTTGAAACATCTTGGTCATTCCCACCATCACTCTCCAACACTTTTTTCCCTTTATCAAATTCCTTTTCATCACCAGCACCAACACTAATACTTTCATCAAAACCCCATTTGGACACAATTGGAGTCTCGAAATCAAAGCTACCTAATCCAACAGTATCTGAATCCCACTGTCTTCCAGGAATTCCATCACTTCCTGCTACCTCAAACTGATCAGTTTCATCACTTCCTACTACCTCAAACCGATCAGTTTCATCATCTCCGTTTCCATCACCACCACCAACATCATTACTTTCATCAAAACCCCATTTGGACACCGGACTCTTCAAATCAAAGCTCCCTAATCCAACAGTATCTGAGTCCCACTGTCTTCCACCACTTCCTACTACCTCAAACCGATTAGTTTCATCGTCTCCGGTAAGATCAATACTTTCAACAGGTTCCAGTTCCTCTTTCATCTCAAATGGTTCTTCATCATCAACAACATAAACAACATTTTCAGTTTCATTCTGATGAACAGGACATGCAAGTTCATCACTGCTCCCATCGCTGTCGTCTAGCACAATAACCTCTTGTGTAATGTTATCTTCACGTTCAACTTCGCTCAAATCTTTCTCTCCAACAAAAATGACATCTGGGTCCTTGAGAATTGGCCCAAATCGGCCTCTTTTTCCTTTCTCAATCCTCAATTGAGAACCCAAAACAGAGTCCCCCAGTTCTTCCTCACTCTCTCTCCCCCATTCATCATCCTCAGATTCCAAAAAGCTTACAACTTTTCTCTTTCTTCCTCTCTTTCTCACCTCAGGAGACGATGAAGACCCACACCAAGAAGTTCTATCTTCCTCATTGAACCGAGTCTGCTGGCTCGCTTTCGAAGAAACCCGTCTGCCACCTTTTCCCAGAAATATCGTTCTCAAATATAAGTCGGTCCCAGAACGTGTTCTTTTTGCAACACAACTATAGAAATCCATGAAAACACATGGGAAGTTGATGAAATCTGAGATGGGTTTAAAGCAAAGATTGCAACTTTATGTTCTTGGAGTAGAAAAAAGGTGAGAAAAAATCCAAAGTTTGAATCTTTATATGATTTTGGTATAGAAAACAGAGAGAAAGAGAGAGTCTTGCAGGGTTTTGAAGTGAAGTGGGTTTGAATTAGAAAGGAAGAAGACGTGGGAGAGTGAGTTTGCTTCAGTTATGTAAGATGAGGCGCCAAAAGTGGAACGACTCTGCAGTTTCAGAGTTTGAGTTGTAAATGAAGTTAAAAACTAATACAACTCATTGTCCCAATATATGCCAAATATGTACACTATATTCTTCCATATCAGCCCCAGCCAATAAGGTTTTTTTTACCAAAAATCAAATCAAATCAAATCAAATTAAACTACCAGTACTCTACTAGCTCGTGGTTATCCAAAATTTAAATTCATCAAAATTTATATAAAGTTGTTGTGTTTGGAGTTTGGACTATGTGGTATTGGGTTCCTACTATAACTTGAAATAATAAGGGCTGATTGGAGATTCTTGAACCAAATCCAAAATAATGTCATTGGGCCGGTAAATGTCTTAGCAGACCCATTTTCAATTATTGGTTTGCTCTGTGCTTCAGTTCAGCCTCAGTTTGGGCTGCCCAAGTTGGCTGAGAAAGATAATTGAATGTTCTAAATTCTCTTGAACCCCCCTATGTCACTATTGAATTTGAACTCTTATCATTAGACAAAATATGTGGTGGATAAATAGCATAAATGGATTAGCATGTAAACATATATATAATCTAATGACATTTGTATGGGTGATTAGTATTACTGAATATCATCATATATTATCAAGAGTCTTGTAGTTTAACTGATATTGTCTATTCTCTTTTATAAAATCCCACATCTCTCTCATCATATATTAATGAACTCCAATATACTTATTATAGTTTCATCTTTAGGAGAAGAAGAAAAAAAAAAAAAGAGTCTCTTTTCCTAACTAGTTCCATGGAGTATATGAGTATAAGACTATAATTACCTTGGATATTGTATATATGTATAATTACCTGAGTGTCATGGGTTCACAAAATATATATATGTATATATTTCAGACCCTAAACTGTATATTTTTTTTGCAATTAAAATCTACTATGGTTCCTTCAAAAAAAAAAAAAAAAATCTACTATGACTGTTGGTGATTGGTGATTGGCATTCAATTTAGAGGTGTCTAGTTCATCTATTAAAATAAAAACAAAGTAAAATAATATGAGCACGAAAAAAAGAAAAAGAAAAAAAGTGCTAGTTAATCATTTGCATCAAAGTCATATTTAGGGGTTTATTTTGATCTCCAATTTGTGATCACTATATTAATATATTACCACTTTAAATACTATATATCAAAAATCAACTCTCAAGAGTATGACATCAAGTGTGTGACATCAACCCCCACGATGTTCTGGAGGTATAAATAATAAAGTGTAAAGAATACTTGCCTGCCAAAAAAAAAAAAAAAGTTATGAAGAAGTATTATGCATACAAAATGGTTAATTTCTGCCACATATTGGTTAAATTATTAATTTACTTTTAAGCATATATTGTACCTCTTTAATCCCCGCTGCTATATCTTGACATCTTGACATCTTGTAGCCTTTGTTTCCATCTTCAACCCAAGACATGTATAGACTATAGTGCAAGTGGTTCACTATAAAAGTATTAACAAATAACAAGAGCATTGTAATTTCAAATTAAGGTCAAACCCCATGAAATTGTGCTTATTCTTCGTTACGTGTATAAAGTTGTTGTGTGCACAAATTGTTCTCAAAATTGTTAGTAGTTAATTAGGTTCTGGAATGACCTATTTTTCTTTTGGTTGGTAATAAATAATAATATGTAAGTGAACACGTTTTCTTTTAATTTATTCCCATGGCATATGGGTTTTGACTTCAAATGCCAGGAAAAATTAGAAAAATATAGATGTTAATGTTTTGGTTATACAATTGAGCTCTTCCATCTACTATAACTTCTACTTGAGCCTCATATAAGTTTTATATAGCATACTGCATAGTACTCGACATGGATGTGTAATTTTGTAATAGTGACAGATTATAAGTAATCATAGTGGTGCACCCTATAGGAAGTTAGGAACTGAGGATTTTTATTCTATTAATTGACCTTTGGTAATTAATAACTAATAATAGAGGTTGGCGTGCAGATTGGATTATTGAGTTTATAATTAATGATGGAGGTGATTATTCAAAGGGATGCAATTGATGATAGGGTTTAGCAGATGAATAATCTTGAGTACAACAAATCACAAAATCATATGAAGTTTGTGGTAGTAAATAAAACAAAGAACAACAAAGCAAAGATCAAAGAGTGGGAAAATGTGAGTTCCATTTAGCTCAATTGGTAAAATCTTTCGAATCTCACCTATACTAAAAATCAACTAGTGTCTTGAACTAATGGTAAAAAATAATCATTATGGAGCAGATGTTCTATGTTATATAAAAGGGACTTAAGGCCCTCCATTGTATAAACAAAAGATTGCCAAAATTATATTAAAACATCTCAAAATTTGTATGATAATAATTGATTTTTTTAAAAGAAAAAAATATGTGTAGGTTTTGCATTCTGTCCTCCTCCACACCTCTAAGAAAACCCTCAACCTATAGAAATCTAACACGAATTACACAATTGAAACCTTCAACTGTTGCACTAAAAAATAATTTAAATTTATCAACTTAAGTCTTGTGCATTGTGATGGATAAAATACATTTATTAAAAAAGGAAGTATTGATATTTATGGTAAAAAAATTCAAAAAGACTTATTTGTTGGTGCCATGATATATCTAACAACTAACTAAATTTATTTTGTTCCATCATTATCTTCTTTTCTTTTTTCTTTTCTTTTTTCTTTTTTTTTTTTATAGAAATAGTAGAATAGATTTATTGATAAGCAAACAAGAAATACAACTGAAAACCAAAAGCATTATAGAAAGCTCTTAACCTATACACAGATGACCCAAAACGAGCCAAGGCCACAGCTGTTGCATTTGACTTCTTCCATCATTATCTTGTCCCTTCTCAATGTCAATAATTAAAAACTTCCCTATTTCCTAGGTAACAAGAATACAGAAGTAATGCCCTTTTCATGATTATATTCGATTCATAGATGTAATTCCAATTACGTCATGGTGCAATGTTAAGCCTTAGGTGACTAAAAGAGGGAGAAAATAAGGACCATCATCCTCCTGAGTCCCTAGGCAAAAATCAGGGTCTGTGGACATTTCCAATCAAAATAGTCCGATTAATAATGTTATGGAGACAATTTACTTTCTTGAAAATATGTGATATACAAGCCAATCTGTTAAAAGAGTTCAAAAGATAATTCCAAAAAAAAAAAAAGAGAGTTCAAAATAGCTTTAGCTTTGTCTATTATATTTACTATAGACCAATGTGGAGCATTCATAGAGATTTGGGGTGGTTGAATCACATTGAGTGCATCTCTTCCCCAAATAGTAACATTTTGGGGTAATTATATAATACTTCAGGAGTATATTAAATGCGTATTCCCTCTTTTCATAAAAGTGGTGGGTCCCGTTAATTAAATTTATGATGGAATCCACCACTTCTGTGAGAGGAGGGAGTACGCATTTCATATACTCCCAGAGTATTATATAATTTTCCTAACATTTTTCACGCCTATTTCTATTGCCTTCTCAACTTCCAGGAATGCTTTCATTGCTTAGGTAATAAGTGGGTATTGGTCCTCGAATATTTATGTGCATACAAAGTTGACTTCTTTCTTATGGTTCCTACTTCGCAGTAATTATTCAATAGTTTAAATGTATAGTTCATTTCTCATATGAATAGTGGGTCCCATCAAATGAATGATAAATCCCACTAATTAAATTTATAATAGGATCCACCACTCTATGAGATGGGGGACTACGCATTTATTTGTAGTTCAAGCCTATTGAATAATTATCCACCTACTTTCTAGCCCATATTATATCACAACAGGTAACCATAAGCCCGTAAATAATATGAAGTCCCTCGCCTCTTCCCTATAAATTTTCCATATTTTTTTAGAACATATCATAAAATCTGAATGGGCACTCTAAATCAATAAGCATGGTTTTGCTATTGGTTTTTTTTTTTTTTTGGTTTCTTGCTAGTTGCTACATGATATCTAGGTAACATAATAATAATAATAAAAGGTAATTAGTTTAGGAATTAAATCAAATAGAAATATTTTGACAAATATTAAAAAAAAAAAAAAAAAAACTCCTAGAGAGAGGCCTAATAATAACTGCATTACTATTACTTTAACAATTCTACTAATTTACACTGTTACAAAAATCCAAGAAATTATGAAGTTAACAATCTTGTGAGTTGTGAGTTGTGAGGATGAAGCATATGGTACTTCTCTAGCTGTCACCAATGAAGAGGGTTATCTTGCAGCTCAATTAATGGGATACGTATCATACTTTACCATAGTGTTTAGATACTGTAAGCAAATTGCTGATTGTGATTTCAATTTTTTTTTTTTTTTTTTTTTTTAAATTCAATATGTGGAGAAGAGAGAATTTAACCTTAATCGTTTAGGAATTGAACCACAAAACTCTTAACTTTATATTATATTATTATACCTCAATCATAACAAAAAATGGATGTATGAATATAGCAAAAAAATAAAATAAAAGAGTGGATGTATAGCAAAGAATTCGTCAGACATGCTCTAGCCTTGGTTTAGCGTGGACCCTCTTTAACTTTTAAGGGTGACAAGCTTGTTTGTGAAAATAACACAACCAAGTTTGGGAATACAACTTTTTTTATAACTTTGAAATGACGAACTATTTTGTGATTTGTAATGAAAAAAATGAAGAAGGTATTGGACATTAACACTTTACCATTTCAAAATTGTGTTACTAGCAGAGTTGACTTTCACAGTTGATCCGCTCAATCACAATTAAATAGAATACAACTCAGCATGCAAAAACCCTTTTTTTGTTGGCTTCTACCAAACTTGTTGACAAAATAGATGACAAAAGCCAAACACGGTTTTATCTTATTATATAATATTGAAGTTTTAAATATCCAAACCAAGTGAGTCCCACACTTGCTACCCTCTGCGTAGGGTTTACTACCCTCTTCGTAGGGTTTTGTTTCCCTCTTTGTAGGGATGTTGTACTGTTATTGTTGGTGTTTGTTGTTATTGTGTTTTCTTTTGTTGTATAGTTTGTTGTTTCTTCAATAAAGACTTTATCCTTATCCATAAATAAAAAAAAAAAAAAAAAAAAAAAGTGAGTCCCACACAATCTTTCTTGTTCAGTTGTGCTGTTCATTTCAATTTTGTGGGGTAAAGGCAAAAATAAAAGACTGGTTCAAAAGATGTCAAATTTCATGCCAAAGCAAAAAAGTGAGCAAAAGATGTCCATGAATGGTGAAGATGAATGGTCAATTTTGACGCCTCATTTGTCATCTGCCCTTTACAATTAAATTTTATGGCGGAGACAAATTATTAGGACTTCCAGGTCAAAGTATTATTATTTTTGGGGTATAAAGATAGGTCATAGTACGCTCACTTTGACTTCTATCCACTTATTATCTTCAAAGTTCATAACGTGAAAAGCAAACTACTTGTTGAACTACATTTTCTTCGATTTTCTAGAAAATGGTATTATAATAGCGAATACTATTGTTTTCATATGTTTTCTTTAATGGGATCTATTAATATTTTGGTTTTACAAGCATCCATGAATTTTATTTGGACACAATTTGGCTAATAAACTAATTTGTAATGTGTGAGAGAATATTTTCATAAAGGTTTAGAATGTGGAAAATAACTACAATCTATTTTGACGAATGGCAAACAATATTAATAAGTAATAAATTGGTTCATAAACCGTGCTCCGGGCAGATTCCCTTTGTAGGAAGATAAGATCGGAATCAAAGCTACAAAAAAGGAAAGATCAAGGCCGGGTTTGTGTTGAATCCGGGCAACTTAAGGAGCGGATTCCGGCCTCCCATGCAATAATGAGGTTGGGATATTAATGATTCTGCCGACCTTCGAGACACTTCACGTGACTGCCCAGCCAAATTTGTGAATTCGGAGACAGCAGCCTTCTAACCAACATCTCAGTTATAAAGGCTTCTTAATCTTTATTTTTTTTGGGTGGATAAATTGGAAATTCATTAAAAACAAACTCAGCATAAGTATGGACATTAACAGTGCTTTCTTATTCTTTGCCAGCGTTGTCTAAATTTAATAGCAATAAAAGATCAAAAGCAACCAAGAGTTCTATAACTCAATTGATACTGATTAATCTATTTTATAAAGCGAACCATAATTAAAATTATATCACCCATAATTATTGAATTATTAAAAAAAAAGAGATTGATTATGAACTCTTGCTATTGTTATTGCCTCTCTTTATGCAAAGGCGTCCGCACAAACAGTGGCGGCTCCAGGAAATTTTTCCAGGGTGAGCATTATAAAGCTTGAATATAACATCACTAAAAAAAAAAAATTACATAAAGTTTTATACAATCCTTTCACAAGTTTTCGAATATAACATCACTAAAAAAATATATATATATATATGAAATTCTATAAAATCCTCCTATGATTCTTCATAGTTTGATTTCGTTGCATGATAGCTTCATTATCAATGCTATCAAATACATCACTTTCAATGTACGCAACCAAGCAATCATTCATCCATTGATCTCCCATTCAATTGCGTAGTACATTCTTTATATATTTCATTGCTGAAAAACTTCTTTCTACTATTGCAGTCGCGACAGGAAGGGTCAAAACTAACTTCACAAGCAAATAAACTAATGGACAAATATACAGTAAAAACTAAAAACATAAAATATAAATTATCAAATAAATGAATAAAGAATAATATTATAATAAAAACTATTATTCGGTCAAAGTAACTAAACTGCCTAGTGCCTAAACTCTAAACAACTAACAAAGTAAGTAACTACGTAAATAAAAACTAACAAGGCAACAAGCAGACTAAGCAGTAGATAAGAACAAAATAAGAGGAAAAGAAAAGAAAAGAAAAAATATCAGATCTGACTTATGAGACTAAGCCGAAACCGGAACGGGTGAGGGGCGTCTGGCGTGGTGAGTCTGGTGACCGAGTGAGGTGAGGGGCTGAGGGCGGCGGCAGCAGCAGGCGTGAGGCGGACCAGTCTAGGCGTCTGGCGGTGGTGGCCTTCGCGGTTCGCAGCACGGCAGCAGCCAGCAGGGGTTTGGTTTTTGCTTTTTGGGTTTTCTCTCACTGACTCTCTAGCTCTTTGCAACTTGCAAAAGAATAAATTGGGGATTTTTTCTTGGATAAGCTGATAAGCACACCGCACATGCACACCGTAACTCCGTAAGTTTGGATTTTTTTTTTTTTTTTTTTTTTTCTGAATAGAATAAATTTAATCAATGGACTGGTTCAAACATTTGGGCTTGGGCTTATTTTGTATTACGGGCTTATAAGTATTGTTATTTGGGCTTATTTTGTTATTATGGGTTTAAATAAGTGTTGTTATTTGGGCTTATTTTGTTATTGTGGGTGTTATTTGAGTTATTTTTTTATTATTTATTTTTTGTTATTTGGACTTTTTATTTTTGGGTATGGTAAATTGGGTTTATTACATCAGGGTGTTCACAAATTATTTGAGGGTGAGCAGAATTTTTTTTTAGTTGAGAACATCTATATAAAATTTTTTTTTCCTTTGATTTTTCAAAAAGTCAGGGTGAGCAGTTGCACACCCTGCCTTCAACGTAGAGCCGCCCCTGCGCACAAAGGTGATTTTCTTGTAGCACTTTCTACTCAACTAGAGCATGAGGAATTCTACTCAAGAGCCCTGCTCACAAAATCAATGGATCTAGAATGCCTATAATCCATGCCCCAATTGAGTCACAGTGATGATGCCCCCTCCTAGTCATATAAAGAATCAATCTTTTTCAAAATAAATTACTTCATAGAGTTAAATTACTACACACACTCTATATGATATAAGGGCAGTAGTGGAGTGATAATTTTATTTCAAAGGATGCAAGATGTATAATTAACATACATATGTCTTTATACACCCATAAACACATAGATGTACACACATTTTGTACGCACACAACACACACATAACACATATAATACTTAAGTTCAATAGATGATAAAATGTCACTCATATGAATATCAAGCATAGTTTGAATGTTAGAAAACCCATCAAAAAAAGATAACATATAAATTATATTGCAATCAAAGACTTTTAGAAATTCTTACACTTGTGAGCATGAACATGAACCCTAAATTAAGGTACCTATGTTCAAGAGAGTAGAGAACACAATATTCTTGTATCAATGAATACTTTTTTCTTCTTCTATTTTGGATACAAGTCCCAATTGAATACTTATAATTTTAGGTGAAAGATATATATAAATAATTGCAGCCTTGAGAATGCATAAACCATTAATAGGATGAAATAAGGTTGAGTTTTACAATTCTCATTTACTAAAAATTATAGAATACATTTAGAATACATTAATGTCGTGTTATTTCCTCTCATAAAAAGAGTGGATTCCATAATAAATTTAATTAATTAATTGAATCCACCATTTTTCATCAAAGAAAAAAATATATCATTAATTTACTTCAAACACTTTATTTACATAATGAGATTTGAGACAAATAAGCTCTCACACTCACACATAAGCTTTTTTTTTCTTTTTTTTTTTTTTTTTTTTTTTTTTTTTTTTCTGGCACCTATTTATCTCCACCAATCTTAAGCCTACTTCAATTAAAAAAGTATTGCAATTTGATCCGGGTACTTAATTCTTAGAAATTGTTTAAATACAATTTATTATTTATCTCTAAAAAAATTCCTTATAAATTATATTGGATAATTGAAACATTATAACGTGCTTGTTAAATGCTTCTTCTTTGTCATACTAATTAAGTATTATGCCGGAGAGTGGAGAGGTCAGAAGTCAATTGGCAAGTCTTTATCATCGTCCAGCTCACGATAGTGATGATGACCACACTGACAATTTATAAATGAAAGTACTGTCAATTTTATAACTAAAGAAGAGAAAAAGATCAAACAATTTATAGGTTGTAGCGTGCTTGTTGTGAAAATTAACTGTTTACATAAAATTAAAGAAGAGAAAAAGATCAAACACACAAATAAAAAACACAAGAATTTACGTGGTTCGGCAATATGCCTACATCCACCGGCGGCGATAAGGAGAAAGCTTTCTCTAAGAAAATAAGGAGATTACAATAGTGACACCTGGACTCTCTCAAAAAACTCAAACCCTAATTACACCCTAACCTCTCTCTCACCAAGAATAAACCTAGAGAAAAACCCTTCTCTAATTATTCTATATTGTGGCACACAATTTCATTGAGAGAACATCATATATATATATGAGTTATAGGTTATGCCGCACAATATAATATATACCTATATATAGATAACATATATATATATTGAGTTAAGGTTTGCCGCACAAGGTAATTATACTAGAGACCTTGAAGGTCGGCCAAACCATAATAGGATTCGGCCACATAATACCAACTACCAAGTAAAGTCACCGACTCCAACAGTGCTTTTATTTCAATTTAATCTGTAATATACAAATACAGCTTATAGACTTTCTCTCTCTTAATTTTCATGTGCTGCTTGTGTTTCTTTTCTGGGTTTGATACGTTTTCAGTTTTCTTATCTGGGTCATCCACAATTTCCTTGAATTTCAAAATTTTACATTTTTTCTGTACTGTTTGATAAAGTTTATAGTTTTTACTGAATTCCCCATCTGGGTTTTCTCTGTTCTTGGTATCCTTCTTCTTTCACCAAACTTTTACTCCCATTTTTGTGATCACTTTCCTATTTGGCTGTTCTCCTTGATTGCTTCATTTTCTGTAGAGCATTGGTTTTGCATTTATATTTGGTTTGCTTCTAATTTTCAGTTCTCTTCACACTTTCTAGTCTTTTTTCAACTCAATTCCTTTTTAATTTTCATTCTTCTGGTACCCTTCTTTTGTCCATTTGATTTCACTTTTTCTTTCACTGCCTTGCTTTTGATTTCTTCTTTTTGAATAGCCAAGACAATTTTTTTTATTTTTTTTTTATTTCCTTCCTATTTACCTAAATTTCACATCTTTTCATTGGTTTTCCTCTGTTTGTTATAGTCTTCCTTGTTCTAATTAAAATAATGCTGATACTATATAATTATTTTTCTGTATTCAGTGGCCGTCCTTTTCTGGGTTGATGCAATGGCAGTAAAAAAGGATAACATATAAATTTAGTAACTTGCTGTTAAATTCTATAAAATGAAGTGTTTCTACTACTTTAAGGATAAGGCCAGATGCAGGGAACAAAGATCAGCATGAGTTGAAAGAGCAAAGATCATCTGATTATTCAGGCTCTGACCGGGTTGCTGGCTCTACATGCTCAGCGCCTTCCCGGCGTGGTATACCGCAACTGTATGAGGAGAAGGCTCATAACTTGCGCGTTTTCTCGTACTCGGAACTCAGAAATGCAACACATGATTTCAGTAGGCTAGTTAAGATTGGGGAGGGCGGATTTGGTAGTGTGTATAAAGGTTCAATCAAGCCTGCTGAGGGAAAGGGTGATCCAATCGTGGTTGCAATTAAAAGGCTCAACAAGGATGGCTTACAGGTATGAGCTTTAAGAATGTTAGTGTTTTTTGTTGGATATGATTAGGAATATACTCTTAATATGTTTAAGAATAGTGATGACTTTTATGCTCATTATAAATGTCAAGTCTTTAGAATAATGTTGAATTACTAAGTTAGTCATATGTAAATTCATGAGGGGGTTTTTTAAGTTGCTTTTTCATATCTTGTTGTGTTCTCTATTTAAGCCATCATGAAGATGCTGAGTAGTTATTTGATTAATTGTTACTCTCTTAAATATTGAGAGTGGATGTTAGGGATAGTCATTAGAACCCAATGTTGATCTCCATATTATTTGTTTCTACGGGTACCAGTTAGGTGTAGTTAAGATCACAGACTCAAAAAATAAAAGAAAATATGCAGTTTTGTAAGCAAAACGAAACAGAATTTTTTATAAATTTTATTGAGGCAACTAGTTTCTTTTCATGGAGAATACTAATAATTTATGCTCGGATCCATTGGGGCTTACTAATAATTTTCCTAAGGCATAGCATCTCCTTCCTCTTTCTTCCACTCTCTTTTCTTTGTTGAAAAGCACATCACTTTACTTCTTACTTGGACCTGCTCATCACTAGCACCATTATTTTGTAAAAGCTTTTAAGCATTTGGACAATTCACTGTCAACTTCACCTGTTTAGTACTAAACCTGTTGCAAATAAATTGTATTACTTATCAAAATGTGCATCTCTATTCTAAATTACAAGTTTGCCTTTTGAAATGAAAAATGAAAGGTTGGAAAGGATTTTCAAAATGTTGTTTGGGCTTGCATCCTTGAGAATTCAATGACAGTATGCCTTGATGAAAATGAGTGGGATGTGCATAGCAAAAAGGAACCTGTAAAAAATAAAAAAGAAGGAATAGAAGAGGGGAAAAACAAAAAAGAACCATCTGACCATCCACTCACACTTCAAAAGAGCATGTTCGTGTTTGAACTTGATAAAATATCTTCCTTTGTTCCTTCCTCTCTCTTCTTCTTGATTTTTAAGAGTGATTATAAGGATTTTGATTTTGTGAAAGGTTACTGTTTCCTAACTTCTCTGTTTCAAATACAGGGCCACAAACAATGGGTGGCAGAAGTTCAATTTCTTGGCGTTGTGGAGCACCCAAACCTTGTCAAACTCATAGGATACTGTGCTGTGGATGGGGAGAGAGGGATCCAACGATTACTTGTATATGAATATATGCCAAACAAAAGCTTAGAGCATCAACTTTTCAATAGGGCATACCCATCTCTTCCTTGGAAAACCAGATTACAGATAATACTGGGAGCAGCTCAAGGTTTAGCTTATCTTCATGAAGGATTGGAAGTTCAGGTTATTCTCTAAAACATTATCATGTTTCTGTTATTCTACACAAATATCTACTTTTTTTCTTCTTCCTTTTTTGTGTAAAACATAACCTGTTGTTTGAACTTCCTAACCTTTTAGTCCAGCATCAGATTTCCTCCACTTATGTGCTGCAGCTTCTTGGCATTTAGTGAAATAATTTAATAATATCTTCTTCTTTTTTTCTTGTTAACTGTATGCTTATGCTTTTATATATATATTGAAAGTGGAACACCATGTGAGTAAGATTTCCTTCCAGTCTGTTTTTACAATGCAACTTCAGATGAAGTCTTTCAATAGAAATCCTTCCAGTCTTGTGTATACATATTGTGTGCATTGAGTAGTTTCTTTTCATGAATGAAATTTATTACTTATCAAAAAATAAGAAGAAGAAGAATGACATCATTCAATCTGCGGTCGTCATTGGCGCCCAATCAGTTTCTACAAAATACCTCTACATGTTAGGTTCTAGATTCAACTTTGCTTGTGATCATTGTTAGCCTAACTTTCATTATGCTCCTCCTGAAGGTGATATTTCGAGATTTTAAATCGTCCAATGTGTTGTTGGATGAGGATTTCAAACCAAAGCTTTCAGACTTTGGGCTTGCTAGGGAGGGACCAATGGCTGGGCGAACTCATGTTTCAACAGCAGTAAGTGTCGTGTGCACATTTATATTCATTAGCATCATAGGTTGCATCACTAGTAACAATGTAGTGATTCAAAAGTGTATAATACTAAACTATTTGTATATTGGGGTTCTAAAGCATATGATATAACAAAAATCAAAAATCAAAAAGGACAAAAAAATTCTTTGATATGATACATATAAAAATTCTTGTATACGAATTATTTTTTTCCAATATATCAAAGCACACAATAGATCAGTAAAACAAAAAATAAAATAAGATCCTCTTGGATTATATTAGAAGTGCATTATTATAACTTTTTTCTATTGGAATGATTAACAATTCTGTAATTAAAGTGAAAATAACTCCGCAAAATTCAAGAACGAAATTTTGTGCAAGACCATGTGTTTGGGATAATCATAACTGAAAGACAGCTATCTTGTCTTATAGGATTTGTTAGAATTTACAAATTTCACCTGTATTTTGAAGATACTCAAAAGATTTTTGGATGTTCATGAACAACTTGCAAATATATTGTATGATGAAGTCAGTGAATGCGTGATTAGAAGAAAGGTTATGTAGGAACAATTGAAATAAATAATTGGAGACTGTTGTGGTGCTCATGAGAACATATTTTTGGTGATCAGGTGGCAGGAACATACGGGTACGCTGCTCCAGAATACATTGAGACTGGTCATCTGACAAGTAGAAGTGATGTGTGGAGTTTTGGTGTTGTGTTATATGAGATTCTTACAGGTAGGAGATCAACGGAAAGAAACCTCCCATTGGCAGAGCAGAAACTTTTGGAATGGGTGAAACAGTTCCCTGCTGATAGTAAAAAGTTCATCTTGATAATGGACTCGCGACTGGAAGGCCAGTATTCTAGTAGTGCAGCTCGGAAAATTGCCAAGTTAGCAGACAATTGTTTATTAAAGAACGCAAAGGATCGGCCAACGATGAGTCAGGTGGTAGAGAGATTGAAGCAGATAATCCTACAATCTGACAAAGATAACACTTCTGAAATAAGTCTTTAGTCCTTAGAAAATGACCCGGTTGAGACAAAAAAGAAGACAAATCAAGCTGGACCCTCAGAATCATGGAGAAGGCGGATGACCCATCTGGCAAATCTGGGTGAGAATGTGGAGGGTGCAAGGAGAAGAAGATTTATGATCATGCAGAGGGCCAGAGTGACTTAAATAGTTTTTTTTTCCCTCAGCAAATTCTCATTTTGGTTAAATTCTTAGGGTCTAATGGTTTTTTTTTATGAAGGTCTTCAAGAGTTGACAGAGACACACATGGCAGGTAAGGTGGAAAATGTGTCAGATTCTATAGACCTTTTTATAAAAATGCACTGATAAATGGAAGTTCCTAGAGAGTAGGGAGTGAATGGGACAGCCTTGTAAATTAGTCATATGATTGGACAAACATAATGGCGGCTCTTTGTGAAAGAAGGGTGGTTTTTCTTTTCTTTTTCTTTTTCTTTTGTACAGGTTATGTAATGAGACATTTTATAGCAGGATTATGTTTCATTTTCTTCATGGCATCCTCAGCATATGATATGCTTTTCTGAATCATCACCATTGAAATTGTTTTGCTGAATTGCTGGACACCGGTAACAGCGTTGCAAACCAATGTTATTTAGTATTTAAACAAAAAGAAATGAACTACAAAAAGGAGGCATCCTCCTCCAGGGCCGAGGCAAAAGAGGCGGGGAGGGGATCCTGAACCCAACCAACAAAAGAATTGAGCAAAGCCCATCTCCCTAAAACATGGGCTGCTCTATTGACTTCTCTAAAGATCCAAGAAAAGGAACTGAAACAAATAACTTAGTCAAAGCTACAAATATCAACCAGAATATAATCCTTAATTCTCCAATCCACATCTTCACCATTTGAAGAGATTGCATTGACACAGGTCTTGTTATTTCCTTCGACCAAGATACTAGTTAGCCCCATGGAAATTGCCACTCTTAAGGCCCATAACCCTTCATTCCCTTATTTGACTAGCAAGAGTTCAACTAAGCCCTAACCAAAGCCAGGGGTGAGAAGCTCTTCATCTCCATCCCAATAGAAGGTGTCAGAGTTGACTCTGTGAGATACAAAAGCATGAGTTAGTGAAGTTCACTTTGTGTAATTAGAAAGTTTGTTTTTGTTTATGCAAGAGAAACAATTTTCAAGATTAAGAAGCTTTCTTGAGACAGAATATTAATTTGAAAAGGAACAAGTAACTTACATCGATTTAAATGGTAACTCAATATCAAATGTTAACGAGTTTATGACCATAACATGGTGATAAGACTACAACTAGATATTCACATTCCAACAAGAGAAAACGCAACCATCTAGTACAACTAAAATCACCAATAATCATTGCAGTTGAGGTTCCATTTTTAACAAACTATCTAACCTACTCAACAATCACCCACAAAAATTGCTTCTTTGTCAATCTAATTGTGGTTGATAAATTCAGATGTTTGATTTCTTAGATTTATCAGCAATAGCTTCTCTGCACATTTTACAATCATGCAAAATGATGTATACATGCTGTCTCCATGTGTAGCGCACTTGGCGATTTTAGTGTACTGCAACCAGATGCCAACACTATCCTATATGGTTTTGAATAGAAATATTAATCTACATGGTCTTATACTTAGAAAATATATATATATTAATCTACATATTCTTCTCATCCTTGCTCATTGATGACCAAAGGGGAAGAACAAAAAAAACTTGATTTAGTATTGCTGCTCCGTCCTTTAGCTGCAGTAACTATGACTAATTTGGAACCCACATTTTTCAGTTTCAGATAAATGTCTGTGGTAAGTGCACTGAGTGAATAAATCTTCAATAACTAAACAAATTTACAAACACAAAAAAGTTGAACCAAACTCCTTGCTTCAACAAGTCACAATATCTTTTCTCCAAATAGAATCACAAAGTCGTTTCAGGACTAAGGGTGTCAAACACAATAATTTTACAAGCCAATTTGAACTTCAGAAAGGAAAAAATAAAAAATCAAATAATGCCACAAACTATGAAGTGTATCTATCATACTATGAAGGTTAGTAATATGTCAGTTCTTTTGGTTGATGAAAGGCATTGTTGAAGTGCATCCAAAATTATTCTATCACTACTGTAAACCACTTACCTTTCACACAACTCTGCCAACCTGCACCACTCCAATAAAAAAAATTAAAAACTTCACATAATAACCCCCTCCAAGGCCCAAAATAACTGCAGTCAATCATGCAAAGAAATTTAAATACAATATTAATTGACTGTTGCTAGTCCAAAAATATACCATCATATTACCTGAAGGAATAATTCAGCAGTAACGTTCATTGCCGGAAAGTTAGCCACTTGACAAAGAACAAACTCGAGCCCCTCATCATTTATTAGCTCCAACTTTATAATTCATTTATGGTTCCATGCTGATAGAGCTCTCTTACTTCCCATTCAAACTTGACAAATTTGCTTTTCATTCAACCATAAGAAATTCAGATTGGGTACAGATTTCTGATTCTCATTGTTAACAGAACAATGTACGGACAAGCCCACTGGAAGGGTACAGGTTGCAAAGCCAATTCCAAGACAGGACAAGGTAAGCACCAGCTAGTTCTTCAATTCAACCAACACAACTCAAACGAAGAAGAGGTCCTTAAAACATTTTGGTTGGTCAGAAAAAATCTTTTCAATTGTTCTGCCTTATTTAGGGCCAATTCATCTGTAAATTCACCAGCCACCGCCTTTCACTGTCTTATGCCATTTTTCTTTCTGTTTCCTTTCTCCGTGTCGCGCAATCAGCTTTAGCCAAGTCCAAGTCAGTCTCAATTGAAACCATCTTAACCAAATTATTTTTGCTAAATGATGCGGCTTCTAACTTCTCATCACCAGTCAAAATGCCTTACCCTCAGCAAGGCAAGTACCACACTAACTTTCAGGACCCACCAAAACCACTTTCAATTAGTTTAAGGGTATTCTGATTTGTTTCTCTTTGAGGTCTATTTCTATACATAACATCATATGTAATGTACATGAGGAAGTCCAGAAAAAGGCTCTTTTGCATATGCTCCTCTTTTCCGTAAAGTGTAAGCATTTAATACTTCTTAATCATTACCCTAAGGGCACTGGTTAACAAAACCTAATAATAATGTGAGAATGTAGGTGGGGAGTTGGGGACTGATTTTGCCTCTTTGGTACTCCAAATAAGTAGAGAATGCAAAGTTCATATTAAATGCATCGACAGCATGTGATGGATAATAAATAAAAAGGAAAATATTGATATTTATGGTCAAAAGGTATTCAAAAGACTTATATCGAGTTGCTAGTGGCATATATATCTAACAACTAACCCAATTTATTTTGTTCCATCATTATCTTATCCTTTCTCAATGTCAATAATTAAAAACTTCCCTATTTCTTAGGTAACAAGAATATAGAATTAATGGTGTATCGTACTAATTTAACCATTTTTCCTTTTTCATGAATATATTCAACTCATAGAAAAGGATGACCACACTCCACAGCAATAGGGCCTTTTTTTTTATGAAAAATAAAAGAAAATATTTTTTTTTTTAGGTGGGGGGGAGGGTGGTTCAATTCAATATTATATAAGTAAAGATTTAATTTTAGTTAGCCCATGGTGCAATGTTTTGTTAAAGGTGAAAAAATGACTAGTTTTCCCTTTTTTCTAAATGAACCTTTCAATAACAAATAAAACGAAGAACAACAAAGCAAAGATCAAAGAGTGGGAAAATGTGAGTTCCATTTAGCTCAATTAGTAAAGTCTTTCGAATTTCACCTATACTAAAAATCAACTGGTATCTTAAACTAATGGTAAAGAATAATCATTATGGAGCAGATGTTCTATATTATATAAAAGAGACTTAAGGCCCTTCATTATATAAACAAAAGATTACCAAAATTATATTAAAACGTCTCAAAATTTGTATGATAATAATTGATTTTTTTAAAAGAAAAAAATATTTGTAGGTTTTGCATTTTGTCCTCCATACCTCTAAGAAAACCCTCAACCTATAATGTTAATCCAATCAATAGTTAATTAATTTCATTTGATCTTTTAATTATAACCTAAGAAGAGTATATTCGATGTGTTAGCTTGCAGTCATTGGAAGCTGTAGTAAGGACAAAGACTGATGAACTAAGTAGGGTCAGTACACATATCTATAGTTAGTTTGGCCTAACAGCGTTCCAAGACATTACAGTAGAAATGTGATGGTATCTAATAACTGAATGACAAGGAGATGCCACCAACCTCATCTTTGCCTCATAAATTTCAAAAAGAATTAGTGAGGCTATAAATTGCTTATGATAATGGAAGTCACTTCCAAGCCAAATTTTAAAGCTGGATTCATTTACTTAACTATTAACTATATCTCCAACACACTGTAATTTTGTATCTGAACAAATTCTCGTCCATGTGTTCCCAAATAGTGAGTGTAGGCAAAACCATGTGGTGTAAAACTACAGAGTTCCCAATCTTTGCAAAGAAGAACAAAAAATAAAGTTTGGAATTGAAGTTGTAAAGCGACTTTAAAAATAATTAGGCCTAGCATTGACACAGTGACAAACTGACATGCTACCAGAAAATCTGTAGCCATGAACCTCATGGATTAGAGTTTAGGTAGGCCCCTGTGTTGTGTGATTAACAGCTCAAAGACCCACCAAGGATTCCACTAAATTCCTAGGAAGTCAAAATTAGACCCTTGTCCAATAATTCAGCCAATAAAATGACCTAATCAGACAACTAAATAAATCAGCAATTAAGACCCAACATAACTGTCTAAAAGACCAATATGCCCCTCACATCAACATGGGAGCCAGAAGCATGTGTATCCATCACATTGTTATGCTCATTATGGGTTCAAAGTGAGGCAGGTGGTAATGCACTAAAGAACTTCATAGTAGACAGTTGGATAAGAGTATCCACATTCCACAATGCCAATGGATAGAAATATAGAAGATAAGAGTTACAGAAATTGGACCATTTACCTGTCTCGCGGCGGATGATCTGAAAGTGAGCATATGTGCTAAAGAGGGGATAATGTAGACAGTGAAGCTGACCAAAAGAGCCCCCACAGCCGAGTTAATTGGACCAAAGAAAGGAAATATAATGGCCAAGAACCATATTGGTATCACCACAGGCAACCGAACCAGCGCCCTCAAAAATATGCTCTGTGTCATGCATTCCTATGACTTTCTCCCACACGAAATACAATGGGGTACAAGCAAACCCAAATGTTATGAACTGTGCCAATCACATGAAACACATTAGCTAAAACATGTAATTTTGCATATGAACTTGGTGAAATTCCATTAGTACATTAGGCTAAATTAGTAATAGTAAGTACTAAGTAACAATTTCTTATAATTTCATTAGAACATTAGGCTAATTTTGTAACAATAATTAATGTCATATAAGGGAAAATTTATGGACCTGGTGAATGAGCATTAAAATGACTGCAGCATCACGCCATCCATTCCGGGGAAGGAGAGCGAAAGCATTGGCATGGGTGAGGAGTTGGTCACCATAGGCCCAGTACATAGCAGCAGAAGATGGAAGAGTAAGGGTGAATACATAGAGGGTGGCAATGAGATATATGTACTTGAATTTTTTAGGCTTCCACATTGCATGCATGATTTCCCTGTAAACAACATCCGAGAAAGTTTAGTTTCACCCTTTAGACACACACCAATTAGCAATTTATCTATTACCAATTATCATATCTAAATATCTTTCTTTCTTTTTTTCCAAAAGATTATTGAAGAAAAGGCTTTTATATTTAATTTTATTTTCACCCTTATGTAAAGTAACTTGTTCATCCAAATGGGGTTGAACCTGCGGTCTCACAGGAAGGGGTGAGTCGGAGATATTTTGTCATCCTTAATGAGAAATGTGCATGCTAGAGGCTTTGGCCTTTGAAGCATCTAATGCTACTCAATACCACTTGATTAGTCGTTAATCTAAATTTCCTCTTTAACCACAAAAAATAAAATAAAATATCAGTATTCATGTCACTGAGAGATGAAAAACAATGGGAAGGGATAGCCGCGAGAGTAGGAGAGAGTGACACAAATGTTTTAGGATGATAATAATAATATAAAAATAAAACTAAAAGATTAAATTGTATATAAAAATTATTTAAATTTTTATGTATAAATTATATATACACTTGGGATGGGGAAAACCTGCCACTGGATCCTGCGGGGATTTTGCTCTCAATATTTTGCATTTGACTAGGATTAGAATTATTTTTAAAGAATAAAAAATAAGACTAAGATTATTACAAAGAAAAAGAAAGGAAGAGAGACAGAGGACCAAGTTAATGCCAAATCTTGAGCACCTGCCCTGACTTTGATCCAGATACAATGAATAAGTGCGTGGAACACTTAAATTTAGAATGTTAGACGCATCTGTTAGATTTCAATTAAATCATATCATGTCCACATAAAGAAATAAAAGAAAGATTCACAATTTTATGAACTCCATATATTGAATGAGGTATCCCCAAAACCACAGCTTGGAAATAATATACGCGGGATTCTTGCTAAACCCCCATTAAATGAACCCACAACATTGAATTCCCATTATACTGGCATAGGGATTTTTTAATGGAAGCCTACTGAAGCTTTGAGATCAGTATCACTCAAGGCAGCAAGACCAGAACCTATGCTGACCATTATTTTATTAATGGAATCTCACTTTTATTACCTATTATAAACGACAAAGCATACGTTGAAAGTCAATCAATTTTTTTTTAATAATAGAAAATTTAAAATTATCACTAATTTTACTATAAAACTCCCATAAATTGGCATGATAAAAAATGTAATTGATGCCATAAATATATATATATATATATATATATATATATATATATGTGTGTGTGTGTGTGTGTGTGTGAGAAGTTATTTATTTGTTAAATACAAGGGAGTTAAAGATAATAAAAGAGAAAGTAGTGATCTGGGGAAGGAATTTAAAATTGGTTTAGATTTACAGACAAATTTGAATTGCTTAATTACTTATATACCATTTAATTTGATAGTTAGGAAAGAGAGATTCTAATCTTGATTCTTTTCGAAAAGGAGAGAAAACAGAACCACTATTGGCATTTTCTTATTTTACTTATACTGTCCCAAGTCCTAACATCACTCTTTTTTATTTTTGTGAAATAACATTTTTCACATAATTGTCTAGGTTAACTTGACCTCCAAACTTGTAGTTACCTTAACTACATAGAGAACATTAATGGCTCTAATAAATAGTTTGTTTCATAATTTTGTCTTTTTTCCCTAAACCCATTAATGGCCAGCAATAGCTTCAAACAGAACACCGCCATGCAATTAATATCACCCTTTTACCCTTTTACATTTTCTCTGAATTTTTTGAAACAGAAAATGGCAATATAGCATTATGGTTTATTTTATTAAAAATAAATAAATAAAATTTAATCAAACTCACACAGTGACAGGCGTGCCCGCCGAAGGTGTACAGTATATTGGTGGCGCCTGTGAAATACAAAACCAACTTTTTTGGGCCACTGTGTGTTACACCCTCAACCTGTAAATCAGTTAAAAATATACATATAAGCATGAAAATGGGAGGGTTAAATCAAGGTTGGTCAAAATTTAGGTAAAGTTGTACCTAGATTTTTCAATTAAATTAATGCATATAATTTTTTGGTCAATAGAGTACAATAGTACATGATACAATGAATTGTTTAGCAAAAAAACATGATACAATGAATTGTTTCGAGAAAATTAAAGTAAAACACATAAACAACTATACCAAAATTTTACCATAAAGGAAGGCCAAGTACATAGGAATGTTAATTTTATTTACCTGGCCATTAGCAAGGGCTGCAATGGTGATATACCAAGCAGTGTAGGTGGTCATTCCAAGCCCAAGGAAGGACCAAATCCTGTAGTTGTGGAATGAGGGTATGAACACAGTGGTGGCACAGCAAGCTCCAAAGATATAAGTCCATGTCCTTTTGTCTAAATTATCATCTATGTAGTATATATTACTGCATCAATCATACATAAAAACCACAAATTAGTTAAGTAAAATTAAGCATAACCCAGTTCTTATTATCCCCTTAGAATTAAAAATCAGTGAAAAAATAAATAAATTAAGAACTAAAAAGAAGACCTTGCACAAGCTATAAGCTGGATAACTGATCCAAAGAGGAGAAAGGTACAGTTGAAAGCCAAGCCAACGGCTTTCCAGTACGGACCTAGTAAACCATCTAGCACTTCAAACCACTGCTCAAATATTCGAAGTCAATTTCTGTACTGAAATTTTGATTGTAAATTTGTTTGAGTTGCATGAAAAATTGTTGAAAAACTTACCTGGATAACATGGTTCTTGAAGTTGACGTTTTCTTTTTCCTTTCGGCTTCGGTACTCAACGTAGAGAATACTGATCAGATAAGCGGTCCAGCTTCCCATCATACCATAAAAGATCTGTAAGAGAATCCCTGAAAGCATACCCATTTGAGAGAAAGAGTATGGCAGTGTTAACAGAACCTGAGCAACCTGTATAACCAAAAACCAAACATAACTGATAAGCCAATCTTAATTTCTCATAAAGTGTTGGAAATCCAAATTATGATTTGGGTTTTGTTGAATTACTTGATTGGATGCACAGCTGAACCAGGCATCATAGACAGACCCACCATGCCCGAGAAAGCTTTTGAGACCAAAACCTGCCTCATTTGCTTTCTCTTCGGCTCTGTCATCATGCTCAGTCAAGTTGGAGCTGGAGACCATGGCTTCCTCTGCTTGTTTCTGAGGCAACATTGCTTACACACCAAATAGATCCTGCACAACATATATTTAAAATAAATTAGACAAAGCTCAAGACTTAAACCCAAGAATATTTATAAATAACTAAGAAATGAAAAAAAAAAACATTTCTTGCTATGTAGAAGATACCCAAATCTCAGTCTTTGTGACTTTGTGCTTGAGAGGACTGAGTGACAGTAGGTAAGAATTTATAATGTGAAAAGAAGAGTAAGCCAGTGAGACTTTAATGACAAATGTAAGACAGTCCGTAATCAACTGGCTTTAAGTCTTTAACTGCTAAGAAGGAAGGTGATTGTGCTTGTCTCGTATTTTCCCTTTTGAAGGGGAAAAAAAAAATTAAAAACTAAAGAACAGCAATAGTGCTATTTTTATTGGCTTGGCCGTCTATTACAGCTTTGCCAAAGGAAGTTACCAATCTTGTAGTGTGCATTGGACTCTTAAAAGTCCACACAATTCCAAATTTGTCAGTGACTTAATTGTCACACAATCGTATCTCACTCACTCACCTAAACAAGTTATTAATTAAATGTGGCTTTATCTGAAGGAATACTAATAGTGCAAGAAAAAAAAAAGACACAGAAGAACCCAATAAACAAAATAGTGTCACTGTCTTAAGAGGGAAAACTTTGAGTTGGAAACAACGAAGAAGAGGGAAGCCCAAGTAGTTGGTTCTTAAGGCTTGATTCCTGGGCTTTGAGTAGCGAGATCTGACAAAAAAGGAGCACCTGAAAGAGTGAATTAAGGGAGGTACTTTTGCAGTACAGAGAGAGAGAGGAGGAGGCTTTAAGAAACCAAGAAATAGAATACAAAATGAAAACGAAATCTTTTATATTTCTTTCTCTCTTTTCCTCTGTCACTGTGTTTTCTTTCTGTTATCAGTTGCTAACAGAGATCCTAGGCTTAGCTTCTATGAATGTACCTTTTTATATGGTTATGGCTCTATGCACTGTTACAGATCCAAATCTCAGTAAAATAATTCTGAGTATTCAATTTCCTAACAATTCAAAAATTCCAGTCATTGTAAGTCGTGTCCAATTATTCTAGGAGTGTGATGTTGAATTAACAGCTCGTTACTCGTACAATATGAAGTTAGAAATCAAGAGGGGGTTAATTAAAAATAGACACACGTGGAAAAGGAAAACTATGTAGTTCCAATCTTAGTGACTACTATGCTTTTTGGCAGTCATATTGTCAAGTTGACAGTGAAAATATCTCCATTGGCATATTGTTCTCACTTTGCTTGTCAGTTGGGAGACCCACCCATATGGGTTCGAACGTTGTGCTAGCTTCTTACCACTAAACCCCAGACTCAGCATTTAAGATAAAAATCCAAAATTTTGCTTGGAGATTAGACTGTCTCTGTTGGGGCCTGGGGGTTAGAGCTAGTTTACTTTATTGCTGTTTGTTTTTTGATAATATTTTTTTAATTTTAAGGGAACAATAAAATTTCAATCTTTATAAGATTATAAAAAAATTGATTAACAATGAAATGAAATTTTAAGAGATGAATTCAGCTCCTTTGTCATTTCAGGATGAGAGTTCTCCTACAATAAAAAGGGAAATTAAAATTACATAATATCTCTACACTCTATAGTTTAATTAAGTTGGATCAGCTTTTGATTTTTTTGTGGGGGCAATAAAACACCACATAGTGATAGTGTGTGTTGGATCTTTTAGTGCCCTAATAAGTAATGAGTCTCATGTGCAATTTAAAAATTCAAGTTTTTAATTGAAACTTTTTAAAACCTATCATTTAATTTGAAAATACCCCAATTATGTGGGGGTATTGTGCAGTTTGTCTGTGGGGGGTGGGGGGGGGGGATGCCATAAAAGAACAGATATGGGTGCTACTCTATAAAGCTAACCTATTCCTGACAAGTTAGCTGATGGATGGACAGGGAGAAAGCCTGGACACTCCATGCAGCAAGAATTCTATTGTTGGGTTTGGTAATGACATT
>OU015762.1:12114858-12174559 GCA_907173295.1 Fagus sylvatica | reverse complement strand
CCGAAACCGGAACGGGTGAGGGGCGTCTGGCGTGGTGAGTCTGGTGACCGAGTGAGGTGAGGGGCTGAGGGCGGCGGCAGCAGCAGGCGTGAGGCGGACCAGTCTAGGCGTCTGGCGGTGGTGGCCTTCGCGGTTCGCAGCACGGCAGCAGCCAGCAGGGGTTTGGTTTTTGCTTTTTGGGTTTTCTCTCACTGACTCTCTAGCTCTTTGCAACTTGCAAAAGAATAAATTGGGGATTTTTTCTTGGATAAGCTGATAAGCACACCGCACATGCACACCGTAACTCCGTAAGTTTGGATTTTTTTTTTTTTTTTTTTTTTTCTGAATAGAATAAATTTAATCAATGGACTGGTTCAAACATTTGGGCTTGGGCTTATTTTGTATTACGGGCTTATAAGTATTGTTATTTGGGCTTATTTTGTTATTATGGGTTTAAATAAGTGTTGTTATTTGGGCTTATTTTGTTATTGTGGGTGTTATTTGAGTTATTTTTTTATTATTTATTTTTTGTTATTTGGACTTTTTATTTTTGGGTATGGTAAATTGGGTTTATTACATCAGGGTGTTCACAAATTATTTGAGGGTGAGCAGAATTTTTTTTTAGTTGAGAACATCTATATAAAATTTTTTTTTCCTTTGATTTTTCAAAAAGTCAGGGTGAGCAGTTGCACACCCTGCCTTCAACGTAGAGCCGCCCCTGCGCACAAAGGTGATTTTCTTGTAGCACTTTCTACTCAACTAGAGCATGAGGAATTCTACTCAAGAGCCCTGCTCACAAAATCAATGGATCTAGAATGCCTATAATCCATGCCCCAATTGAGTCACAGTGATGATGCCCCCTCCTAGTCATATAAAGAATCAATCTTTTTCAAAATAAATTACTTCATAGAGTTAAATTACTACACACACTCTATATGATATAAGGGCAGTAGTGGAGTGATAATTTTATTTCAAAGGATGCAAGATGTATAATTAACATACATATGTCTTTATACACCCATAAACACATAGATGTACACACATTTTGTACGCACACAACACACACATAACACATATAATACTTAAGTTCAATAGATGATAAAATGTCACTCATATGAATATCAAGCATAGTTTGAATGTTAGAAAACCCATCAAAAAAAGATAACATATAAATTATATTGCAATCAAAGACTTTTAGAAATTCTTACACTTGTGAGCATGAACATGAACCCTAAATTAAGGTACCTATGTTCAAGAGAGTAGAGAACACAATATTCTTGTATCAATGAATACTTTTTTCTTCTTCTATTTTGGATACAAGTCCCAATTGAATACTTATAATTTTAGGTGAAAGATATATATAAATAATTGCAGCCTTGAGAATGCATAAACCATTAATAGGATGAAATAAGGTTGAGTTTACAATTCTCATTTACTAAAAATTATAGAATACATTAATGTCGTGTTATTTCCTCTCATAAAAAGAGTGGATTCCATAATAAATTTAATTAATTAATTGAATCCACCATTTTTCATCAGAGAAAAAAATATAACATTAATTTACTTCAAACACTTTATTTACATAATGAGATTTGAGACAAATAAGCTCTCACACTCACACATAAGTTTTTTTTTTTTTTTTTTTTTTTTTTTTTTTTTTTTTTTTTTTTTTTTTTTTTTTTTTTTTCCTGGCACCTATTTATCTCCACCAATCTTAAGCCTACTTCAATTAAAAAAGTATTGCAATTTGATCCGGGTACTTAATTCTTAGAAATTGTTTAAATACAATTTATTATTTATCTCTAAAAAAATTCCTTATAAATTATATTGGATAATTGAAACATTATAACGTGCTTGTTAAATGCTTCTTCTTTGTCATACTAATTAAGTATTATGCCGGAGAGTGGAGAGGTCAGAAGTCAATTGGCAAGTCTTTATCATCGTCCAGCTCACGATAGTGATGATGACCACACTGACAATTTATAAATGAAAGTACTGTCAATTTTATAACTAAAGAAGAGAAAAAGATCAAACAATTTATAGGTTGTAGCGTGCTTGTTGTGAAAATTAACTGTTTACATAAAATTAAAGAAGAGAAAAAGATCAAACACACAAATAAAAAACACAAGAATTTACGTGGTTCGGCAATATGCCTACATCCACCGGCGGCGATAAGGAGAAAGCTTTCTCTAAGAAAATAAGGAGATTACAATAGTGACACCTGGACTCTCTCAAAAAACTCAAACCCTAATTACACCCTAACCTCTCTCTCACCAAGAATAAACCTAGAGAAAAACCTTTTTCTAATTATTCTATATTGTGACACACAATTTCATTGAGAGAACATCATAGAGGTTTTTCTAATTATTCTATATTGTGACACACAATTTCATTGAGAGAACATCATATATATATATATATATATTGAGTTAAGGTTTGCCGCACAAGGTAATTAACCTAGAGACCTTGAAGGTCGGCTATAGAAGTCCTAACCATAATAGGATTCGGCCACATAATACCAACTACCAAGTAAAGTCACCGACTCCAACAGTGCTTTTATTTCAATTTAATCTGTAATATACAAATACAGCTTATAGACTTTCTCTCTCTTAATTTTCATGTGCTGCTTGTGTTTCTTTTCTGGGTTTGATACGTTTTCAGTTTTCTTATCTGGGTCATCCACAATTTCCTTGAATTTCAAAATTTTACATTTTTTCTGTACTGTTTGATAAAGTTTATAGTTTTTACTGAATTCCCCATCTGGGTTTTCTCTGTTCTTGGTATCCTTCTTCTTTCACCAAACTTTTACTCCCATTTTTGTGATCACTTTCCTATTTGGCTGTTCTCCTTGATTGCTTCATTTTCTGTAGAGCATTGGTTTTGCATTTATATTTGGTTTGCTTCTAATTTTCAGTTCTCTTCACACTTTCTAGTCTTTTTTCAACTCAATTCCTTTTTAATTTTCATTCTTCTGGTACCCTTCTTTTGTCCATTTGATTTCACTTTTTCTTTCACTGCCTTGCTTTTGATTTCTTCTTTTTGAATAGCCAAGACAATTTTTTTTATTTTTTTTTTATTTCCTTCCTATTTACCTAAATTTCACATCTTTTCATTGGTTTTCCTCTGTTTGTTATAGTCTTCCTTGTTCTAATTAAAATAATGCTGATACTATATAATTATTTTTCTGTATTCAGTGGCCGTCCTTTTCTGGGTTGATGCAATGGCAGTAAAAAAGGATAACATATAAATTTAGTAACTTGCTGTTAAATTCTATAAAATGAAGTGTTTCTACTACTTTAAGGATAAGGCCAGATGCAGGGAACAAAGATCAGCATCTGATTATTCAGGCTCTGACCGGGTTGCTGGCTCTACATGCTCAGCGCCTTCCCGGCGTGGTATACCGCAACTGTATGAGGAGAAGGCTCATAACTTGCGCGTTTTCTCGTACTCGGAACTCAGAAATGCAACACATGATTTCAGTAGGCTAGTTAAGATTGGGGAGGGCGGATTTGGTAGTGTGTATAAAGGTTCAATCAAGCCTGCTGAGGGAAAGGGTGATCCAATCGTGGTTGCAATTAAAAGGCTCAACAAGGATGGCTTACAGGTATGAGCTTTAAGAATGTTAGTGTTTTTTGTTGGATATGATTAGGAATATACTCTTAATATGTTTAAGAATAGTGATGACTTTTATGCTCATTATGTTCTTTAGAATAATGTTGAATTACTAAGTTAGTCATATGTAAATTCATGAGGGGGTTTTTTAAGTTGCTTTTTCATATCTTGTTGTGTTCTCTATTTAAGCCATCATGAAGATGCTGAGTAGTTATTTGATTAATTGTTACTCTCTTAAATATTGAGAGTGGATGTTAGGGATAGTCATTAGAACCCAATGTTGATCTCCATATTATTTGTTTCTACGGGTACCAGTTAGGTGTAGTTAAGATCACAGGCTCAAAAAATAAAAGAAAATATGCAGTTTTGTAAGCAAAACGAAACAGAATTTTTTATAAATTTTATTGAGGCAACTAGTTTCTTTTCATGGAGAATACTAATAATTTATGCTCGGATCCATTGGGGCTTACTAATAATTTTCCTAAGGCATAGCATCTCCTTCCTCTTTCTTCCACTCTCTTTTCTTTGTTGAAAAGCACATCACTTTACTTCTTACTTGGACCTGCTCATCACTAGCACCATTATTTTGTAAAAGCTTTTAAGCATTTGGACAATTCACTGTCAACTTCACCTGTTTAGTACTAAACCTGTTGCAAATAAATTGTATTACTTATCAAAATGTGCATCTCTATTCTAAATTACAAGTTTGCCTTTTGAAATGAAAAATGAAAGGTTGGAAAGGATTTTCAAAATGTTGTTTGGGCTTGCATCCTTGAGAATTCAATGACAGTATGCCTTGATGAAATGAGTGGGATGTGCATAGCAAAAAGGAACCTGTAAAAATAAAAAAGAAGGAATAGAAGAGGGGAAAAACAAAAAAGAACCATCTGACCATCCACTCACACTTCAAAAGAGCATGTTCGTGTTTGAACTTGATAAAATATCTTCCTTTGTTCCTTCCTCTCTCTTCTTCTTGATTTTTAAGAGTGATTATAAGGATTTTGATTTTGTGAAAGGTTACTGTTTCCTAACTCTCTGTTTCAAATACAGGGCCACAAACAATGGGTGGCAGAAGTTCAATTTCTTGGCGTTGTGGAGCACCCAAACCTTGTCAAACTCATAGGATACTGTGCTGTGGATGGGGAGAGAGGGATCCAACGATTACTTGTATATGAATATATGCCAAACAAAAGCTTAGAGCATCAACTTTTCAATAGGGCATACCCATCTCTTCCTTGGAAAACCAGATTACAGATAATACTGGGAGCAGCTCAAGGTTTAGCTTATCTTCATGAAGGATTGGAAGTTCAGGTTATTCTCTAAAACATTATCATGTTTCTGTTATTCTACACAAATATCTACTTTTTTTCTTCTTCCTTTTTTGTGTAAAACATAACCTGTTGTTTGAACTTCCTAACCTTTTAGTCCAGCATCAGATTTCCTCCACTTATGTGCTGCAGCTTCTTGGCATTTAGTGAAATAATTTAATAATATCTTCTTCTTTTTTTCTTGTTAACTGTATGCTTATGCTTTTATATATATATTGAAAGTGGAACACCATGTGAGTAAGATTTCCTTCCAGTCTGTTTTTACAATGCAACTTCAGATGAAGTCTTTCAATAGAAATCCTTCCAGTCTTGTGTATACATATTGTGTGCATTGAGTAGTTTCTTTTCATGAATGAAATTTATTACTTATCAAAAAATAAGAAGAAGAAGAATGACATCATTCAATCTGCGGTCGTCATTGGCGCCCAATCAGTTTCTACAAAATACCTCTACATGTTAGGTTCTAGATTCAACTTTGCTTGTGATCATTGTTAGCCTAACTTTCATTATGCTCCTCCTGAAGGTGATATTTCGAGATTTTAAATCGTCCAATGTGTTGTTGGATGAGGATTTCAAACCAAAGCTTTCAGACTTTGGGCTTGCTAGGGAGGGACCAATGGCTGGGCGAACTCATGTTTCAACAGCAGTAAGTGTCGTGTGCACATTTATATTCATTAGCATCATAGGTTGCATCACTAGTAACAATGTAGTGATTCAAAAGTGTATAATAGTAAACTATTTGTATATTGGGGTTCTAAAGCATATGATATAACAAAAATCAAAAAGGACAAAAAAATTCTTTGATATGATACATATAAAAATTCTTGTATACGAATTATTTTTTTCCAATATATCAAAGCACACAATAGATCAGTAAAACAAAAAATAAAATAAGATCCTCTTGGATTATATTAGAAGTGCATTATATAACTTTTTTCTATTGGAATGATTAACAATTCTGTAATTAAAGTGAAAATAACTCCGCAAAATTCAAGAACGAATTTTGTGCAAGACCATGTGTTTGGGATAATCATAACTGAAAGACAGCTATCTTGTCTTATAGGATTTGTTAGAATTTACAAATTTCACCTGTATTTTGAAGATACTCAAAAGATTTTTGAATGTTCATGAACAACTTGCAAATATATTGTATGATGAAGTCAGGTGAATGCGTGCTTAGAAGAAAGGTTCTGTAGGAACAATTGAAATAAATAATTGGAGACTGTTGTGGTGCTCATGAGAACATATTTTTGGTGATCAGGTGGCAGGAACATACGGGTACGCTGCTCCAGAATACATTGAGACTGGTCATCTGACAAGTAGAAGTGATGTGTGGAGTTTTGGTGTTGTGTTATATGAGATTCTTACAGGTAGGAGATCAACGGAAAGAAACCTCCCATTGGCAGAGCAGAAACTTTTGGAATGGGTGAAACAGTTCCCTGCTGATAGTAAAAAGTTCATCTTGATAATGGACTCGCGACTGGAAGGCCAGTATTCTAGTAGTGCAGCTCGAAAAATTGCCAAGTTAGCAGACAATTGTTTATTAAAGAACGCAAAGGATCGGCCAACGATGAGTCAGGTGGTAGAGAGATTGAAGCAGATAATCCTACAATCTGACAAAGATAACACTTCTGAAATAAGTCTTTAGTCCTTAGAAAATGACCCGGTTGAGACAAAAAAGAAGACAAATCAAGCTGGACCCTCAGAATCATGGAGAAGGCGGATGACCCATCTGGCAAATCTGGGTGAGAATGTGGAGGGTGCAAGGAGAAGAAGATTTATGATCATGCAGAGGGCCAGAGTGACTTAAATAGTTTTTTTTTCCCTCAGCAAATTCTCATTTTGGTTAAATTCTTAGGGTCTAATGGTTTTTTTTTATGAAGGTCTTCAAGAGTTGACAGAGACACACATGGCAGGTAAGGTGGAAAATGTGTCAGATTCTATAGACCTTTTTATAAAAATGCACTGATAAATGGAAGTTCCTAGAGAGTAGGGAGTGAATGGGACAGCCTTGTAAATTAGTCATATGATTGGACAAACATAATGGCGGCTCTTTGTGAAAGAAGGGTGGTTTTTCTTTTCTTTTTCTTTTTCTTTTGTACAGGTTATGTAATGAGACATTTTATAGCAGGATTATGTTTCATTTTCTTCATGGCATCCTCAGCATATGATATGCTTTTCTGAATCATCACCATTGAAATTGTTTTGCTGAATTGCTGGACACCGGTAACAGCGTTGCAAACCAATGTTATTTAGTATTTAAACAAAAAGAAATGAACTACAAAAAGGAGGCATCCTCCTCCAGGGCCGAGGCAAAAGAGGCGGGGAGGGGATCCTGAACCCAACCAACAAAAGAATTGAGCAAAGCCCATCTCCCTAAAACATGGGCTGCTCTATTGACTTCTCTAAAGATCCAAGAAAAGGAACTGAAACAAATAACTTAGTCAAAGCTACAAATATCAACCAGAATATAATCCTTAATTCTCCAATCCACATCTTCACCATTTGAAGAGATTGCATTGACACAGGTCTTGTTATTTCCTTCGACCAAGATACTAGTTAGCCCCATGGAAATTGCCACTCTTAAGGCCCATAACCCTTCATTCCCTTATTTGACTAGCAAGAGTTCAACTAAGCCCTAACCAAAGCCAGGGGTGAGAAGCTCTTCATCTCCATCCCAATAGAAGGTGTAGAGTTGACTCTGTGAGATACAAAAGCATGAGTTAGTGAAGTTCACTTTGTGTAATTAGAAAGTTTGTTTTTGTTTATGCAAGAGAAACAATTTTCAAGATTAAGAAGCTTTCTTGAGACAGTATTAATTTGAAAAGGAACAAGTAACTTACATCGATTTAAATGGTAACTCAATATCAAATGTTAACGAGTTTATGACCATAACATGGTGATAAGACTACAACTAGATATTCACATTCCAACAAGAGAAAACGCAACCATCTAGTACAACTAAAATCACCAATAATCATTGCAGTTGAGGTTCCATTTTTAACAAACTATCTAACCTACTCAACAATCACCCACAAAAATTGCTTCTTTGTCAATCTAATTGTGGTTGATAAATTCAGATGTTTGATTTCTTAGATTTATCAGCAATAGCTTCTCTGCACATTTTACAATCATGCAAAATGATGTATACATGCTGTCTCCATGTGTAGCGCACTTGGCGATTTTAGTGTACTGCAACCAGATGCCAACACTATCCTATATGGTTTTGAATAGAAATATTAATCTACATGGTCTTATACTTAGAAAATATATATATATTAATCTACATATTCTTCTCATCCTTGCTCATTGATGACCAAAGGGGAAGAACAAAAAAAACTTGATTTAGTATTGCTGCTCCGTCCTTTAGCTGCAGTAACTATGACTAATTTGGAACCCACATTTTTCAGTTTCAGATAAATGTCTGTGGTAAGTGCACTGAGTGAATAAATCTTCAATAACTAAACAAATTTACAAACACAAAAAAGTTGAACCAAACTCCTTGCTTCAACAAGTCACAATATCTTTTCTCCAAATAGAATCACAAAGTCGTTTCAGGACTAAGGGTGTCAAACACAATAATTTTACAAGCCATTTGAACTTCAGAAAGGAAAAAATAAAAAATCAAATAATGCCACAAACTATGAAGTGTATCTATCATACTATGAAGGTTAGTAATATGTCAGTTCTTTTGGTTGATGAAAGGCATTGTTGAAGTGCATCCAAAATTATTCTATCACTACTGTAAACCACTTACCTTTCACACAACTCTGCCAACCTGCACCACTCCAATAAAAAAAATTAAAAACTTCACATAATAACCCCCTCCAAGGCCCAAAATAACTGCAGTCAATCATGCAAAGAAATTTAAATACAATATTAATTGACTGTTGCTAGTCCAAAAATATACCATCTACCTGAAGGAATAATTCAGCAGTAACGTTCATTGCCGGAAAGTTAGCCACTTGACAAAGAACAAACTCGAGCCCCTCATCATTTATTAGCTCCAACTTTATAATTCATTTATGGTTCCATGCTGATAGAGCTCTCTTACTTCCCATTCAAACTTGACAAATTTGCTTTTCATTCAACCATAAGAAATTCAGATTGGGTACAGATTTCTGATTCTCATTGTTAACAGAACAATGTACGGACAAGCCCACTGGAAGGGTACAGGTTGCAAAGCCAATTCCAAGACAGGACAAGGTAAGCACCAGCTAGTTCTTCAATTCAACCAACACAACTCAAACGAAGAAGAGGTCCTTAAAACATTTTGGTCGGTCAGAAAAAATCTTTTCAATTGTTCCGCCTTATTTAGGGCCAATTCATCTGTAAATTCACCAGCGACCGCCTTTCACTGTCTTACGCCATTTTTCTTTCTGTTTCCTTTCTCCATGTCGCGCAATCAGCTTTAGCCAAGTCCAAGTCGGTCTGAATTGAAACCATCTTAACCAAATTATTTTTGCTAAATGATGCGGCTTCTAACTTCTCATCACCAGTCAAAATGCCTTAATACCCTCAGCAAGGCAAGTACCACACTAACTTTCAGGACCCACCGAAACCACTTTCAATTAGTTTAAGGGTATTCTGATTTGTTTCTCTTTGAGGTCTATTTCTATACATAACATCATATGTAATGTACATGAGGAAGTCCAGAAAAAGGCTCTTTTGCATATGCTCCTCTTTTCCGTAAAGTGTAAGCATTTAATACTTCTTAATCATTACCCTAAGGGCACTGGTTAACAAAACCTAATAATAATGTGAGAATGTAGGTGGGGAGTTGGGGACTGATTTTGCCTCTTTGGTACTCCAAATAAGTAGAGAATGCAAAGTTCATATTAAATGCATCGACAGCATGTGATGGATAATAAATAAAAAGGAAAATATTGATATTTATGGTCAAAAGGTATTCAAAAGACTTATATCGAGTTGCTAGTGGCATATATATCTAACAACTAACCCAATTTATTTTGTTCCATCATTATCTTATCCTTTCTCAATGTCAATAATTAAAAACTTCCCTATTTCTTAGGTAACAAGAATATAGAATTAATGGTGTATCGTACTAATTTAACCATTTTTCCTTTTTCATGAATATATTCAACTCATAGAAAAGGATGACCACACTCCACAGCAATAGGGCCTTTTTTTTTATGAAAAATAAAAGAAAATATTTTTTTTTTTAGGTGGGGGGGAGGGTGGTTCAATTCAATATTATATAAGTAAAGATTTAATTTTAGTTAGCCCATGGTGCAATGTTTTGTTAAAGGTGAAAAAATGACTAGTTTTCCCTTTTTTCTAAATGAACCTTTCAATAACAAATAAAACGAAGAACAACAAAGCAAAGATCAAAGAGTGGGAAAATGTGAGTTCCATTTAGCTCAATTAGTAAAGTCTTTCGAATTTCACCTATACTAAAAATCAACTGGTATCTTAAACTAATGGTAAAGAATAATCATTATGGAGCAGATGTTCTATATTATATAAAAGAGACTTAAGGCCCTTCATTATATAAACAAAAGATTACCAAAATTATATTAAAACGTCTCAAAATTTGTATGATAATAATTGATTTTTTTAAAAGAAAAAAATATTTGTAGGTTTTGCATTTTGTCCTCCATACCTCTAAGAAAACCCTCAACCTATAATGTTAATCCAATCAATAGTTAATTAATTTCATTTGATCTTTTAATTATAACCTAAGAAGAGTATATTCGATGTGTTAGCTTGCAGTCATTGGAAGCTGTAGTAAGGACAAAGACTGATGAACTAAGTAGGGTCAGTACACATATCTATAGTTAGTTTGGCCTAACAGCGTTCCAAGACATTACAGTAGAAATGTGATGGTATCTAATAACTGAATGACAAGGAGATGCCACCAACCTCATCTTTGCCTCATAAATTTCAAAAAGAATTAGTGAGGCTATAAATTGCTTATGATAATGGAAGTCACTTCCAAGCCAAATTTTAAAGCTGGATTCATTTACTTAACTATTAACTATATCTCCAACACACTGTAATTTTGTATCTGAACAAATTCTCGTCCATGTGTTCCCAAATAGTGAGTGTAGGCAAAACCATGTGGTGTAAAACTACAGAGTTCCCAATCTTTGCAAAGAAGAACAAAAAATAAAGTTTGGAATTGAAGTTGTAAAGCGACTTTAAAAATAATTAGGCCTAGCATTGACACAGTGACAAACTGACATGCTACCAGAAAATCTGTAGCCATGAACCTCATGGATTAGAGTTTAGGTAGGCCCCTGTGTTGTGTGATTAACAGCTCAAAGACCCACCAAGGATTCCACTAAATTCCTAGGAAGTCAAAATTAGACCCTTGTCCAATAATTCAGCCAATAAAATGACCTAATCAGACAACTAAATAAATCAGCAATTAAGACCCAACATAACTGTCTAAAAGACCAATATGCCCCTCACATCAACATGGGAGCCAGAAGCATGTGTATCCATCACATTTGTTATGCTCATTATGGGTTCAAAGTGAGGCAGGTGGTAATGCACTAAAGAACTTCATAGTAGACAGTTGGATAAGAGTATCCACATTCCACAATGCCAATGGATAGAAATATAGAAGATAAGAGTTACAGAAATTGGACCATTTACCTGTCTCGCGGCGGATGATCTGAAAGTGAGCATATGTGCTAAAGAGGGGATAATGTAGACAGTGAAGCTGACCAAAAGAGCCCCCACAGCCGAGTTAATTGGACCAAAGAAAGGAAATATAATGGCCAAGAACCATATTGGTATCACCACAGGCAACCGAACCAGCGCCCTCAAAAATATGCTCTTTGTGTCATGCATTCCTATGACTTTTTCCCACACGAAATACAATGGGGTACAAGCGAACCCAAATGTTATGAACTGTGCCAATCACATGAAACACATTAGCTAAAACATGTAATTTTGCATATGAACTTGGTGAAATTCCATTAGTACATTAGGCTAAATTAGTAATAGTAAGTACTAAGTAACAATTTCTTATAATTTCATTAGAACATTAGGCTAATTTTGTAACAATAATTAATGTCATATAAGGGAAAATTTATGGACCTGGTGAATGAGCATTAAAATGACTGCAGCATCACGCCATCCATTCCGGGGAAGGAGAGCGAAAGCATTGGCATGGGTGAGGAGTTGGTCACCATAGGCCCAGTACATAGCAGCAGAAGATGGAAGAGTAAGGGTGAATACATAGAGGGTGGCAATGAGATATATGTACTTGAATTTTTTAGGCTTCCACATTGCATGCATGATTTCCCTGTAAACAACATCCGAGAAAGTTTAGTTTCACCCTTTAGACACACACCAATTAGCAATTTATCTATTACCAATTATCATATCTAAATATCTTTCTTTCTTTTTTTCCAAAAGATTATTGAAGAAAAGGCTTTTATATTTAATTTTATTTTCACCCTTATGTAAAGTAACTTGTTCATCCAAATGGGGTTGAACCTGCGGTCTCACAGGAAGGGGTGAGTCGGAGATATTTTGTCATCCTTAATGAGAAATGTGCATGCTAGAGGCTTTGGCCTTTGAAGCATCTAATGCTACTCAATACCACTTGATTAGTCGTTAATCTAAATTTCCTCTTTAACCACAAAAAATAAAATAAAATATCAGTATTCATGTCACTGAGAGATGAAAAACAATGGGAAGGGATAGCCGCGAGAGTAGGAGAGAGTGACAAATGTTTTAGGATGATAATAATAATATAAAAATAAAACTAAAAGATTAAATTGTATATAAAAATTATTTAAATTTTTATGTATAAATTATATATACACTTGGGATGGGGAAAACCTGCCACTGGATCCTGCGGGGATTTTGCTCTCAATATTTTGCATTTGACTAGGATTAGAATTATTTTTAAAGAATAAAAAATAAGACTAAGATTATTACAAAGAAAAAGAAAGGAAGAGAGACAGAGGACCAAGTTAATGCCAAATCTTGAGCACCTGCCCTGACTTTGATCCAGATACAATGAATAAGTGCGTGGAACACTTAAATTTAGAATATTAGACGCATCTGTTAGATTTCAATTAAATCATATCATGTCCACATAAAGAAATAAAAGAAAGATTCACAATTTTATGAACTCCATATATTGAATGAGGTATCCCCAAAACCACAGCTTGGAAATAATATACGCGGGATTCTTGCTAAACCCCCATTAAATGAACCCACAACATTGAATTCCCATTATACTGGCATAGGGATTTTTTAATGGAAGCCTACTGAAGCTTTGAGATCAGTATCACTCAAGGCAGCAAGACCAGAACCTATGCTGACCATTATTTTATTAATGGAATCTCACTTTTATTACCTATTATAAACGACAAAGCATACGTTGAAAGTCAATCAATTTTTTTTTAATAATAGAAAATTTAAAATTATCACTAATTTTACTATAAAACTCCCATAAATTGGCATGATAAAAAATGTAATTGATGCCATATATATATATATATATATATATATATATATATGTGTGTGTGTGTGTGTGTGTGTGAGAAGTTATTTATTTGTTAAATACAAGGGAGTTAAAGATAATAAAAGAGAAAGTAGTGATCTGGGGAAGGAATTTAAAATTGGTTTAGATTTACAGACAAATTTGAATTGCTTAATTACTTATATACCATTTAATTTGATAGTTAGGAAAGAGAGATTCTAATCTTGATTCTTTTCGAAAAGGAGAGAAAACAGAACCACTATTGGCATTTTCTTATTTTACTTATACTGTCCCAAGTCCTAACATCACTCTTTTTTATTTTTGTGAAATAACATTTTTCACATAATTGTCTAGGTTAACTTGACCTCCAAACTTGTAGTTACCTTAACTACATAGAGAACATTAATGGCTCTAATAAATAGTTTGTTTCATAATTTTGTCTTTTTTCCCTAAACCCATTAATGGCCAGCAATAGCTTCAAACAGAACACCGCCATGCAATTAATATCACCCTTTTACCCTTTTACATTTTCTCTGAATTTTTTGAAACAGAAAATGGCAATATAGCATTATGGTTTATTTTATTAAAAATAAATAAATAAAATTTAATCAAACTCACACAGTGACGGCGTGCCCGCCGAAGGTGTACAGTATATTGGTGGCGCCTGTGAAATACAAAACCAACTTTTTTGGGCCACTGTGTGTTACACCCTCAACCTGTAAATCAGTTAAAAATATACATATAAGCATGAAAATGGGAGGGTTAAATCAAGGTTGGTCAAAATTTAGGTAAAGTTGTACCTAGGATTTTCAATTAAATTAATGCATATAATTTTTTGGTCAATAGAGTACAATAGTACATGATACAATGAATTGTTTAGCAAAAAAACATGATACAATGAATTGTTTCGAGAAAATTAAAGTAAAACACATAAACAACTATACCAAAATTTTACCATAAAGGAAGGCCAAGTACATAGGAATGTTAATTTTATTTACCTGGCCATTAGCAAGGGCTGCAATGGTGATATACCAAGCAGTGTAGGTGGTCATTCCAAGCCCAAGGAAGGACCAAATCCTGTAGTTGTGGAATGAGGGTATGAACACAGTGGTGGCACAGCAAGCTCCAAAGATATAAGTCCATGTCCTTTTGTCTAAATTATCATCTATGTAGTATATATTACTGCATCAATCATACATAAAAACCACAAATTAGTTAAGTAAAATTAAGCATAACCCAGTTCTTATTATCCCCTTAGAATTAAAAATCAGTGAAAAAATAAATAAATTAAGAACTAAAAAGAAGACCTTGCACAAGCTATAAGCTGGATAACTGATCCAAAGAGGAGAAAGGTACAGTTGAAAGCCAAGCCAACGGCTTTCCAGTACGGACCTAGTAAACCATCTAGCACTTCAAACCACTGCTCAAATATTCGAAGTCAATTTCTGTACTGAAATTTTGATTGTAAATTTGTTTGAGTTGCATGAAAAATTGTTGAAAAACTTACCTGGATAACATGGTTCTTGAAGTTGACGTTTTCTTTTTCCTTTCGGCTTCGGTACTCAACGTAGAGAATACTGATCAGATAAGCGGTCCAGCTTCCCATCATACCATAAAAGATCTGTAAGAGAATCCCTGAAAGCATACCCATTTGAGAGAAAGAGTATGGCAGTGTTAACAGAACCTGAGCAACCTGTATAACCAAAAACCAAACATAACTGATAAGCCAATCTTAATTTCTCATAAAGTGTTGGAAATCCAAATTATGATTTGGGTTTTGTTGAATTACTTGATTGGATGCACAGCTGAACCAGGCATCATAGACAGACCCACCATGCCCGAGAAAGCTTTTGAGACCAAAACCTGCCTCATTTGCTTTCTCTTCGGCTCTGTCATCATGCTCAGTCAAGTTGGAGCTGGAGACCATGGCTTCCTCTGCTTGTTTCTGAGGCAACATTGCTTACACACCAAATAGATCCTGCACAACATATATTTAAAATAAATTAGACAAAGCTCAAGACTTAAACCCAAGAATATTTATAAATAACTAAGAAATGAAAAAAAAAAACATTTCTTGCTATGTAGAAGATACCCAAATCTCAGTCTTTGTGACTTTGTGCTTGAGAGGACTGAGTGACAGTAGGTAAGAATTTATAATGTGAAAAGAAGAGTAAGCCAGTGAGACTTTAATGACAAATGTAAGACAGTCCGTAATCAACTGGCTTTAAGTCTTTAACTGCTAAGAAGGAAGGTGATTGTGCTTGTCTCGTATTTCCCTTTTGAAGGGAAAAAAAAAATTAAAAACTAAAGAACAGCAATAGTGCTATTTTTATTGGCTTGGCCGTCTATTACAGCTTTGCCAAAGGAAGTTACCAATCTTGTAGTGTGCATTGGACTCTTAAAAGTCCACACAATTCCAAATTTGTCAGTGACTTAATTGTCACACAATCGTATCTCACTCACTCACCTAAACAAGTTATTAATTAAATGTGGCTTTATCTGAAGGAATACTAATAGTGCAAGAAAAAAAAAAGACACAGAAGAACCCAATAAACAAAATAGTGTCACTGTCTTAAGAGGGAAAACTTTGAGTTGGAAACAACGAAGAAGAGGGAAGCCCAAGTAGTTGGTTCTTAAGGCTTGATTCCTGGGCTTTGAGTAGCGAGATCTGACAAAAAAGGAGCACCTGAAAGAGTGAATTAAGGGAGGTACTTTTGCAGTACAGAGAGAGAGAGGAGGAGGCTTTAAGAAACCAAGAAATAGAATACAAAATGAAAACGAAATCTTTTATATTTCTTTCTCTCTTTTCCTCTGTCACTGTGTTTTCTTTCTGTTATCAGTTGCTAACAGAGATCCTAGGCTTAGCTTCTATGAATGTACCTTTTTATATGGTTATGGCTCTATGCACTGTTGCAGATCCAAATCTCAGTAAAATAATTCTGAGAATTCAATTTCCCAACTATTCAAAAATTCCAGTCATTGTAAGTCGTGTCCAATTATTCTAGGAGTGTGATGTTGAATTAACAGCTCGTTACTCGTACAATATGAAGTTAGAAATCAATAGGGGGTTAATTAAAAATAGACACACATGGAAAAGGAAAACTATGTAGTTCCAATCTTAGTGACTACTATGCTTTTTGGCAGTCATATTGTCAAGTTGACAGTGAAAATATCTCCATTGGCATATTGTTCACACTTTGCTTGTCAGTTGGGAGACCCACCCATATGGGTTCGAACGTTGTGCTAGCTTGTTACCACTAAACCCAGGCTCAGCATTTAAGATAAAAATCCAAAATTTTGCTTGGAGATTAGACTGTCTCTGTTGGGGGTTAGAGCTAGTTTACTTTATTGCTGTTTGTTATTTGAAAATATTTTTTAAATTTTAAGGGAACAATAAAATTTCAATCTTTATAAGATTAAAAAAATTTATTAACAATGAAATGAAATTTTAAGAGATGAATTCAGCTCCTTTGCCATTTCAGGATGAGAGGGAAATTAAAATTACATAATTCCTCTACACTCTATAGTTTAATTAAGTTGGATCAGCTTTTGATTTTTTTGTGGGGGCAATAAAACACCACATAGTGATAGTGTGTGTTGGATCTTTTAGTGCCCTAATAAGTAATAAGTCTCATGTGCAATTTAAAAATTCAAGTTTTTAATTGAAACTTTTTAAAACCTATCATTTAATTTGAAAATACCCCAATTATGTGGGGGTATTATGCAGTTTGTCTGTGGGGGGTGGGGGGGGGTTGGGTTTATGTCATAAAAGAACAGATATGGGTGCTACTCTATAAAGCTAACCTATTCCTGAAAAGTTAGCTGATGGATGGACAGGGAGAAAGCCTGGACACTCCATGCAGCAAGAATTCTATTGTTGGGTTTGGTAATGACATTTATGCCACAAAGAAAATGAATAACACAAGGAAAAATATCAAAATGGCAAATATCTTTATCATAAGCCACCTATTCGATGATATTTGGTTAAGATGCCTCAAAAGTGAACTGCGAGCACCTACAACATTTTGCCATTGACTCATCCATGTTATCATCAATCCTGCTCAAATCAATCAGGTGAGATCAAATACTACAGGACATGAAGTTTGAAATCAAACCAAATTAAATACTTTCCATGGTTTTCATTTTCCCCCCCTATTTAATACATCTAAGACAGACAATTTCAAAACTATAAGCCAAACAGTCAGACATCATATACTAAAGCAAAAGGCGAACCTGATTGCCAGTTCCCCTTGCTGTACAACCATTGTAGTCAACTGTGTAAAGATCCCACTGAGTTCTGCAATTGTGGATTCCACATTGTGAAGAGCAACTGCCCGGCTTTGTGTATAATTTTCCTGCCGTGGAACCACCTGCTGTAACATTGACATTTCCATATGCTGGGAAGGAGTGTTCTCAGCAGCTAACCTTCGTCTGACTTGGCAAGGTTATATACAAGTTGTTATTCAACATCAGACACAATTACAAAAGCAAACTCAAGTTATTGCTAAGGTAGGAAAACAGATAAATCCTGAAACTAAATATGCAAAATTATTGAACATGTTTTGATGGTTGCCATTTTGATAATTCAGGCGACCTTGGCAATGGGGAAGTTATGCAAAATAATGAAGATCCTACGTGGCCTTTTCATAGTATCACTAACAAAGGCAGAAGTTCGTGCTCTTCTAGACAGCACCAGGATGGCTGAAAGCAAAGGTCCCAATCATTAATAGACAAACAAAAAGTAGAAAGATCAGAAGCAGGCCATTCAAAATCAGCTTAAATGGCTCCAGAAACTGCTCCTTTCATGTTCAAAAGATTACCAACAAAAAGAATGTAATAATGTGTGTCCGACTGTCCGTCTATGCGTGCATGTGTGAGAGATTAGGAATATCCAATAACATGGTCAATAACAAAAACAAATGCATGCTCTACAGAAAATGTAAAAAGGTCAAACTTGATCTAGGGTGGTAGAGTCACATGAAACACACCTCAGTTGGCTGCCAACTTGAACTCCATTTGGTGGCAACCTGGTTGAAGAGAGAGAGATATACAAGTATCATTATCAGAAATGAACTGTGGAAGCCCTAATATTCTAGAAATGGTATATTTGTTTGACATCAATTAAGGTTTCATAAACTAATAGAATATCAAGCATTAATCTATAAAAAAAAAAAAAATCAAGCATTAAGAAAGACAGTTATACTTGTAGACTTCTACACAGATAGATTTGTCATTTCTGAAAGCCAAGACTTCTGTGAATATATCTAATCTAAAAGCTTCAACCTAAGACCAAAGGACAATGATCAGAAAGTACTTTATATATGGTTTCATCATGACACCCTTCTAACTTGGATCTGCTGCTATCTCAGATGTTCTTTATATATGGTTTCATTATGACCTGTAATTGATGCTTCAATGCTTTTTGTATTAGCATACGGTTGAATTATTGTTCAACCATGCCCCTGATCAAATCTACTGAAGCAAGATGAGGTTCAGTAAAATGGTTTAAGGTGTTATCATAGTTTCAAGTATCAGCAAACAAATTCTTGTCTTGGCAGGCTTCAAAACAAAATGATTGCACACTTGCCCTTGGCATAGACAGAGGTAGTAAGGGGTGAGCTCGGATGAGGTTGGAAAAGTCTTCGGCCTAAATCTAGCCTAACAAAAAGAAATTTAGTATATGCCAATTGATACATGACATATTCCTTTGGACAGTCATCTATTAGTATGCAACACTGCTATATGATGACATTCCATCTTAAAAACAACAATATTTCAGCTTGACTAATATTTTTTTCATATCTTCCATCCCAGCTGAGTTCCTCATATGTATAATTAATACATTATTAGACGATTATAAATTTAAGCTTCTTAACTGGTCAGCAATACAACTACATGTGTTTAAATTGTTAGCCCATCCAAGATCCTCATCATGTCATATTAACCAATGACTGATAAAAATAGTGTTCAATGATTGACGCGGGAAGCGCAGGGGAGTATTTAGTTTTATTTAAGTTTGGAAGTCAAATGTGTTTTTATTGCTCAATTGTAGGTCTTAGTAGTTAACTAAGCTATTAGTATTAAATTTTCTAGAGTCAAGATTACTTTTGTACTTCAGTAATTATGTTTTTCCAAGTCAATTAGAATTATGGTTTCCTATATTAGTTAGAATTAGGTTTAGTTATAGTAGCCTATATCAGCACAATATTGTACTCCTATAGAGAAATATTTCAGTTTGGTCCAAGAATCATATGGCTATATTTCTAAGGGAAATGCTAAAACAAAAATCAGCACAGTCAAAGAATGAAATGCCATAATTCTAAAACATTATAATGAAATTCAGCACTGTCAACCCAACAACTGTGAATTACAGACAGTGTTTAGTCCAAGAATCATATGGCTATATTTCTAAGGGAAATGCTAAAACAAAAATCATACATTAATTACTAATATAATACATTGCTGCTAATATAGGTTCTACGACATGTCGTTTAGGTTAACGGTTGGTATAGATGGGCTTACATTGGGAAAGCCTTGCGATCTTGTTGGATGTCTCGTGGATCCCAAACCCGATTCGCGAAGCCTTCTTGTTGAATTCGGATCTAGAAGAGGCTACTGTTGTTGCTGCTGGTACCAATGGTTTCGATGAAGCTGGATCGTTTTCAGCTTGATGATGAACGGCTGTGATCCCTCCGATCTTCTTCAGAGTCTCTGAGAGTGATCGGAACTCCACCGTCCGATCTCTGTACGTGGACGACATTTCTTGTAATTTTTTAGGCCCACTGAGCCACTTAGCAGCCCCATTCTATCACAGGAACACATTTTCATTACATTACAAGCCCATTATAAATCCCAAACCAACATCACTTCTCTCACCGTCAGATCCGAAAGAAAGAATAAATATTAACCGTCAGATCCAGTTCCCTCAAAAACCCTAATCCTTAACTAACTCCCCCTCCATATATATAATCTTAACCTCGCCCATTTCATCTTCCACAAGGCCTCCGAGCTCAAAGAAAACTCTCCTCAAACCCTCAGTCCCTGACCAGAATCCCGGAGGTTAAAGAGGCGGCGCCGTTTCGCTGCCCGCCTTGACCCAGCACTCAGCTTCGTCTTGGCCCTCGATTTTGCTCGTGTATATTTCCATTTCCTTAGTTTTTTAACCTAAACCCATAACATCATTAACAATGGTGAACAAGCCCTCCAAGTCCGAGAAGAAGATCGCTTACGATGGTAAGCTCTGCCAGCTGTTGGATGACTACAACCAGATCCTTATTGTTGCGGCCGACAACGTCGGATCCAACCAGCTCCAGAACATTCGTAAGGGTCTACGTGGCGACTCAGTGGTGCTCATGGGTAAAAATACCATGATGAAGAGGTCTATCAGGATCCATGCTGAGAACACTGGCAACAATGTCTTTCTCAGCCTCATTCCCCTCCTCGTTGTACGTTTTAATCTCTTGGGTTTATTTAATTAATTTATTTTCATTTAATTTCGTTTATAATCGAAATGTGCTGTTTGGTTTGTTTAGGGAAACGTGGGGTTGATTTTCACCAAGGGTGATTTGAAAGAGGTTAGCGAGGAGGTTGCCAAGTACAAGGTAAAGAGATTGTTTATGTTTGTTAGTCTCAAAAACTCGTGGGAAGTCTAAATAGTCCATTTCAACAATGATTTAGTTATTAGCATAGATTTGTGAAGAAATTGAAACTTTTAGTCATGATGTTTACTATATATGAGATATGAAAAGGTTAATGAAGTGGCTAATGAACAAGGTGGAGCTTGAACATCTATTTTAGTTTGACAGAACTTAGTTTGTGTTCTAAATATGATTAAATGAGAAATCTTGAAATTTTTATTTTTGGCTTCGACTATGCTTGTCTATAGCCCTAATTTTATTGATTGGAATGAATAATTTCTTGAAATGTATGAATTTTTTTTGGATGGTTGTCCTTGTGTAAATATGTTTTTGACTATTTCACTCTTCAAACATATGTTTCGGTAACATTTTGCTAAAATTCAACCTACATTGCCGAAGTTGTATTTTTACATTCTCAAGAAATGCATCAGACTTGATTATCTGACCGAGAAATTTGTGCGGTTGTTTGTAATAGCGACTTCACATTAACTGAGATTTCTAGGTTTCAAATCCCCTTTACTCATGCCGACATGATCGGATTTTCTGCTTCTATAGCTATCGTGATTATATAATATATTTGTGGAACCCAAGTATTAAAAAGTCTAAGATGCTTGCTACTACTACTCCTACCTTCAAAACTAGAGTTCTTTTGTATGGATCCTTGAGAAGGAAAGAGCCGAAGAGGGAGATCCATTTTAGGGCCACCCATAGATAGAGATGCAACATACCCGTGTCCACCCTTGTGAATGTTTCCAAACTTTTTTTGTTTTCTCTTTTGTAAATATATTCACATGATCAGACACATTGCAAGAGATATAATGATACAGCAAGTTATAGTTTTTGGCTTGTGTATGCACGTGTTGGTGCATGATTTCAGGACTAATTTGTTTGGTAGTGTGGCACAGCTCATGTTCTGTACTTGTAATCTTGTATATAGGCATAGTGTCCCAATCACGTACGATTCTATTACATGTTGTTCGCTAGGGTTTCAAATGTATTTAATATGGTCCATGATTCATTAATAGTCGATTGTATAACTTGTATTTTGCATTGACTTTTTCTTTTCTTTTTCATAAAACTACAATCTTATGTATAATGTAATTATTAAAATTCGGTTTTATATGTGTTTCTTTCCCGTTTTTCACTGTGTTCCTTAGTCTTACATACTAATATACTATTATTTTAAAACATCGTGTTCTTCTTTGGATGCTTTGGCTTGGAAAGTAATATGTTTTGCGTTCCATTTTTTGGATCTTCATGAAGCCATAAAGGCAACATGTTTGAGAAGTAATCTTTTCCCACTTTGTTTTTGGCGGCTTATTAGCTTGGCTTTACCTAGACTTTCTCTTAGTCCATGAATTGTTTAAAAGAAACCCCTCTTTGATGTGAGTTGTTCTCATCCTTGTTGTACAAACTATATGGTTTCTCCTAAATAATAGCTTATATAATTTTTTTACTATAAAAAATAAAATAATAAAATAAACTTGAGGGTTCAATTGCAATGAACATAAAAGACATTTAAATCTTGATTTGTAACACTTACAATGTCAAGCCAAGAAATATCATTCTAAAGTTCTAATTTTACTTAAAATGGTCAAGTTGTTGAGGCGGAAACTGCTGATCATCATGGAATGAATATACAAAAATGACATGGACAATAGAAGCACAACCCAAAAGGAATCAGATAGTTGAATTGATTTAAGGGTCTGTTATCTATATATGAACAAGGTCACAATCCTATTAATTCTCTTTAATAATAATAAGATAGCTATAGAATAACAATAACTCTACAAGCACAAAATATTTCACAGCTGTCGAAATGATAATTAAGTTGTTAATAGTAGATAATAAAATAGTATTAGTGATGTGTCCATATAAAAATCACAATAGTCTATCAAGTAGGCTTCACTGCAGTTGTTTTTTCTTAAATTTGTGTTGATTAGAATTTAAGGGGTCTATGATGTTTGATTGGTTTATAATAGGCTGTTTTGGTTATTCTAAATGTGTTAAACTTGTTTTGAACTTCAACTAATGTGATTATATCTTGTAAACTTTACAGGTTGGAGCACCTGCTCGTGTTGGTTTGGTTGCCCCAATTGATGTCGTTGTCCCTCCTGGCAACACTGGACTTGATCCATCTCAGACCTCTTTCTTCCAGGTTTGTATTTTTGACTGAGGTGATTTGGTTTTCCATTTATATGAAACATTGTTCCTTATGCCATTGTCTTTCAGGTTCTTAACATCCCCACCAAGATTAACAAGGGTACTGTTGAAATTATCACCCCTGTGGAGCTTATTAAGAAAGGTGACAAGGTTGGCTCCTCTGAGGCTGCCCTCCTTGCAAAGCTTGGCATAAGGCCCTTCTCTTATGGTCTTGTTGTTCTTTCTGTTTATGACAACGGGTCTGTTTTCAGTCCTGAAGTTCTTAATCTTACGGATGAAGACCTTATTGAGAAGTTCTTTGCTGGTGTCTCTATGGTGACATCACTGTCACTTGCTCTTTCATATCCTACCCTAGCTGCTGCACCACACATGTTCACCAATGCCTACAAGAATGTTCTTGCACTTGCTGTTGCCACTGAGTATTCCTTCCCTCAGGCAGAGAAAGTTAAGGAGTACCTAAAGGTATTCTATTCTTCAGTATTAGTCATGCTCTTCAAGTTTTTAACATTTATGTAAGTCCCATCCTTTGTTCGATTGATTAATTGTTTTGAGTATAAATGCAGGACCCTACCAAGTTTGCTGTTGCTGTGGCCCCTGTTGCAGCAGCTGCTTCCAGTGGTGCCCCTGCTGCTGCTGCCAAGGTGGAAGAGAAGAAGGACGAGCCTGCTGAAGAGTCCGACGATGACATGGGTTTTAGTTTATTTGACTAAACATTTTGTTGGTTATGATTTACTGTTTTTTGGATTTTAGTCCTGGTTCATCTCTTTATGGTTTAATTTTAAGATGTTGTATTGGAGAATTATTTAGTTTATTATGCCATATTACTTAGACTTGCAACATCTTTCCTCTGGTCTATTCTCTGTGGTTTTATGTTCTTTAATTGGTAGGCATTCTGCTGTTTGTTGATTCATGTATGTTTTTATTTGCTGTGTTAAGTGTTGTTTTTAAGTTGCAATTGTTATTTGCCATCCATACCACCCTTTTGTACACCCACCTCTTTTTATTTCCCAATCAGTCTAGGATTCTTTTAAAGAGTGCAGACAGCATACTCTTCCTGTGGCATCCTGCCATAATTCCTTTCCTGGTTAACATTCTGTGGCAAACTGCCATAAGAATGTCTTTTGTATTTCATGGAACTCCATTTTACATAATATTATCATCAGGACTACTATCAGCCACTATACCAGCACCAGCTTGAAGGTTAGCAATCCATTCCTGGCGCTTGGTTCCATCCTTGTTATAAGAGTACATTGTGTCAAATTGAGTTCCTGTGGGGAATACCATTGTCCTCAAAGCCAGAGCTATATCCATTTCCCCAGAGAAAGAGACACTACCGAACCCACCACTATATGGGCCACGCCTTGTTACTTCCAAATCGTCAATTATTTCCATAGCTCTCACCTGGCCAAATCAAGGATTGTAAATTTAGAAACTTGGCAAGATTAATTGCACTTGAAATAGTTCATACACAATGATCAAAGAGGTAAATGAATAGAAACCTTTGGTGCTCCACTAACAGTTCCAACAGGCAATGCAGCACGCAGGGCATCCCAGCAAGTGAGATGGTCTTGCAACTCTCCTGTAACCTGCATTGATAAAATCAGCATGCTTAATGTCTCACTATAAATCTATAATTCCAAATTGCATTGTAATAATCATTCAGAATATGATCCTCTCCATATCAGTCTATTTCACTGTTAGGATTTTAATTTTTGGATCTAACAGTAAATGCAGGATCTCACCGTGGAGCTTATGTGCATCACATGAGAATACCGTTCAACATTCATTAGCTTTTCCACCTTCACGGAACCATTTTTTGAGACCTACATCAATAATCTATGTCAGTACCAAGACTAGTTTTATATATGCAGCTATCATAATGCATTGCAGTGGTTGGGATGATATAAGAGAAACCTTTCCAACATCATTTCGACCCAGATCAACAAGCATGATGTGTTCTGCGCATTGCTTTGCATCACTGAGCAGCTCAGCTTCCAACATCTTATCTTCTTCTACTGTCTTCCCTCTTCTCACAGTTCCAGCCAATGGCCGATTGACAATCTCATTCTGTTCATAACATTGTAAAGATGGATATTTTGTTTGTAAAATATTTAGAGAATAGGAGAAATAGTTTCTTCTTACATAAAAATTAGCATGTATCCATAAACTTGATTAAATTTATAGGTAAAAAAATCATATTAAGGCTAAGCAATTTCAGCAAATCTTTTTGTGTAAGGACATGAAATTAGTGCTACAATTTACCTTCTTTACACGCGTAAGAATTTCTGGACTTGAAGCAACCAGAATACACCCTCTAGCCTGATTGAGAACAATTTCAGAGAATGCAAGTTCAGAACAACTAGTAAATTTATAAGAAAAATACTAAAACTACTGCAAATTTTACTATTAAGATTTACAAATTGACACTCAGATATCAACAACATAATAAATAAATTTATGAATTACATGTTAATTTGATTTGTATTTAAAAGTTGACAGTAGTATGACTAGACTAATAAAACCAAAAACTGATTAGAAAAGCTTTATGAAATACAAACCTGCAAGTATGTCATATATGGACTTGGATTCACAACTCTCAATGCCCTATAAACTTCAAATGGGTCTGCAAACGTTCGCCTTTCAAAACGTTGGCTTAGCACAACCTGGAAGATATCTCCTGCCTTAATATGTTCTTTAGCTTGAAGTACAGCATTCTTGTATTCATCACTTGTCATGTTAGACTTCTCTAAAGCAGGTCCAAATTGGTGAGTGTTTAACTTCACTGAACCTGGAGAAAGCCTTGGGCTAAAAATTGACAATCAAATCAAGTCAAAAAAATTGCATTAAGAACCTCCAGTATTTGTTTTCATACAAAGAACAATAGTTACTCACGGGTCAACATTTTGTAATTTGGACACTAATACTTCCAAGCGTTTCATCCATCTTCATAAGCCTGCTCGACAGAGGTGTACCGATCTAGCCTCACCCAGTGAATCAAATATACTTTCTGAATACAAACAAAAAACCAAGACGCCAAATTAAGAAACTCAATGACTCATAAGCACAAGCAAAGTAACTGCTCATCAATTTCTAAGGAATAGAAATCCTCTCAAAGTATGTTATGCCTCTTTTTTTTTCTTTTTTTTTGAGAGACCCATCACAATGATAAATTGATAATTGAAATCTTAACGTATAGATTCTTATATGTATATGTATAGAATTTATTATGGGTCCGTTTGTTAAAGCTGTGGTCTCCCATGCTTTTTCAAAATGCTCCAGTACCGAAAAGCACGTTTTGAGGTGGAAAAAAAAAAATTCATTCCATGCTCTTTGCTTCTTACCAAACACCAAAATAACAAATTGTTTTTTCATTCCATGCTTTTTGGTGTCCTAACGGGCACTATATGTGTTTTAAGAGATGATACATAAGTTTGTAAGACAACAATTTATGTAGTAAAAATTGCTAAGTGTATATGTGTATATAATTTTGTTATTTCCTATTTTTCCCTTCAATATCTAAACGTGGACTTTTATTAAAAGACGATATAAGAATTGAACAACAAACGGTGCAAATGAAATTTCAAACTTTTAAATGGAGACTGGTTAAGAGCTTTGTAGTTTAATTAATATTGACAAATCTTCTTTAAGAGAAGAACCAGAATTCAAATTCACTCTAAACTATCGAATTATCAAAAAATAAAAAATAAATTATTGGAGACCAAAGAAACATTACTATTTACTAAAAAAATCAAGTGGAACCTCCTTGACAAACAATACACACAGAAAACATGAGAACCTATGATGACTATCTCTAGTAAGAGGTCATAAATTGTTAATGGAACAAAACTAATTGCCAGATTACCTTGTCTACATGATCAAAAACGACCACATCATCATAGAGTCCAAGATGTATGTCAGGAAGGTCTTGGGAGCGCTAGAGAATGGCAGTTTTTTGTTCTCCACATAGCGAACTGTGTCATAAGAGAGGTATCCTACCCAGCCACCTATTCATGACAGCAATGTACTACTAAGCAAGGTATTTCAGAAAGCTTCCACCAACAAGGCAACAACAATCAAGTGAATCCTATTATTCTTATTAGGGTAAACTACACCATTGGTCCCTAACGTTTACTCAAGTTGCGCGTTTGGTCCCTAACGTTTAAAATGGGCAGAAATGGTCCCTAATGTTTCAAAACGATGCATCATTAGTCTTTCCGTTAATCTCCGTTAACTTGGTGTATACGTAACTAACGGAATTATGACGTGGACAATTTTTAATTAATATATAATTTTTTTTAATGACAACTAAGATATGACATGGCATACCTATTTAAAAATAACCCAACCAAAAAAAAATTAACCCAATCCAAATAAAAAAAAACCCACCCAAATTAAAATTAACCCACCCCACCCAAATCAAATTAACCCTAAAATTAGATTATAACGTTATCTTCCTTCCCAGCCTCTCCAGTAATCCATGGTGGCAACAATGGAGTCTCAAGATAATCAATGATCTCCATGCCGGGAGGAGCTACCAGATATTTGTCTTGTTTATGAAAGGAGCTTCTTCATCACTACAAATAATCATACCTCGCAAATGCCCACTCTGCTCTTCCTGGTTCCTTCTCAACCACCCCACAAAAAACTCCAATTAAAGAGTACACGCATACATGTAAACAGAAAACAAGTACTTATTGATGTATCTATGCATGTGTGTTGGAAGAGATTAGTACCTGGAACTGAAAGACATAACTTCCTTCTCCATACAATTGTTAAAAGATTTAATAGGTTTAGTATTTGGAGATCTTTGGGTGGGGTGGGTTAATTTTAATTTGGGTGGGTTTTTTTTATTTGGATTGGGTTAATTTTTTTTGGGTTGGGTTATTTTTAAATGGGTATGCCATGTCATATCCTAGTTGTCATTAAAAAAAAATTACATGTCAATTAAAAATTGTCTACGTCATAATTCCATTAGCCACGTATACACCAAGTTAACGGAGACTAACAGAAGGACCAATGGTGCATCGTTTTGAAACGTTAGGGACCATTTCTACCTATTTTAAACGTTAGGGACCAAACGCGCAACTTGGGTAAACGTTAGGGACCAATAGTGTAGTTTACCCTTCTTATTATGAATGAAATCTACCATAGGTTTACAATTTGTAAGATCATAAGCATGCCGGAGAAACTCTTAAATAAAATATCTACAAAAGTGAGACAGATTTGTATTTTTAAACATGAATTAAGTTACTCTATAGTTTTTAAGATAATTCCACTTTAAAATTTCTAAAATACTAATAATCTATTACACTAGACGGGACACTAGAGCGATATGTGTCCTATTTAAGACACAAGTTGTGTCCGTGTCTTGTTTAGTGGACAAAAGTACCAAATAGAAGTCACTTTCAGTATTGCAAAAATAAAAAAAGTATTGATTGTTCTCCTCTATGGGTTCAAATCTCTTTCCTCTAACAATTAAATATAAATAAATTCTCACCACAAAATGTTCCTGGTAGTTCATTAATAAGTCGAGGTTTCCAGTGCTCTGAGATTCTTTTCAGGAATCACCATTGGATCTTCAACGAACTCTTTGGTCAAACTTCCTATTTCATGGTCCATTATTGTAACCTTATTTTCTTTTGCAACGATTTCCATTGTTGGTTGAGCTCCAACTACACTATAACGTCCCTAATAATACAAATGCAGTATTGAATTGTCAAATATGATCGATTATGGAGATTCATAAATTCAAAAAAAAAAAAAAAAAAATCCTGAAACACACTTACAACTCTCGAAACCACTGGATGGGGCTCCACTGACTCAAAAAGAAAGCTTGGAGCCTCTTGATTGTCTTCTTTAATCAAGCATCGATAAGCTAGAACTGGGGTAAGTTGATCAGAGAATATGCATCGACAAAGTGGAATTATATTTGCATTTTTGGACGCTTCCACGAATTTTGTCCCATCGTCAACTGAAACAACAAAATCCCTTAGAGCTAAACCCTGAATTGGTCGCTACGAAAATTATGTAAAAGAAAATCTACAAATATTCATAAATTTAAATTTGTGTTCTCATCAAACACGTAATTATTTATTTAAATTGGACTCTCTATTTTTTTTTTAATAACCTTAGGTGTCTGGACTAGTATTCCGTAAATACGCATATCTCGATTAATCAAAGAGGAACACGTAACATCTTATTAGTCACGTGTAGCACGATAGGCGCAAGACTTGAGGTGGTCGTGAGAGGACTCGAACTAGTGATCATTGGCTATTGGGAAACATACCCAAGACCGGATCAATTGAACTAACCCTCAAGTTTATTTAAATTTTAGTATATTCCAATCACATTTATGTTCATTTAAAAAATACTCTTAATACAAAATGCAACCATTGAAAATTTGAAAATGTTATTAATTACCTAAAGACGAGCCTGCCATAGAGCAGCACTTTACTGTAGGTGGTCTACGAAGAAATGCATGTGAGCTTGAGCTTCTTCTAGTTGTGGTGGTGATGGGGAATCGAGATTGCCTGTGGCTGAAGCTCTGTACGACCAATTGGTGAGAGAGGGTTTGCATTGTGTCATTGTGTGGGTGTCCAGGAACGGACAAACTTTGTTTGTAACTGAAAAACTCAAATGTTACTTAAAAATTCAATGTCTATTGTCTAGAAGGTGAGGAAATGGGGTTGAGACACATTTATAGAGTTGCATGTAGTCAACTCTTTTCATGTCCTTATAAGGATATAGGACCCCCTTTTTTTTGTATTTTTTTACTCCCTTCTGTATTTAGGATTTAGGAATGTTTGTTCATTTGTTTCTTTCCTTATAAGGTCTTTTTTATTTGGTATTTTTACCCCATCTCTATCTAGGAATGTCTGTTTATGTGTTTCTTCTTCTTTTTTTTCGTTTCACCTACTACCATTCAGATCGTGCAGAGAACCTTGGTTTTTACAATTCACAGTTATTTTTATTCGAAAAGAATATTGCATATCTAAACACTTATTAAGTGCGTCATTAAAAAATTTAAAATATATATTCTTTTGAATAATGATTGAACATTTTTAAAAACTTTGTAACTCAATTAGTATTGGTCTCTTTATTAGGAGAATCGGATTTCAAATCTACCCCAATTATCAAATTATAAAAATTGAAAAAGAAAACAAGATTTGAACATTAATTTCTGATTGTCATTACTACATCAATTTTTTATTTGTCGATTTTACTCTTCATAAACAAATTTTGGCTGACCCGCTTCATGCTATACTCGTAGCTCACAATCATGGTACTTTTGTTTATAAAACATTATACATACATAAAAAATTGACACTAACAACTTCATGGAAATGCTGTTTGTACAAGTCCAAAAAGATAGATTCTATTAACTTAAGGAATTAAAATCTTCTATCTCACTTTCTATGTTCTACTTTATATTTCACTAATCACAAATAGTTATGTGTCAGATTGTGTTAGATTTTTTTTCCATTTTAAATCTTAGTGTTTTTTATAAGGAAAGAAAAAAAACACGTAACGAGTTATGATTAGTGGAGTATAAAATGAAACATAAAATGTGGGATAAAAGATTTTCATTCAACTTAGGCAACCTGGCCGGCTTAAAATTTAGAAAATAATGTTGTCCAAATCGTGTCTATTTCAACCTAACAAAACAACTATTTTCTTTTTGTAATTAAATGAGAGAGTATCAAAAAAGAAAAAGAAAAAGAAAAAATACTATCGTAGAAAGGTGACGACGAAAATATATTAAAGAAGGACCGGAGTCCTCAAAACAAAGGAAGTATCTCCTTTCTGCTCTATCCACAAGGATCTCAGTCGGGATCAAAGAGATGGGACACCAACCAAAAGGGAAAAAAAGACAGCAAAGATTTGAGTTCAACAATAATACAATCCAGGGGCGGAAACAGAAAAAAATAAAATAAAAATTTAGAATGAGTTAATTGCCAAAAAAAAAAAACCTTGAGCCCAGCCTACCCATAACGTGGCTACACCACTAATACAATCAATGGGCCAATTTAGAGGTGTCTAGTTCATCAATTAAAATAAAAACAAAGTAAAATAATATGAGCACGAAAAAAAGAAAAAGAAAAAAAAAGGGCTAGTTAATCATTTGCATCAAAGTCATATTTAGGGGTTTATTTTTATCTCCAATTTGTGATCACTATATTAATATATTACCACTTTAAATACTATATATCAAAAATCAACTCTCAAGAGTATGACATCAAGTGCGTGACATCAACCCCACGATGTTCTGGAGGTATAAATAATAAAGTGTAAAGAATACTTGCCTGCCAAAAAAAAAAAAAAGTTATGAAGAAGTATTATGCATACAAAATGGTTAATTTCTGCCACATATTGGTTAAATTATTAATTTACTTTTAAGTATATATTGTACCTCTTTAATCCCCGGAATTAGCTTAAGAATCTTTTCCAATCACATGCCAGCTGCTATATCTTGACATCTTGTAGCCTTTGTTTGCATCTTCAACCTAAGACATGTATAAAGTTGTTGTGTGCACAAATTGTTCTCAAAATTGTTAGTAGTTAATTAGGTTCTAGAATGACCTATTTTTCTTTTGGTTGGTAATAAATAATAATATGTAAGTGACCACGTTTTCTTTTAATTTATTCCCATGGCATATGCTAGGTTTTGACTTCAAATGCCAGGAAAAATTAGAAAAATATAGATGTTAATGTTTTGGTTATTTAAAGCGAGCTCTTCCATCTACTATAACTTCTACTTGAGCCTCATATAAGTTTTATATAGCATACTGCATAGTACTCGACATGGATGTGTAATTTTGTAATAGTGACAGATTATAAGTAATCATATTTTTTATCTTTTTGACAAATCATATACTAAGCTTGTCCATAATCCTAAGCCATTGTTAATTGGAACAAAAATTCCTAATATATATAGCAGGTTGTTGTTGGTAGAGCTAGAGTTGTGCACCCTATAGGAAGTTAGGAACTGAGGATTTTTATTCTATTAATTGACCTTTGGTAATTAATAACTAATAATAGGGGTTGGCGTGCAGATTGGATTATTGAGTTTATAATTAATGATGGAGGTGATTATTTAAAGGGATGCAATTGATGATAGGGTTTAGCAGATGAATAATCTTGAGTACAACAAATCACAAAATCATATGAAGTGTGTGTTAGTAATAAGGTCCTTGTTAACGAGTGTCCTTAGGGCAATAGTTAAAAAAGCATTTAATGCTTCCACTTTATAGGAAAGTAATAAAATTTTAATATTAAAATAATACAAAAACAACTTTTAAGAGTATTTTAGTGATATGAAGTGTGTGAGAGGGAAGTCTTACAGCGGAAGCATAAGATCTTTTTCGTTATTTATTATTTTAATATTAAAAGTTCGTTATTTCAATGGTTAAGGAAGCATTTAATGCTTCCATAAAGTGTAAGCATTTAATATTCCTTAACATTTAATACTCTTTATTGCCCTAAGGGCACTGGTTAACAAAACCCTAGTAATAATGTGAGAATGTAGGAGAGTTACAAAGTAATAATCCGATTATTACTAGTAACAAAACCCTATTACTTATGGTCAATTAGTATTGGTCTCTTTATTAGTAACAAAACCCTAGTAATAATGGGAGTTGGGGACTGATCTTTGCCTCTTTGGTACTCCAAATAAGTAGAAAATGCAGAGTTCATATTAAATGCATCGACAACATGTGATGGATAATAAATGAAAAGGAAAATATTGATTATTATGGTCAAAAGGTATTCGAAAGACTTATATCGATTTGCTACTTGCTAGTGGCATATATATCTAACAACTAACCCAATTTATTTTGTTCCATCATTATCTTGTCCTTTCTCAATGTCAATAATTAAATTAAAACTTCCCTATTTCTTAGGTAACAAGAATATAGAATTAATGGTGTATCGTACTAATTTAACCATTTTTCCTTTTTCATGAATATATTCAACTCATAGAAAAGGATGACCACACTCCACAGCAATAGGGCCTTTTTTTTTAGGAAAAATAAAAAGAAAATATTTTTTTTTTTAGGTGGGGGGGAGGGTGGTTCAATTCAATATTATATAATTAAAGATTTAATTTTAGTTAGCCCATGGTGCAATGTTTTGTTAAAAGTGAAAAAATGACTAGTTTTCCCTTTTTTCTAAATGACCCTTTCAATAACAAATAAAACGAAGAACAACAAAGCAAAGATCAATGAATGGGGAAATGTGAGTTCCATTTAGCTCAATAAGTAGAAAATGCAGAGTTCATATTAAATGCATCGACAACATGTGATGGATAATAAATGAAAAGGAAAATATTGATAATTATGGTCAAAAGGTATTCGAAAGACTTATATCGATTTGCTACTTGCTAGTGGCATATATATCTAACAACTAACCCAATTTATTTTGTTCCATCATTATCTTGTCTTTCTCAATGTCAATAATTAAATTAAAACTTCCCTATTTCTTAGGTAACAAGAATATAGAATTAATGGTGTATCGTACTAATTTAACCATTTTTCCTTTTTCATGAATATATTCAACTCATAGAAAAGGATGACCACACTCCACAGCAATAGGGCCTTTTTTTTTATGAAAAATAAAAGAAAATATTTTTTTTTTTAGGTGGGGGGGAGGGTGGTTCAATTCAATATTATATAAGTAAAGATTTAATTTTAGTTAGCCCATGGTGCAATGTTTTGTTAAAGGTGAAAAAATGACTAGTTTTCCCTTTTTTCTAAATGACCCTTTCAATAACAAATAAAACGAAGAACAACAAAGCAAAGATCAAAGAGTGGGAAAATGTGAGTTCCATTTAGCTCAATTAGTAAAGTCTTTCAAATTTCACCTATACTAAAAACCAACAGGTGTCTTGAATTAATAGTAAAGAACAATCATTATGGAGCACATGTCATATGTTATATAAAAAGGACTTAAGGCCCTCCATTATATAAACAAAAGATTACCAAAATTATATTAAAACGTCTCAAAATTTGTATGATAATAATTGATTTTTTTAAAAGAAAAAAATATGTGTAGGTTTTGCATTCTGTCCTCCACACCTCTAAGAAAACCCTCAACCTATAGAAATCTAACACGAATTACACAATTGAAACCTTCAACTGTTGCACTAAAAAATAATTTAAATTTATCAACTTAAGTCTTGTGCATTGTGATGGATAAAATACATTTATTAAAAAAGGAAATATTGATATTTATGGTAAAAAAAATTCAAAAAGACTTATTTGTTAGTGCCATGATATATCTAACAACTAACTAAATTTATTTTGTTCCATCATTATCTTTTTCTTTTTCTTTTTTTGATAGAAACAATAGAATAGATTTATTGATAAGCAAACAAGAAATACAACTGAAAACCAAAAGCATTACAGAAAGCTCTTAATCTCTACAGGAGCATCCTCTACCCATACCCGTGGACTTGAAATAGATGACCCAAAACGAGCCAAGGCCACAGTTGTTGCATTTGACTTCTTCCATCATTATCCTGTCCCTTCTCAATGTCAATAATTAAAAACTTCCCTATTTCCTGGGTAACAAGAATATAGAAGTAATGCCCTTTTCACCATCTTTATCTTGTCCCTTCTCAATGTCAATAATTAAAAACTTCCCTATTTCCTAGGTAACAAGAATATAGAAGTAATGCCCTTTTCATGATTATATTCGATTCATAGATGTAATTCCAATTACGTCATGGTTCAATGTCCCCAATGTTAAGCCTTAGGTGACTAAAAGAGGGGGAAAATAAGGACCATCATCTTCCTGAGTCCCTAGGCAAAAATCAGGGTCTGTGGACATATCCAATCAAAATAGTCCGATTAATAATGTTATGAAGACAATTTACTTTCTTGAAAATATGTGATATACAAGCCAATCTGTTAAAAGAGTTCAAAAGATAATTCCAAAAAAAAGAAAAAGAAAGTTCAATAAGGAAAATTATATCATACTCCGGAAGTACATTAAATGCGTACTCGCTTCTCTCACAGAACTGGTGAGTCCCACCATGAATTTAATTAATAAGACCCACCACTTTTGTAAGAGGGGGGAGTACGCATTTAATGTACTCAGTACTCCCGAAGTATGATATAATTATCCGTTCAAAAGAGCTTTAGCTTTGTCTATTATATTTACTATAGACCAATGTGGAGCATTCATAGAGATTTGGGGTGGTTGAATCACATTGAGTGCATCTCTTTCCCAAATAGTAACATTTTTCAGGCCTATTTCTACTGCCTTCTCAACTTCCAGGAATGCTTTCATTGCTTAGGTAATAAGTGAGTATTGGTCCTCGGATATTTATGTGCATACAAAGGTGAGTTCTTTCTTATGGTTATGTGCATACAAAGTTGACTTCTTTCTTATGGTTCCTACTTTGCAGTAATTATTCAATAGTTTAAATGTATAGTTCATTTCTCATATGAATAGTGGGTCCCACCACAAAAATGGTAGATCTTACTAATTAAATTCATGATAGGACCCACCACTCTGTGAGATGAGGGACTACACATTTATTTGTAGTTCAAGCCTACTGAATAATTTTCCACCTACTTCCTAGCCCATATTATATCACAACAGATAACCATAAGCCCGTAAATAATATGAAGTCCCTCGCCTCTTCCCTATAAATTTTCCATATTTTTTTAGAACATATCATAAAATCTGAATGGGCACTCTAAAACAATAAGCATGGTTTTGCTATTGGTTTTTTTTTTTTTTTGGTTTCTTGCTAGTTGCTACATGATATCTAGGTAACATAATAATAATAAAAAAATAAAAAAACTCCTTGAGAGAGGCCCAATAATAACTGCATTACTATTACTTTAACAATTCTACTAATTTACACTGTTACAAAAATCCAAGAAATTATGAAGTTAACAATCTTGTGAGTTGTGAGGATGAAGCATATGGTACTTCTCTAGCTGTCACCAATGAAGAGGGTTATCTTGCAGCTCAATTAATGGGCTACGTATCATACTTTACCATAGTGTTTAGATACTGTAAGCAAATTGCTGATTGTGATTTCAATTTTTTTTTTTTTTTTTTTTTTTCAATATGTGGAGAAGAGAGAATTTAACCTTAATCGTTTAGGAATTGAACCACAAAACTCTTAACTTTATATTATATTATTATACCTCAATCATAACAAAAAAATGGATGGTACCCATGTGGGTACCGTACCTCTAATAGAAAAATCTCACATAATGGTACAATGTCAAATTATGGTACCTACCTAAATGATGGTACCTACCATTTTTATTTATTATTTAAATTAATATATATAAAAAACCAGAAGACCAATATCACATTGGATGTACCAACATCACATATAATGGTACTTATATCACATTTGATGGTACCAATTGAGTAGGTACCATACCCACAAAAAAAGTGTGGGTACTATAGAATGACCCATGTATGAATATAGCAAAAAAAATAAAATAAAAGAGTGGATGTATAGCAAAGAATTGGTCAGACATGCTCTAGCCTTGGTTTAGCGTGGACCCTCTTTAACTTTTAAGGGTGACAAGCTTGTTTGTGAAAATAACACAACCAAGTTTGGGAATACAACTTTTTTATAACTTTGAAATGACGAACTATTTTGTGAATTGTAATGAAAAAAATGAAGAAGGTATTGGATTCATAAGAGAGTAAATATCAACCATTAACACTATGCCATTTCAAAATTGTGTTACTAGCAGAGTTGACTTTCACAGTTGATCCGCTCAATCCCAATTAAATAGAATACAACTCAGCATGCAAAAACCCTTTTTTTGTTGGCTTCTACCAAACTTGTTGACAAAATAGATGACAAAAGCCAAACACGGTTTTATCTTATTATATAATATTGATGTTTTAAATATCCAAACCAAGTGAGTCCCACACAATCTTTCTTGTGCAGTTGTTCTGTTCATTTCAACGTTGACACGAGTCAGTCAGTCACATAACTCCAATTTTCATGTGGGGTAAAGGCACCTCAAAATAAAAGGTTGAACTGGTTCAGCTAATCATCTAGAATCTTGGCTCCAAATTTCATGTGCATCCAAAGCAAAAAAGTTGCAAAGACAAAAGATGTCAGCCATGAATGTAAATTTTCAATTTTGCAGTGAAGATGAATGGTCAATTTTGACGCCTCATTTGTCATCTGCTCCTTTACAATTAAATTTTATGGCGGAGACAAATTAGTAGGACTTCCAGGTCAAAGTATTATTATTTTTGGGGTATAAAGATAGGTCATGGTACGTTCACTTTGACTTCTATCCACTTCTTATCTTCAAAGTTCATAACGTGAAAAGCAAACTACTTGTTGAACTACATTTTCTTCGATTTTCTAGAAAATGGTATTTTAATAGCGAATACTATTGTTTTCATATGTTTTCTTTAATGGAATCTATTAATATTTTGGTTTTACACGGGTCCATGAATTTTATTTGGTCACAATTTGGCTAATAAACTAATTTATAGTTATTTTACTGTGTGAGAGAATATTTTCTTTATAAAGGTTCATATGGAATGTGGAAAATAACGAGTCCACAGTGAAAACAAAGGCCCATTCAAAAAACAGAAGACAAGTATTTAGACGAATTAAAGTTCATTTAGAATCAATATTAATAAGCACTGATATGATATGAATTGGTTCATAAACCGTGCTCCGGGCACTCAATATTGATTCCCTTTGTGGCATTGGAAGATTCATTAAGAGTCGGAGACATCAAAGCTTAATCGGAGAAAAAAGAAAGATCATAGGCCGGGTAGTTTGTGTTGAACGGATACCGGGCAACTTAAGTAGAGCGGATATTACCGGCCTCCCAGGTGCAATAAATGAGGTCGGTGGGATATTAATGATTCCTGCCGAGCACATACCTCGAGACACTCATCACGTGACTGCCCAGCCAAATTCATTGAATGAATTCGGAGACAGCAGCCTCTACGTCATGTACCAACATCAAATCAGTCTAATAAAGGCTGTCATAAGTCATATCACCCGCAAAGTGAGAGCCACACAGCTGTTAAAGCCCGAGTGAGGCAAAATCAAACTATAAATAGAGCAGCGAACAAAGAGAATAAGGTACGTGCGAAATTCATTAGAGAGCATATACACTGTTATTTTCTTGAACAAGAAAAGATCTAACTTAATCTTCGGAGGGTGATCAGGTGTTAATCGCCACCACCTCTAAAGACTTTTTATCTTTCTTATAGGTGAAATCCATCACCACTTATGAGAAGGAATCAAGGTATCTCCTGGTGAAGTTCTCAAGATTATTATATTATCCAAAAAATTACGCAACACATTTACTATAATCTATTTTGTGTCAAACGTAATGAATTATAATAAAATAAGTATAAACCAATTTGTAATCAGACTCTATTAATTTTATTAATACTTTTTTTTTTCTAATCTTTATTTCTTAATCTTTATTTTGTTGGGGTGGATAAATTGGAAATTCATTAAAACAAACTAAGCATAAGCATGGACATTAAACAGTGCTTTCATATTCTTTGCCAGCTTTGTCTAAATTTAATAACAATAAAAGATCAAAAGCATCCAAGAGTTTTGTAACTCAATTGATAATGATTAATCTATTTTATAAGGAGAACCAAAATAAAATTATATCACCCATAATTATTGAATTATTAAAAAAAAAGAGATTGATTATGAACTCTTGCTATTGGTATTGCCTCTCTTTATGCAAAGGCGTCCGCACAAAGGTGATTTTCTTGTAGCACTTTCTACTCAACTAGAGCATGAGGAATTCTACTCAAGAGCCCTGTACACAAAATCAATGGATCTAGATTGCCTATAATCCATGCCCCAATTGAGTCACAGTGATGATGCCCCCTCCTATTCATATAAAGAATCAATCTTTTTCAAAATAAATTACTTCATTGAGTTAAATTACTACACACTCTATATGATATAAGGGCAGTAGTGGAGTGATAATTTTATTTCAAAGGATGCAAGATGTATAATTAACATACATATGTCTTTATACACCCATAAACACATAGATGTACACACATTTTGTACGCACACAACACACACATAACACATATAATACTTAAGATCAATAGATGATAAAATGTCACTCATATGAATATCAAGCATAGTTTGAATGTTAGAAAACCCATTAAAAAAAAGATAACATATAAATTATATTGCAATCAAAGACTTTTAGAAATTCTTACACTTGTGAGCATGAACATGAACCCTAAATTAAGGTACCTATGTTCAAGAGAGTAGAGAACACAATATTCTTGTATCAATGAATACTTTTTTCTTCTTCTATTTTGGATTCAAGTCCCATTGAATACTTATAATTTTAGGTGAAAGATATATCTAAATGATTGCGGCCTTGAGAATGCATAAACCATTAATAGGATGAAATAAGGTTGATTTTACAATTCTCATTTACTAAAAATTATAGAATACATTTAGAATACATTAATGTCGTGTTATTTCCTCTCATAAAAATAGTAGGTTTCACAATAAATTTAATTAATTAATTGAATCCATGATTTTTCATCAAAGAAAAAAATATATCATTAATTTACTTCAAACACTTTATTTACATAATGAGATTTGAGACAAATAAGCTCTCACACTCACACATAAGCTTTTTTTTTCCTGGCACCTATTTATCTCCACCAATCTTAAGCCTACTTCAATTAAAAAAGTATTGCAATTTGATCCGGGTACTTAATTCTTAGAAATTGTTTAAATACAATTTATTATTTATCTCTAAAAAAATTCCTTATAAATTATATTGGATAATTGAAACATTATAACGTGCTTGTTAAATGCTTCTTCTTTGTCATACTAATTAAGTATTATGCCGGAGAGTGGAGAGGTCAGAAGTCAATTGGCAAGTCTTTATCATCGTCCAGCTCACGATAGTGATGATGACCACACTGACAATTTATAAATGAATGTACTGTCAATTTTATAACTAAAGAAGAGAAAAAGATCAAACAATTTATAGTTTTTAGTGTGCTTGTTGTGAAAATTAACTATTTGCGTAAGATTAAAGAAGAGAAAAAGATCAAACACACAAATAAAGAATACAAGAATTTACGTGGTTCGGCAATATGCCTACATCCACCGACGACGATAGGGAGAAAGCTTAACTAAGAAAATAGGGAGATTACAATAGTGACACCTGGACTCTCTCAAAGAACCCAAACCCCAATTACACCCAAACCTCTCTCTCACCAAGAATAAACTTAAAGAAAAACTCTTCTCTAATTATTCTATGGCATACAATTTCATTAGAGAACATCATATATATATATATATATATATATATATATATATATATATATATATTGAGTTAAGGTTTGCCGCACAAGGTAATTAACCTAGAGAAAATAAATACATCCAAACAAATACTACACTTATCCCTAATTTACATTTTTGGTTCCACGTCACTAATCTAATAAATGATTTTTTTTTTTTTTTTTTTTAAAAGCAACTTATATTTGGTTTTTTTCATGGTATATTTAAATTTTTTATTTTGTATTATAAATTAACACATCTTCCTCTTTCTATTTATAAATGGTTTCTTTTTTTTTTTCAAATCCTTTCCAAATGAAGTAAAAATTGATAATAACATTACTTACCAAAGAATATGAAAAAAAAATAATAAAGACTAGTCAAATTTTCAAAGGAGAAATAGAACTGAGAGAGTTTGTCTTAAACTTGCAATCACTTTGAGTTGTCGCCTGGAAGAACCAAGTTACCTTAAATTTACTATTCCTTCGTTGAATTCTTCAATAATAAGTAGTAGGAGTATGAAGAAATGAATTGGGACAAGCTAAGCTCTATACCAAGTTCCAAACCAATCCAAGCTTGTCAAACCGAACAGAACTAAGAAGAGAGGATAACGTCTTTGTTTATTCAGACGCGTAAATTGTATCCAGACTCAACCAAAACAAGAAAAGAAAGCTATGGAAGTCTATTCCAACCCCATAGAAAATGAAGAATCATGCCATAGGTAAACCATTTCATCACCATGTCTCTCTTTATTTGCCTTTGTAGTTTGTAGTGTGCTTTTATTTCAATTTAATCTGTAATATACAAATACAGCTTATAGACTTTCTCTCTCTTAATTTTCATGTGCTGCTTGTGTTTCTTTTCTGGGTTTGATACGTTTTCAGTTTTCTTATCTGGGTCATCCACAATTTCCTTGAATTTCAAAATTTTACATTTTTTCTGTACTGTTTGATAAAGTTTATAGTTTTACTGAATTCCCCATCTGGGTTTTCTCTGTTCTTGGTATCCTTCTTCTTTCACCAAACTTTTGCTCCCATTTTTGTGACGACTTTCGTATTTGGCTGTTCTCCTTGATTGCTTCATTTTCCGTAGAGCATTGGTTTTGCATTTATATTTGGTTTGCTTCTAATTTTCAGTTCTCTTCACACTTTTTAGTCTTTTTTCAACTCAATTCCTTTTTAATTTTCATTCTTCTGGTACCCTTCTTTTGTCCATTTGATTTCACTTTTTCTTTCACTGCCTTGCTTTTGATTTCTTCTTTTTGAATAGCCAAGACAATTTTTTTTATTTTTTTTTTATTTCCTTCCTATTTACCTAAATTTCACATCTTTTCATTGGTTTTCCTTTATTTGTTATAGTCTTCCTTGTTCTAATTAACATAATGCTGATACTATATAATTATTTTTCTGTATTCAGTGGCAGTCCTTTTCTGGGTTGATGCAATGGCAGTAAAAAAGGATAACATATAAATTTAGTAACTTGCTGTTAAATTCTATACAATGAAGTGTTTCTACTACTTTAAGGATAAGGCCAGATGCAGGGAACAAAGATCAGCACCTGAGTTGAAAGAGCAAAGATCATCTGATTATTCAGGCTCTGACCGGGTTGCTGGCTCTACGTGCTCAGCGCCTTCCCCGCGTGGTATACCGCAACTGTATGAGGAGAAGGCTCATAACTTGCGCGTTTTCTCGTACTCGGAACTCAGAAATGCAACACATGATTTCAGTAGGCTAGTTAAGATTGGGGAGGGCGGATTTGGTAGTGTGTATAAAGGTTCAATCAAGCCTGCTGAGGGAAAGGGTGATCCAATCGTTGTTGCAATTAAAAGGCTCAACAAGGATGGCTTACAGGTATGAGCTTTAAGAATGTTAGTGTTTTTTTGTTAGAGGATATGATTAGGAATATACTCTTAATATGTTTAAGAATAGTGATGACTTTTATGCTCATTATAAATGATCAAGTGTTCTTTAGAATAATGTTGAATTATTGAGTTAGTTATATGTAAATTCACGAGGGGGTTTTTTAAGTTGCTTTTTCATATCTTGTTGTGTTCTCTATTTAAGCCATCATGAAGATGCTTAGTTATTTGATTCATTGTGACTCTTCAATATTGAGAGTGGATGTTAGGGATAGTCATTAGAACCCAATGTTGATCTCCATATTATTTGTTTCTACGAGTACCAGTTAGGTGTAATTAAGATCACAGACTCAAAAAATAAAAGAAAATATGCAGTTTTGTAAGCAAAACGAAACATAATTTTTTTATAAATTCTATTGAGGCAACTAGTTTCTGTTCATGGAGAATGCTAATAATTTATGCTCGGATCCATTGGGGCTTACTAATAATTTTCCTGAGGCCTAGCATCTCCTTCCTCTTTCTTCCACTCTCTTTTCTTTGTTGAAAAGCACATCACTTAACTTCTTACTTGGACCTGCTCATCACTAGCACCATTATTTTGTAAAAGCTTTTAAGCGTTTGGACAATTCACTGTCAACTTCACCTGTTTAGTACTAAAACTGTTGCAAATAAATTGTATTACTAATCAAAATGTGCATCTCTATTCTAAATTACAAGTTTGCCTTTTGAAATGCAAAATGAAAGGTCGGAAAGGATTTTCAAAATGTTGTTTGGGCTTGCATCCTTGAGAATTCAATGACAGTATGCCTTGATAAAATGAGTGGGATGTACATAGCAAAAAGGAACCTGAAAAAATAAAAAAGAAGGAAAAGAAGAGGGGAAAAACAAAAAAGAACCATCTGAGCATCCACTCACACTTCAAAAGAGCATGTTTGTGTTTGAACTTGATAAAATATCTTCCTTTGTTCCTTCCTCTCTCTTCTTCTTGATTTTTAAGAGTGATTATAAGGATTTTGATTTTATGAACAGTTACTGTTTCCTAATTCTCTGTTTCAAATACAGGGCCACAAACAATGGGTGGCAGAAGTTCAATTTCTTGGCATTGTGGAGCACCCAAACCTTGTCAAACTCATAGGATACTGTGCTGTGGATGGGGAGAGAGGGATCCAACGATTACTTGTATATGAATATATGCCAAACAAGAGCTTAGAGCATCAACTTTTCAATAGGGCATACCCATCTCTTCCTTGGAAAACCAGATTACAGATAATACTGGGAGCAGCTCAAGGTTTAGCTTATCTTCATGAAGGATTGGAAGTTCAGGTTATTCTCTGAAACATTATCATGTTTTTGTTATTCTACACAAATATCTACTTTTTTTCTTCTTCCTTTTTTGTGTAAAACATAACCTGTTGTTTGAACTTCCTAACCTTTTAGTCCAGCATCAGATTTCCTCCACTTATGTGCTGCAGCTTCTTGACATTTAGTGAAATAATTTAATAATATCTTCTTCTTTTTTTCTTGTTAACTGTATGCTTATGCGTTTATATATATATTGAAATTTGAAAGTGGAACACCATGTGAATAAGAAAACCTTCCAGTCTGTTTTTACAATGCAACTTCAGATGAAGTCTTTCAATAGAAATCCTTCCAGTCTTGTGTATACATATTGTGTGCATTGAGTAGTTTCTTTTCATGAATGAAATTTATTACTTATCAAAAAATAAGAAGAAGAAGAATGACATCATTCAATCTGCGGTCGTCATTGGCGCCCAATCAGTTTCTACAAAATACCTCTACATGTTAGGTTCTAGATTCAACTTTGCTTGTGATCATTGTTAGCCTAACTTTTATTATGCTCCTCCTGAAGGTGATATTTCGGGATTTTAAATCGTCCAATGTGTTGTTGGATGAGGATTTCAAACCAAAGCTTTCAGACTTTGGGCTTGCTAGGGAGGGACCAATGGCTGGGCGAACTCATGTTTCAACAGCAGTAAGTGTCGTGTGCACATTTATATTCATTAGCATCATAGGTTGCATCACTAGTAACAATGTAGTGATTCAAAAGTGTATAATACTAAACTATTTGTATATTGGGGTTCTAAAGCATATGATATAACAAAAATCAAAAATCAAAAAGGACAAAACAACTCTTTGATATGATACATATAAAAATTCTTGTATACGAATTATTTTTTTCCAATATATCAAAGCACACAATAGACCAGTAAAACAAAAAATAAAATAAGATCCTCTTGGATTATATTAGAAGTGCATTTTATAACTTTTTTCTATTGGAATGATTAACAATTCTATAATTAAAGTTAAAATAACTCTGCAAAATTCAAGAGCAAATTTTGTGCAAGACCATGTGTTTGGGATAATCATAACTGAAAGACAGCTATCTTGTCATATAGGATTTGTTAGAATTTACAAATTTCACTTGTATTTTGAAGATACTCAAAAGATTTTTGGATGTTCATGAACAACTTGCAAATATATTGTATGATGAAGTCAGTGCGTGATTAGAAGAAAGGTTATGTAGGAACAATTGAAATAAATGATTAGAGACTGTTGTGGTGCTCATGAGAACATATTTTTGGTGATCAGGTGGTAGGAACATATGGGTACGCTGCTCCAGAATACATTGAGACTGGTCATCTGACAAGTAAGAGTGATGTGTGGAGTTTTGGAGTTGTGTTATATGAGATTCTTACAGGTAGGAGATCAACGGAAAGAAACCTCCCATTGGCAGAGCAGAAACTTTTGGAATGGGTGAAACAGTTCCCTGCTAATAGTAAAAAGTTCGTCTTGATAATGGACTCGCGACTGGAAGGCCAGTATTCTAGTAGTGCAGCTCGGAAAATTGCCAAGTTAGCAGACAATTGTTTATTAAAGAATGCAAAGGATCGGCCAACGATGAGTCAGGTGGTAGAGAGATTGAAGCAAATAATCCTACAATCCGACGAAGATAACACTTCTGAAATAAGTCTTGAGTCCTTAGAAAATGACCCAGTTGAGACAGAAAAGAAGACAAATCAAGCTAGACCCTCGGAATCATGGAGAAGGCGGATGGCCCATCTGGCAAATCTGGGTGAGAATGTGGAGGGTGCAAGTAAAAGAAGATTTATGATCATGCAAAGGGCCAGAGTGACTTAATAGTTTTTTTTTTCCCTCAGCAAATTCTCATTTTGGTTAAATTCTTAGGGTCTAATGGTTTTTTTTATGAAGGTCTTCAAGAGTTGACAGAGACACACATGGCAGGTAAGGTGGAAAATGTGTCAGATTCTATAGACCTTTTTATAAAAATGCACTGATAAATGGAAGTTCCTAGGGAGTGAATGAGACAGCCTTGTAAATTAGTCATATGATTGGACAAACATAATGGCGGCTCTTTGTGAAAGAAGGGTTTTTCTTTTCTTTTTCTTTTGTACAGGTTATGTAATGAGACATTTTATAGCAGGATTATGTTTCATTTTCTTCATGGCATCCTCAGCATATGATATGCTTTTCTGAATCATCACCATTGAAATTGTTTTGCTGAATTGCTGGACACCGGTAACAGCGTTGCAAACCAATGTTATTTAGTATTTACACAAAAAGAAATGAACTACAAAAAGGAGGCATCCTCCTCCAGGGCCGAGGCAAAAGAGGCGGGGAGGGGATCCTGAACCCAACCAACAAAAGAATTGAGCAAAGCCCATCTCCCTAAAACATGGGCTGCTCTATTGACTTCTCTAAAGATCCAAGAAAAGGAACTGAAACAAATAACTTAGTCAAAGCTACAAATATCAACCAGAATATAATCCTTAATTCTCCAATCCACATCTTCACCATTTGAAGAGATTGCATTGACACAGGTCTTGTTATTTCCTTCGACCAAGATACTAGTTAGCCCCATGGAAATTGCCACTCTTAAGGCCCATAACCCTTCATTCCCTTATTTGACTAGCAAGAGTTCAACTAAGCCCTAACCAAAGCCAGGGGTGAGAAGCTCTTCATCTCCATCCCAATAGAAGGTGTCAGAGTTGACTCTGTGAGATACAAAAGCATGAGTTAGTGAAGTTCACTTTGTGTAATTAGAAAGAAAGTTTTTGTTTATGCAAGAGAAACAATTTTCAAGATTAAGAAGCTTTCTTGAGACAGAATATTAATTTGAAAAGGAACAAGTAACTTACATCGATTTAAATGGTAACTCAAGATCAAATGTTAACGAGTTTATGACCATAACATGGTGATAAGGACTACAACTAGATATTCACATTCCAACAAGAGAAAACGCAACCATCTAGTACAACTAAAATCACCAATAATCATTGCAGTTGAGGTTCCATTTTTAACAAACTATCTAACCTACTCAACAATCACCCACAAAAATTGCTTCTTTGTCAATCTATTTGTGGTTGATAAATTCAGATGTTTGATTTCTTAGATTTATCAGCAATAGCTTCTCTGCACATTTTACAATCATGCAAAATGATGTATACATGCTGTCTCCATGTGTAGCGCACTTGGCGATTTTAGTGTACTGCAACCAGATGCCAACACTATCCTATATGGTTTTGAATAGATATATTAATCTACATGGTCTTATACTTAGAAAAAATATATATATTAATCTACATATTCTTCTCATCCTTGCTCATTGATGACCAAAGGGGAAGAACAAAAAAAACTTGATTTAGTATTGCTGCTCCGTCCTTTAGCTGCAGTAACTATGACTAATTTGGAACCCACATTTTTCAGTTTCAGATAAATGTCTGTGGTAAGTGCACTGAGTGAGTAAATCTTCAATAACTAAACAAATTTACAAACACTAAAAAGTTGAACCAAACTCCTTGCTTCAACAAGTCACAATATCTTTTCTCCAAATAGAATCACAAAGTCGTTTCAAGACTAAGGGTGTCAAACACAATAATTTTACAAGCAATTTGAACTTCAGAAAGGAAAAAATAAAAAATAAAAAATCAAATAATGCCACAAACTATGAAGTGTATCTATCATACTCTGCCAAGTCAAAAGGTTAGTAATATGTCAGTTCTTTTGGTTGATGAAAGGCATTGTTGAAGTGCATCCAAAATTATTCTATCAGTACTGTAAACCACTTACCTTGCACACAACTCTGCCAACCTGCACCACTCCAATAAAAAAAATTAAAAACTTCACATAATAACCCCCTCCAAGGCCCAAAATAACTGCAGTCAATCATGCAAAGAAATTTAAATACAATATTAATTGACTGTTGCTAGTCCAAAAATATACCATCATATTACCTGAAGGAATAATTCAGCAGTAACGTTCATTGCCGGAAAGTTAGCCACTTGACAAAGAACAAACTCGAGCCCCTCATCATTTATTAGCTCCAACTTTATAATTCATTTATGGTTCCATGCTGATAGAGCTCTCTTACTTCCCATTCAAACTAGACAAATTTGCTTTTCATTCAACCATAAGAAATTCAGATTGGGTACAGATTTCTGATTCTCATTGTTAACAGAACAATGTACGGACAAGCCCACTGGAAGGGTACAGGTTGCAAAGCCAATTCCAGGACAGGACAAGGTAAGCACCAGCTAGTTCTTCAATTCAACCAACACAACTCAAACGAAGAAGAGGTCCTTAAAACATTTTGGTTGGTCAGAAAAAATCCTTTCAATTGTTCTGCCTTATTTAGGGCCAATTCATCTGTAAATTCACCAGCCACCACCTTTCACTGTCTTACGCCATTTTTCTTTCTGTTTCCTTTCTCCGTGTCGTGCAATCAGCTTTAGCCGAGTCCAAGTCAGTCTCAATTGAAACCATCTTAACCAAAGTATTTTTGCTAAATGATGCGGCTTCTAACTTCTCATCACCAGTCAAAATGCCTTAATACCCTCGGCAAGGCAAGTACCACGCTAACTTTCAGGACCCACCAAAACCACTTTCAATTAGTTTAAGGGTATTCTGATTTGTTTCTCTTTGAGGTCTATTTCTATACATAACATCATATGTAATGTACATGAGGAAGTCCAGAAAAAGGCTCTTTGCAGATGCTCCTCTAAAAAGTTTAGCATCTTCTTCTATATCACGGTAGGCTCTGTCCATTATTTTATAGGTAATTTCATCAAAATCAAAGGAGATCTCACTCAACTTCTGACACCACATTAAGGTCCTCTCAGGCATCCCTTGCTTGCGAAATTGAGACAACACCACATTGGTTGTAACTACATTCGGAATAAAAGCCATCTTTAGCAATTTTGCAGTTAAAATCATAGCACGATCCAGTATATCACTACAAACACCATTAAGCATAGTGTTGTATGTTACTGTATCTGGAACAATACCTGCCGAAACAAGCTCATCCAACATCATCACAGCTCGATTCATTCTTCGACTGCTGCAGAAACTGTGAATGCGAATATTGTAAGTCGTAATATCTGGGTCCCAACCACTGGCATACATTTGATTCACAAACTCATCTGCAGTAGCCATGTCAAATTCTTTACAACAACCACCAATCAAAGTGTTATATGTGACAATATCAGGGCTCAACCCAGTCCGCTGCATGTCCATAAAGAGATTAATTGCTGACTTCATTCTACCCTGTTTACAAAACCCATTAAGGATCATATTGGTGGTAAACATATCTGGAAGAAGTCCCTTTCGCCTCATCTCTCTTTCCAATTTCAATGCTTCACTCAGCTTCCCATGGTTACAAAACCCACCAATCAAAGAATTATATGCAAAATTATTTGGCACAAACCCTTTCCTTGACATTTCTAAAAATACATCATATGCCTCCTCCACCAGACCTACTTTAGAAAGTCCATCTATAAAGGCTGAAAAGGTGACAGCATCAGGAGATACCCCTCTCCGTGCCATCTCATTCCACAAATTTTGAGCCCCTTCCAGATCCCCTACCTTGAAATATCCATCCAAAAGAACCGTGTAAGCCACTTTATTGATGGGAAAACCCTTCTCTATCATATTACATAAAAGTTCTCTGGCTTCTTGCAGGCCCCCCTTTTGGGACAAACCCATAAGCAAAGAACTACATGTGGAAGATGATGGAGTTAAACCAAATCGAACCATAATTTTATAGGCCTCATAGACCTTTGCTTCTAACCCTGCTCTGCTATAAGCTGCAATAATGGAGTTAAAAGCAACCATACTTGGAGGTATTCCTTTCTCAAGCAATTTCTCTAAAAACTCCATGGCCTCGTCCAACCGGCCTGCCCAACACAGCCCCGCAACTGAAATATCATACAGTGAAGAATCTGGGAACAATCCCAATACAGATACATCCCTTAACAACCTATCACCATCCTCTTCCCTTCCAAACTTGTAATGACCTGCGACCAAAATATTAAAGGTTACCCCATCAGGAGATACACCCCTCTTCCTCATTTCTTCATAAATCATGTTTGCCTGATCAATGTCCCTTGCCTTAACATACCCATCTATCAAAGTGTTAAACATTGTAATATCTGGATAGACACCCATATCATGAATTCCCTCAAAGAGCTTTCTCGCTTCCACCATGTTCCCCTCCTTACACAATGCATGTAACAATGTATTAAACGTAACCACATTCGGTTTACAACCCCTCGCAATCATCAAATGCACCCAACTTATTGCATCAGATGTCCGTCCCCTTATGCAATACGCATTAATTACAATGTTATAAGTAAAAACATCCGGTTCGCAATGGAATTTCCACATCACATGTAACAAACTCTCTCCAATTCTAACCAACCCTTTTCTACAAAACCCAAGAACCATAACATTAAACGTATAACTACAAGGACGAGGCCCTCTCTGAAACATATCCCTAAACAACTTCCACACACTACCATAATCACCAACTCTAAGCAACAACTTGAAAAGAATCGTAATGGCCGACAAACTCGGCCTCAAACCCACCTCCCTCATCCTATCTAAAACCCCCATTGCCTCCTTACTCATCTCCACATTCAAAAAACCCCGCATCAACGTATCGAGCACCGAGAAATCCGACTCATACTTGTGGTGCTCCCTCCACATTAACTCCACCAACCCTTCACTCCTACCTGACCCAATTCTCGTAATCACACACGACACCACGTCTTGCGCGAGGAACCGGAGGTCCTCCGCCGCTAAAATATGCGCGGCGATACAACATGACCGGACGGTCGCATCGGAACCGTCCCGAAACGCGAATTTAAAGAAAGCAAAAGCGGTTTCTCGGGTTCTAAACAGCTTCAATATCTTGACTAAGAAAATTGGGCAAAAATCACGCGAAAAGGCCTTCAATACAAAGCCTTGTCGCGCTTTGATCATCTTCGATAATCCGACGGCGATTCTTCGCCGCTCATTTGAATTAATAACAATGGAGCTACATGAATAATTCGAAGTACTACTAGAAGGCAAAAATTGCTCTAAAAAATCAAAATTATGAGAATTCGATGGTGAAGAAGAAGTGAAGGAAGCGGAATGTGAGGGTTTAGGGTTTAAGGGTTTAGGGGAGTGAGTGAGATTGAGAGGAGCTAGGGTTTGAGAGGAGCAATGAAAATGTACCTGGAGAGTGTTGCGCATATGGCGCACTTTAGCAGACATTTGAGGTCGCCGGAAGTTTTGGTCGGAGAGGAAATGGTAGTGGTGGACTCGGTGGCGCATTGTAGCAAAGTAAAATTTGGGGGGAGAAAATGTGTTCTTTGAGGTATAGGCCATGGGCCCTTTGGTGGCTGGACTTGGGCTCTCTTTAGATACACTGCCTTGTTTTGTGGGCTATTTTTTCATGTAGGAAATTAAGAATGAGCTTAGGCTCAAGCTTCAATTTTTTGAGCTTTATGCCACTCTTTTACACCCACCAATAACACTTAGCCACATCATCACCCTTCACTTTATCAAAACATATTCATCCACATCCCAACAACCCGAGCGGACTCGTGTCAGACTATCAGAGAAGATCATTGAATGACGTATGGGTTTTCAAGTGTGTCTTCTGATGGTCGGAATCGTTAGTCCAACATGTTCGTTGCTCAGGTCATCCCTTTAAAAATGAGCAGGGTTGCATGACTTCTTTAGTTTGCTCAATAATCAATTTGCTTTCTTGAATCACTTTTTTTTTATATATAAAAAAAAAAAATGTTTTTATGTGGGTGATTGATGTGTTAAAATTGATGATATGAGTAGGTATTATTGGAGGGTATAAAAGAGCATGTTCACAAGAGGTCCTTATTGAACTTATTCTCCTTAGAGATTAGATTTGGATGTCCATAAAAAGTCAGAATACATAAAGTTTGAACATGGTTAAAATACGTAAAAGATGATTCAAAAGTTGGTCACCCATGTTCCCCAAGGCCTAAACAGTATGCACAACTATTGGCTCCACAATATAAGTGCTTGAGATTGATCTGTCAGGATCTCGCTAAGAACAATTTACAATCACCCACCAAGCTATTATAACAGGGAGGAATGCTATCATGAGAATTCAGGAATTTGCAAACCAAGGCTTGAGATTTTTGACACAAACACAACCCATATAAAAACGTGGGGAAATTTTAATCCTCTAGTGTGCATCATTTGCTACTTTGAATTAGATCCAAATGGCAAAAGGCTATACGCTATAGCCCTTCATGAAGTCCTTTTGCTCATCATTTTTATCCATGATCTACACTTTTACTTACATTCAAAAACATTATTATACATTCCTTCATTTCTTCTCATCACCATTGTCAACCATACCCTACTCTTACAGTGTTACTCCTAATTTGTAATCCATTTCTTCTTGTTTAAGTTACTCCTTCAAGAATTCATTTTTTGTCCTTCTTGGGAACTTTAGGACAAATATATGCCACAAAGGATAAGCCTAGCTGGCTTCATTCAATCATTCAAGTTCAACTTTCTGCTCATGTAGGCATGTAGCTAGTCATTTGTGCACTCAATTTTTGCCTTGACTTATTCGAAGCGTAGAAATTTTTTGTATAAGTAATTAAGCTAAGCCTATCACAAGCTAATCTGTTACATTGGGACAAGCAACCTTTTTTTTTATATATATATATTAGACATAGAAGATAACAAACAAAAATACAATGGGCCTTAAACATCTCCATCCCCTGCAGGCATACGAGAGAGATACTGACAGGCCCATCTGACTAGTAACCACTTTGCTACATTATGAGCCAAAAATTTTGCTGTCGTACTTACAAAGGAGAAGATCCAGCAATCAAAAGAAGACAATTTTTCTAACGTCTTCAAGAATGTGCTAAGTAGATTAGCCAAATTTGCATTATTCACTGCTTGGATTATACATAAGAGTATCTCCTTCAAAAAACTCATATCATACTTGCAACTTTAAGCAACCAAACCAAATGGGTACGTAAGTTTTTTTTTTTTTTGGTAAACAAGATTGCAAATATATTAAACAACGGAATAAGGAACATCATGCCTCCGAAACCTATACAGGCATGGGCAAAGAGGATTCAGTACAGCTCAAAATCGTTCTAGATTGCCTCATTTGCTTCCCTCCTAATCCAAACAAAAAAACAAGAAGAGAAACATTTCCTACATAGGCTACATTCAAGAATATTAAAAAGTAAATTTGAAACATACCAGCTTGCCTCTGAATCCACACAGTTTAAAGTATCTATACAGATCTTGGAATCTCCTTCTACAATAATACAAGGGAACTTTTCTAATATAGCCAGTTCAAGAGCCCAAAGGGGTACGTAATTGACTGTATGGTTCTTCACCATGTCTGTGTACAAGGTTCTTAGAATAAAATGTTAAGATTCCTAAGATACACCCTCCTCTACTTTGGCGTATCAGATTCAAAATATAGTAACCCCAATTTTTCCATCAAGCCAGTGAATCTAAACAATAATAGTAATTCCCATATACAGAATTTTAATGATGTTTCACTGCTTAAGGTCTTGTTCCTTTAATTGGTAATTAAAGCTAATAATCTGAACAGAATTTTTCTCTGAACTAATTTATAAATAAAAAAATCCACCATTAATTCACCAAATTTAAACGCTCATTTACATATATTTAAGTAACTACAAATTTACATATATATTAAGTAACTACAGAAGGACCTATCTTTTGTAACTACAGAGTGGCTTAAATTTTTCATTAATCAAGTTCAAAAAATAAAAATAAATCATTTCATTAATCTTGTGATTAAAATTACATGAACAGAAACATTTGAGAAGATCAATCTGCCATACAAGCAAAATTTTGTAGACATAGCAAGCTACCATGAATTTTATCTTAAAGCTTAGGTTTTTTTTTTCCTAGCAATGAAAAGAATAAAAAACAAGTTTGTGTTTAGAGTGGAAAGAGAGAGGAAGTAAGGTCAAGATGAAAACCTCACTTGCATATTGTTTGGTCGGACAAAAGGAAAAAGGTTGATGAGGCCCACGATTTTTCACCCGAACACACTTTTTGTTTACCTCCCAAATCGGATGGAAAACTCAAACTTCACTTTTAGTTTTACACCCACTTTTGCTTTTTCTTCTTTTTCAACCAAACCCATAACAGAGTCATACAAATCATGAAAAGTCGTATGATAATTCACAGCCTCAAATCTTTGTGAAGAGAAAAATGTATTAAACAGAGATCTCATTACACAAAAATTACAAAAGCCAGCTAGTCACCATAGGACGCTTTACATTGATCCTTACAAACATCCAACAAGGGAAAACATCCAAAAAAAAAAAATTCATAAACAAAATTTTCGAGTGGGTCTTCCACTTTCTCTGTCACAAACTCATGCCCACCAATATTTCTTTACACTATATTAGATCCAACTTTGTCCTTCATAAATTTTCAAGTGGAAGTTTCTTCTTTTTCAAAAATAGAAATATCACTATTTCTTTCTTCTTGTAGACCAAGTCCTAGCTAGGCCACTGCAACTGTACCCGACCGTACAGTCTTGTTTGGTGTAGAATCCTTGTTGGTGTCTGTTTTTCTCAGGGCTCTAGTGGAAGAAGGAGAAGAAGAAGAAGAAAGTTTCAAGCCCTTTTCTTTGGATTCATCAATCTCTATTTGTTCTTGCCTGCACTCTTTGCTACAGAACGGTGTGTTTCCTCTGCAAAAAACAAACCAAAACTATTTAGCAAAACTATTCTTTCCCTATAAATAAATCAACTTTAAGTAATAAATAAAGTAGTATTGAACAAATCCACATCTGGGTATTGAAGATTACAGAATTTGCATGAAGCAAGCTATAGCTAAGTAGCTAACCTGTACATGAAGATGTCACTGTTGAAACCAAGTGGTTTCCGGCAAAGGAAACAAGCTTCAAGGAAGTGGGGCTCGTTGTAATGATCCTCACAGCCACCATAATGATACATGTTCGATCTCATAGTGAAAAGATTATAGAAATGCAGACTCTTGCTAAGATTGGCTTAGTGTGGTAAAAGAGTTTGCAGAGAAAGTGATTTTGAGGGGAGGAGAGTGATAGGCAAAATGTGTACATATATAAAGACTTTGTTGTCTTGACTTGGTACAATCAGGTGGTTTAAGCAACATTGTAGATTGGTGCACCAATTAGAATTTTATTTTAAGATTTTCATTAGCTGGAATTAGATTCAATTTTTGGTTCATCTAAGTACCAGAAAAGTCCCTGTCAAAATTATGGACATTATTAGAATTTTCTAAGACCACTGGCTGTTTTGGTATCCCGTGGGAGTGAATCTATTGGCTGAAAGTGCATGCATCTCTTTTTAAAAGGTAATTGTATTTGTCTTCTTTTTTTCTTTTTTGGGGCACTTTTTTAGAACTTGGTCCCCTTTCTGTTGGATATTTGTAGTACATCCAATAAATTTTGGTATTTCCTTTTATTGTCATTATATTATCATTGGGTTCTCTTCACCTAGACTTTTATAATAGGACTCTTCACCCTACATTTAAATACCCTATAAATTAAAGTGTAATGTCTAGGAATTAAAATACTATCTGCACGGTTTCACTTCTTAGTTCGAGGAATTGGGTTTTGTGGGTAGATGATGAATGTGCCCTTTTCTTTTACAAGATTCGATCTAGGTTAATGGACTCAAAACTTCTTTAATTGCAAAGGAAAACAAATTGAGGAATCTTGGAATCTTTCCCCTTCCTAGGCATGTTTGGCCTAAACCTAACTAACATCTACCTTCCTCAATCAAACTTAATTAATTGCGAAATTGGAAACCTCATTTAATTATGTTCTCGTATCCATTGTTTTATATTCCCTTCTTTATTTAATTACGGGTTGATATCAAAATTTCAAGAGTAAAGTTTAAGTATGTTTCTTTAAGTTTCTAATTAGATTAGATCATATGATTTTAGAAACTACAATTTTACAGAATGAAGTGTGGCTTTAAAAGTTGTAAATTTGTATTGTTCAATAAATCAAATGATTTGAACAACTTAAGGTATAACAAATAAAAAAATTCTACCTATTTTGTCTAGTTCTCAATAACAAAAAACTTTCATTCATGGAAACCAAAAACTATGTAAATACTTTTGTATTAAACATTAAATAATCGTTCAAGTGGTTCATTTATCAAATGATAATATCTATTATAACATGACAAATAGGAAACATCATGGAAGCTTCAATCATCGGTTTCCTGAATTCATAGTAAAACTTGTGGATCTCAAATGCATAGGAGCAACACGTGCTTAGATTACCTATAAAGAGATGATTAGTGGGCGATTATGACAACTTTAGTAAAAGTAGCAAAGATATAAAAACATGAAAACACTTCCTTCAATACTTCAAATATGAAAAACATTGTGGGCAAGAACAAGTTTTGCCTAAACCTCTAGGGGATATGTGAAAAAAAAGGTCATGATTTAATTGATTTCTCTCTCCTACCCTTACAAACTGATCAAAACCACAATATCACCATCAGCAAAAAACAAAACAATCCAAGGACAAAAAGGTCAACTTGAGTCACACTCAAACTTCATGATCTCTCTAGAGGACCACTCTCAGCCGTTGCTTTCACCTACTTGGTGTATTATCAAAAAGTAGGTCCCATATCCCCCAATGAATTAAACTAAAAAATAAAAAATTTCAAATCATATATTTGGAGCTGAGTAGGCCAGGGACCCACAACCCTCAAAACCCAACAAAAGTGGGACCCAAACTGAACAAATGGTCGTGTTTGTTGGGTCTACATCCCTAGTAGGCCCATTAGGTCCTTGTCTTGCGGCCCCACAGCCAATGCCCGTGTCATACGCTCACCAGTGCCTCTTCACACGTGCGTCCTATTCAGGTACACCAGCGCAGCGCACACACAATTATTACACGTTCAACGTGGCGTTCGATTCTAAGTGAAAGAGAATATCAATTATATGATTTATATCATATACTATACTATAATATATATACATAATTCCTTGTTCTATGTTCTTGGAGCGGCCACGATTACCGAGGTTAATGACATCTACGGTGGATTTTGAGCCACGTTATAAAAAGTTGTGATGAAAGAGTACTATATGAAATCTCACTCTTCTTCCATGTTAGGGCATGAACAAGTGGGGTATGAAAATTGGGTGGTGGGTGTGATTGTTTAAAGGATTATAAAGCTCATGTGAGCTTGGCAACATGTCAATAATGCTTTGAGAAATTGTTTATATTATATTTATATGACTACTTGTTATTATTAGTTTTAATGTGATGCTGTCCTAAATATTCTGTCAAAAAGAAGTCAATGACGTAGTAACCTTCTCTTTTTTCATCTTTATTTAATCAAAGAAATACTATTTGGACACGTGGTCATGATAAGTTTTCAAGACAATTATAAATTACAATTGGGATTTTTTTTCTCTTGGTTAGAAATTTTGATTTTGATGTTTTTGTCATAGAAAATTATGAATACTTTTTTTTTTTTTTTTTTATGAATGTCGTTTCAAGTTATTTGGAAAAGAGGTAAATTCGACAGCTGTATCAAAATTAACCATGAATTGGACAGTCAACCATGAATTCGGCACTCTTAGTGCTGAAATCGACATGAATTTGGTATCAATGATGCTGAAATTACATAGGCAATCCAATTTTCATTTTAGGCATACGTGGTAGTGTGACATGACATGGGGCTAACATGGCAAATTTTGATTCTTCGAAAGCCTTGCCAAACCTTCCTAGGATGACACTATTTAACATGAATATTAGTCAATAATCATTAGTGAATTTGAATTCATGTGACATAATTAATAAATGGTTCAATTATGTATTGACATACTTGATCCACAATCAATCCTAAACATGTTTGTTTAGCCCATATAAATAAATATTATTTTTTATCCAACATAAATTTGAATTTAAGAAAATTTGAGCAATTAAAAGATTGTAAATAGTTATATTGATAAAATAAAAAAATAAAAAAAAAAATTATTGAAACTCTAAAATTCCTAATCCTTTTACTCAAAATAAAGAGAAACAAACTCTCATTTAATTTTATCTTTTTTTATATTGTAATCATAGAGGTGGCAATGAGTTGGGATTTGTGGATTTTTTATTTATCCAACTTTACCCTAATTGTAATGGTTTGAATTTTTTTAAATAGGTTTGGGTTTAAATTTCTAAACATGCTAGAGTTTGAGAAGAGTTTCAATTTGACTCGACCCTAATTGTAAGGGTTTTGAATTTGACATTATTTTGCCAAATTCAATTTGAAAACATCTTTTTGGTTAAGCTTTAAAATAAATTATAAATAAAAAAATAAATTAATGAAAAAAAAAACTAATTCAAATGCACGCTTAAATCATTTGAGCTTCAATTTTTGTCAAGACTGTCTTTTTTTTTTCTTTTTTTTTTGGGTAGGATTCTTATCACTTGTCATCATGATTTTGTTGTTAAATATTTCTCTATATTAATTTATCTTTAACTACCAACTTGTCAGTTTTAATTTGTAAAATATCTATGAATTATGATAATGTTTCAGTATTAATTTTCAATTAATTGTTAATTATCTTCATCATTTTACGAATCTCTTGTCTTTTTAGATAAGGTATTTTCAAATGAATGGACCTAAGTGCTTCCCTCACTCTATTCTGATTACTCTTTTCTAACATGCCAATAAACTAATAAATTTATCAATTAATTGTTAATTATCTTCATCATTCTATAAATCTCTCGTATTTTTAGATAAGGTAAGATTTGCAAATGATTGGACCTAAGTGTTTCTCTCGCTTTATTATGATTACTTTTTTTTTTTCTAACATGCCAATAAACTAATAAATTTATCAATTAATTGTTAATTATCTTCATCATTCTATGAATCTCTCGTCTTTTTAGATAAGGTAAGATTTGCAAATGACTAGACCTAAGTGTTTCTCTCGATCTATTATGATTACTCTTTTCTAACATGCCAATAAACTAATAAATTTATCAATTAATTGTTAATTATCTCCATCATTCTATGAATCTCTCGTCTTTTTAGATAATGTAAGATTTGCAAATGACTGGACCTAAATGTTTCCCTCGCTCTATTATGGTTTCTCTTTTCTAACATGCCAATAAACTAATAAAATTATCAATTAACTATTAATTATCTTAATCATTCTATGAATCTCTCGTCTTTTTAGATAATGTAAGATTTGCAAATGACTAGACCTAAGTGTTTCCCTCGTTCTATTATGATTACTCTTTTCTAACATGCCAATAAACTAATAAAATTATCAATTAACTGTTAATTATCTTCATTATTCTATGAATCTCTCGTCTTTTTAGATAGGGTTAAATACATTGTTAGTCCCTAACGTTTACCTAAGTTGTACGTTTAGTCCCTAACATTTAAAACAAGCAGAAATGGTCCCTAACGTTTCAAAATCATGCATTGTTGGTCCTTCTGTTAGTCTCTGTTAACTTTGTGTATATGTGACTAACAGATTGATGATGTGGTCAAATTTTAATTGAGGTGGCATTTTTTCTCATTACAATTAGGTTCTGGCATGGCATACCTGTTTTAAATAAAATAAAACCCACCTAATCCGATTCTGATTAAAAAACAAAAAACCCAATTACCTAAATTAAATTAAACCCTAAAATTAAAATGTGTATCTCGCTTTTCCCACTTCCTCTCTCTCGCACCATCACTGGTGGATCCGTGGATCCCCTTTAATTCTTGCTTCCAATATCTTTTCTCTCTGTCACTATCAATCTCTCCATAACTCTTCTAACACTTAGGAACGTTTTATATATGGCCCATAATCAAAACAACCATTTGTAGAAACTAGAACATCAAGCCAGAGGTGTGCTTAACTTGTGGAGATGCTAATCTTGTCGCCACACTTTACTTAATTAGGTTCATATATATTTCCACATTCTGCCAGAGGAGAAGCAACGCTCATGAACCGCTTTTCTTTTTTCTCTTTGATTAAAAACCTGTACTTTTCAAAAGCATATCA
>OU015762.1:12071230-12114758 GCA_907173295.1 Fagus sylvatica | reverse complement strand
TATTCTAGTAGTGCAGCTCGGAAAATTGCCAAGTTAGCAGACAATTGTTTATTAAAGAATGCAAAGGATCGGCCAACGATGAGTCAGGTGGTAGAGAGATTGAAGCAAATAATCCTACAATCCGACGAAGATAACACTTCTGAAATAAGTCTTGAGTCCTTAGAAAATGACCCAGTTGAGACAGAAAAGAAGACAAATCAAGCTGGACCCTCGGAATCATGGAGAAGGCGGATGGCCCATCTGGCAAATCTGGGTGAGAATGTGGAGGGTGCAAGTAAAAGAAGATTTATGATCATGCAAAGGGCCAGAGTGACTTAATAGTTTTTTTTTTCCCTCAGCAAATTCTCATTTTGGTTAAATTCTTAGGGTCTAATGGTTTTTTTTATGAAGGTCTTCAAGAGTTGACAGAGACACACATGGCAGGTAAGGTGGAAAATGTGTCAGATTCTATAGACCTTTTTATAAAAATGCACTGATAAATGGAAGTTCCTAGGGAGTGAATGAGACAGCCTTGTAAATTAGTCATATGATTGGACAAACATAATGGCGGCTCTTTGTGAAAGAAGGGTTTTTCTTTTCTTTTTCTTTTGTACAGGTTATGTAATGAGACATTTTATAGCAGGATTATGTTTCATTTTCTTCATGGCATCCTCAGCATATGATATGCTTTTCTGAATCATCACCATTGAAATTGTTTTGCTGAATTGCTGGACACCGGTAACAGCGTTGCAAACCAATGTTATTTAGTATTTACACAAAAAGAAATGAACTACAAAAAGGAGGCATCCTCCTCCAGGGCCGAGGCAAAAGAGGCGGGGAGGGGATCCTGAACCCAACCAACAAAAGAATTGAGCAAAGCCCATCTCCCTAAAACATGGGCTGCTCTATTGACTTCTCTAAAGATCCAAGAAAAGGAACTGAAACAAATAACTTAGTCAAAGCTACAAATATCAACCAGAATATAATCCTTAATTCTCCAATCCACATCTTCACCATTTGAAGAGATTGCATTGACACAGGTCTTGTTATTTCCTTCGACCAAGATACTAGTTAGCCCCATGGAAATTGCCACTCTTAAGGCCCATAACCCTTCATTCCCTTATTTGACTAGCAAGAGTTCAACTAAGCCCTAACCAAAGCCAGGGGTGAGAAGCTCTTCATCTCCATCCCAATAGAAGGTGTCAGAGTTGACTCTGTGAGATACAAAAGCATGAGTTAGTGAAGTTCACTTTGTGTAATTAGAAAGAAAGTTTTTGTTTATGCAAGAGAAACAATTTTCAAGATTAAGAAGCTTTCTTGAGACAGAATATTAATTTGAAAAGGAACAAGTAACTTACATCGATTTAAATGGTAACTCAAGATCAAATGTTAAACGAGTTTATGACCATAACATGGTGATAGGACTACAACTAGATATTCACATTCCAACAAGAGAAAACGCAACCATCTAGTACAACTAAAATCACCAATAATCATTGCAGTTGAGGTTCCATTTTTAACAAACTATCTAACCTACTCAACAATCACCCACAAAAATTGCTTCTTTGTCAATCTAATTGTGGTTGATAAATTCAGATGTTTGATTTCTTAGATTTATCAGCAATAGCTTCTCTGCACATTTTACAATCATGCAAAATGATGTATACATGCTGTCTCCATGTGTAGCGCACTTGGCGATTTTAGTGTACTGCAACCAGATGCCAACACTATCCTATATGGTTTTGAATAGAAATATTAATCTACATGGTCTTATACTTAGAAAATATATATATATTAATCTACATATTCTTCTCATCCTTGCTCATTGATGACCAAAGGGGAAGAACAAAAAAAACTTGATTTAGTATTGCTGCTCCGTCCTTTAGCTGCAGTAACTATGACTAATTTGGAACCCACATTTTTCAGTTTCAGATAAATGTCTGTGGTAAGTGCACTGAGTGAGTAACTCTTCAATAACTAAACAAATTTACAAACACTAAAAAGTTGAACCAAACTCCTTGCTTCAACAAGTCACAATATCTTTTCTCCAAATAGAATCACAAAGTCGTTTCAAGACTAAGGGTGTCAAACACAATAATTTTACAAGCAATTTGAACTTCAGAAAGGAAAAAATCAAAAATCAAAAATCAAATAATGCCACAAACTATGAAGTGTATCTATCATACTCTGCCAAGTCAAAATTAGTTTGTGGCATTATTTGATTTTTTATTTTTTATTTTTTCCTTTCTGAAGTTCAAATTGCTTGTAAAATTATTGTGTTTGACACCCTTAGTCTTGAAACGACTTTGTGATTCTATTTGGAGAAAAGATATTGTGACTTGTTGAAGCAAGGAGTTTGGTTCAACTTTTTAGTGTTTGTAAATTTGTTTAGTTATTGAAGATTTACTCACTCAGTGCACTTACCACAGACATTTATCTGAAACTGAAAAATGTGGGTTCCAAATTAGTCATAGTTACTGCAGCTAAAGGACGGAGCAGCAATACTAAATCAAGTTTTTTTTGTTCTTCCCCTTTGGTCATCAATGAGCAAGGATGAGAAGAATATGTAGATTAATATATATATTTTTTCTAAGTATAAGACCATGTAGATTAATATTTCTATTCAAAACCATATAGGATAGTGTTGGCATCTGGTTGCAGTACACTAAAATCGCCAAGTGCGCTACACATGGAGACAGCATGTATACATCATTTTGCATGATTGTAAAATGTGCAGAGAAGCTATTGCTGATAAATCTAAGAAATCAAACATCTGAATTTATCAACCACAAATAGATTGACAAAGAAGCAATTTTTGTGGGTGATTGTTGAGTAGGTTAGATAGTTTGTTAAAAATGGAGCCTCAACTGCAATGATTATTGGTGATTTTAGTTGTACAAGATGGTTGTGTTTTCTCTTGTTGGAATGTGAATATCTAGTTGTAGTCCTATCACCATGTTATGGTCATAAACTCGTTAACATTTGATCTTGAGTTACCATTTAAATCGATGTAAGTTACTTGTTCCTTTTCAAATTAATATTCTGTCTCAAGAAAGCTTCTTAATCTTGAAAATTGTTTCTCTTGCATAAACAAAAACTTTCTTTCTAATTACACAAAGTGAACTTCACTAACTCATGCTTTTGTATCTCACAGAGTCAACTCTGACACCTTCTATTGGGATGGAGATGAAGAGCTTCTCACCCCTGGCTTTGGTTAGGGCTTAGTTGAACTCTTGCTAGTCAAATAAGGGAATGAAGGGTTATGGGCCTTAAGAGTGGCAATTTCCATGGGGCTAACTAGTATCTTGGTCGAAGGAAATAACAAGACCTGTGTCAATGCAATCTCTTCAAATGGTGAAGATGTGGATTGGAGAATTAAGGATTATATTCTGGTTGATATTTGTAGCTTTGACTAAGTTATTTGTTTCAGTTCCTTTTCTTGGATCTTTAGAGAAGTCATTAGAGCAGCCCATGTTTTAGGGAGATGGGCTTTGCTCAATTCTTTTGTTGGTTGGGTTCAGGATCCCCTCCCCGCCTCTTTTGCCTCGGCCCTGGAGGAGGATGCCTCCTTTTTGTAGTTCATTTCTTTTTGTGTAAATACTAAATAACATTGGTTTGCAACGCTGTTACCGGTGTCCAGCAATTCAGCAAAACAATTTCAATGGTGATGATTCAGAAAAGCATATCATATGCTGAGGATGCCATGAAGAAAATGAAACATAATCCTGCTATAAAATGTCTCATTACATAACCTGTACAATACAAAAGAAAAAGAAAAGAAAAACCCTTCTTTCACAAAGAGCCGCCATTATGTTTGTCCAATCATATGACTAATTTACAAGGCTCTCATTCACTCCCTAGGAACTTCCATTTATCAGTGCATTTTTATAAAAAGGTCTATAGAATCTGACACATTTTCCACCTTACCTGCCATGTGTGTCTCTGTCAACTCTTGAAGACCTTCATAAAAAAAAACCATTAGACCCTAAGAATTTAACCAAAATGAGAATTTGCTGAGGGAAAAAAAAACTATTTAAGTCACTCTGGCCCTCTGCATGATCATAAATCTTCTTTTACTTGCACCCTCCACATTCTCACCCAGATTTGCCAGATGGGCCATCCGCCTTCTCCATGATTCCGAGGGTCCAGCTTGATTTGTCTTCTTTTCTGTCTCAACTGGGTCATTTTCTAAGGACTCAAGACTTATTTCAGAAGTGTTATCTTCGTCGGATTGTAGGATTATTTGCTTCAATCTCTCTACCACCTGACTCATCGTTGGCCGATCCTTTGCATTCTTTAATAAACAATTGTCTGCTAACTTGGCAATTTTCCGAGCTGCACTACTAGAATACTGGCCTTCCAGTCGCGAGTCCATTATCAAGACCTTACTATTAGCAGGGAAGTTTCACCCATTCCAAATTCGCTATCAAGTCAGAACTTTTTATCCTTGCTTGACGAACTTTTTATCTCTATTAGCAGACAACACTCACTTGAACTGTTTCACTCCCATTCCAACTAGTTTCATTGCTCTGCCAATGGGAGGTTTCTTTCCGTTGATCTCCTACCATATTTTCTAAGAATCTCATATAACACAACTCCAAAACTCCTTTACACATCACTCTTACTTGTCAGATGACCAGTCTCAATGTATTCTGGAGCAGCGTACCCATATGTTCCTACCACCTGATCACCAAAAATATGTTCTCATGAGCACCACAAACAGTCTCTAATTATTTATTTCAATTGTTCCTACATAACCTTTCTTGCTAATTCACGCACTGACTTCATCATACAATATATTTGCAAGTTGTTCATGAACATCCAAAAAAAGTATTTGAGTATCTTCAAAATACAAGTGAATTTGTAAATTCTAACAAATCCTATAAGACAAGATAGCTGTCTTTCAGTTATGATTATCCCAAACACATGGTCTTGCACAAAATTTGCTCTTGAATTTTGCAGAGTTATTTTAACTTTAATTATAGAATTGTTAATCATTCCAATAGAAAAAAGTTATAAAATGCACTTCTAATATAATCCAAGAGGATCTTATTTTATTTTTTGTTTTACTGGTCTATTGTGTGCTTTGATATATTGGAAAAAAATAATTCGTATACAAGAATTTTTATATGTATCATATCAAAGAGTTGTTTTGTCCTTTTTGATTTTTGATTTTTGTTATATCATATGCTTTAGAACCCCAATATACAAATAGTTTAGTATTATACACTTTTGAATCACTACATTGTTACTAGTGATGCAACCTATGATGCTAATGAATATAAATGTGCACACGACACTTACTGCTGTTGAAACATGAGTTCGCCCAGCCATTGGTCCCTCCCTAGCAAGCCCAAAGTCTGAAAGCTTTGGTTTGAAATCCTCATCCAACAACACATTGGACGATTTAAAATCTCGAAATATCACCTTCAGGAGGAGCATAATAAAAGTTAGGCTAACAATGATCACAAGCAAAGTTGAATCTAGAACCTAACATGTAGAGGTATTTTGTAGAAACTGAGGTAACCCAGATGAATTTGTCACAAGCAAAACTGATTGGGCGCCAGATGTAATTGCGACTTCGCTTATTTATTAGAAATGATTGTCATTCTTCAAAATTCTTCTTATTTTTTGATAAGTAACCGATAAATTTCATATCATGAAAAGAAACTACTCAATGCACACAATATGTATACACAAGACTGGAAGGATTTCTATTGAAAGACTTCATCTGAAGTTGCATTGTAAAAACAGACTGGAAGGTTTTCTTATTCACATGGTGTTCCATTTCAAATTTCAAATTTCTTGAATATATGCATAAAAGCATACAGCATAAGTTAACAAGAAAAAAAGACAGAAGATATTATTAAATTATTTCACTAAATGCATAAGAAGCTGCAGCACAAATAAGTGGAGGAAAAATGATGCTGGACTAAATGCCAAAAGCTGGACATACAAACAAAAATTTGGCAGGCTTTTATGCATATGCCTCCTCCACCAGAAAACTTTTCTATAAACAAAAGGTGACAGCATCAGGAGATAAAAAAAACAGGTTATGTTCCAAAAGAACCGTTACACACTTTATTGATGGGAAAGGACAGAAGAAAAAAAGTAGATATTTGTGTATCATAAAATAACATGATAATGTTTTAGAGAATAACCTGAACTTCCAATCCTTCATGAAGATAAGCTAAACCTTGAGCTGCTCCCAGTATTATCTGTAATCTGGTTTTCCAAGGAAGAGATGGGTATGCCCTATTGAAAAGTTGATGCTCTAAGCTCTTGTTTGGCATATATTCATATACAAGTAATCGTTGGATCCCTCTCTCCCCATCCACAGCACAGTATCCTATGAGTTTGACAAGGTTTGGGTGCTCCACAATGCCAAGAAATTGAACTTCTGCCACCCATTGTTTGTGGCCCTGTATTTGAAACAGAGAATTAGGAAACAGTAACTGTTCATAAAATCAAAATCCTTATAATCACTCTTAAAAATCAAGAAGAAGAGAGAGGAAGGAACAAAGGAAGATATTTTATCAAGTTCAAACACAAACATGCTCTTTTGAAGTGTGAGTGGATATAGGCCTCATAGACCTTTGCTTCTAACCCTGCTCTGCTATAAGCTGCAATAATGGAGTTAAAAGCAACCATACTTGGAGGTATTCCTTTCTCAAGCAATTTCTCTAAAAACTCCATGGCCTCGTCCAACCGGCCTGCCCAACACAGCCCCGCAACTGAAATATCATACAGTGAAGAATCTGGGAACAATCCCAATACAGATACATCCCTTAACAACCTATCACCATCCTCTTCCCTTCCAAACTTGTAATGACCTGCGACCAAAATATTAAAGGTTACCCCATCAGGAGATACACCCCTCTTCCTCATTTCTTCATAAATCATGTTTGCCTGATCAATGTCCCTTGCCTTAACATACCCATCTATCAAAGTGTTAAACATTGTAATATCTGGATAGACACCCATATCATGAATTCCCTCAAAGAGCTTTCTCGCTTCCACCATGTTCCCCTCCTTACACAATGCATGTAACAATGTATTAAACGTAACCACATTCGGTTTACAACCCCTCGCAATCATCAAATGCACCCAACTTATTGCATCAGATGTCTGTCCCCTTATGCAATACGCATTAATTACAATGTTATAAGTAAAAACATCCGGTTCGCAATGGAATTTCCACATCACATGTAACAAACTCTCTCCAATTCTAACCAACCCTTTTCTACAAAACCCAAGAACCATAACATTAAACGTATAACTACAAGGAGGAGGCCCTCTCCGAACCATATCCCTAAACAACTTCCACACACTACCATAATCACCAACTCTAAGCAACAACTTGAAAAGAATCGTAATGGCCGACAAACTCGGCCTCAAACCCACCTCCCTCATCCTATCTAAAACCCCCATTGCCTCCTTACTCATCTCCACATTCAAAAAACCCCGCATCAACGTATCGAGCACCGAGAAATCCGACTCATACTTGTGGTGCTCCCTCCACATTAACTCCACCAACCCTTCACTCCTACCTGACCCAATTCTCGTAATCACACACGACACCACGTCTTGCGCGAGGAACCGGAGGTCCTCCGCCGCTAAAATATGCGCGGCGATACAACATGACCGGACGGTCGCATCGGAACCGTCCCGAAACGCGAATTTAAAGAAAGCAAAAGCGGTTTCTCGGGTCCTAAACAGCTTCAATATCTTGACTAAGAAAATTGGGCAAAAATCATGCGAAAAGGCCTTCAATACGAAGCCTTGTCGCGCTTTGATCATCTTCGATAATCCGACGGCGATTCTTCGCCGCTCGTTTGAATTAATAACAAAGGAACTACATGAATAATTCGAAGTACTACTACGAGGCAAAAATTGCTCTAAAAAATCAAAATTTTGAGAACTCGATGGTGAAGAAGAAGTGAAGGAAGCGGAATGTGAGGGTTTAGGGTTTAAGGGTTTAGGGGAGTGAGTGAGATTGAGAGGAGCTAGGGTTTGAGAGGAGCAACGAAAATGTACCTGGAGAGTGTTGCGCATATGGCGCACTTTAGCAGACATTTGAGGTCGCCGGAAGTTTTGGTCGGAGAGGAAATGGTAGTGGTGGACTCGGTGGCGCATTGTAGCAAAGTAAAATTTGGGGGGAGAAAATGTGTTCTTTGAGGTATAGGCCATGGGCCCTTTGGTGGCTGGACTTGGGCTCTCTTTAGATACACTGCCTTGTTTTGTGGGCTATTTTTTCATGTAGGAAATTAAGAATGAGCTTAGGCTCAAGCTTCAATTTTTTGAGCTTTATGCCACTCTTTTACACCCACCAATAACACTTAGCCACATCATCACCCTTCACTTTATCAAAACATATTCATCCACATCCCAACAACCCGAGCGGACTCGTGTCAGACTATCAGAGAAGATCATTGAATGACGTATGGGTTTTCAAGTGTGTCTTCTGATGGTCGGAATCGTTAGTCCAACATGTTCGTTGCTCAGGTCATCCCTTTAAAAATGAGCAGGGTTGCATGACTTCTTTAGTTTGCTCAATAATCAATTTGCTTTCTTGAATCACTTTTTTTTTATATATAAAAAAAAAAAATGTTTTTATGTGGGTGATTGATGTGTTAAAATTGATGATATGAGTAGGTATTATTGGAGGGTATAAAAGAGCATGTTCACAAGAGGTCCTTATTGAACTTATTCTCCTTAGAGATTAGATTTGGATGTCCATAAAAAGTCAGAATACATAAAGTTTGAACATGGTTAAAATACGTAAAAGATGATTCAAAAGTTGGTCACCCATGTTCCCCAAGGCCTAAACAGTATGCACAACTATTGGCTCCACAATATAAGTGCTTGAGATTGATCTGTCAGGATCTCGCTAAGAACAATTTACAATCACCCACCAAGCTATTATAACAGGGAGGAATGCTATCATGAGAATTCAGGAATTTGCAAACCAAGGCTTGAGATTTTTGACACAAACACAACCCATATAAAAACGTGGGGAAATTTTAATCCTCTAGTGTGCATCATTTGCTACTTTGAATTAGATCCAAATGGCAAAAGGCTATACGCTATAGCCCTTCATGAAGTCCTTTTGCTCATCATTTTTATCCATGATCTACACTTTTACTTACATTCAAAAACATTATTATACATTCCTTCATTTCTTCTCATCACCATTGTCAACCATACCCTACTCTTACAGTGTTACTCCTAATTTGTAATCCATTTCTTCTTGTTTAAGTTACTCCTTCAAGAATTCATTTTTTGTCCTTCTTGGGAACTTTAGGACAAATATATGCCACAAAGGATAAGCCTAGCTGGCTTCATTCAATCATTCAAGTTCAACTTTCTGCTCATGTAGGCATGTAGCTAGTCATTTGTGCACTCAATTTTTGCCTTGACTTATTCGAAGCGTAGAAATTTTTTGTATAAGTAATTAAGCTAAGCCTATCACAAGCTAATCTGTTACATTGGGACAAGCAACCTTTTTTTTTATATATATATATTAGACATAGAAGATAACAAACAAAAATACAATGGGCCTTAAACATCTCCATCCCCTGCAGGCATACGAGAGAGATACTGACAGGCCCATCTGACTAGTAACCACTTTGCTACATTATGAGCCAAAAATTTTGCTGTCGTACTTACAAAGGAGAAGATCCAGCAATCAAAAGAAGACAATTTTTCTAACGTCTTCAAGAATGTGCTAAGTAGATTAGCCAAATTTGCATTATTCACTGCTTGGATTATACATAAGAGTATCTCCTTCAAAAAACTCATATCATACTTGCAACTTTAAGCAACCAAACCAAATGGGTACGTAAGTTTTTTTTTTTTTTGGTAAACAAGATTGCAAATATATTAAACAACGGAATAAGGAACATCATGCCTCCGAAACCTATACAGGCATGGGCAAAGAGGATTCAGTACAGCTCAAAATCGTTCTAGATTGCCTCATTTGCTTCCCTCCTAATCCAAACAAAAAAACAAGAAGAGAAACATTTCCTACATAGGCTACATTCAAGAATATTAAAAAGTAAATTTGAAACATACCAGCTTGCCTCTGAATCCACACAGTTTAAAGTATCTATACAGATCTTGGAATCTCCTTCTACAATAATACAAGGGAACTTTTCTGATATAGCCAGTTCAAGAGCCCAAAGGGGTACGTAATTGACTGTATGGTTCCTTCACCATGTCTGTGTACAAGGTTTCTTAGAATAAAATGTTAAGATTCCTAAGATACACCCTCCTCTACTTTGGCGTATCAGATTCAAAATATAGTAACCCCAATTTTTCCATCAAGCCAGTGAATCTAAACAATAATAGTAATTCCCATATACAGAATTTTAATGATGTTTCACTGCTTAAGGTCTTGTTCCTTTAATTGGTAATTAAAGCTAATAATCTGAACAGAATTTTTCTCTGAACTAATTTATAAATAAAAAAATCCACCATTAATTCACCAAATTTAAACGCTCATTTACATATATTTAAGTAACTACAAATTTACATATATATTAAGTAACTACAGAAGGACCTATCTTTTGTAACTACAGAGTGGCTTAAATTTTTCATTAATCAAGTTCAAAAAATAAAAATAAATCATTTCATTAATCTTGTGATTAAAATTACATGAACAGAAACATTTGAGAAGATCAATCTGCCATACAAGCAAAATTTTGTAGACATAGCAAGCTACCATGAATTTTATCTTAAAGCTTAGGTTTTTTTTTTCCTAGCAATGAAAAGAATAAAAAACAAGTTTGTGTTTAGAGTGGAAAGAGAGAGGAAGTAAGGTCAAGATGAAAACCTCACTTGCATATTGTTTGGTCGGACAAAAGGAAAAAGGTTGATGAGGCCCACGATTTTTCACCCGAACACACTTTTTGTTTACCTCCCAAATCGGATGGAAAACTCAAACTTCACTTTTAGTTTTACACCCACTTTTGCTTTTTCTTGCTTTTTCAACCAAACCCATAACAGAGTCATACAAATCATGAAAAGTCGTATGATAATTCACAGCCTCAAATCTTTGTGAAGAGAAAAATGTATTAAACAGAGATCTCATTACACAAAAATTACAAAAGCCAGCTAGTCACCATAGGACGCTTTACATTGATCCTTACAAACATCCAACAAGGGAAAACATCCAAAAAAAAAAAATTCATAAACAAAATTTTCGAGTGGGTCTTCCACTTTCTCTGTCACAAACTCATGCCCACCAATATTTCTTTACACTATATTAGATCCAACTTTGTCCTTCATAAATTTTCAAGTGGAAGTTTCTTCTTTTTCAAAAATAGAAATATCACTATTTCTTTCTTCTTGTAGACCAAGTCCTAGCTAGGCCACTGCAACTGTACCCGACCGTACAGTCTTGTTTGGTGTAGAATCCTTGTTGGTGTCTGTTTTTCTCAGGGCTCTAGTGGAAGAAGGAGAAGAAGAAGAAGAAAGTTTCAAGCCCTTTTCTTTGGATTCATCAATCTCTATTTGTTCTTGCCTGCACTCTTTGCTACAGAACGGTGTGTTTCCTCTGCAAAAAACAAACCAAAACTATTTAGCAAAACTATTCTTTCCCTATAAATAAATCAACTTTAAGTAATAAATAAAGTAGTATTGAACAAATCCACATCTGGGTATTGAAGATTACAGAATTTGCATGAAGCAAGCTATAGCTAAGTAGCTAACCTGTACATGAAGATGTCACTGTTGAAACCAAGTGGTTTCCGGCAAAGGAAACAAGCTTCAAGGAAGTGGGGCTCGTTGTAATGATCCTCACAGCCACCATAATGATACATGTTCGATCTCATAGTGAAAAGATTATAGAAATGCAGACTCTTGCTAAGATTGGCTTAGTGTGGTAAAAGAGTTTGCAGAGAAAGTGATTTTGAGGGGAGGAGAGTGATAGGCAAAATGTGTACATATATAAAGACTTTGTTGTCTTGACTTGGTACAATCAGGTGGTTTAAGCAACATTGTAGATTGGTGCACCAATTAGAATTTTATTTTAAGATTTTCATTAGCTGGAATTAGATTCAATTTTTGGTTCATCTAAGTACCAGAAAAGTCCCTGTCAAAATTATGGACATTATTAGAATTTTCTAAGACCACTGGCTGTTTTGGTATCCCGTGGGAGTGAATCTATTGGCTGAAAGTGCATGCATCTCTTTTTAAAAGGTAATTGTATTTGTCTTCTTTTTTTCTTTTTTGGGGCACTTTTTTAGAACTTGGTCCCCTTTCTGTTGGATATTTGTAGTACATCCAATAAATTTTGGTATTTCCTTTTATTGTCATTATATTATCATTGGGTTCTCTTCACCTAGACTTTTATAATAGGACACTTCACCCTACATTTAAATACCCTATAAATTAAAGTGTAATGTCTAGGAATTAAAATACTATCTGCACGGTTTCACTTCTTAGTTCGAGGAATTGGGTTTTGTGGGTAGATGATGAATGTGCCCTTTTCTTTTACAAGATTCGATCTAGGTTAATGGACTCAAAACTTCTTTAATTGCAAAGGAAAACAAATTGAGGAATCTTGGAATCTTTCCCCTTCCTAGGCATGTTTGGCCTAAACCTAACTAACATCTACCTTCCTCAATCAAACTTAATTAATTGCGAAATTGGAAACCTCATTTAATTATGTTCTCGTATCCATCGTTTTATATTCCCTTCTTTATTTAATTATGGGTTGATATCAAAATTTCAAGAGTAAAGTTTAAATATGATTCTTTAAGTCTCTAATTAGATTAGATCATATGATTTTAGAAATTATAATTTTACACAATGAAGTGTGGCTTTAAAAGTTGTAAATTTGTATTGTTCCATAAATCAAATGATTTGAACAACTTAAGGTATAACAAATAAAAAAATTCTACCTATTTTGTCTAGTTCTCAATATCGAAAAACTTTCATTCATGGAAACCAAAAACTCTGTAAATACTTTTATATTAAACATTAAATAAACATTCAAGTGGTTCATTTATCAAATGACAATATCTATTATAAAATGAAAAAAATAGGAAACATCATGGAAGCTTCAATCATCGGTTTCATGAATTCATGGTAAAACTTGTGGATCTCCAATGCATAGGAGCAACACGTGCTTAGATTACCTATAAAGAGATATGATTAGTGGGCGATTATGACAACTTTAGTAAAAGTAGCAAAGATATAAAAACATGAAAACACTTCCTTCAATACTTCAAATATGAAAAACATTGTGGGCAAGAACAAGTTTTGCCTAAACCTCTAGGGGATATGTGAAAAAAAAGGTCATGATTTAATTGATTTCTCTCTCCTACCCTTACAAACTGATCAAAACCACAATATCACCATCAGCAAAAAACAAAACAATCCAAGGACAAAAAGGTCAACTTGAGTCACACTCAAACTTCATGATCTCTCTAGAGGACCACTCTCAGCCGTTGCTTTCACCTACTTGGTGTATTATCAAAAAGTAGGTCCCATATCCCCCAATGAATTAAACTAAAAAATAAAAAATTTCAAATCATATATTTGGAGCTGAGTAGGCCAGGGACCCACAACCCTCAAAACCCAACAAAAGTGGGACCCAAACTGAACAAATGGTCGTGTTTGTTGGGTCTACATCCCTAGTAGGCCCATTAGGTCCTTGTCTTGCGGCCCCACAGCCAATGCCCGTGTCATACGCTCACCAGTGCCTCTTCACACGTGCGTCCTATTCAGGTACACCAGCGCAGCGCACACACAATTATTACACGTTCAACGTGGCGTTCGATTCTAAGTGAAAGAGAATATCAATTATATGATTTATATCATATACTATACTATAATATATATACATAATTCCTTGTTCTATGTTCTTGGAGCGGCCACGATTACCGAGGTTAATGACATCTACGGTGGATTTTGAGCCACGTTATAAAAAGTTGTGATGAAAGAGTACTATATGAAATCTCACTCTTCTTCCATGTTAGGGCATGAACAAGTGGGGTATGAAAATTGGGTGGTGGGTGTGATTGTTTAAAGGATTATAAAGCTCATGTGAGCTTGGCAACATGTCAATAATGCTTTGAGAAATTGTTTATATTATATTTATATGACTACTTGTTATTATTAGTTTTAATGTGATGCTGTCCTAAATATTCTGTCAAAAAGAAGTCAATGACGTAGTAACCTTCTCTTTTTTCATCTTTATTTAATCAAAGAAATACTATTTGGACACGTGGTCATGATAAGTTTTCAAGACAATTATAAATTACAATTGGGATTTTTTTTCTCTTGGTTAGAAATTTTGATTTTGATGTTTTTGTCATAGAAAATTATGAATACTTTTTTTTTTTTTTTTATGAATGTCGTTTCAAGTTATTTGGAAAAGAGGTAAATTCGACAGCTGTATCAAAATTAACCATGAATTGGACAGTCAACCATGAATTCGGCACTCTTAGTGCTGAAATCGACATGAATTTGGTATCAATGATGCTGAAATTACATAGGCAATCCAATTTTCATTTTAGGCATACGTGGTAGTGTGACATGACATGGGGCTAACATGGCAAATTTTGATTCTTCGAAAGCCTTGCCAAACCTTCCTAGGATGACACTATTTAACATGAATATTAGTCAATAATCATTAGTGAATTTGAATTCATGTGACATAATTAATAAATGGTTCAATTATGTATTGACATACTTGATCCACAATCAATCCTAAACATGTTTGTTTAGCCCATATAAATAAATATTATTTTTTATCCAACATAAATTTGAATTTAAGAAAATTTGAGCAATTAAAAGATTGTAAATAGTTATATTGATAAAATAAAAAAATAAAAAAAAAAATTATTGAAACTCTAAAATTCCTAATCCTTTTACTCAAAATAAAGAGAAACAAACTCTCATTTAATTTTATCTTTTTTTATATTGTAATCATAGAGGTGGCAATGAGTTGGGATTTGTGGATTTTTTATTTATCCAACTTTACCCTAATTGTAATGGTTTGAATTTTTTTAAAATAGGTTTGGGTTTAAATTTCTAAACATGCTAGAGTTTGAGAAGAGTTTCAATTTGACTCGACCCTAATTGTAAGGGTTTTGAATTTGACATTATTTTGCCAAATTCAATTTGAAAACATCTTTTTGGTTAAGCTTTAAAATAAATTATAAATAAAAAAATAAATTAATGAAAAAAAAAACTAATTCAAATGCACGCTTAAATCATTTGAGCTTCAATTTTTGTCAAGACTGTCTTTTTTTTTTCTTTTTTTTTTGGGTAGGATTCTTATCACATGTCATCATGATTTTGTTGTTAAATATTTCTCTATATTAATTTATCTTTAACTACCAACTTGTCAATTTTAATTTGTAAAATATTTATGAATTATGATAATGTTTCGGTATTAATTGTTAATTATCTTCATCGTTTTACGAATCTCTCGTCTTTTTAGATAAGGTATTTTTAAATGAATGGATATAAGTGCTTCCCTCGTTCTATTCTGATTACTCTATTCTACCATGTCAATAAACTAATAAATTTATCAATTAATTGTTAATTATCTTCATCATTCTATAAATCTCTCGTATTTTTAGATAAGGTAAGATTTGCAAATGACTGGACCTAAGTGTTTCTCTCGCTCTATTATGATTACTTTTTTCTAACATGCCAATAAACTAATAAATTTATCAATTAATTGTTAATTATCTTCATCATTCTATGAATCTCTCGTCTTTTTAGATAAGGTAAGATTTGCAAATGACTAGACCTAAGTGTTTCTCTCGATCTATTATGATTACTCTTTTCTAACATGCCAATAAACTAATAAATTTATCAATTAATTGTTAATTATCTTCATCATTCTATGAATCTCTCGTCTTTTTAGATAATGTAAGATTTGCAAATGACTGGACCTAAGTGCTTCCCTCACTTTACTATGATTACTCTTTTCTAACATGCCAATAAACTAATAAAATTATCAATTAACTATTAATTATCTTAATCATTCTATGAATCTCTCGTCTTTTTAGATAATGTAAGATTTGCAAATGACTAGACCTAAGTGTTTCCCTCGTTCTATTATGATTACTCTTTTCTAACATGCCAATAAACTAATAAAATTATCAATTAACTGTTAATTATCTTCATTATTCTATGAATCTCTCGTCTTTTTAGATAGGGTTAAATACATTGTTAGTCCCTAACGTTTACCTAAGTTGTACGTTTAGTCCCTAACATTTAAAACAAGCAGAAATGGTCCCTAACGTTTCAAAATCATGCATTGTTGGTCCTTTTGTTAATCTCTGTTAACTTTGTGTATATGTGACTAACAGATTGATGATGTGGTCAAATTTTAATTGAGGTGGCATTTTTTCTCATTACAATTAGGTTCTGGCATGGCATACCTGTTTTAAATAAAATAAAACCCACCTAATCCGATTCTGATTAAAAAACAAAAAACCCAATTACCTAAATTAAATTAAACCCTAAAATTAAAATGTGTATCTCGCTTTTCCCACTTCCTCTCTCTCGCACCATCACTGGTGGATCCGTGGATCCCCTTTAATTCTTGCTTCCAATATCTTTTCTCTCTGTCACTATCAATCTCTCCATAACTCTTCTAACACTTAGGAACGTTTTATATATGGCCCTAATCGAAACAACCATTTGTAGAAACTAGAACATCAAGCCAGAGGTGTGCTTAACTTGTGGAAATGCTAATCTTGTCGCCACACTTTACTTAATTAGGTTCATATATATTTCCACATTCTGCCAGAGGAGAAGCAACGCTCATGAACCGCTTTTCTTTTTCTTTTCTTTTTTCTCTTTGATTAAAAACCTGTACTTTTCAAAAGCATATCAAGAATGAAACTTTTAAGAAAATTTGAGAAATTGCCGAGCAACTTTGTAATGAATTGCTTTAGAGTTCGCAATGTTTCTGTCAGCCAATTGTAGAATCTCATATGGCGAAATATTAACATGGCCATTAGAGCCCAGAAGATCTGGAAGTAAACAAAAATTTAAATAAATAAATAATTGAATTCACACTCAAATTTAATTTGGGAATTTGGGTTTTTTAATGGGTTTGGTGGGTTTTATTTTATTTTAAATAGATATGCCATGTCAAATCGTAATTGTAATGAAAAAAAAAAAAATGCCACCTCAATTAAAATTGGACACGTCATTAATCCGTTAGCCACATATACACAAAGTTAACGGAGACTAACGGAAGAACCAATAGTGCACGATTTTGAAACGTTAGGGACCATTTCTGTTCATTTTAAACATTAGGGACCAAACGTGCAACTTGGATAAACGTTAGGGACCAACAGTGTATTTAACCCTTTTAGATAATGTAATATTTGTAAATGACTGGACCTAAGTGCTTTTCTCGCTCAATTATGATTTCTCTTTTAACATGCCAATAAACTAATAAATTTATCAATTAATTGTTAATTATCTTCATCATTTCTATGACTCTCCCATCTTTTTATATAATGTAAGATTTGTAAATGACTAGATCTAAGTGCTTCCCTCGTTTTATTATGATTACTTTTTTCTAACAGAACTAATAAATTTATCTTTTCTATAGACCGTATTAAATTCCAATCTCTTATTTGAACACAAAAAAAATTACCAAGTGAACTAACTAAATTTCACCTACCATACAAAATTACAAATCTCCTCCTGAAAACATAACAGCTCAAGCTGATGTGTGCATAACAGCTAATGCTTTTTTATTTGTTCTTTTCGGTGGTTGCGAAAAAAATAACAGCTCAAGCTGATGTGTCCATGACTCCTCGTAAACATCTTCGTTTTTTTTTTTCAGTCGTGTAATGATTTTTTTTTTTTAGATTACTTGTAAATTGTAATGACTTAATAACATGTCAATTATGCACTGAAAAAGCATTTCTGACGTGTTTAGAAAGCTGTCAAATCACCCATTTATAAATTTATAACAAAAAATATAACTGGGAATTCAAGTTCTCTTTTGTCCCGTCCAACCATATTTGTGATTCATGAGTTTTGTGAACACAATAATTCGTTCTTATTGGGAGGTTGCCCAAAAGGGAGAAATAAAATACTAAAAAGCATTCAAGAATATCCTGCCCTATTTATAAACAATCCACTAGACCACAAAGAACCACCCTTATTATTGGATTACGATGTATGTCATTTTTGCTGCTCTCATTATACGTTCTAGAGACTTTGTTGTGTAATCTTTTGGTTGCCAATGAAGATCTTTTTATTCAGCCAAAAAAAAAAAAAAGAAAGAAAGAAAGAAAACTAGACCACAAGGAAGAAATATGAGGATGAGAGTTGTAAGGGCTAATTGATCTATAATCCATTGGTTTTAGTCCAATGAGGTAAGCTTTTGGTCAAAGCCTACAAAATGATAATCTCCTGGGGAGGGTAGATGATATGGGTCTTTAAATTTATATTAAAAACAGAAAAGAATAAATGAAAGAATTAAGAGGCAAAATTTCATGTTCCTTGAAAGTTCTTCTCCAACTTTCTAAATGCCAGAATACATGTTTCAAAGATTATTTCCAACCATTCCACATTCAACACAGACATACAAGAACCAAGTGTTTTGAGAAATATTGGCTCCAGGAGACAAATCAAAGTGTCAATGGGGGGCATCCTTATAGAAGCAAAACGTGAGAAAATGTCTTAGATCAAGAGAGGAGGACAAACACAACTCTAGCCTGTGAGGGCAAAGTTGAGAGCACTATGCAGTTCAACTCCAATTTGAGCTTCGGCTTTCTCCAAGTCAGTTGAGGCTGAGCTCAGCTTCTGAGTGAACTCTGCAAGCCCCTTCTGGACGAGGTTTGGGTCAATTTGATCAATAGGCACAGCCTCCACGGCAATAACATCTGCATATGAGTTTGCATGGATGAAAGCAAAGCCACTGCTGACAAAATACTTTGTCACATCATTCCCTTCATGCACCGACACGACACCAGGTTTCAACTCTGCAATTGTTGCTACATGTCCAGGAAGAACACCCATTTGCCCAGTTGTTGCTGGTATTATGATCATGTCAACCTGAAAAGATGCAAACATCAAGAACAGTAAGTTATAATGATGGGCAAGAAAGCTTCCTTCAGGTGCACTGAGCAAGTATTATACTCCAGAAACAAGTATTAGTACATAGTACATACTTCTTCTTTTTTGATAAGTACTAGTAACATTCTTCATCCACTTGTACATATAAAAATGCAAGTATTCCGATTTGAATAGCATCTATAAAGGATCATTTTGTTGTTCAAACTTCAAAGCATTTATTTATTTATTTTTTATAGGTCAAAACAATTCTAAAACTACTGTACATCCAAGTAAACTATAGGAAATAATGAACAACATAATACAACTGGCCAATCATTATTTTGATTATGTTACTATTCAAACTTTGAAGTCCGACAATTTGATTTCACTTTCTTAGCAGCCACTTGACTCCTAAGTAAAATCCAAAATGCTGGTTGGCTATTCTCATGTGGTAGGCAATAAAAGTGCACACAATCTTGAAGTTTAGAACAAAAACAGTAACCACAATCGATAGGCCTACATTAGTAAGCAACTTGGCAAGAAGAGCTTTAAAGAGAAAAAATGGGAAACACGAATCCAAACAAGTTCAATATGGGTTCCTTTGAAATATAAGAAACCAAATACACTCCTAGATTTACCTATCATAATATATATATAAGAAAACAAATAATGGGAAGCACAACATCCTTGTGAATTATTTCAAAAATGAATGTACAGATAAAGAACATTTTGTGGTCACTTTAAGGGAAAAGAGTGAGCTCTTTTGCTCGCCCCTATCTCTAATGGGGCATAAGCACTTCCCTCGCTAGGGGGATGGCCTAGAAGCCTGTGCAAGAGGTTGGTGAAGGTCATGCCCACTACCTTGGAGCTACAGTTAAGAGATGGAGTGAGAGAGAGAAAGAGAGAGAGAGAGAGAGGGTAAACAAAAAAGAAAAGGATAGATAGACTTTAACAGCCTTAAAAAAAAAAACTAAGAAAATTAATGCCAATATAATTATTTTATAACATGATCATTCCCTCATCAAATCCTACATCTTTCAAGCAAACTTCTTCTTTTTATTGGTAAGTTACACATGCACCCGATGGGTTCAGAAATAAAAAATTTACTCTCCCATTCTTATGGGGGAAGAAGTGCCATTCGAGATACACGTCATTGGCTACATCTTTCAAGCAAACTTCTTTCTTCACCTCCTTGGTAACTATTTATGAAATTACGGGACAGGAGAGTATATTGCACTATAAGTATCATCAACTTCCTTTGATTAAAACGGTGAAAAATGATAAGAAAAATAGAACGTGGAAAGACTACAGCTTTCTAGATATAAATAAGGTGCAGATATAAAATAATTCTCCTCAATCTCTTAGGGGTACCAAGATATTAATGTGAAGACCGTAAGCTCAAATAATATGCAAGGACTAGTGCTACCAAGATTCAATACCCATTCTGACTAGGAATATGCAGCCCCCTGTTGATAATTATTAACATGACTTATCGAGGGTAAATAGAAGTGGTAGAATTATGAGGGCACATATTGTATAAAAGCTTTTTAATGAAAGGTTACGATGAATATGTGGGCAAAAACTCTATTGCTTACAAAATTTCTTAAATCTTCATGATGCTATCTAATGCCCCCTCATCCAACTCCACCTGCCTGTGGTGGCTGGAAGCCACCTTATCATGATCTGCCAACAGTAGCTTAAACCCTGATTCTCACCAAGCTGCCCCAAGTCTCTGGATATCACCCACATTGCATTTAAATAAATTAAGATACAGTAAATCCTTCTACCATATTTTTCTGGAGTTACAATTCTGCTCCAAAACTAAGAAATTAATATTTAGCCCTCGTTCCACTTTCTTTGAGATAATGAGATATATGTCACTTTTGAGTCCTAGAAAGTCACTAAACATAGCAGCATAGTTTTTTCCTTCAAAATTATTATGTCAAACGCATTTCATACATAATCTGGGTACTTCAGTCTCTACACAATAGTGTTCTCTCCGAATTTTTATTGAAAGAGAACTGACACGTTCTTGATTATTTCAAAATCTTCTCTTCAATGCAACACGTTTTGAACCCTATTGAGTGCCAAATGCATCTTCACAACTTTCTTTTTTTGATAAGTTCAAAATAGACGCATTATAGTAAGCAGGACCAAATTATTCAAGAGCTCTATCCCAACCAAGTTTGTAGGGACAGCAAAAGTAAAGCTACCAAATAGACAAACGTTTTTCATGACAATTACTTGCCAATAGAAGTAGCATAGAGGATCCATTAGCCATTTGGATTAGCTTTTACCTTCTAATTTTTTTAGCTTCTGCTTATCTACAACAATTTAAAGCCTCACTTTTCCTAAGTACAACTGTACTTTTGTTCATTTTCATTAAATAAGCAATTCAGCAAAAAGCTAATCCAAACACAATGGTTTCTATATTGAAGAACTTCAAAATTAACAAATCGGTAGTAGAATGATTATGCCATGGTGGTTTCTAAACCCAAACTTAGAAAACAATTTAATTCTCGCCAATGATCTCTAACTCGAATGACACATCCAATTATAAAAGCAAGGTGTGTGGTAAGCTTATGGATTCAAGACCAAAAAACAAATAATTCTCACATAAGGAAAGCCAGCAAAAACATTTTCGGATAATTCGAACCCTGCCAAACAGGATTAGAAAACATTATGGGATGCAGTAATGCCAGTGCTCACTCCAAAGCTACTATCTTCTTTTCTTAATTTCATTTCTTGCTCTTAGATAAGTCCCAAACCTACTCCTATTTTATTGGAGATAAGCCCTAAAGATAACCAAAGAAATGTGTAATGCAACCTCAAAATCAAATTTAGCCGCAAATCCAATTTCCAACATGGGTTACTCTAGTATTGCGAGAAAGCAATCGCGATTCATACATACCAAAACGAAAATGTGCAAACTTTAACGAAAACCCATTTGAAATCACACAAAAATAAACAAAACCCAGGAGAGATAATCCCTCAAACAGACACAAAAAGCATAGTATTAGACCTCAGAATCAAAATCAAAACGAGGCCCAGATAAATTCACAACAAAATAAAGGAAACCCAAGAAGAGTGGAGGAGACTGACCTCTTTGGATGCAAGCTCGGAGGCATAGGGAAGAACGAAGTTGACAGTGAGCTTGGTAGGGATGGAAGAGGGAGTTGTGGGACGAGGCTTCATGAAAGCGACAGGGGTCTTTGGGGGATCGATGTTTGGGATCACTTTCTTCCAGGCATCGACGAAGGATGAGTCGGCGCTATCAGAAACTGGGAGATCGGTCGAGAAGGGTCGAGCCCTGGAGCTGGCGGAGGAGAGAATGGGACGGGCCAAGAGGCCGGTGGCTCGGCGGAACATGGTGGAGGGAGAGAGTTGGGATCGCTCGGCACTCGCAGGGTCGGAGAGAGAGAGAGAGAGAGAGAAAGGGTGTTTGGCTTGGTTGGTACCAGTGGAAATGGAGGTGGGATTGTTTTGTTGGTCACAGAGAGTGTGAGTATTTTTGTTGGACTTCTTGTTAGTTTAGTGGGCTTGGGCCCTTTGGTACATGAAGATGTTGGCCATTCTCTGTTGAGGGTGAACTCTTGGGGTGTGCATGGATTGGATGGGTTGGGTTTTGGGTATTTTTTTTCATCCCACTTTACTTTCTTGGGATGAGAAAACTTCAATCCAATCCGATCCAATTCATAATAGCTTTAAAATCAATTCAGTATTGGTTGAGTTGGGTTGAGATCGTCACGTACTCACGTTGGTAAGAGCACTGAATTTGCTGCCATTATTCCTAACCTTCAATCATAAGCCTCCATGTACTTCTATATCCTTCAAATGGGAGCCACCTTGAGTCTGGTTGGATCAAGCTGAACACGGATGGGGCCTTCTAACTCCACCTTGGGCCGAGCAAGTGGAGGAGGTTTATTAAGGGATAGTGGTAGTAATTGGATAAGGGGCTTTTCTAGATCCATGGGCACATGTTCTAGTTTGATGGCTGAACTATGGGCCCTCAAGGATGGTCTTTATTTAGCTAAATAATTGGGTTTCTCATCCATTTATATTGAAGTTGATGCTGAGTTGGTTGTGGACTTGTGGGTCTTTTATTTAACCCATCTTGTCTCAATTTAGTAATGGAACCCCTATTATTTGATTACAGGAACCTTTTGTAGGATTTTACCAACCCAGTACTCCAGTAGTGTGGCATGTCTTTAGGGAGGCAAACCAATGCGCAGATATTCTTGCTAAGATAGGCCTTCATCTTAGTAGTTCTTTTGTAACTTTTGTTAGACCCACTGTCTGTGGTGGAGGACTTGCTGGCTTTTGATAAAGCTCAGCTTTATTGTACCCGTATGATTTGTGCTTAATCTAATTTTACTATCCTTACTACCAAAAAAAGAAGCCATTTTATGAGACCTAATAGAAAAAAAAATAAAAAAATAAGAAAAAAAGGGAGGGGGTTCATCCAACTTAGTAAGTCCATTATTCAATAAATGATTACATTTACATAATTGAGTCTAATATTTAATTTTCCATCAAGATGGGCCGATTGGCATATAAAGATCATTTCTCTCGCATAAATGATGGGTCTCATCATAAATTAAATTAGTGAGAGGACTGAATATTGCTTTGGAGTAGTGAATAAATGTTAACCTTTTCTATGTGAGGGTGGATCTCCATGGGTTGGGTTGGATTGGGATTAGGGTATTTTTTAACCCAACTCAATCACCTTGGGTTTGAGAAAACTTCAACCCAACCTAACCAATAATAACTTTAAAAACCAAAACCCAACCTAATCAGTAAGGATTAAGTTGAGTTAGGTTAGGTCGGGTTGTCAATTTGAAGCCATTTTTGTGAGACCTAACAAAGTTTTTATTCAATTTTTTTTTTTTTTTTTTTTATGAGAATAAAGTTTCTATTCAACCTAATAATATTTTCAATAAAATGATTACATTATTTGAGGAATCAATAAGGTAATGATAATACGGGTAATTATACTATACTCCGGGAGTACATAAATGCGTACTCCCTCCTCTCACAGAAGTTGTGGGTCCCACTAATTAAATTCATGATGGGACCCACCATTTCTGTGAGAGGAGGGAGTACACATTTAATGTACTCCCGGAGTACCTAATAATTTTCCTTAAACACCGTATACAAGACCCTAACCGTCACAACCATGTATCGAGTAATTATAAGGAGTTTTTAGTTGTGATTGAATCCAAGATGTGTATGGAGTAATTATAAGAAGTTTTAAGTGATGATTGAATCCAAGATCTTTGGGTATACATCTCTAACCAATGTGAGTAGAATTCTCCTTTTAACTCATCTTTTCCCTGTCCAAGCATATTGTTACTGAATTTCACTGTTGGCCAAAAACCAGTTGACATATCACTTGATTGGCAGTTTGGCACTAACAACAAAAATCAAATCAAATAAACTCAATTCGTTGTTTTGGAACGCCAAAACTCATTTCTTCTTCTCCATGGAAAAATAAGACAAACCAAAGCCCCAATCCATGTCAGACCTCTTATGGTTCTTCGCCATAGCCACATGCCTAAAGCTCCTCCTCATCCCCTCCTACCACAGCACTGACTTCGAAGTCCACCGCCACTGGCTCGCTCTCACACACTCCCTCCCTCTCTCCCAATGGTACTCCGACGAGACCAGTCCCTGGACCCTCGATTACCCTCCTTTCTTCGCCTACTTCGAGCGCTTCCTCTCCATCTTCGCCAACCTCATCGACCCCCAAATCGTTCACCTCCAAAAGGGTCTCGAATACAACTCCAACACCGTCGTTTACTTCCAAAGAATCACTGTGATCCTCTCTGATTCGTGTCTTCTATATGGGGTTTATAGATTCACCAAGGATTTGGATTCAAGGAGGAGAATTTTGATCTGGGTATTGCTCATTTGGTCCCCAATGCTTGTGATTGTGGACCATTTGCATTTCCAGTACAATGGGTTTTTGCTGGGGATATTGTTGATCTCGCTTTCGTATTTGGAGGAAGGAAAGGATTTGATTGGTGGGTTTTTCTTTGCGGTTCTTTTGTGCTTCAAGCACTTGTTTGCGGTGGCAGCGCCGGTTTATTTTGTGTATTTGTTGCGGCATTATTGTTGGGGTGGATTGGTGAGGGGCTTCCGGCAGCTTTCGGTTATGGGGGCTTTGGTTGTGGCGGTTTTCGCAGCGGCGTATGGGCCTTTTGTCTATCATGGGCAGGTGAATTGAATTTGAACTTGAACTCTCATTTGGTATGGTGTTTTGTACTTCATTGTCTTGTGCTTTGCCATTGTAGAATAAAAACTTATGACATATCAGTTTCTGCTTATAGCTAGTTATTAGAACTTTAAACTTGATATCTTGAGTGTGAGGGTGTAAAATTAATTATTTAGTAATAGGCCAATACAATGTACTTGATCTATATCCTCTTTGAATAAAATTTTATTACTTATCCAAAAAAAAACTTTATACTTGAGTTTATTATAATGTATTGTGTTAATGTAGCAACCATTCTTTCCTTTAGATGAATAAAGTAAGTTATTTTGAAGAGATTGTCAATTGATGAATATTTTGAGGAAAGAGTTGAACTTGTGATTATTGAACAAAAACATCGCCATAAGGTGATTGGAGGTCAAAACCCAGTGTGTTAAGTTGTATGTTAGCTACATTTTGAAGTCCTATTGTACTGGGTTCTAGGACAGAGAACAAACTACTAAAATCATGTAACAGAATCTTCAATCCACATAAGATTTGTTAAGAACCTAGAGGTGCAAGTAGAAGAAGTTCACGATTCATTATCTGAACAAAATATTCCACTCTTTTAGGGGTTCGTAACATTATTTTGGTCAAAATAGTCAACATTGATCTTGAACCTCTATGGTAGAATTGAGATATAGGCTTTTTTTATAAGTAGAATTGAGATATAGGTTTCTTTGCCTGCTTTTTGTTTATTTATTTCATGAAATTTGATGAAACTTCCCTTCTTCTTTTTTTATAGGTATGACAACTTCTCTTTGATATTGCTTAAGTTTAATCATGCACATCCTATTTTTAGAATTTTTAATATCATATGAAATGGTATTCTAAAGGACTGAATGCCTCTTTTCTTCCCTATTTTTCCTTGAATTACCCTTGCTTTGTGTTAATACGAGTTGGATTTGAAGGATCGTTAATTTGGACAGTTAAAGACTAGATACAAGTGTACTATAAAATGAAACACACTTGTTCACTACTTTACATATCTGGCCTCACTAAAGGAGAGATTGTTGCATTTCTACTTTCCTGTCAAACATTGCATCAGTTTCTCATGTTTGACCCACATCTTAATCTTGCATGTGGAACTCATCATGTCTATGAAATCTCTAGTCAATTATTGAGAAATAAATTTAGTTTGTCGAAAAAGCTACTATGGGATTTATCTCATGCAAGTGTGTTGCACTTTGTACAAATAATGATGATGACATTTGGAACAAATTGCATAAAGTTGTATGTTTTTCATGTTAGGATACATATTCCTCACTTGCATTATTATTTAATATTTATTGATTTAATTCTTGCCTTGCAGATACAACAAGTCCTTCACCGTATGTTTCCTTTTGGCCGAGGACTTTGCCATGCATACTGGGCTCCGAATTTTTGGGTGTTTTATATTATATTAGATAAAGGACTCGCTTTTTTGCTTAGAAAGCTTGGGTTCGCCATTCAGACACCAGCAGCTTCATTCACTGGTGGGCTAGTTGGAGATTCCTCGCCTTTTGCTATACTACCTCAGGTAATTCTATATGGCAAACTTGACTAAGATGCACTTATATTGGACAGAAATCAGGCTAAACCCAATGCCATACATCTACCAAAGCTGATCAAGATTGTTGAATTTGTTGGCACTGGATATTTGGTCTCTTACAAACTTGCCTTAGTTCTACAGCTAGGTGTTACTCATTCTAGTTTATGAACAATATAACCTAGCTGTGGGAGGGAAGCTCATTAATTAATTCTTAAGCTTCTATGTCAATTCATAAGGTGATTACTTTAAAAGAGATTATTGAGTGGTTATTTGACATTTTGCACGTACAACATGAAGGATTGGGTTATTTAATTGATCAAATTTGGTTTTTTTATTTATCTAAATGCATTTCTAAATGTCGGAGAGACTGAATTTCTATCTCTGAATGAATGAAATGGCAGATCACCCCGTTGGCAACCTTCACAATGGTCCTGCTTGCCTTATCTCCTTGTCTCATTAAGGCTTGGAGAGAACCCCGGCCAGGGATGATTACTAGATGGGTAACCTATGCTTACACGTGTGGTTTCTTATTTGGATGGCATGTTCATGAGAAGGCATCACTCCATTTTGTCATTCCCCTTGCCATTGTTGCAGTGCAAAGTTTGGAAGATGCAAGGCATTACTTCTTGGTATCAATAGGTATGCTTCTTCCTGCTAGTGTCATCTCTTTACAAGCTACTAGGGGATACTTGTGGGACTTTTGGCTTCTATTTAGCTTCTTATGCTTCAAAATGAATATGTTATGGTCTAGGATTTACTAAATGCTGCTGTGTTATTCTAGTGTTTGCTTCCTTCTACTTCGTTACTTATTCTGAATTAGATATTGTCTTTAGTTGATATTTAGTTTTTTGTTGCTCTTGGGGTTTAAGTAATTCTCTGAACAAGCATAATCTCTTGGCATGATTTCTTGTGTGTACTGGAAAACGTAGAACTATCATTATTTTGAGTTCGGTTTTTGGGTTTTGTCTCCCTAACCGCATATTACTTTCCTGGGCATATTAAAAGGTTATGTACTTATGTTATGTTCTCATCTTGTGGTCTTGTCCACAAACTCCATTAGTGTTTTCTGCTATGGATAATTTTCCTGCTGCTTAGTTTCTTACTTGTTATTCATTTTATCCTAGTTGATAGTTTTTGCTCTCTTGATTACTATGAAGTCATTGTATACAGCATAGCCAATCCTAGTTTAGAACTAGGTGCTGCCCTTGTTTTTGCACCCAACAATGAAACCGTTATTTGAAATTATTCAAGCATAAACTCTGAAATTTCATTCATAGATAGAATCTTTAAAAAATATGACCCTAAATTGAGTGGGTATCATGAACAAGTAGTGGTGTAGTTCTTTGATAAGGTTCTGTTGAGTAGAGCTTAATTATAAAATAGATTTGAAAAGAAAAAGACATTATTTTGAAAGCTATATTATGCCAAAGCAAACTCCTGCAAAATTCCTCGCTTTGTTTTTGGTAATTATTCAAGTTTTACGTAGGATAGTGCTAAAATAATTCAAATTTTTTGCAATGAAGCTTTTAAATGAATCAGACTAGAACATTGGCAACAATTAAATAGATGCACCATTTATTATTTAGGGTCATTGTATGTGATGGATCAATAGACTTGTCCTCCCTAAATGGCTTTTCCTGCATCCACTTTTTCTTTTCTTTTAGGAAATAAGGGGTAAAAGGTTAGTTCTTTGTTTATACTCTGAGGCAACTAGACTTTAACAAATTCTCAGGGTTGGGAAGATGCAACTTCATTGGGATTGATAATAGAGCAATCCTGAACCATAATTGACTGATTTTTTTTAAAAAATTATTTTTTATTTTCCATTTATTGGCATTCTAACTTCTTACCTTCAAACTTGGACACTAATGTGGGTAAATGGTTTTATGTTTGCTTTGCAGTATCCTGCTACTCATTGTTCCCACTTCTGTTTGAAGCCCAAGAATACCCAATAAAAGTTCTCTTGCTGCTGTTACACTCTATCGTAATGTGGTTAGCATTTTCTGCACAATTCACTAAGGGTGAAGAATCTAAAGCAACTGCACATATGAAGAAAAAAGATGATAAAGTGGCATTAAAGGGAAATCCTAATGGAGCTGCCAAGAAAGAAGGGTTTTTCATAGGTGGGGTTGAGAAGAGTTATCTGGTAGGCCTTTTGGTGGTTGAGATATGGGGCCAGTTTTTGCATCCTTTGATTTTTGGTGATAAGCTTCCTTTTGTACCCCTTATGTTGATCTCCATATATTGTGGATTAGGGATCATGTACTCTTGGATTTGGCAGTTAAGATGTATCATTAGATCCCCTAATTTATAAAGTTTTGAGTTATGCTTGAGTTGCATGCAATAATGGTTTTTATTGCGGCAATTTGATGAGGACATGTTCTCTGCCAAAGAAATATGCATAAATTTGCATCTTAAAAAAAAGACTTCTCATGCTTGTTGTGTACCTTTTGGAAGAAACAAAAATTATTTCACAATACATTTACACCATTTTGATGTGTCACGTGTTATTTATGAAAGTATTAAATCCTCTCTATTTGAAATAGATATATTTCATGATGCAAATTAAATATTATAAATCTAAAGTATTGAATCATCTCTATTTGAAATAGATTCATTTCATGATGTAAATTAAATATTATAAATCTAAAGATATATCTAGTAATTGGCAAAAACCCAACAATGTTTTGGGCACATACCAAAATAACTTCGTTTTTGTAATTCAATCCAATATTTTATGAAGTTACTTTTTAGTTTCAGCCTTTCAGTTCACATAGTACACAAAGTATACCAAACTCCAAAAGAAAATATATCAAATATTACACAATATGGACCTGAAACTGAAAGTACATAAAGCCCAAATAAACTGACATGGGCTTATAAACATAAAAGTTGGGTCCACTAATGAAATATAAAAAAAACATTGGTGCAACGAAGGGAAGCTATCTCTTTATCAGAGCCAGGTTTCGATCCTGGGACCTGTGGGTTATGGGCCCACCACGCTTCCGCTGCGCCACTCTGATGTTATTGATAATTTTTAGATACAATAGTTATATCACAATGATTTGGTAAATTACATTCCATATAACTTTTTTAGTTTTTACGGTGAAATTACTTCAACAAAACAAAATCTTGTTTCTTGTTTCTTGTTTCTAATTTGGATAGTAACGACTAAACGACTGCTTCTATGAGTACTTCTTATCCTTTTTGTTTTTTTTTTTTTTTTTATCACAATATTTAAAACAGTAGTTTGGAACTTAACATGAGAGTTTAAAAGTTTGAGAAAATTTATCCAAGGAATGGTTTCCATTAAAAAATTTTCATTTTAAAGAATTTCATAGAAGACATTTTTATATATATGGAAGAAGAAGTTTGTCTTTGTTCTCCCCTTTCTCCTTTGGTCTGCTCACCAAGATTTTTTGAGATGAGATATCCATAAGAAAATAAATACAAACACATATTTAGCAAAAGAAAAGGAAATTTTTTAAACAGACAACACCCAAAGATAAAATACTTACAGAAAAACAGATAAGGAAAAAAAGTTCTCTTTGTTATTCCCCATTCCCTTTGGTCTGTCTCAGAAAGTTTTATTGAGATTGAACTTTGATTTCAGATGGGCGGTTCTAAATCCACACTATAGTGTGAAACAGTGTTTTCACACCATGGATATGAATGAATATTATTGGTCCATATTTGCTATAGGGTCTCACGGGACCCACAACTAAAAATCAGCTAAACCATGCAAAAATAGGCTTAAATGGGTTGCCAAACACGGTAAAAAAGAGAGAAATAAGTGAGAAGCAGCTGATAAGCGCTTCTCACTTCTTTCTCCCTCACTTAAGCAGCAAGCGTGCAGTAGAAGCTCCTCCAGCGTACAGCAGAAGCCATGGGTGCAGAAAACTAAGGAAAAAATTAACACTGGAAGCATAAAACAGAGCTGGACAGTCGGAAAGAAAACTAAGGTTGGATTTTTTAAGCTCTGGAATTAATATTTTCTACCAATATTGATGAAATGGTGACACTGTTAACATATACACCATTTTCTGTTACTGCCATTGTTGTAGAAATTTGAGCTTGAGCTTAAGTTTGAAACAGAGACACCATTTGGAGCAGAGACAGAGACCACCATTTGAGATTTGGAGCAGCATTTGACGTGAGTTTTGGAGGTGCATTACACTGGTGCATTGACTGCCATTGTTCACGTGGTATGCATTTTTCTTTCTTTTTTTCTTTTCTGTTGCTTGTGTATATTATTTAAGTTTAGTTTTAGTGATAATCTATACATATTGTTTTGTGTAATAAAAAAAAAAAAAAAAATGCTTGTTTTAGGTGTAGCAAAATATTCATCATTGTTGTATTATGGCTATAGATGTTTAATGAATTTTTTCATATTATTGTTTAATGATAATTCTAGTGAGTGTGTGTTGGTATGTATTAATATTTTCTGTTATTGATACTAATCACAATGTAATACTTTAGGTTTAGGTTGTATATTAGTATTGGTACGTGGTAAATTATTTGGTAGAGTTTACATTACATGTCATTATTAATTTTGGTATTTGACTTATCGGTTGTTGCAGTCATGAGTAAATCAGAGATGGATGATGTTAGATCCTTTGCTACTAATACTAGTGTTGTGGAGGAGTTACCACAGCCTATTGAGGGAAACATGCAAGATACACTAGAGAGTGTATTGAGGAATTCAGTGATTGAACCAAGGGTTGGAATGGAGTTTGATTCACTTCTAGAAGTCACTGAATTTTATAAGAATTATGCTTATTCGAAAGGATTTGCAACAATGATAAGGAATTCAAGAAAAAATAAGGGCTTCACTGAGACTTCTTACATAAACTTAAAGTGTAACCGAGAGGGAATATACAGTTTAATGATAATTTTAGTGAGTGTGTGCTTGTGTGTTATGAATGTTTTCTGTTATTGATACTAGTCACAATGTAATACTTTAGGTTTAGGTTGTATATTAGTATTGGTACGTGGTAAATTATTTGGTAGAGTTTACATTACATGTCATTATTAACTTTGGTATTCGGCTTATAGGTTGTTGCAGCCATGAGTACATCGGAGATGGATGGTGTTAGATCATTTGCTGCTAGTACTAGTGTTGTGGAGAAGTTACCACAACCTGTTGAGGGAAACATGTAGGATACACCAGAGAGTGTATTGAGGAATTTAGTAATTGAACCAAGGGTTGGAATGGAGTTTAATTCACTTCTAGAAGTCACTGAATTTTATAAGAATTATACTTATTCGAAAGGATTTGTAACAATGATAAGGAATTCAAGGAAAAATAAGGACTTCACTAAGACTTCTTACATAAACTTAAAGTGTAACCAAGAGAGAATATACAGTAGTTCGGTTGATGATGCTTCCAAGAAGAGGTCGACAATAAAAAATTCGTGTGAAGCTGGAATCAAAGTTTCGATGGATAGTACCGATAGGAAATGGAGGATATTGGGCTTTATTGAGAATCATAATCATGATTTGAGTCTAAGTAAATCTAGGCATTTTGTTGCTTATCAAGATATAAGCACGAATACAAGGAGGAGACTCTTGATCAATGATAATGCCGGTGTTAGGGTAAATAATAGTATTAAATCTTTCATCGTTAAAGTAGGGGGTTATGAGAATGTGATCTATAATTAGAAAGATGTTCGTAACTTTCTCTATAAGGAACATCATTTAAAATGTAGGGAGGGTGATGGACAGGCCTTGCACGATTACTTCGTTAGGATGTAAGGTAAAAATTCTAACTTCTACCATGCGTTGGATTTGGATGATGAGATACATGTACGGAATATTTTTTGGGTTGATGCGAGGAGTAGGGCAACATACGAATCCTTCCATGATGTGATCATATTCAACACCACATATCTAACAAACAAGTATGATATGTCATTCACCCCTTTTATTGGAATTAATCATCATAGTGAATCTATTATACTTGGTTGTGGGTAATCCGGTGAAAACACGGATTCGTTTGTTTGGGTATTTAGGCAATGGTTGCAAAGTATGTGTGGCATTGCTCCAAAAGCCATTATCACAGACCAATGTCAAGTAATGCGGCGGGCCATTGAAATAGTTTTTCCAGAAACTGTTCATCGTTGGTGTATTTGGCATATTACGATGAAATTGCCGGATGAAGCTTGCTGGATTGGAAGCTTATCAAGATATAAAATATTATTTGCTTAAAGTCGTGCATCAATCAATGACAGTGGAAGAGTTTGAAGATTGTGGAATCATACCATCACTTCACATCATCTCGAGGAAAATGAGTGGTTGGCTAACTTATATGAGGAACGGGAGTGATGGGTTCCTACGTTTCTCAATTCCAATTTCTTTGAGGGAATGTCGTTAATCCAGCGTTCGAAATCAATGAATGCCTTCTTTGATGGTTACTTATATAACTCTACAACCTTAAAAGTATTCATAGAGCAATTCAAGAATGCGATGTGGAATAAGATAGAAAAAGAGATTTTATCAGATTTTGAGTGTTTCAAAGGTAAGCTGGAGTGTTCGTCATCATTTCCTATGGAGAAACAGTTCTAAGAAGCTTACAACCATGAAATTTTTAAGCGGGTGCGAATAGAATTTTCTAGAAGACAGGGTTGTATCGTAAATGAGGTTGTTAGAGGTGGTGAAGAGGTGAAATACAAGATTCAAGACGAAGCGGCGACAGAGAGGTTTTTTGAAGTTAGATTCAGTAGCTCTGAATGCTTAGTTGGTTGTGTGTGTCGGATGTTTGAGTTTAAAAGCATATTATGCAGGCATGCCTTATTTGTGCTTTCCCAGGAAAGTGTGATTGTACTTATTGACAGGTATATACTAGACAGGTGAAAAAATGATATAAAAAGAAAACACACCTATGTCTCTACTTGTACAGATGATGTACAACATAACCCTTTTTTGGAAAGGTACAAGAAGTTGCACAGACCATTTTCTGCAAACTTGGTTCACAGTATAGCTCTTACAACTTTCTGCAAACTTGGTGTGAAAACCTGTCTTACCTAGACCACTTTCTGCAAACTTGGTTCACAGTGTAGCTCTTACATAACTTTCATAAAATTACAACATTCATAAAATTCATCATGACCTGAATACATAACAACTTAGAACAACCCACTAGCAATAACTCAAATATGTATGCACTTCCATTATCATTGCATTAGGACCACAAAGTATATTAATTTTCCACTCTAACTACAAACAATACAATCAATGGATGTATATTAATGAAGTGAAAGGAACCAACACTTTTTCTTTCCTCTTGCAAAAACAACAACGCTAAGGATATAGGAGATTGAGACGGGTCCTTCCATGATACAAAAAACTAACTACCAACGCATCCTTTTATAATACAAAAAAGGAGAATCGTTTAACAAAAAAAAAATTATTTACATATATCTAATCAAGTAAGGTTTGAGGGTTTGTCTTTGTATCTATGAGCTTGACTCTGTGACATTGACTGTAAAAGAAAACGTGGTACAATAAGTATATAATAAATAAAATTCAATAACAATTTATTTCACATTACAAATATCTTTACCTCTAACACAAAGTTCTGGGAAGGTATTGGATTTGTCAAGTCTATAATTCCATCATTTGAATGTGACATGGACATTGGATATTCCTACAATACAAAAAAAAAAAAATCAACCATAAGCCCAAAAATAACGTCTCTACTACATATGAATAATAACAGTGCAAATCACCTATACTTACCATGTTTGATGTAGAGCCGTCTCCATAAGCACTACCTCCAACCTAGGTCATCCAATCACAATTAAACCAAAATTAATAAATTAGGATATTAAAAGAAGTGTGGTTTTTTAATTATGTACCCCAGTAGTTGATATAGATTGAGCAAGATTCCTAGCAGCGGCAGTATTCCTTTTCTTCTTCGGTTTTGAAACCGCTTCCTCCATTGATGACTTCAGCCGTTTCGTCCTAGGTCGATCCTTACACTTCACAATCATAGGACTCCTTACAACTTCATTCTTAACAACATCAGAAGCAGCTTTAACACTTTTCTTTCTCTGAGACAAAAGCTGTTTATCACATGAACGAGGAAAGTTGTCTTTCAAATCAATTAACAACTTTTCTAGAACATTGAAGTTCTCTACAGACTCAACCCCTATCTCAAGCACACTGACTGCTAGTCAGTACAACTTCTCGTACCTTTCCAAAACAAGGTTATATTGTACATCATCTGTACAAGTGGAGATATAGGTGTGTTTTCTTTTGATATCCTTTCTCCAACTATCTAGTATATACCTATTAGGGAATACAGTCACACTTTCTTGGGAAAGTACAAATAAGGCATGCCTACATAATATGCTTTTAAACTCAAACATCCGACACACACAACCAACCAAGCATTCAGAGCTACTGAATCTAACTTCAAAAAGCCTCCATGTCGCCGCTTCGTCTTGAATCTTGTATTTCACCTTTTCACCACCTCTAACAACCTCCTTTATGATATAATCCTGTCTTTCAGAAAACTCTATTCGCACCCGCTTAAAAATCTCATGGGTGTAAGTTTCTTGGAACTGTTTCTCCATAGGAGATGATGACGAACATTCTAATTTGCCTTTGAAACACTCAAAATTTGATAAAATCTCATTTTCTACCTTATTTCGCATCGCATTCTCGAATTGCTCAACGAATACTTTCAAGGTTATAAAGCTATGTAAGTAACTATCAAAGAAGGTATTCATTGATTCCGAATGCTGGGTTGACGACATTCCCGCAAAAAAATTGGAATTGAGAAACGCAGGAACTCATCGCTCCGTTCCTCATATAAGTTAGCCAACCACTCATTTTCCTCAAGATGATGTGAAGTGATGGTATGATTCCACGACTCTTCAAACTCTTCCACTGTCATTGATTGATGCACGACTTTAAGCAAATAATACTTTATATCTTGATAAGCTTCCAATCCAGCAAGCTTCACCGGTAATTTCATCGTAATATGCCAAATACACCAACGATAAACAGTTTTTGAAAAAACTATTTTAATGGCCTGCCGCATTACTTGGCATTGGTCCGTGATAATGACTTTTTGAACAATGCCATACATACTTTGCAACCATTGCCTAAATACCCAAACAAATGAATCCGTGTCTTCACCGGACAATAACCCACAACCAAGTATAATAGATTTACCATGATGATTAATTCCAATAAAATGGACGAATGACATATTATACTTGTTTGTTAGATATGTGGTATCGAATATGATCATATCATGGAAGGGTTCGTATGCTACCCTACTCCTCGCATCAATGCAAAAAACATTCCGCACACGTAGCTCATCATCCAAATCCAACACATGGTAGAAGTTAGAATTTTTACCTTGCATCCTAACAAAGTAATCGTGCAAGGCTTGTTCGTCACCCTTCCTACACTTTAAACGACGTTCCTTATCGAGAAAGTTGCGAACATCTTTCTGATTATAGGTCACATTCTCATAACCCCCTGCTTCAACAATGGAAGATTTAATACTATTATTTACCCTAACACCGGCATTATCATTGATCAAGAGTTTCTTCCTTATATTCGTGCTTATATGTTGAAAAGCAGCAAAATGCCTGGATTTACTTAGACTCAAATCATGATTATGATTCTCAATAAAGCCTAATATCCTCAATTTCCGATCAGTACTATCCATCGAAACTTTGATCCCAGCTTCACACGAATTTTTTATTGTCGACCTCTTTTTTGAAGCATCATCAACCGAAGTACTGTATGTTCCCTCTCGGTTATACTTTAAGTTTATGTAAGAAGTCTCAGTGAAGCCCTTATTTTTCCTTGAATTCCTTATCATTGTTGCAAATTATTTCGAATAAACATAATTCTTATAAATTCAGTGACTTTTAGAAGTGAATCAAACTCCATTCCAACCCTTGGTTCAATTACTGAATTCCTCAATACACTTTCCAGTGTATCTTGCATGTTTCCCTCAACAAGCTGTGGTAACTCTTCCACAACACTAGTACTAGCAGCAAAGGATCTAACACCATCCATCTCTGATGTACTCATGACTGCAACAACCTATAAGCCGAATACCAAAGTTAATAATGACATGTAATGTAAACTCTACCAAATAATTTACACGTACCAATACTAATATACAACCTAAACCTAAAGTATTACATTGTGACTAGTATCAATAACAGAAAACATTCAAACACACCAACACACACTCACTAAAATTATCATTAAACAATAATATGAAAAAACTCATTAAACATCTATAGCCATAATACAACAATGATGAATATTTTGCTACACCTAAAACAAGCATAATTTTTTTTTTCATTTTTTATTACACAAAAGAATATATACAGATTATCACTAAAACTAAACTTAAATAATATACACAAGCAACAGAAAAGAAAAAGAGAAAGAAAAATGCATATCACGTGAACAGTGGCAGTCAATGCACCAGTGTAATGCACCTCCAAAACTCACATCAAATGCTGCTCCAAATCTCAAATGGTAATCTCTATTTCTGCTCCAAATGGTGTCTTTATTTCAAGCTCAAGCTCAAGCTCAAGCATCTACAACAATGGCAGCAACAAAAAATGGTGTATATGTTAACAGTGTCACTATTTCATCAATATTGGTAGAAAATATTAATTTCAGAGCTTCAAAAATCCAACCTTAGTTTTCTTTCCAACTGTCCAGCTCTGTTTTATGCTTCTAGTTTTAATTTTTTCCTTAGTTTTTTGCATCTATGGCTTCTCACTTATTTCTCCCTTTTTTACAATGTTTGGCAACTCATTTAAGCTCATTTTTGCATGGTTTAGTTGATTTTTAGTTGTGGGGCCCATGGGACCCTATAGCAAATGTGGACCAATAATATTCATCCACATCCATGGTGTAAAAACACTGTTTCACACCATGGTGTGGAATTTAGAACCGCCCTATGTATATTAGATATGCCAACTTTCAATGTTTTTCTTGTCCTTTCATCGTCATGAGTAGGTAAGGAAATCTCTAATCTCCGTTCTCTCCTTTCTTCCGTCAACAACAAGAAGTCACGAACCAATATGATCAAGTAAGAAGGAAGGTAAATAACATTTTAAACTCTTTTTATTTTATAGGAGGCTTCAAATTACAAACTATTAGAGCATCTCCAAGAGCCTTTATATTGGGCTCTCTATTGTTAATGTGGAGAGCCAAACCACAAAAATGGTGCTCTGACAGCCTTTGCAAAGGCTTTCCATATTTCTCAAATGCTACAATAGCTCTCCACAAAAGAAGAGCTGCTGTAATTCTCCACCGATGTAAAAAATTAATATCACAGCATTGTTTTTATTATTTCTTTATTTTCTCTCTCCTTTAGCTCTGCCTCTCGACTCCCTTCTCCCAAACCGATGTTCATCATCTCAATCCCATCTCCATCTCCATCTCAAAAAAATTCATCTTCACAAACCCATTTCTTGGCCATTTCAAAACCCAACTGGTACTTGCCGGAGTTGGGTTGTGGCTGGAGTTGTGGTGGTGATTGTGTGGGTTTGGCTTTATGTGGGTTTGATATGGTTGTCGGAGTTGGAGTTGTGGTGGTGATTGTGTGTGGTGCTGACTGTGGGTTTGATGGTTGCTGTGAATTTGAATTTGATATGGGTTCAAACGGGTAAAAGAATAAAAATAATAATTTTATTAATTTTGGAGAGAGAAAAAATAATATAAAAGTAATGTGGAGAAATAAATAAATAGGCTGCGGGGAGATAAATAAAGACACTGCTGGAGTTGACTTTTATAAATTAAACTTTATAATTTTTTTTTAGTTCCAAATCAAATTATAAATTTCTAAAATCATACCTCAAAAACGTTGGATTTGATTCGAGGTTTAAATTGTTGTGACTTATAAGTTAAAGTTTCGATTTTAAATTCATAAATTCATGAGTCTAATTTGTAATAATAGTTTTAAATTTCAAGATTTATTTGAAACCAATAGTATTTAAAATGTAATTCGTCAGAAATAAATTACAGATCCAAGTGGGTAGCCCAATTAGCCCAACACACACTATGGCCCTGGATCCAAGCTGAACCCATTTCTCTTAAAAGCTCAATTACATTGCCCATTTATAAGCTCTTAATCCTTAAAGCGCTTTTTCACTGTGCTTCAGAGCTCCACTTTAGGTTTAGGGTTTCTCTTCTGCCTCCTCGTCACCTTGTACATCTTTCACTCCCTTCAACCATGGCTGAACAGGTTCAGATCCCCTCTCTCTCTCTCTCTCTCTCTCCCTCTTTTATGAGATGTTAGGTTATGCTGTTTGATTCAGATACTGAATGTTGGATTAGTCATGTTTGGTTGGATAGAAAATGTGAAAAATTTATTTTTGAGCCTTTTTTTTTGTTAAGTTTTCTGGGCTATTAAACAAATGGGTTTAAGTAAAAATTGTTGCTTTGTGATTTTTTGTTCATGGGTTTTGGTTTGTGGCTCTGGTGCAGACTGAGAAGGCATATTTGAAGCAACCCAAGGTGTTTCAATGGTACTGTAAACTGATTTGATTTTCATTGCCTTTGTAATTATTTTATTGTTTGTATGGGGTTGTTTTTGATTTTGTTGGGAATGTGTTTGTTGTTTTCAGCTCAAAGAAATCTGGGAAGGGTAAGAGGCCCGGAAAGGGTGGGACTCGCTTTTGGAAGAGCATTGGGTTGAAAATCAAGACACCTAGAGATGCAATTAAAGGTTTATTTGATTTGACAGTTTATTGTATTGATTTGAGTAACTATCAAAGAAGGCATTCATTGATTCCGAACGCTGGGTTGACGACATTCCCGCAAAAAAATTGGAATTGAGAAACGCAGGAACTCATCGCTCCCGTTCCTCATATAAGTTAGCCAACCACTCATTTTCCTCAAGATGATGTGAAGTGATGGTATGATTCCACGACTCTTCAAACTCTTCCACTGTCATTGATTAATGCACGGCTTTAAGCAAATAATACTTTATATCTTGATAAGCTTCCAATCCAGCAAGCTTCACCGGTAATTTCATCGTAATATGCCAAATACACCAACGATAAACAGTTTTTGAAAAAACTATTTTAATGACCCGTCGCATTACTTGGCATTGGTCCGTAATAACGACTTTTTGAGCAATGCCACACATACTTTGCAACCATTGCCTAAATACCCAAACAAATGAATACGTGTCTTCACCGGACAATAACCCACAACCAAGTATAATAGATTTACCATGATGATTAATTCCAATAAAATGGGCGAATGACATATTATACTTGTTTGTTAGATATGTGGTATCGAATATGATCATATCATGGAAGGATTCGTATGCTACCCTACTCCTCGCATCAACGCAAAAAACATTCTACACACGTAGCTCATCATCCAAATCCAACGCATGGTAGAAGTTAGAATTTTTGCCTTGTATTCTAACAAAGTAATCGTGCAAGGCTTGTCCGTCACCCTCCCTACACTTTAAACGACGTTCCTTATCGAGAAAGTTGTGAACATCTTTCTGATTATAGGTCACATTCTCATAACCCCCTGCTTCAACAATGGAAGATTTAATACTATTATTTACCCTAACACCGGCATTATCATTGATCAAGAGTCTCTTCCTTATATTCGTACTTATATGTTGAAAAGCAGCAAAATGCCTGGATTTACTTAGACTCAAATCATGAATATGATTCTCAATAAAGCCCAATATCCTCAATTTTCGATCGGTATTATCCATCGAAACTTTGATCCAAGTTTCACACGAATTTTTTATTGTCGACCTCTTTTTGGAAGCATCATCAACCGAAGTACTGTATGTTCCCTCTCGGTTATACTTTAAGTTTAAGTAAGAAGTTTCAGTGAAGCCCTTATTTTTCCTTGAATTCTTTATCATTGTTGCAAATCATTTCGAATAAACATAATTCTTATAAATTCAGTGACTTTTAGAAGTGAATCAAACTCCATTCCAACCCTTGGTTCAATTACTGAATTCCTCAATACACTTTCCAGTGTATCCTGCATGTTTCCCTCAATAAGCTGTGGTAACTCTTCCACAACACTAGTACTAGCAGCAAAGGATCTAACACCATCCATCTCTGATGTACTCATGACTGCAACAACCTATAAGCCGAATACCAAAGTTAATAATGACATGTAATATAAACTCTACCAAATAATTTACACGTACCAATACTAATATACAACCTAAACCTAAAATATTACATTGTGACTAGTATCAATAACATAAAACATTCAAACACACCAACACACACTCACTAAATTTATCATTAAACAATAATATGAAAAAACCCATTAAACATCTATAGCCATAATACAACAATGATGAATATTTTGCTACACCTAAAACAAGCATAATTTTTTTTTTTTTTTTTTTCATTTTTTATTACACAAAAACAATATGTACAGATTATCACTAAAACTAAACTTAAATAATATACACAAGCAACAGAAAAGAAAAAGAGAAAGAAAAATGCATATCACGTGAACAGTGACAGTCAATGCACCAGTGTAATGCACCTCCAAAACTCACGTCAAATGCTGCTCTAAATCTCAAATGGTAATCTCTATCTTTGCTCCAAATGGTGTCTTTGTTTCAAGCTCAAGCTCAAGCTCAAGCTTCTACAACAATGGCAGCAACAAAAAATGGTGTATATGTTAACAGTGTCACTATTTCATCAATATTGGTAGAAAAGATTAATTCCAGAGCTTCAAAAATCCAACCTTAGTTTTCTTTCCAACTGTCCAGCTCTGTTTTATGCTTCTAGTTTTAATTTTTTCCTTAGTTTTTTGCACCTATGGCTTCTCACTTATTTCTCCATTTTTTACAAATGTTTGGCAACTCATTTAAGCTCATTCTTGCATGGTTTAGTTGATTTTTAGTTGTGGGGCCCGTGGGACCCTATAGCAAATGTGGACCAATAATATTCATCCACATCCATGGTGTGAAAACACTGTTTCACACCATGGTGTGGATTTAGAACCGCCCTATGTATATTAGATGTGCCAACTTTCAATGTTTTTCTTGTCCTTTCATCGTCATGAGTAGGTAAGGAAATCTCTAATCTCCGTTCTCTCCTTTCTTCCGCCAACAACAAGAAGTCACGAACCAATATGATCAAGTAAGAAGGAAGGTAAATAACATTTTAAACTCTTTTTATTTTATAGGAGGTTTCAAATTACAAACTATTAGAGCATCTCCGAGAGCCTTTATATTGGGCTCTCTATTGTTAATGTGGAGAGCCAAACCACAAAAATGGTGCTCCGACAGCCTTTGCAAAGACTCTCCACATTTCTCAAATGCTACAATAGCTCTCCACAAAGGAAGAGCTGCTGTAATTCTCCACCGATGTAAAAAATTAATATCACAGCATTGTTTTTATTATTTCTTTATTTTCTCTCTCCTTTAGCTCTGCCTCTCGACTCCCTTCTCCCAAACCGATGTTCATCATCTCAATCCCATCTCCATCTCCATCTAAAAAAAATCCATCTTCACAAACCCATTTCTTGGCCATTTCAAAACCCAACTGGTACTTGCCGGAGCTGGGTTGTGGCTGGAGTTGTAGTGGTGATTGTGTGGGTTTGGCTTTATGTGGGTTTGATATGGTTGTCAGAGTTGGAGTTATGGTGGTGATTGTGTGTGGTGGTGACTGTGGGTTTGATGGTTGCTGTGAATTTGAATTTGATATGAATTCAAACGGGTAAAAGAATAAAAATAATAATTTTATTAATTTTGGAGAGAGAAAAAATAATATAAAAGTAATGTGGAGAAATAAATAAATAGATTGCTGGGAGATAAATAAAGATACTGTAGGAGTTGCTCTTATAAATTAAACTTTATAATTTTTTTTTAGTTCCAAATCAAATTATAAATTTCTAAAATCATACTTCAAAAACGTTGGATTTGATTCGAGGTTTAAATTGTTGCGATTTATAAGTTAAAGTTTCGATTTTAAATTCATAAATTCTTGAGTCCAATTTGTAATAATAGTTTTAAACTTCAAGATTTATTTGAAACCAATAGTATTTAAAATGTAATTCGTCAGAAATAAATAAATAAATAACAGATCCGAGTGGGTAGCCCAATTAGCCCAACACACACTATGGCCCTGGATCCAAGCTGAACCCATTTCTCTTAAAAGGCCCAATTACATTTCCCATTTATAAGCTCTCAATCCTTAAACGCTTTTTCAGAGTGTTTCCGAGCTCCACTTTAGTTTTAGGGTTTCTATTCTGCCTCCTCGTCTCGTCACCTTGTACATCGTCACTCCCTTCAACCATGGCTGAACAGGTTCAGATCCCCCCTCTCTCTCTCTCTCCCTCTTTTATGAGATGTTAGGTTATGCTGTTTGATTCAGATACTGAATGTTGGATTAGTCATGTTTGGTTGGATAGAAAATGTGAAAAATTTATTTTTGAGCCTTTTTTTTTGTTAAGTTTTCTGGGCTATTAAACAAATGGGTTTAAGTAAAAATTGCTGCTTTGTGATTTTTTGTTCATGGGTTTTGGTTTGTGGCTCTGGTGCAGACTGAGAAGGCATATTTGAAGCAACCCAAGGTGTTTCAATGGTACTGTAAACTGATTTGATTTTCATTGCCTTTGTAATTATTTTATTGTTTGTATGGGGTTGTTTTTGATTTTGTTGGGAATGTGTTTGTTGTTTTCAGCTCAAAGAAATCTGGGAAGGGTAAGAGGCCCGGAAAGGG
>OU015762.1:11841964-12071130 GCA_907173295.1 Fagus sylvatica | reverse complement strand
AAGCATAAACTCTGAAATTTCATTCATAGATAGAATCTTTAAAAAATATGACCCTAAATTGAGTGGGTATCATGAGCAAGTAGTGGTGTAGTTCTTTGATAAGGTTTGTTGAGTAGAGCTTAATTATAAAATAGATTTGAAAAGAAAAAGACATTATTTTGAAAGCTATATTATGCCAAAGCAAACTCCTGCAAAATTCCTCGCTTTGTTTTTGGTAATTATACAAGTTTTAGGTAGGATAGTGCTAAAATAATTCAAATTTTTTGCAATGAAGCTTTTAAATGAATCAGACTAGAACATTGGCAACAATTAAATAGATGCACCATTTATTATTTAGGGTCATTGTATGTGATGGATCAATAGACTTGTCCTCCCTAAATGGCTTTTCCTGCATCCACTTTTTCTTTTCTTTTAGGAAATAAGGGGTAAAAGGTTAGTTCTTTGTTTATACTCTGAGGCAACTAGACTTTAACAAATTCTCAGGGTTGGGAAGATGCAACTTCATTGGGATTGATAATAGAGCAATCCTGAACCATAATTGACTGATTTTTTTTAAAAAATTATTTTTTATTTTCCATTTATTGGCATTCTAACTTCTTACCTTCAAACTTGGACACTAATGTGGGTAAATGGTTTTATGTTTGCTTTGCAGTATCCTGCTACTCATTGTTCCCACTTCTGTTTGAAGCCCAAGAATACCCAATAAAAGTTCTCTTGCTGCTGTTACACTCTATCGTAATGTGGTTAGCATTTTCTGCACAATTCACTAAGGGTGAAGAATCTAAAGCAACTGCACATATGAAGAAAAAAGATGATAAAGTGGCATTAAAGGGAAATCCTAATGGAGCTGCCAAGAAAGAAGGGTTTTTCATAGGTGGGGTTGAGAAGAGTTATCTGGTAGGCCTTTTGGTGGTTGAGATATGGGGCCAGTTTTTGCATCCTTTGATTTTTGGTGATAAGCTTCCTTTTGTACCCCTTATGTTGATCTCCATATATTGTGGATTAGGGATCATGTACTCTTGGATTTGGCAGTTAAGATGTATCATTAGATCCCCTAATTTATAAAGTTTTGAGTTATGCTTGAGTTGCATGCAATAATGGTTTTTATTGCGGCAATTTGATGAGACATGTTCTCTGCCAAAGAAATATGCATAAATTTGCATCTTAAAAAAAAGACTTCTCATGCTTGTTGTGTACCTTTTGGAAGAAACAAAAATTATTTCACAATACATTTACACCATTTTGATGTGTCACGTGTTATTTATGAAAGTATTAAATCCTCTCTATTTGAAATAGATATATTTCATGATGCAAATTAAATATTATAAATCTAAAGTATTGAATCATCTCTATTTGAAATAGATTCATTTCATGATGTAAATTAAATATTATAAATCTAAAGATATATCTAGTAATTGGCAAAAACCCAACAATGTTTTGGGCACATACCAAAATAACTTCGTTTTTGTAATTCAATCCAATATTTTATGAAGTTACTTTTTAGTTTCAGCCTTTCAGTTCACATAGTACACAAAGTATACCAAACTCCAAAAGAAAATATATCAAATATTACACAATATGGACCTGAAACTGAAAGTACATAAAGCCCAAATAAACTGACATGGGCTTATAAACATAAAAGTTGGGTCCACTAATGAAATATAAAAAAAACATTGGTGCAACGAAGGGAAGCTATCTCTTTATCAGAGCCAGGTTTCGATCCTGGGACCTGTGGGTTATGGGCCCACCACGCTTCCGCTGCGCCACTCTGATGTTATTGATAATTTTTAGATACAATAGTTATATCACAATGATTTGGTAAATTACATTCCATATAACTTTTTTAGTTTTTACGGTGAAATTACTTCAACAAAACAAAATCTTGTTTCTTGTTTCTTGTTTCTAATTTGGATAGTAACGACTAAACGACTGCTTCTATGAGTACTTCTTATCCTTATTTTTTTTTTTTTTTTTTTTTTTTTATCACAAATATTTAAAACAGTAGTTTGGAACTTAACATGAGAGTTTAAAAGTTTGAGAAAATTTATCCAAGGAATGGTTTCCATTAAAAAATTTTCATTTTAAAGAATTTCATAGAAGACATTTTTATATATATGGAAGAAGAAGTTTGTCTTTGTTCTCCCCTTTCTCCTTTGGTCTGCTCACCAAGATTTTTTGAGATGAGATATCCATAAGAAAATAAATACAAACACATATTTAGCAAAAGAAAAGGAAATTTTTTAAACAGACAACACCCAAAGATAAAATACTTACAGAAAAACAGATAAGGAAAAAAAGTTCTCTTTGTTATTCCCCATTCCCTTTGGTCTGTCTCAGAAAGTTTTATTGAGATTGAACTTTGATTTCAGATGGGCGGTTCTAAATCCACACTATAGTGTGAAACAGTGTTTTCACACCATAGATATGGATGAATATTATTGGTCCATATTTGCTATAGGGTCTCATGGGACCCACAACTAAAAATCAGCTAAACCATGCAAAAATGGGCTTAAATGGGTTGCCAAACACGGTAAAAAAGAGAGAAATAAGTGAGAAGCAGCTGATAAGCGCTTCTCACTTCTTTCTCCCTCACTTAAGCAGCAAGCGTGCAGTAGAAGCTCCTCCAGCGTACAGCAGAAGAAGCCATGGTGTGCAGAAAACTAAGGAAAAAATTAACACTGGAAGCATAAAACAGAGCTGGACAGTCGGAAAGAAAACTAAGGTTGGATTTTTTAAGCTCTGGAATTAATATTTTCTACCAATATTGATGAAATAGTGACACTGTTAACATATACACCATTTTCTATTGCTGCCATTGTTGTAAAAATTTGAGCTTGAGCTTGAGTTTGAAACAGAGACACCATTTGGAGCAGAAACAGAGACCACCATTTGAGATTTGGAGCAGCATTTGACGTGAGTTTTGGAGGTGCATTACACTGGTGCATTGACTTTCATTGTTCACGTGGTATGCATTTTTCTTTCTTTTTTTCTTTTCTGTTGCTTGTGTATATTATTTAAGTTTAGTTTTAGTGATAATCTGTACATATTGTTTTGTGTAATAAAAAAAAAAAAAATGCTTGTTTTAGGTGTAGCAAAATATTCATCATTGTTGTATTATGGCTATAGATGTTTAATGAATTTTTTCATATTATTGTTTAATGATAATTCTAGTGAGTGTGTGTTGGTATGTATTGAATATTTTCTGTTATTGATACTAATCACAATGTAATACTTTAGGTTTAGGTTGTATATTAGTATTGGTACGTGGTAAATTATTTGGTAGAGTTTACATTACATGTCATTATTAATTTTGGTATTTGACTTATCGGTTGTTGCAGTCATGAGTAAATCAGAGATGGATAATGTTAGATCCTTTGCTACTAATACTAGTGTTGTGGAGGAGTTACCACAGCCTATTGAGGGAAACATGCAAGATACACTAGAGAGTGTATTGAGGAATTCAGTGATTGAACCAAGGGTTGGAATGGAGTTTGATTCACTTCTAGAAGTCACTGAATTTTATAAGAATTATGCTTATTCGAAAGGATTTGCAACAATGATAAGGAATTCAAGAAAAAATAAGGGCTTCACTGAGACTTCTTACATAAACTTAAAGTGTAACCGAGAGGGAATATACAGTTTAATGATAATTTTAGTGAGTGTGTGCTTGTGTGTATGAATGTTTTCTGTTATTGATACTAGTCACAATGTAATACTTTAGGTTTAGGTTGTATATTAGTATTGGTACGTGGTAAATTATTTGGTAGAGTTTACATTACATGTCATTATTAACTTTGGTATTCGGCTTATAGGTTGTTGCAGTCATGAGTACATCGGAGATGGATGGTGTTAGATCCTTTGCTGCTAGTACTAGTGTTGTGGATGAGTTACCACAACCTGTTGAGGGAAACATGTAGGATACACCAGAGAGTGTATTGAGGAATTTAGTAATTGAACCAAGGGTTGGAATGGAGTTTAATTCACTTCTAGAAGTCACTGAATTTTATAAGAATTATACTTATTCGAAAGGATTTGTAACAATGATAAGGAATTCAAGGAAAAATAAGGACTTCACTAAGACTTCTTACATAAACTTAAAGTGTAACTGAGAGAGAATATATAGTAGTTCGGTTGATGATGCTTCCAAGAAGAGGTCGACAATAAAAAATTCGTGTGAAGCTGGGATCAAAGTTTCGATGGATAGTACCGATAGGAAATGGAGGATATTGGGCTTTATTGAGAATCATAATCATGATTTGAGTCTAAGTAAATCTAGGCATTTTGTTGCTTATCAAGATATAAGCACGAATACAAGGAGGAGACTCTTGATCAATGATAATGCCGGTGTTAGGGTAAATAATAGTATTAAATCTTTCATCGTTAAAGTAGGGGGTTATGAGAATGTGATCTATAATTAGAAAGATGTTCGTAACTTTCTCTATAAGGAACATCATTTAAAATGTAGGGAGGGTGATGGACAGGCCTTGCACGATTACTTCGTTAGGATGTAAGGTAAAAATTCTAACTTCTACCATGCGTTGGATTTGGATGATGAGATACATGTACGGAATATTTTTTGGGTTGATGCGAGGAGTAGGGCAACATACGAATCCTTCCATGATGTGATCATATTCAACACCACATATCTAACAAACAAGTATGATATGTCATTCACCCCTTTTATTGGAATTAATCATCATAGTGAATCTATTATACTTGGTTGTGGGTAATCCGGTGAAAACACGGATTCGTTTGTTTGGGTATTTAGGCAATGGTTGCAAAGTATGTGTGGCATTGCTCCAAAAGCCATTATCACAGACCAATGTCAAGTACTGCGGCGGGCCATTGAAATAGTTTTTCCGGAAACTGTTCATCGTTAGTGTATTTGACATATTACGATGAAATTGCCGGTGAAGCTTGCTGGATTGGAAGCTTATCAAGATATAAAATATTATTTGCTTAAAGTCGTGCATCAATCAATGACAGTGGAAGAGTTTGAAGATTGTGGAATCATACCATCACTTCACATCATCTCGAGGAAAATGAGTGGTTGGCTAACTTATATGAGGAACGGGAGTGATGGGTTCCTACGTTTCTCAATTCCAATTTCTTTGCGGGAATGTCGTTAATCCAGCGTTCGAAATCAATGAATGCCTTCTTTGATGGTTACTTATATAACTCTACAACCTTAAAAGTATTCATAGAGCAATTCAAGAATGCGATGCGGAATAAGATAGAAAAAGAGATTTTATCAGATTTTGAGTGTTTTAAAGGTAAGCTGGAGTGTTCGTCATCATTTCCTATGGAGAAACAGTTCTAAGAAGCTTACACCCATGAAATTTTTAAGTGGGTGCGAATAGAATTTTCTGGAAGACAGGGTTGTATCGTAAATGAGGTTGTTAGAGGTGGTGAAGAGGTGAAATACAAGATTCAAGACGAAGCGGCGACAGAGAGGTTTTTTGAAGTTAGATTCAGTAGCTCTGAATGCTTAGTTGGTTGTGTGTGTCGGATGTTTGAGTTTAAAAGCATATTATGTAGGCATGCCTTATTTATGCTTTCCCAGGAAAGTGTGATTGTACTTATTGACAGGTATATACTAGATAGGTGAAAAAATGATATAAAAAGAAAACACACCTATGTCTCCACTTGTACAGATGATGTATAACATAACCTTGTTTTGGAAAGGTACAAGAAGTTGCACAGACCATTTTCTACAAACTTGGTTTACAGTGTAGCTCTTACAACTTTCTGCAAACTTGGTGTGAAAACCTGTCTTACCTAGACCACTTTCTGCAAACTTGGTTCACAGTGTAGCTCTTACATAACTTTCATAAAATTACAACATTCATAAAATTCATCATGACCTGAATACATAACAACTTAGAACAACCCATTAGCAATAACTCAAATATGTATGCACTTCCATTATCATTGCATTATGACCACAAAGTATATTAATTTTCCACTCTAACTACAAACAATACAATCAATGGATGTATATTAATGAAGTGAAAGGAACCAACACTTTTTCTTTCCTCTTGCAAAAACAACAACGCTAAGGATATAGGAGATTGAGACGGGTCCTTCCATGATACAAAAAACTAACTACCAACGCATCCTTTTATAATACAAAAAAGGAGAATCGTTTAACAAAAAAAAAAAAATTTATTTACATATATCTAATCAAGTAAGGTTTGAGGGTTTGTCTTTGTATCTATGAGCTTGACTCTGTGACATTAACTGTAAAAGAAAACGTGGTACAATAAGTATATAATAAATAAAATTCAATAACCAATTTATTTCACATTACAAATATCTTTACCTCTAACACAAAGCTCTGGGAAGGTATTGGATTTGTCAAGTCTATAATTCCATCATTTGAATGTGACATGGATATTGGATATTCCTACAATACAAAAAAAAAAAAATCAACCATAAGCCCAAAAATAACGTCTCTACTACATATGAATAATAACAGTGCAAATCACTTATACTTACCATGTTTGATGTAGAGCCGTCTCCATAAGCACTACCTCCAACCTAGGTCATCCAATCACAATTAAACCAAAATTAATAAACAATAATAAATTAGGATATTAAAAGAAGTGTGGTTTTTTAATTATGTACCCCAGTAGTTGATATAGATTAAGCAAGATTCCTAGCAGCGGCAGTATTCCTTTTCTTCTTCGGTTTTGAAACCGCTTCCTCCATTGATGACTTCAGCCGTTTCGTCCTAGGTTGATCCTTACACTTCACAATCATAGGACTCCTTACAACTTCATTCTTAACAACATCAGAAGCAGCTTTAACACTTTTCTTTCTCTGAGACAAAAGCTGTTTATCACATGAACGAGGAAAGTTGTCTTTCAAATCAATTAACAACTTTTCTAGAACATTGAAGTTCTCTACAGACTCAACCCCTATCTCAAGCACACTGACTGCTAGTCAGTACAACTTCTCGTACCTTTCCAAAACAAGGTTATATTGTACATCATCTGTACAAGTGGAGATATAGGTGTGTTTTCTTTTGATATCCTTTCTCCAACTATCTAGTATATACCTATTAGGGAATACAGTCACACTTTCTTGGGAAAGTACAAATAAGGCATGCCTACATAATATGCTTTTAAACTCAAACATCCGACACACACAACCAACCAAGCATTCAGAGCTACTGAATCTAACTTCAAAAAGCCTCCATGTCGCCGCTTCGTCTTGAATCTTGTATTTCACCTTTTCACCACCTCTAACAACCTCCTTTATGATATAATCCTGTCTTTCAGAAAACTCTATTCGCACCCGCTTAAAAATCTCATGGGTGTAAGTTTCTTGGAACTGTTTCTCCATAGGAGATGATGACGAACATTCTAATTTGCCTTTGAAACACTCAAAATTTGATAAAATCTCATTTTCTACCTTATTTCGCATCGCATTCTCGAATTGCTCAACGAATACTTTCAAGGTTATAAAGCTATGTAAGTAACTATCAAAGAAGGTATTCATTGATTCTGAATGCTGGGTTGACGACATTCCCGCAAAAAAATTGGAATTGAGAAACGCAGGAACTCATCGCTCTCGTTCCTCATATAAGTTAGCCAACCACTCATTTTCCTCAAGATGATGTGAAGTGATGGTATGATTCCACGACTCTTCAAACTCTTCCACTGTCATTGATTGATGCACGACTTTAAGCAAATAATACTTTATATCTTGATAAGCTTCCAATCCAGCAAGCTTCACTGGTAATTTCATCGTAATATGCCAAATACACCAACGATAAACAGTTTTTGAAAAAACTATTTTAATGGCCTGCCGCATTACTTGGCATTGGTCCGTGATAATGACTTTTTGAACAATGCCATACATACTTTGCAACCATTGCCTAAATACCCAAACAAATGAATCCGTGTCTTCACCGGACAATAACCCACAACCAAGTATAATAGATTTACCATGATGATTAATTCCAATAAAATGGACGAATGACATATTATACTTGTTTGTTAGATATGTGGTATCGAATATGATCATATCATGGAAGGGTTCGTATGCTACCCTACTCCTCGCATCAATGCAAAAAACATTCCGCACACGTAGCTCATCATCCAAATCCAACACATGGTAGAAGTTAGAATTTTTACCTTGCATCCTAACAAAGTAATCGTGCAAGGCTTGTTCGTCACCCTTCCTACACTTTAAACGACGTTCCTTATCGAGAAAGTTGCGAACATCTTTCTGATTATAGGTCACATTCTCATAACCCCCTGCTTCAACAATGGAAGATTTAATACTATTATTTACCCTAACACCGGCATTATCATTGATCAAGAGTTTCTTCCTTATATTCGTGCTTATATGTTGAAAAGCAGCAAAATGCCTGGATTTACTTAGACTCAAATCATGATTATGATTCTCAATAAAGCCTAATATCCTCAATTTCCGATCAGTACTATCCATCGAAACTTTGATCCCAGCTTCACACGAATTTTTTATTGTCGACCTCTTTTTTGAAGCATCATCAACCGAAGTACTGTATGTTCCCTCTCGGTTATACTTTAAGTTTATGTAAGAAGTCTCAGTGAAGCCTTATTTTTCCTTGAATTCCTTATCATTGTTGCAAATTATTTCAAATAAACATAATTCTTATAAATTCAGTGACTTTTAGAAGTGAATCAAACTCCATTCCAACCCTTGGTTCAATTACTGAATTCCTCAATACACTTTCCAGTGTATCTTGCATGTTTTCCTCAACAAGCTGTGGTAACTCTTCCACAACACTAGTACTAGCAGCAAAGGATCTAACACCATCCATCTCTGATGTACTCATGACTGCAACAACCTATAAGCCGAATACCAAAGTTAATAATGACATGTAATGTAAACTCTACCAAATAATTTACATGTACCAATACTAATATACAACCTAAACCTAAAGTATTACATTGTGACTAGTATCAATAACAGAAAACATTCAAACACACCAACACACACTCACTAAAATTATCATTAAACAATAATATGAAAAAACTCATTAAACATCTATAGCCATAATACAACAATGATGAATATTTTGCTACACCTAAAACAAGCATATATATATATATATTTTCATTTTTTATTACACAAAACAATATATACAGATTATCACTAAAACTAAACTTAAATAATATACACAAGCAACAGAAAAGAAAAAGAGAAAGAAAAATGCATATCACGTGAACAGTGGCAGTCAATGCACCAGTGTAATGCACCTCCAAAACTCACATCAAATGCTGCTCCAAATCTCAAATGGTAATCTCTATTTCTGCTCCAAATGGTGTCTTTATTTCAAGCTCAAGCTCAAGCTCAAGCATCTACAACAATGGCAGCAACAAAAAATGGTGTATATGTTAACAGTGTCACTATTTCATCAATATTGGTAGAAAATATTAATTTCAGAGCTTCAAAAATCCAACCTTAGTTTTCTTTCCAACTGTCCAGCTCTGTTTTATGCTTCTAGTTTTAATTTTTTCCTTAGTTTTTTGCATCTATGGCTTCTCACTTATTTCTCCCTTTTTTACAATGTTTGGCAACTCATTTAAGCTCATTTTTGCATGGTTTAGTTGATTTTTTAGTTGTGGGGCCCATGGGACCCTATAGCAAATGTGGACCAATAATATTCATCCACATCCATGGTGTAAAAACACTGTTTCACACCATGGTGTGAATTTAGAACCGCCCTATGTATATTAGATATGCCAACTTTCAATGTTTTTCTTGTCCTTTCATCGTCATGAGTAGGTAAGGAAATCTCTAATCTCCGTTCTCTCCTTTCTTCCGTCAACAACAAGAAGTCACGAACCAATATGATCAAGTAAGAAGGAAGGTAAATAACATTTTAAACTCTTTTTATTTTATAGGAGGCTTCAAATTACAAACTATTAGAGCATCTCCAAGAGCCTTTATATTGGGCTCTCTATTGTTAATGTGGAGAGCCAAACCACAAAAATGGTGCTCTGACAGCCTTTTGCAAAGGCTTTCCATATTTCTCAAATGCTACAATAGCTCTCCACAAAAGAAGAGCTGCTGTAATTCTCCACCGATGTAAAAAATTAATATCACAGCATTGTTTTTATTATTTCTTTATTTTCTCTCTCCTTTAGCTCTGCCTCTCGACTCCCTTCTCCCAAACCGATGTTCATCATCTCAATCCCATCTCCATCTCCATCTCAAAAAAATTCATCTTCACAAACCCATTTCTTGGCCATTTCAAAACCCAACTGGTACTTGCCGGAGTTGGGTTGTGGCTGGAGTTGTGGTGGTGATTGTGTGGGTTTGGCTTTATGTGGGTTTGATATGGTTGTCGGAGTTGGAGTTGTGGTGGTGATTGTGTGTGGTGCTGACTGTGGGTTTGATGGTTGCTGTGAATTTGAATTTGATATGGGTTCAAACGGGTAAAAGAATAAAAATAATAATTTTATTAATTTTGGAGAGAGAAAAAATAATATAAAAGTAATGTGGAGAAATAAATAAATAGGCTGCGGGGAGATAAATAAAGACACTGCTGGAGTTGCTTTTATAAATTAAACTTTATAATTTTTTTTTAGTTCCAAATCAAATTATAAATTTTTAAAATCATACCTCAAAAACGTTGGATTTGATTCGAGGTTTAAATTGTTGTGATTTATAAGTTAAAGTTTCGATTTTAAATTCATAAATTCATGAGTCTAATTTGTAATAATAGTTTTAAATTTCAAGATTTATTTGAAACCAATAGTATTTAAAATGTAATTCGTCAGGAATAAAGAAATAAATTACAAATCCAAGTGGGTAGCCCAATTAGCCCAACACACACTATGGCCCTGGATCCAAGCTGAACCCATTTCTCTTAAAAGCTCAATTACATTGCCCATTTATAAGCTCTTAATCCTTAAAGCGCTTTTTCACTGTGCTTCCGAGCTCCACTTTAGGTTTAGGGTTTCTCTTCTGCCTCCTCGTCACCTTGTACATCTTTCACTCCCTTCAACCATGGCTGAACAGGTTCAGATCCCCTCTCTCTCTCTCTCTCTCTCTCCCTCTTTTATGAGATGTTAGGTTATGCTGTTTGATTTAGATACTGAATGTTGGATTAGTCATGTTTGGTTGGATAGAAAATGTGAAAAATTTATTTTTGAGCCTTTTTTTTTGTTAAGTTTTCTGGGCTATTAAACAAATGGGTTTAAGTAAAAATTGTTGCTTTGTGATTTTTTGTTCATGGGTTTTGGTTTGTGGCTCTGGTGCAGACTGAGAAGGCATATTTGAAGCAACCCAAGGTGTTTCAATGGTACTGTAAACTGATTTGATTTTCATTGCCTTTGTAATTATTTTATTGTTTGTATGGGGTTGTTTTTGATTTTGTTGGGAATGTGTTTGTTGTTTTCAGCTCAAAGAAATCTGGGAAGGGTAAGAGGCCCGGAAAGGGTGGGACTCGCTTTTGGAAGAGCATTGGGTTGAAAATCAAGACACCTAGAGATGCAATTAAAGGTTTATTTGATTTGACAGTTTTGTATTGATTTGAGTAACTATCAAAGAAGGCATTCATTGATTCCGAACGCTGGGTTGACGACATTCCCGCAAAAAAATTGGAATTGAGAAACGCAGGAACTCATCGCTCCCGTTCCTCATATAAGTTAGCCAACCACTCATTTTCCTCAAGATGATGTGAAGTGATGGTATGATTCCACGACTCTTCAAACTCTTCCACTGTCATTGATTAATGCACGGCTTTAAGCAAATAATACTTTATATCTTGATAAGCTTCCAATCCAGCAAGCTTCACCGGTAATTTCATCGTAATATGCCAAATACACCAACGATAAACAGTTTTTGAAAAAACTATTTTAATGGACCCGTCGCATTACTTGGCATTGGTCCGTAATAACGACTTTTTGAGCAATGCCACACATACTTTGCAACCATTGCCTAAATACCCAAACAAATGAATCCGTGTCTTCACCGGACAATAACCCACAACCAAGTATAATAGATTTACCATGATGATTAATTCCAATAAAATGGGCGAATGACATATTATACTTGTTTGTTAGATATGTGGTATCGAATATGATCATATCATGGAAGGATTCGTATGCTACCCTACTCCTCGCATCAACGCAAAAAACATTCTACACACGTAGCTCATCATCCAAATCCAACGCATGGTAGAAGTTAGAATTTTTGCCTTGTATTCTAACAAAGTAATCGTGCAAGGCTTGTCCGTCACCCTCCCTACACTTTAAACGACGTTCCTTATCGAGAAAGTTGTGAACATCTTTCTGATTATAGGTCACATTCTCATAACCCCCTGCTTCAACAATGGAAGATTTAATACTATTATTTACCCTAACACCGGCATTATCATTGATCAAGAGTCTCTTCCTTATATTCGTACTTATATGTTGAAAAGCAGCAAAATGCCTGGATTTACTTAGACTCAAATCATGAATATGATTCTCAATAAAGCCCAATATCCTCAATTTTCGATCGGTATTATCCATCGAAACTTTGATCCAAGTTTCACACGAATTTTTTATTGTCGACCTCTTTTTGGAAGCATCATCAACCGAAGTACTGTATGTTCTCTCTCGGTTATACTTTAAGTTTAAGTAAGAAGTTTCAGTGAAGCCCTTATTTTTCCTTGAATTCCTTTATCATTGTTGCAAATCATTTCGAATAAACATAATTCTTATAAATTCAGTGACTTTTAGAAGTGAATCAAACTCCATTCCAACCCTTGGTTCAATTACTGAATTCCTCAATACACTTTCCAGTGTATCCTGCATGTTTCCCTCAATAAGCTGTGGTAACTCTTCCACAACACTAGTACTAGCAGCAAAGGATCTAACACCATCCATCTCTGATGTACTCATGACTGCAACAACCTATAAGCCGAATACCAAAGTTAATAATGACATGTAATATAAACTCTACCAAATAATTTACACGTACCAATACTAATATACAACCTAAACCTAAAAGTATTACATTGTGACTAGTATCAATAACATAAAACATTCAAACACACCAACACACACTCACTAAAATTATCATTAAACAATAATATGAAAAAACCCATTAAACATCTATAGCCATAATACAACAATGATGAATATTTTGCTACACCTAAAACAAGCATAATTTTTTTTTTTTTTTTTTCATTTTTTATTACACAAAAAAATATATACAGATTATCACTAAAACTAAACTTAAATAATATACACAAGCAACAGAAAAGAAAAAGAGAAAGAAAAATGCATATCACGTGAACAGTGACAGTCAATGCACCAGTGTAATGCACCTCCAAAACTCACGTCAAATGCTGCTCTAAATCTCAAATGGTAATCTCTATCTTTGCTCCAAATGGTGTCTTTGTTTCAAGCTCAAGCTCAAGCTCAAGCTTCTACAACAATGGCAGCAACAAAAAATGGTGTATATGTTAACAGTGTCACTATTTCATCAATATTGGTAGAAAAGATTAATTCCAGAGCTTCAAAAATCCAACCTTAGTTTTCTTTCCAACTGTCCAGCTCTGTTTTATGCTTCTAGTTTTAATTTTTTCCTTAGTTTTTTGCATCTATGGCTTCTCACTTATTTCTCCATTTTTTACAATGTTTGGCAACTCATTTAAGCTCATTCTTGCATGGTTTAGTTGATTTTTAGTTGTGGGGCCCGTGGGACCCTATAGCAAATGTGGACCAATAATATTCATCCACATCCATGGTGTGAAAACACTGTTTCACACCATGGTGTGGATTTAGAACCGCCCTATGTATATTAGATGTGCCAACTTTCAATGTTTTTCTTGTCCTTTCATCGTCATGAGTAGGTAAGGAAATCTCTAATCTCCGTTCTCTCCTTTCTTCCGCCAACAACAAGAAGTCACGAACCAATATGATCAAGTAAGAAGGAAGGTAAATAACATTTTAAACTCTTTTTATTTTATAGGAGGTTTCAAATTACAAACTATTAGAGCATCTCCGAGAGCCTTTATATTGGGCTCTCTATTGTTAATGTGGAGAGCCAAACCACAAAAATGGTGCTCCGACAGCCTTTGCAAAGACTCTCCACATTTCTCAAATGCTACAATAGCTCTCCACAAAGGAAGAGCTGCTGTAATTCTCCACCGATGTAAAAAATTAATATCACAGCATTGTTTTTATTATTTCTTTATTTTCTCTCTCCTTTAGCTCTGCCTCTCGACTCCCTTCTCCCAAACCGATGTTCATCATCTCAATCCCATCTCCATCTCCATCTAAAAAAAATCCATCTTCACAAACCCATTTCTTGGCCATTTCAAAACCCAACTGGTACTTGCCGGAGCTGGGTTGTGGCTGGAGTTGTAGTGGTGATTGTGTGGGTTTGGCTTTATGTGGGTTTGATATGGTTGTCAGAGTTGGAGTTATGGTGGTGATTGTGTGTGGTGGTGACTGTGGGTTTGATGGTTGTGGGTTTGATGGTTGCTGTGAATTTGAATTTGATATGAATTCAAACGGGTAAAAGAATAAAAATAATAATTTTATTAATTTTGGAGAGAGAAAAAATAATATAAAAGTAATGTGGAGAAATAAATAAATAGGCTGCGGGGAGATAAATAAAGACACTGCTAGGAGTTGCTTTTATAAATTAAACTTTATAATTTTTTTTTAGTTCCAAATCAAATTATAAATTTCTAAAATCATACCTCAAAAACGTTGGATTTGATTCGAGGTTTAAATTGTTGCGATTTATAAGTTAAAGTTTCGATTTTAAATTCATAAATTCTTGAGTCCAATTTGTAATAATAGTTTTAAACTTCAAGATTTATTTGAAACCAATAGTATTTAAAATGTAATTCGTCAGAAATAAATAAATAAATAACAGATCCGAGTGGGTAGCCCAATTAGCCCAACACACACTATGGCCCTGGATCCAAGCTGAACCCATTTCTCTTAAAAGGCCAATTACATTTCCCATTTATAAGCTCTTCAATCCTTAAACGCTTTTTCAGAGTGTTTCCGAGCTCCACTTTAGTTTTAGGGTTTCTATTCTGCCTCCTCGTCTCGTCACCTTGTACATCGTCACTCCCTTCAACCATGGCTGAACAGGTTCAGATCCCCCCTCTCTCTCTCTCTCCCTCTTTTATGAGATGTTAGGTTATGCTGTTTGATTCAGATACTGAATGTTGGATTAGTCATGTTTGGTTGGATAGAAAATGTGAAAAATTTATTTTTGAGCCTTTTTTTTTTTGTTAAGTTTTCTGGGCTATTAAACAAATGGGTTTAAGTAAAAATTGCTGCTTTGTGATTTTTTGTTCATGGGTTTTGGTTTGTGGCTCTGGTGCAGACTGAGAAGGCATATTTGAAGCAACCCAAGGTGTTTCAATGGTACTGTAAACTGATTTGATTTTCATTGCCTTTGTAATTATTTTATTGTTTGTATGGGGTTGTTTTTGATTTTGTTGGGAATGTGTTTGTTGTTTTCAGCTCAAAGAAATCTGGGAAGGGTAAGAGGCCCGGAAAGGGTGGGAATCGCTTTTGGAAGAGCATTGGGTTGAAAATCAAGACACCTAGAGATGCAATTGAAGGTTTGTTTGATTTGACAGTTTTGTTCTTTCTTTTTTGAGTAGAGAAAAATTGCAATGCTTGGCATTTGGTTTAATATCATTGCTTTATGTTAACTTACTAGGATCCTAATGATATTGATTTGAGTAGAGGTTTCCAAGATGGGACTTATTCAAAGTCGGGTGTTCTTCATGTTTTGTATCACTAAACTCAGGATGCGGATATAGAACCATCTGTATTAAAATAAATAGTTGATTAACTCCTACTTAGGGTGCACTACATTTAAGTTTCCTTGATGTTGTGGTGCTTGTAGCCTTAGAACTCCTAGATAGATGTCTGTTTTATATCTAATGAATGCTTGGCATCGTATGCAAATTATGGGTCAATTTTGGCACAGTACCAGTTTAGAGAACTACTGATGGGTTTATCCTAAACTTAGAATGTCTGGTTTTTTTAATGAGATCAACCTGAGTCTAGATTGTTACATATTTGATGGCTTCATCATTTTCTTCAAGCATAAGCTGTATGCAAACTTGAGCTGAACTTTTGTGGGTGTAATTCATTTACACACATGTATGCGCATTATATCTAGTCATTGCTCATGGAAGAGCACTTGTACATGTTTTTGCAATATTGAAATGTCTATAGCTTTGCTCATTGGCATCTCATTATACATTTAATTTCATACTCTTGTACACCTATTCTCTACTCATTAATAATTCATTGTTTTACTCAAAATTACATTTGAAGAATGAGGTTGGCGGATGCATCCCTTTTTTGCAGGGACATATATAGACAAGAAGTGCCCGTTCACCGGTGATGTTTCTATCCGAGGGCGTATCATTACTGGCACTTGCCACAGTGCCAAGATGATAAGGACCATTATTGTTCGAAGGGACTACCTTCACTTTGTCAAGAAATATCAAAGGCAAGAACATAACTTCTATATGCTGTGGTTTCTCATCTTCAAAATCTGTTTCTTCATATGTTCTGTGACAATTGACTACTGGTGATATCATGTATATGTATATATAGTTATTGGGTTTTTGACCCTTTCTTCCATTCTCAATTTTCTGTATGTGAAAGTATGTGAATTTTCTCATCTATTTCTTTGATATTGCTTTTCAGATATGAGAAGAGGCACTCGAACATTCCAGCACATGTTTCCCCATGCTTCCGTGTGAAAGAAGGAGATTATGTTGTTATTGGCCAATGCAGGTTTTTATTATCATCCGAAGGATCCCAATCCTACCTTTTCCCCTGATCCTATTCTTTTCCTCATTTAAAATAATTTCAGTGGTTCTTCACTTCTTTTTGCACCATTTTCGCTTATTTTTCCCTATGAGACTACTTATTATACATTTACATTTTAAATGATTAATTTATTTTACAGGCCTTTGTCAAAGACAGTGAGGTTCAATGTGTTGAGAGTCGTGCCATCTGGTTCTTCTGGTGGTGTGAAGAAGGCATTTACTGGAATTTGAAAGAGTTTGACTATTATAGAGAAGGCTGGAGATATTGCTGGATTGAACTTTTGTAGGAGCTTGCTCTTTCTTGTTTGTTTGTTTTTTTCTTCTTCTTCTTCTTTTGTTTAATTTCAATATGTTTTGGTAGTCCTAAGTCATTTTGATGGTACGGCAGACTTCAGGATTTGCTTTCTAATTAATTGCATTTTTCAAGAAAGCATTTACTGCAATGTGAAAGAGTTTAACTATTATAGAGAAGGCTGGAGATATTGGGCTGGATTATATTTTTGTAGGAGCTTGCTCTTTATGGTTTGTTTGTTTTTTTTCCTTATCTTCTTTTGTATAATTTCAATATGTTTTGGTAGTCCTAAGTCCTAAGTCCTTTTGATGGATGGTAGACTTCAGGATTTGCTTTCTAATTAATTGCATTTTTCAATAAACTTCTTGCTTGCGTATTCTTAAAGGTAAAGATATGTTTTCTTGTTTGCTATTAAGAATAAATAAAAATTGGTTTAAATGCTATTTTGGTCCTCAATCTTTGGCCTTTGTGTCAAATTGGTCCTTAACTTTTTAACTGTGTCAAATTGGTCCTTAATATTTCAACCTTGTGTCAGAATAGTCTTTGCCGTTGTGTGATGGATGAAAAATACTGATATGACTAACAGTTTTATTAAAATAATAATAAATGGTGACATGATATTCCAACTCAAAAAAAATTAAATTCAATATGAAAGGGTTATTTTACACTATCCAATAAAATCACGCATCCTTGTATATTTGCAAATAAATCATTAAGAACTATCACAGACAATCACAACTCATTAAAAAAAAATACTTAAGTTTATGCCTCTGCTTGCTAATTCTTCTGCATCATAACATTCAGTTCGGGGAATCTTTTGCATCCGAGCATCTCAAGTCTTTACCCATCTCAAATGGGGAATGGTACTCACTCGAAACCGTGGATGACAACTTGGGGTATCAGACTGAATCCTCATGTGGATATTTCGAAAATGAGGAATGACCACTCTCATGAGATCTTTTGGGAGCACCACTCATAATGAATGTCCAGTATATTTACACAACACAACGTTTATCCCACACAATAACCAAATTAATTGGCTTCACCTATTCTCAAAGGCCTTTCTCAAATATTCAGAGCATTTGATAATTTCCACCTACAATACAGGTTAAAACAACTTCACATTAGAGTCAAAATCATTCAAAATCATATAAAAAAGCATGACTTGCAAACTCTAAAGTTTCAGTTTTTAGCTTCAATTGTGATTTGGGTATACCAATAAACCTAAAACATTATACTATCATAACTTCTTTTTTTATCAGCAACCCAATAGAGAAGAAAGAAATCAAAAAACAATAACAAATTCTGGAATAGCTTTTCCTTTCTTTTAGACCGATATTGACTAGAGATGGTTCAGTTCTAAATAACTGTTACAGAGATATTCAAAAGCAATACAGAACAGAAAAACAAGTTATCATCAAACAAAGAACAAAAGGGCCAAAACATTAAAAGAAAGAATGTTAAACAAATAAAAAACATAGAAGATTCTTGAAATCATCCTTGTTCAATAGTAACAAATTTTCTTTCTTTTATATCAATCCAATCCATTCTTCTTTCTCTTTCCTTCTCTTCTTCATCTTTTGTGGCAGTTGTGCAATACCCAAATCTTGAATATTCACACTAGACCACCATGCTCAGGGCGGCTCCGACGGCTTTCCATAACTCCAACGGCATCCCAATGGATTCTTGGCTTAGTCGGCGGCGTGAACTTTAGTTTGGGTTTTAATATAATAGTGTTTTTATGAGTTGTGATTCTGTGTGGAAATTCTTAATATTTTATTTGCAAAAGTCTGATATGGTCTGATTTTATTGGATGATGTAAAATAGTCATTTTAGATTTTTTTTTTTTTTTGAGTTGGCATGCCATGTCACCATTTATTATTATTTTAATAGTACTGTTAGCCATATTAGCATTTTCCATCCTATCACTTAACGGCAATGACCATTTTGACATAAGGTTGAAAGGTTAATGACCAATTTGACACAGTTAAAAGGTTAGTGACCAATTTAACACAAATGCCATAGGTTGAGGACCAAAACGGTATTTAAACCATAAAAATATTACTATTATTATCTTTAAGAGTTGATTATTTTGATTAAGAAGGTGCCTATAGGTTGTTTCTATTATAACAACCTACCATGCCTTAATGTCTTAAAATTGAGTCTTATCTGCAGCTTTTATGGGGCGCTTCCATCTTTTGTATTTTACTTGTATGGGTACAATAACCATTAAAAGACTAGCTACGTGACATTGATTAGGGTTTTTTTTTTTTTTTTTAACATAGAGAACCAAGGTTCAAATGTCCCTCTCCCATTTTTGTAGTTGTCGTCGAATCATAAATAAAAGGGTTTCCCAATTAAATTTAACATTGTGATTGGATTAACCAATGAACCATATGATTGAATTTAAGTTCCTAAAAAAGATAATATTGTTTTTGTTGTATTGATTAATGTAATCATGTTGTTGAAGTCGAATTCAATGAGGAAACTATAGTACAATATCAAAGGAATTGTATTTAAGTTTTGTCCTATTAATATAATGTAATATTGTGAACTTCTTTGGATTTACAATTTGATTGGTTAAGTGAATTTTGGGGATTGCAAATGATGAGAAGGTATTTCATGTAATGGATATATGTATTTTCTCGGGAAAAAAGATGGTAGATTACTCAAAACCTATTCCATGTTTTAACCAATAGTACACTCAGAAAGTAGAAGAAGTAAATACATGCTGATGTTCTAGCATTGATTTGCATCTATATGCAGAAAGCTTAACTTAAGCACATTAAGGTGGTTTTACATTATAAGTCAATATTGATAATTTGTTTAGTGCAGAAGGATATGTGTTTCAATTTAACGATTGAGATATATTTACATAATCAACAAATGCTAACCAAAATATCCTCCATTGGCTTCACCTTTCAATACGACATTCTAAGTGCACATTTTAGAAGACCTTTTCCAGTTTATTAGAGTAATCTTTTTCAATCCATTACCTAACAAGATTATTTATGTAAAAATTCTTTAAATCATTTAAATAAATTACAATATTATTAAATAATAATAATAATAATAATGTGATTAAAAATATACACAAATAGTAATTTGAATTGAAACCTAAAAATTTTTTCCATTTCAAATTTTATAAACTTTTTTTAACTGCTCCACTAAAGTATAAAATAAAAACCCAATATCAAATTTTATAAACTCTTTTTAACTACTCCACAAAAGTCTAAAAAAAAAATCCAGCCAGCTAGCTTTGAAAACATCTGAATGAATGAAATCACCTTTGCAATGGTATGGCCCTCGATTGGTCAGTTTTATCTTAAACTAAACACTCTTTGATCGCAACTTCAAGGATCACTTTTGTTATTGATGCTAGCCACTAAATAAATCAAAGCCATTAAACATTGTTCCATTATAATAATAATAATTAAAAAAAAAAAAAAAAAATAGAGTCTAGTCTAGCTTTTGTTTGTGTCTCAACTTTCAACCGTATGGGGGACCCACCAGACGATGCTGATACGCAACCATTCTGTATTCATGAGTCTGTTGACTCAGCCTCTCACTATTTCCCTGTTCTTTCCATTCCATCATCAAGTTTCTTTCTTTTCTTTTTCTCTCTCTCTGTCTCTCTGGTTCTTGTTGTTGGGGTAAAGTGAAAGCTAAAGCAAAAGCAAAAGCAAAAGTAGTAGTGAATTAATTGTGAAAACTGAAACATGGGTTCTAGCAACAGTTGCATGGGGATGGGGTCTCACTCATCTAGGTCTGGTTCTGGTTCACGGCTTAGCCACACAGGCAAAGGCACAGCAATGACCAAAAAGTCTAGGCTTTCCTTTCTCATCTGTGGTGCTTCCTCTGCTTCTCACACTCCCTCCTTTCAGGTACTACTATTTACCTACCTTTCATCTACATCTATGCAAGTGTTTGAGCTAAAGGATTTAGAATCAAGTATGAAAGGGAAAGATTTCATTTTTACTACTTGGGTTTTTTTTTAAGCTTAATAATATGTGGATTTAGAAATTATTAGGTGTCATATGTTGTTAAATTCACATGACAGCTTTAAGGATTCGATTATAACCCTTTTGATTATTTTTTGTTAACTTGGATGAGATTGTTTTAGTTTATTTTGTAAGCCTTTCATTACACTTTATTTGGGTTCAGAGATAATAAGGGAAGAAATATATACTAAAGTGTTGGATTTTTGTGTTTTGTATGTGGTTGTTGGGTAGAGAAAAATGAAAGCCTCACCCCCAACTAAGCTGAATAGTTGAAACTATTCTCAGTCTAGCTGAGGGGATTCCTATACCAATCAATGAAAAGTGTGAATTTAGAACTGTAATTCTGGAGCATCTATTGCAGTTTGGTGCTGATTTTGTCATTATTTATTGGTGGGTCTGTTAAAAATTCCCTTTTTTTATTTATTTTTTTTTATGGAAACTAGGGAGCAAAATTGTGGATGATAGATAGAAGCTTTTAATCAATGCAGTTATAAAAATAAAACATTTATAAGTGACTAATGAAGTTCTTTACCAACCTTGAGGGCTGCTGTCAAGTTAATTTTAGGTCAAATATAGGCTAATATTCAGCTTGCAACTGAATCTGACCCGGTAAAGAGAAAGAGAAATTCAAATCTTGCTAACTCGGATGTTAAGATTTAATTTGATCGTTGCCAACCTATTGGTATGAATTGTAGCTGTAAGGTTAAGTTCGCCTACAATGTTATTTCTTGCTAATGGTATTTGCATAAGGACTTATTATTCCATTCTAAATATGAAATTAATCAGAATTTACTACAGTTAGTTGTCTATGGTAATGTGATGGTAAAACATGTTCTTGCCTTTAAAAGAATATAGAGTGTGACTCATTCATAACTGAAGTATAAAGAATACTGTTGCCCACTAGCTTTAGCTCAAATGGTGCCTCCTCCCCTTGTAAGAGCAAGGTGGAGGGTAAGGTCTTGGGTTCAAGACTTACCGGGTGTGTGTGTAACTTACCAATAAAATAAAATTATAAAGAATACTGTTTTGTGGTTCATCAGGCATATTAGTGATTAGTCCCCTGCAATATGTTGTATGATGAGTTGGGAAGATCTATTTTATTTTTAGTATCGGGTGGTTTTGTTCAAATTGTTTTTGTTATTACAGAACTTTGTCATTTGATAAGTTGAACCATCACAACGATAGTTTTAACATTGATATTAAATTTGCAAATTCGTTAACTATAGGTGGAAGAGCATCTAGCTAAATCAACAGCAAGATCTCTAGAAAAGATGGCTCCCCTTGATAATGTACCCCTAAAGCCCAAGGAGGAGTCATCTTCAAATTGTACTTCTGAAACTGAGTTCAGTAGCTCCAGCCCTAATAGTGGAGCCTCATCTGAAAGTAGTCATGGCACTGTTGTTAAAAGTTCTGAATTTGGTCTGAGAAATCTTGAAACATGTAGCAGTGGGAAATGTCTTTCTAAAAATGATGGATTACTACCTCATCAGGTAAGTGCTCACAGTACTCCCGTGGAAGCTCATTGGGCAAGTAGTGAAACAACTAGTATTACCTTCAAAGAACCTTCTCTAGAGTTGCTCTCTGCAGATGCAACTGGTGGCTTTGATGTGTCTCTTGAGGCTTGTGAATCAACAAACAAATGTCTGTCTTGCCTTTGTTCAGAGGATAGACCTTCAAGTAGTGTGGCTCAGGAGCCTGGAAATTTATGTTTAGTTGAGGATTCTGTTTCGGAAGCAGATAAGGACTTCCACTCTTCTGATTCTGATTCTACTTTTGCTTCTGCTTCTGCTTCTGTTGTTCCTGATTCTCCAGAAACTCGTCAATTGCTTCAAGATGATTCTGCTGGAACGGTCACATCTTCAGGTCTAGGATCCATTGTTTCTGGTACAGAACAAGATTCAAGAAATAGAATACTTCAAGTTGATATGGTGAGTATCTCCTCTGACATTTTGTTTAGAGGCATTTCAGATGTAAGTAACCGTGAGGCAAGAAGTAGTAGAGGAATGTTTTCAGATAATTTTTCAAGACGCAGTTTTAGACGGCATAATGATTCCCCAACGATTGTTTTCACAACTGGTCATGCTGATGATCTTGGATCTCATGACAGATGGCTCCTTGATTTCACTGGTGATCTCCATTATGATGGGTTTGGTCATGATTCTAGACATCCTCGCTCTAGTGGTCGTCATAGACGTGATAGACGACGGTGGTCAAGATATGAGGTAATACTTTATGTACTTTATCTAGAATTATCACATTATTGAATGTCATCTTATGTAAAGGATTAGTAGGTCTAGTCTTTATAATACTGCATGTTATTAAATTGATGGTGATCTTCTTTCATTTCCTTTGTAAACGTGCATTTCCCATGCTCTTCCTAAGGATCACTTGTAAGCAAATGGTTTTATAGTAAGTGGAACAAAGAACTATTTTATATGAAGTTTTCCTGTTCTTTTGGAATAGTGTATCTCTAAGAAATTCAAATTTATCCTCATTGTGTTGGTGCACTCATTGCGTCAATGGTAAATGCACTACTGGTGATGCAATGAGTGTATGATGTCTTCATTATCATTTAAATCTTTATTTTTTTCTTTTTCGTTTTTTCTTTCCCCTTTTTTCCGTGTTTCCTTCAGTATGGTGTATGGATATTTTCTGCTTTCACCTGTAATCTACTTTATTTTTTTTCCTTATATATGGACACTTTCTATTCTTGCAGATTTCAGAAAGAGTTCGTGGTGAGTCTGACCTGGATGATGAGGGTCGGCAAATGTCTTTCTGTGCATCAGGACTCCACCCTAATGGTACATGCTCTTGTGGGTCGTTCTTTACAGCTGAAGAGCCTAGTATTCATGCAAGTATCTTTCAAATACTCATGCTTGCTGATGCACTATTTGAGGTAGATTTCCTAAATCAGATAATGTTTTATTTTTAGCTGGTTTGTATATAGAAAGCTTTATTAAATTATTTTATGGGAATTTTTAGCTTCAAAAGTTGATAGAATGCTGCATTCAATTAGAAGTTATAATTTTTTTGTTAAATCTTCTTCTGTTTGTTTAAGCACTGAGTTTTTTGGGTCTGGTCAGTAAAATATGTCATTTGTTGCTGCCATTGATCTCTTGCTCAAATGGCACCTTCTTCCCCATAAGAAAGGGTGGAGGGTAAAGTTATGGGTTCAATACCTACTGGTTGCATGTATATAATTACCAGTAAAATATATTATTTGTTGCTCATGTTAATAAATTGAATTTGTAGCTGAGATTTATAGAAGTTACCTGAATGTAATTATGCATATTAGTGATTAAATTTCTGTTTACCTATTTAAGAGGGCTATTGTTCCGAACTGCTCCTTGATCCTTAGATGCTTAGTGCTTTTGCTGTTCTTACAGTATGGTTCTTGGTTGAGCATAGCGATTGAAAGATGGCCCCATTTTGAAATTGTTAGTTCCAGATATGGTCATGCTTAAACGATTTTCCTGCTAATTTATATGAAATTCTGTATGTAGTTTTCTGATGGGTTAGAGTAGGAAATATTATCTTTTTTGGGATTAAATAATTGAATTGATTAACGGTAATTTGATCAAAGAATTAAGGGTGGACATTGTATTTTGCTTGTCCGAAGAGTAATGGTAACTAGTGAACTAAAACCTCAACCAAACAGCTAAATGATTTTGTCCCTGAGTTCCATAGCAGCAATGTGAACCCTTAAGTTTCATTAGTGTTTTAATTTGGCTAAACCGTTATGCTCCATCAACCAAAATGAACAGAAATTGAACATGTAACTGTCATTGACCATTTAATATTTTCTGACAATTCATCCAAACATCATTTTAAATTTATAAAGGTGAGTCATTTTGGTAAAACCCTCAATTTAGAGAGACAGTGGAGCAATCCTTCCTGCCATTTAACTATACAACAGCTGGGATAGAGTTTGGTAGGGGAAGTGAATCCTTAGATTTAGTTAGAATAAATCATGGTTGAGTGTGTTTTGATTCAGAAAATTATTTGCAACTGAGTCTTGCTTTGGAGTTTAGTGATTCCTCCTATCAAGCGTGTGGCTTGGCCACGTTGATAACATCCGTGATTAGTAGCGTTAAGTGGCATCCGTAACCCTCGGTTGAGTAGCATCCCGGAACTATCCTTTCTTCCCTTGGTTGAATATTTTGATTTAACCATCCTAGCAGGTCAAGACCTGCATCATAATCTGGTTGAAAATGTATTCAAACCAATCCACTGACTGAACCACACCATTATTATTTACATCGGTTCGGCTTAGGGTCCCCCTCCCTCTTGGTTGATGTCAGTTTGCGTATGGGGAAAACCATTACATTCGGTTCGGTGTAAAATTTTCCCCCAACCTGGACTGAACTGAACTGAACCTATCTCAACCCTACCTCTACCTCTGAATACCCTATAGTAGATCATCCCTCTAAACCCAAATCCACCCCCAAAATGCCCTTCATGGAGTTCCTCTACACTGGGAATAATGTTGAGTGAGGTTGGATTATCTAATGCCCCTAGTTCTAGTTTACATGATTGGCAAGGGGAAGAGGGAGGTGAACATTAGTCTAATAAAACGATTACTATTTAGTGGTCCGTCATACCTTGTTCATAATAGAATCATAGAACTGTGTTAAATGCAATTTGCAAAATACCGAATTATAAGAAAGATGCAATTAAAGATGTTGCTTCCCCTGCCAAGCACTCTCTCTTTCTCTCTCTTGATCTTACTGTTAGGTGAATATTCTAATTGCTAAAATGAAGAAAAATAATGTGGGTTCGCCTATGTCCACAGTAGGGGTGTCAAATGGGTGGGTTTGGGTGGGTATTAAATGGGTTGGGCCTTTAAAAACCAATAGCCCATTTAAACCCATTTAATAAAGTAGATATTACCCAAACCCAACCCAACCCAATTATCTAAGGTAAAAGTAAAACCCAACCCACCCATTTAAACCCATTTAATAAAGTTTATATTTACCAAAATACCCTTAAAGCCAATAAAAGGATAAAAAACAATTAAAACTTAGAAAAATTATTGAAATACCCTTGGAACCTCCAAAATGACCAAAACCTCTTAGAATCTTTCTTTTTTTTTTTTTTTTTTTTTTTTTTTTTGGTTTTTTTTTGTTTATTTTTCCTTGCTTTTTTTTTTTTTTATTTTTTTTTCGTGTTTGGGCTTTTTTTTTTTATTTATTTTTATTTTTTTTCTTTTAGGTTTGGGCTTTTTGTTTATTTTTCCTTGCTTTATTTATTTATTTATTTTCGTGTTTGGGCTTTTTTTTATTTTATTATTATTATTTTTTTTGGATTTGGGCTTTTTGTTGATGCCCAATAAGCAACTCAATTAAAGCCCAATTAAACTCAACTTAATTGGGTCTAATTGGGCTAGCACCCATTTGCCCATTTATTAAATAAGTGGGTTTGGGTGGGCAATTAGTGGGTGGGTTTGGGTGGGCTAATGGGTTTGGGTTTTTTTTGCCACCCCTAGTCCACAGTGGAAAACCATTAAACAACTACATCTTTATTATATTGAATTGTCTATTATAATGAACACAATGTAGGGTATATATAACAATACATTAGGTATGGTAACCTTAAAAAGTTAAAACTACGGTAGCCTATGGTTAGAAAACCATGGTCTGCATTATTTATGGTAATATCCTAATATATACTATCCTAATATATTCTAACAGCAATATTATCATATTTTCCAAAATGCAGGTCTTGGATGAAATCCATCACCATCCAATGTCAGATTCAGTGTCTATGCTTTCGCTGCCAGCCCCAGAGGACGTTGTAGACTCATTTCCTCTCAAGAATTACCAAAAGGCCGAGGCAACTGAAAATGGAGCCCAGTAAGTTTATTTGGTATATGTCTATTTGGCCAAAAACAAAAAGAAAGGGAGTATACATCATAGAAGGTTTTGTTAGTTTTATGAAAAGTGTTGCTTACATGAGTGATAGGGGAAATTAAATAGTTTCCTTTTTCTCCTCTGAAACCAACCAAACTTTGCATCTTAAGGAGCCAAAGTGACAAGTGTACATGATTTTTTGAATACATTTAACTGAATTTGGTATCATGTAGATAATTTATTATGTACATTGTTCACACATATCTTTTCACTTTCAAAAGATGAGTGATCTAATAGTTCTAGATTGACAACATGTTCAGTTTTATTCTTTGGAACATGTTGCTGTTACTCTACTGATCATTCTTAAAATACGCATTTGAATGATTCCCACCATTTCTTCAACAGTTCATGGTGAACTTTTCATAATCTTTGTTCATCTTCAGAGCTTATTTCAAGGTTCTTATAAATGTTAGCATCAATATATTACAGGTGTTACATTTGCTTGGCTGAGTATGAGGAAGCGGAAAGTATAAGAGTTCTTCCTTGTCGTCATGAATATCATGTGTCTTGCATTGATAAATGGCTCAAAGAAGTACACCGGTATTTTCATTGCTTTCATGCTTTTGTTTTTCCATTTTACTGGAGTCTACGTAACAAGGTTTAATTATTTTCTAACGTAACGTTGTTCCTTCTGTTCCTATGCTGGTGCTGCAGTGTCTGCCCGATTTGCAGAGGAGATGTTTGCCAGGGCATTGCTGAAGCTCCTACCTGAAATCTAGAAATTTCATCTCTTTGATGGATATGTAGATATGCATGTAAATAGGTAAAGGTTTTTTTCTTGAAATATTTTGTGCCTATCACTTAAGTTATATATGCATTTTATCAGTTAAACCAATATGATCTTTGTTGTAAAAGTTTCATGATCTTCAGTAATATGATATGCCATAAGTTGGCTCCAGAGAAATAAGAAGATGGGCATATGCATCTTGAAATTTTCCTATTGATATTCCAGCACATCAGGTTTTGTAATAAAAAGAATTATCTTCAATATTATTGCTTGCTACAGCATATCACTATGCAAAATAGCATTGGCATGATGAGATTGTGAGGTATAGAAATTTGGTTAAATAGCTGTCCATCATTTGGATGTAATCTGCTAGTTTCAATGTAGTTTATGAAAAGCGATTAGATTATTGATTCCAGACTGGATCACTTAAAAAGAATGTGATCAATTCAAGAGTAAATTTTGTTGGATTCTTAGAGCTTGGAAGCAGGATTTTTAGCTGGGTTTGGAAGAGTTTTGCATATCTCTTAGGTGTGCTCCTGTTCATTGGAACCATCATAATGTGATAAAAGGCACGATGATTATCATCATAATGACAAATTTTGAGATATGTGGGCGATAATACACATTTGGGATTTCCATTTTCTATAGCCCCAGACCCCTAAACCCTATGTTTGGATGGAGGGAAATGGGGGAAAGGATAGGAGATGATCGGAATGTACTAAATTTTAGTATATTTTGATCACATTCCTTTTACCCAGTACTCTCCTCTTCTTTCCTATGTTCCAAACATAACCTAAAGCTATCAGCACTTAGCATGTATTGAAAAAGTAGCCCCTGAAACTAGGGAAACATAAGCTATAGGCCATGGTAAGTAATATCAATTTAAAACTGTATGATATACCAAGAAAACAGAGGGAAAAAAGAAAGGAAAATCTTATGATATTCATCCTGGACCACCAGATAAGGTTTTCTGTTTTTTGGCTAAATGAATTTTTTATTTTTTGCTATACTTGGCTAAATGATTGAGTTCCAATGATTGAGGAGTATTATCCTTTTTGTCTTGGAGTGAAAATTGTATGGCGTGGAGGACTGTATTGGTAATATGTTAAGACCACTTGCAAGTTGCAACTGAGGTATAGTCTGTTTGGTGTTGGTTGGGTGATTTCGGGGTCAGACTTGGATCATGTAGCTGGTTGGAGGAACTGGTTTGGCAAGCATTATTCGGAGGTTTGGAATTTAGTCCCGGCCTGTGTGATGTGGTCCTTATGGAGGGAAAGAAATAATCGTACTTCTGAAGATGTAGAGCTGCCGACTACTAAGCTTATTGAATCTTGCATGTGTTCTTTGTTTGAGTGGTCTAGGGCGTGGGGTTTTACAACCTCTTTGAGTGTTGGGGTTTTCTTGATGTCTTGAGTCATTCTAATATGCTGTAACTTTTTGGCTGCTGTGTGTGCATGCTTTATGCACATCATGTAGTCTTTTTTAATAATATTTGTCTTTATTGATCAAAAAAAGTTGCAACTGAGTTCCAATTGGGCCAGGATCTTATCTACTTCATTATGAAGATTTGGTATTTCATGAATCTAAAAGTGATTATGATGTCACAACATTTAAAAATAAATAATTAGAGTAATGTTGCAGACAATAATTTTTACTATGCTTAAGTTGGTATGTTTTTATTAGTTGTTAACTGGATTCATCGTTAATATCACTTTATTATCTATCACAACAACAGTTGTAACATTTTTGTCAAAATTATTGTAACTCAAAAGCTATTGAAATAATTATCATTCTTTTTTAGGTGAAATGAAATTTTTAAATAACGGGGAACTATACACACCCATTGAATTGAATGAACCCAATCTCCTCTTCTTTCTAAGGCCAAAGTTCACTCATAGAAAAGTTTATACATTAAAAAAAAGAGTAGTCTTATGGTTGCATTGGGCGTGCCTTGTTTTATATTCCTGCAAAATGTGTCATTTAAAAACAAAACAAAATTTAGATAGCAACCATGAATGTAGGGAAGACAAGCAAAGGGCATAAAAAAGAGTGCTGGTATTACCACTTGTTTATTGGGATCTTTGTCCTGCCTGCATAAATGCACTCTCAGACTACCATAAGCTTTTGGTTCACAATAAACAAGACCAACATTATAGTTTTGGAAGGCATGCCAAGAGTCCAAAGGAAGCAAGACAGAGGGACAGAGAAAGCAGCTATTTTAAAATCACTATGTGTTGCACTAGCTATATTGTATTGTATTGGGTTCAGTTTTTATCATTTTAGTAATCATGTCTTTTTTATTTTTAACAATTTGAAGAACTAGAACAATAGATGAGATCCCTTTTAATATAAATCCCAATTTCACTTTAGAAAGAAAGAATACACTTTTCTAATACTTATTTCAGGTGGCCCATTCTCCACCTTAACTGAAGTATGTTGCAGGTTTCCACCGCAAAGTTTTAATGTTTTGTTGGGCTTGAGGGTGCAGCTTTACCTGATCAAAATTACACCCACCTACCTCTCTTCCTCTCTCTTGGTGCATTGAAGTTTTTTGCAGTTAAATATTTATAAAGGAAGCAATGTAATCATGGCATTGAAGTTATTTACAGTTAAATTTTCATAAAGGAAAATGTTTTACTATAAAACTAACCATTTATTATAAAAGGTTTACAACTTGAGGTACGAATGAATGTGAATAATCAACAACATAATAAATAAGTAGGAAAAACTTACCTATAATTCCTTGGTATTGTAGTTTAGATTCCTTAATTAAATTTAAGGCAATATGATCTTCTTTATACTAGTCATTATATAACACTCATTAGATCATTACGTTCTAAATCAATAAAGGGTACAATTTTGGCTTAAAAAACTTAGGTAACTTTTTAGTTCTTAGTTCTTACGGTCACATTGAGTACCTTTAGTGCCTTTCAGTGACAGGCAATTATATCACTGAGGTTGTAAACGAGTTGAGGTGAGTATTAAAAGTTTAGGGTTGTTCATTTGATTTTATTTTGACTAATAGTCTAGTTTGAACTTATCACCAAACTAGATTACATGTTTAATTTTCGTTCATTTTCTTGTTGAACAAGCTCAAACTTATTTACTAAATTATAGTTGAAAATATATTATTTGAGTTAATTAGATAAAATTATTTTCATTTATGAACTTATGAAAATTAGATTTATTAACCATGAATTGTTAAAAACTATATATAATTTTACTTGAAAATGGATTATTTATATTATTAGTAATAAATTTCAAATAAAAATTTGATATATTATGAGCTTATTTACAAATGTACACAATTTAATATCAAGTTAATATAAGTATATTTAAACTATTAAAGAGTCATATCCTACATTACCCAAGTTACCTTGGGTTGTACAGTTTATAAGCCATGAGCATCCCTTAAGGTGTCTTTTGAGATTGAGTTAGACCAACTGAACTTTATCATGGTATCAGAGTTACCCTTTAGGTGTTGAGCATATTTCTCCCAATTGTTGTCTACGTGTTTTGTTATCATGCTACACGTGAGGGAACATATTAAAGAGATTGGCTCATTGGATACTATATGACAAACAAGTCCTACTAAGCCATCCCTTGTGTGTACGAGGGAAATAAATAAGACAAGTTGTTGTATAGTAGATAATGGTGAGTTACAAAATTATGTACAAACATCGGGAAAAAAACATCATAACTGAAATTGCCAAGATGTAAGAATTAATATTGTTTAGACATGTAAGGAATTTTGTAGAATTAGTTGGAAAAATGTATGCATGTTGATGTAACATTATTTTTGCAAGTGTTATAACCAAACACAACTTCAAGTAGAGAATATATTTTTGTTTGGTTTTAGATAATTGCTTTTTTTTTTTTTTTTTAGCATTATAGTATTATACCAAACATTACTTCTTGGTATAATATTTTTTAGCATAATTAAAATCAAATTGAATAGAATAAACAAATAGAGTTATAAAAAAGATTAGAACTCTTAACTATTCTCCCGAACATAAAAAGACTTATCAACTGACTTGACGTGATCCTTTTCTCTACCACATTTCTCACTTAATTAGGAAATTGTCCTTATTTGAGCTACTTGTGTTTTCCCTATGCCCCGCTCTGGATTGAGATCTCATGCAATACCTTGCATGAGCTGCATTTTCACTTTTGTATTATTTTATCTTTTTGCCCTTTTGACATTTTTGCTTTATTTTATTTTATTCAAAGGTTGAGATTAGAAGTTAACTTTTTAACTTCTAATCTCAGCCCTTTAAATGAATTGTAGCCCATGCAATGGGATCTCAATCCGCCCCGCTCCTTGATTTGGAAGGTCAATTTCATTGTTCTCTAGAAAATGGTTTGAGGACAATTTTCAATGTCAATGTCATGGATCTTTTCCACATTGCGTTATGGTCAATATTCAACATGGAAAAATATGATCATATATGTATGTGCCAATTGTTTGAGAGCCACAAAGATAATTAACCCACGTTTGGTCTAACATACACTTGAATGAACCAATGCTCATTAATGTCTCTTGTATTCTTGTTGACTTGGGGTTAATAGAAATGAACAGATATGCATGGTGCATGTATGTGCCACATCTCATAAACAACAGATAGCTGTATAATATATGTTTAAGTCCTTTTCGGAGGAACTTCTAAGTGATGAGCCCATGGATTATAATGTTAGCTGGTTTAGTATTCCAAATTATATGCCATAGTCCATAGATATACAAAACAAAGAGAGTTAATTGATGACAATGATAGTTTAGTATTCCAAATTATATGCCATAGTCCATAGATATACAAAACAAAGAGAGTTAATTGATGACAATGATAGTTTAGTATTCCAAATTATATGCCATAATCCATAGATATACAAAACAAAGAGAGTTAATTGATGACAATGATAGTTTTGTCGAGTGGTTAGTCCTTGAGTGTACCGTGTATAAACGTGGAGGGTTCCTCCGTACTCTTTGTCTTTTAGGCAGGTCTCTTTAGAGTGTAGAAAATACCTTCTCCTATATTTATGGACCATTCCTAAGTCAATTTGTAAGTTTTTTTTTTTTTTGTTAGGATGACAAAATACTTCACCCGTATTGAACACTTGACTCAACCAACATTGAGTGGGTTTTCCTCACTCAAAGAGGGGACGAGACAACCGGACAGTGACGAATTTTGCCTAAGCACCGAAGGTGGAATATTGGAGATGGGGATGGATCTCGAGCAGTTACATAAAAGAGTCCATTTAGCAACAATATCGGCAAGAGAATTGAGTTCTCTAAAAACATGAGAGGCACTCCAAAAGGAAAAAGAAAGAAGAACAAAAATGTCATTAATTACATTATCAATAGCCTAGTATTGGACTTAGGGAATTCCTTGAATGACTTGAATAACCACACAAGTTCCTTAAGAATCTTGTAACTCAATTGACATTGATTGATCTTCTTTAAGGAGACTTAAGTATAGTTCAAATCCCTCCACTCCCAACTATTGAATTATAAAAAATAAAAAAAAATAAAAAATTATATATATATATCTTTATCAATAAGCTTGTAGCATGACATATGTAAGGATTTTTCTTTAGAATAATGAGATGGGAAAATATCGGTTTTCAAAAGTTTAAGTGGCAACAATATTATTAGTTGAAGTTAACAAAAAATCAAATGCTTTTAACGCATATATACTAAATTATAAATTATAGATTATATCCAATTACCATAAAATTTGAGATCGATCAAGGGAGATCCATCAACCACACATATGAGAACAATAGCATGGGTGGGAAAAACATAGAGATATGAGTGTTAGCGAGAGGCAAGTGCTAATTCACAAGAGTATTTCTATTTAGTTCAAAGGAACTTATCCCCGACCTTAATTGAGTGGGGTAAAGTTTTAATGGACTTGGTGTATTCTTTTGGGACAAGATAAGGGTCTTAAAGAAAGGGATATAAAAGAAAGTAGACAAATATATATGTCATAATCTGGCCTTCTCATATAGTAGTCGTACCAGAGTGGGAAAACACTTTTTCCATGGTAAATAAGAGGTCAATACGTCATAAGTCATAATTAAGACGTAAGTCTTTTGAAATTTAAGGTGTTGGCCCTAAGTGCTATCCTCATCACACGTTGCACTTGTTTAATTCCTCTTTAGACTTAGCCATTAAGATAACCATATGAAATTATTCAGTACATCTGATATACTACACATTCTTTTCACATCAAAATGAACTCTATGTGTCAGTCCTACATATTATACTCAGATGTATTATATATGTCAGGTGTACAAAATTATTCTCCTAATCCAAAGTATAGGGTACTCCCATTAAAGACACTTTCACAGCCTTAAAAATGAAAATTACAGTGTCCTTGGAATCTCAATTGCCAAGACGAGCTGTGATTACGTGTCTTAATTATTAATTAATCTATGTGTGTGTTAATTTTTCTTAGTAATCCATTCCAAAGTATGTTTTTATGTATCACTATCAAGTTATCAACCGTTAATCTATTATGGATAGTCAGATCCTTTTGAAGATTTCTACTATGCTCTTTGGAGTGGTAGAATTTAATTTTCAATTTAAAAAAAAATAAAGGCCAAATTACATAATCACCCCCTGGGGTTTGGTATAGTTGCAAACAGACCTCCTGGGGTTTTGATTTTGCAATATAACCATCTGGGTTTTTAAATTGGTGAAATTGACCATTCTAAGTACTTTTTTTGTTGATTTTGCTAGTAGAAATTTGTCACGTGCATTACATATGATCACTTTATAATAAAAAATTTATTATTATAAACCCAAGTGCAATGCATGTGACAAATTTTGTTAGCAAAATTGACAAAAAATATACTTAGATGAGTCAATTTTACCAATTAAAAAACCCAGGTGGTTATATTGCAAAATTGAAACCCCAGGAGGTCAGTTTGCAAATAACCCAAATCTTAAGAGGTGATTATGTATTTTAGCCAAAAATAAATAAATTGAAAAAATTATATCTTAAAAAATTTTAAATTTAAAAAGCTGTATTTTTTTAAAAGTACGGTTTTACTTTAGATCGATTTATGAATATTAAAGGTTGGTACAGTGTATAACCTTAGGCTCTTAGTCTTTAGACCTACTGGACTATTTTCTAAGTCTAAAAAGCTCAAAGTCAGGTAGCTTCCAAAGTTTAATCAACCTTTGGAGATAGCTATAGCCTATAATGCTATATATAAATCTATAATAATATTGATTCGGACCTTAAATTAATATAGTACAAACATACTCAAAATCTTAGATGACTCATAATATGTTAAATCTTCAATCATATATTGATTATTGCTTTGCTTATGTTACAACATCATTATATGAGAAACCTTCAAAACTTAGCTTTACCCCCACAAAAAGAAAAAAAAAATGGAAGACTCAAATTTTTTTTCCCATTTTTTATAGCATTAATTAATCATGCCTTTCAGGCTTCGGAAAACCTAGGAAATGGGATGGTAACATAAATTCCAAAGAAAATATCGAAAGGGCCACAAATACATATTTCTTTAAAAAATAATTGGTCATCATGTTATTCTATAGACTATAGTATAAAATATAATAATATATCTTATAAAATAGGTTACTTTCTGCTTAATGGCAACAAGAACACCACCTGCAAATCCAAAAAACAATGCTATTTTCACGGACAAAAGAATTCTTTGCCTTCAGAACATACCAAGATTGTCAAGGAAGCAATCTCAGGCGCAAATGCCAGTACACAAAAGAGAGAGATCATGTGATCCAAGTATAATAATAATAATAATACATAATATATATAGAAATGAAAGTGGATAATGATATAGTCATGCTTCTATGTGGTACACTTGTAAGAGATAATGACAGTGACATGTTTGTATTATATTGTTATAATAGAATTATGTATTATCTAGATGTGCCCCACGTCATAAAAAGTTATAATAGAATCATGAGCCATTGCCGCCGCGCTTCTTGGTTTGCATAATTCTATACTATATAATAGGAGCTGCCTCTCCTATTCCTATACTTTTTACTATTTTATTTTACATTATATTATAGTAACGTTTCAAATTTTTGTTTAGGATATGGTACTTCAGTAGGTCAACTAATTAAACAACTAATAATAACAACAAGAAGATAAAACGGCTCGGTTTATTGAAATTATTGATTCAACGCTCGTGAACTTGAATAGGTTTCCACATGTCTAATCAACTGTTTCTTTTACTACTTTCTTCTTAAAAAAAAAAAAATACTACGTAGTGATAATGGATTTGATTGATGTAATATCAATAACATAATAAATAAATTGTTTAATTATTTTTGTGCATTATATTTAAAATGTCACGTATCAGTTTATAAATTATAATTATCCTTAGAATCAGTTTTAAGACTTTCTGTTTTTGGAAAATATTACATACGGTAAGAATTTCAATTTTTAAAAATCAATTATATAAACTTATAAAGAGTGATTTTTGGATAATATTATGTGATTGTTTTCTTGGAGGACTCTAATAATAATGGTCGTTGACTAGGATCATACTTGATGTAATGGGAGTAATTGGTTGAAGAAAATTGTGTATTGCTTCCTTAGAATACTCCAAAAATATTGAATTATTGATAGTTGATTGGGATCAAATTTGGTTATGATCAGTCGACTTCCTTGGGTATTCGGCCCAGTGGTAATCCCCTCCCCAAAAAGCCCCCCTCTATAAGGGTGTGGGTTCGATCCCCGGGATCTTTAAAATATACGTGTATGTGAGTTTAGATTAGAATTTCTATCATATCTAAAAAAAAAAAAAAAAAAAAAAAAAAGAAGAAGAAGAAGAAGAAGAAAGAGGCTTAATCTTGGCATTTGCATTGCTTAACAATTAGTTAGCTTATACCTTAAATAAGCTTGTGGACAAAAGGAAAATTTCTGCGTATTGACAATTTAACTCAAATATAATTTAGATGGATTGCTTATCAAAAAAAAAAAAAAAAATTTAGATGGATTTTTATTATTTATTTTTTAATTGCTTAGAGGGACATAGAACTTGTGTTGAAGATGAATTTCAAACAGGTCATCATAAAGAGTGACTGATCATAGAAGCAATTAGGTAGCAAGCCAACTATGCATCGAAGCTGCAAGATGTTGAAACTTGCAAGTGATCCAGGATGCTCGTGACTCGAGAGTTGATAGCAGATGCTAGAGATATCTCAGTATCATAGCATAGATATTAAATCCAAACTGAAATTTGACCTATTGTAAAGCTTTGATAACTTGGTGATTAGTTCAACCAATGAGTCATCAATAGAATTGTATGCTCAATTAAAATTTAAATACAAATCCAGAATATTTTACAAATGACCTAGAAGTTTTTTTAAAAAAATTAATAGATCAAAATTTTCTTTAAAAAAAAAAAAAAAAAAAAAAACTATGTAAATTATTCACAATAAAAGATATAAGCATACAATGATATACTTGACACAATAGTAAATTGAGCACTCTTTGTATAAGGTAAACATAAATATTAAATAGTACTTTTTTTTTTTTAATATTTAATGATCAAATCCTTACAGTATATAAATATATAACATCAATATCACTCAAACACCTAGATTATAAATCATAAAAGAATATTGAGTCAACTTATTAAGGAAATATATAATCAAAAGATACAATTATGAAAGAAAATTAGACATACATTAAGAATGGCAACATAAATAGAAGTAGAAATAATTCATTTAAGGAAAATTATTGTGAAAAGAAAAGTCAAATTTTTTAAATGAAAATAATTTACATTATAATTTTTGTAATTATCTTCATAGTATCTTTATAAAAATAAATTAAGAGAATTATAGAAATAATCACAAATAAATCATGGTAAAAATTTATTCATTGATTCTTAATTAATATATCATTTTTCTCAAAATGTCAAACTATTTATTAAAAAAAAATTAAAATTAGTTAAATAAGTGATTTGGAGTACATATAAAACCTAGACAGTTTTAAAGAACCCAGTCGAGTTGAATGGGTTATAAAGAACCTGTTGGGGTTGACTAGATTTGACTTGTCAATCCGGTTTGGATACTGTGTCATTGGTTCATTGGTTCATTGGTCTAACCAACTATATCGATCTGGATCTACTAATTACTCTCTCCGTCCCAAATTATTGGTCTTATATTCTATTTTGGGATGTCAAAAAATTAAGTCAAATTTCTAAATTTTAAAGCCAATAACTTACTAATTTTCCTATTATACTCCTACTTTATTCCTTGAAGCATTTACAAACCCAAAATTCCTTTGCTTAAGGGTAGTTTTAGAAAATTTTATTTATTTTTATTAAAGAGACAAGACATTAAATGATGTTTCTTTTAAAAAATTTAAGTTTTGGAAAGGATAGCATGTTTGATAGGCATAAAATTAAGTGGCTCACTCTTTATCACAGTTGGTAGGTAGGGTGGGTTCTTTTAGCTTTCAGGGTCCATCAATCCTATATGTGTTCCTACTGGAAGAGTTAAATTAATTTAGGGAGGTCTGTTCGGTAGTTGGGTAGCAATTTCTATTGTTCATTTGTTTTTATCTTGTTCTTTCCTTTAGATGCATTGTGATGTGAATTAATACATTTGATTTAAGACATGTGAATGGTCCTATTCTTAAATTAGGTCTTCTAAAATTAGCTTATAAACTTTTTATTTTGCTACATAAATTAGCTTATGATTATAAACATAATCATTTATTACCGGTACAACTTTGGGCCCGTCAATAAAAAACTGCATTGTTTTTTAGTGACTTTTGAGACGAAGGTAAAAGGTTCAGTAAAATTTTGTATGGTATTTCTTTTGATGCATTCTGATGAGACTTTCCTGAATATAAATGTTTCCAACTGTTCTATACAAGTCCTCTGTTTGGCACTAAGTTTTGTCAATTAAAAATTGCATTGAAACAAAATCAAACTTAGAGGACTATTAGAAAACAAACTTAACTTTTAAGGAAATCAAACCAAACGAATGTTGACTAAATTAAACTTTGACCAAACTTAAAGGGTGTAATTTGAAATTTGGCCAAAATTTAATGAAGCTTTCAAAGTTCAAACAGTAATTGAGTAAAAATTTGGTGTCACTCATCATTCCCTCTCTCCCCCAAAAGAAAAAGAGCAAAACCATGGACAATGATTAATCTCAAATTAGGCACTCATCATAATTTCGAAATTGTCAAAATTTTGTACACATTTCTCTTTTTTTTTTTTATATTTGGTAAGCCCCATTAAACAAAATAATCACAAATTTTTGTAGACCCTAAAAAAGGGGAGGCAGGACGACTTTATTTTATGGAAATTTTGTCCTATTCATGAGGTTTTTAGTGAGAACCAAATAATCCACAATAGAAGATTTCATTTTGAGGTTTCCTTGTGAAGAAAGAAAACATGACTAAAAGAGTTACAAAGAACAAAGTTAAAGTACATAAGTAAACTCAAGGTTGTGGTTTATGTAATACCTCTCCAACCACCATACGAACCAAGTCCCAGCTGGCTCAGTTAAAAACTCTGAATTCTGCAACTCACTCTTCCTCCTCAGTATCTTAAACCAAAACCAACCTCTGCAGTAGCTGCAACCTGCAGCAAATGCATTAACTCTCTCATTCAAACCCTCTCCTTATAGTCCTAACCCACATTGAATGAGTTTTGGTTTCACCAACTCCACCCAGCCCAGCCTAGACAGTAACCACAACCACACCATTTTCACCACCACCAAGTCCGTATACTGCAGTCACGCTTTGTCCCCACAAATCTTACACGTGTCTTCGCTTTCCTACACTCTTTAATTACTACAACCTTTTCCTAACTGAACCTACACATTTATATACTCCCTCGGCGCCATTTCTTTCTTTCTCTCTCTCTCTCTTTTAAGCCTCTAACACGATGTCGTTTTTCAATCCTCCTTCTACTTTTTATTCTTCTCCTCCACCGCCTCCATTGATATACGTACCCGAAGGAACAGACACAGATTACACGTCAGCCTCATCGCCGCCACCTCATTCATCTTCTTCGATGAACCCTAGTATTCTCATTATCATACTCATCCTCGTCATCACCTTCGTAGCTTCAATCTCTCTTTGTCTTCTCCTCCGCCACCTCAACCGTCGTTGCCTCCGTCGTCTTTCTTCTTCCACCACTACTCTTACCTCCGCCGCTGATTCTCACTCTCAGGTCCTTTCTAATCGCCGAGTCTCTCCTGAAAACCCTAAAAACAACTTCGTCGACTCTCTCCCTCTCTTCACCTTCTCCGCGGTCACCCGCCGCAATTCCACCGAGGCTGACTGCGCCGTCTGCTTGTCGAAGTTCGAACCGAACGATCAGCTTCGTTTGTTGCCTGTGTGTTGTCATGCTTTTCACGCCGAATGCATCGATACTTGGCTCGGTTCGAACCAGACGTGTCCTCTTTGCCGGTCTTCGATATTTGTTTCGGAAGCGGACATCATCAAATCCACAGTTGCCGCAGCTGGTTCCGGTAGTGAGAGTTTCCGTCTTGAGATCGGAAATGTGAGCCGACGAAGAACCACGTCTGACTCCGGCGAAGCCGCGCGGAGATCGTATTCGATAGGATCGTTTGAATACCTTGTGGACGATGACTCGGAGATCAGTATGAGCCACGCTCACCGAAGATCCATATCGGATAAAGAGGAAACTGGAGCTCGCCGGACTAATCCTCCGCCGCCGCCGATGGAGACAGATTCAAGTCTAGCGTCTGAAGTTACCGGTGGAAGGAGCTGGCTGAAGGATTATATTGACAGGCTCTCAGCCTCGGTTTCGTCGCGCGCAATGTCATTTCGGAGCTCCGGTAGGTTTTTCTCTGGAAGCAGTCGTCGGAGTGAGATTTCCGGCCTCGGAGATTGGGACCTTGAAAGCGGTCGAGTCGGCGAAGAGATTTCCGAAATGTTCCGATGGCTATCAGGGGTATGATTGTAAATAGGATTTTTTTAGGACCATTTTGATTTTTTTAAAACAGTTAGTTCCAATCTACTTTTTGCTATTTCTGCTCCAAAATTCACACGATTTGTCCAAACTTTGAGTGGATTTAGCAAAATCTTGATTGGAAATAAGGAATAGTAGATTTTTTTCTTTTAGAAATTTGACGGTGGAGATTTTGTTTGTTTGCCTTTATTGTGAGTTTAATGGCTGAGATTGGATATAAGAGTTTTGTGAAAAATATTACTCCTAATAATGTGATTTAGGTTAACTCAATGCATAGAAAAGTTGAACAAATCTTCTTTTTATTTTATTTTTTCTAAATATAAAATTTGGTATCTTTTTTTTTTGGTTGAAAAGTCAAATGTGATAATTATGATAAATATTAACAAACATTTGTTATAATAATATTTTGTAGATGAAACTATCTATTTTACCATTTAAAGAATGACTCAATTAAAAAATATATTTATTATGATAATGATGTGAAAACATATAAGTTTTCAAAAACTTGTATAACAATGTTAGAAAAAGTCAACAAAAAAATAATTCTTATTTATTTTTTATATATATTATAGACTTGTCATTAGCTTGTGTAAGGTATAAAAAATAATTTAATATGCATATATGGATGATATGGAAAGAAACGTGAATCAGCACCAAAAAGTTCAACAAAATATGTTTTTATTTTTATTTTTTTCTGAAATATAAAATTTATACATAAATAAATAAATAAAATTAAAAAAAGTCAAATCAAACCGGCACTGTCCATTTATGTGTGATTTTATTAGGGCTTAACCATGGGGGTTGAGAAATAAAACAGTGAAATTTGGTGGTGTTGTCACGTGGGTCTTTATGATTAAGTTGATGAGGACGTACGGTATTTCGTGCACTTATTTATGATACACCAACCATTGTAATGGTGAAGCTATTGTTTGTTGGATATGATGCTCTCTTTAATGTAAGACTTCATTCCAAGTTTCGAACTATCACTTTGGCATGCCCTTATCTAGTAGTTCCTAAACCTTAAAATGCTTCTGGGTCTTTATCAAATGGACTCAAATTCATTTTCTGGCCATGCAATAATATTCCCAAAAATAAAGGAAAATTAAATAAAGATGACTCAATTGATAGTTTGATACTGTTGACTTTGTTTCACTTGATCCCTAGCTTGTTGAAGTTGTTAACTAGAAAGAGAAAGTGAATTCCTGGTTGGATTTAAAGCTGTCAAAGATTCTAAGTATTGGTTAGACTTAGAGGTACTTTAAAAACTTTTCCCTTTTGTTTACATTCCTTTTATTTCTCCTAAGTCCTAATATTTATTAAAACATTTGACATCTGTCCGAATCAAGTTTCAACATCTAAAGCAAGTTTTTAGGTGGTACCATAAACAGTTTCTTCTTGATTACCTCAATAAGTGGCAATGCTATTATTAAAATTTGACTCACCCCTGTGTTAATTCATACTAATTGTGCTTAATTTTGAGGTTTTTGAGTTTTTCCTTTGATTCTAATGCTATTATTCAATGTGGTCGGTTTCTCTTGCCATATAATAATGGTTACATTACCTAAATATTAATATTAGAGAGGTACCAAAGATTGGCCTTGTGTTTGGTGGAGTTGCCCAAAGTCAAAAGCCATGCTCAAGCCCACCTAGTTTTCTTGAGGGACCAAGACAACCCAAATGTTTAAGAACCTCCCATTGGCCCAATTCAAACTTTTCTAACCATGACTTGCTAGTTGCTATCTTTTTTATGGTAAAGTAGTTTCTATATTCTTAAAGATAGTTGTTAGGATTTATTTTGTGTTTTTTCTTCCTTTCTTCAAAAAGAAAAATGGAAAGGAAAACTTGTTCTGACCTGATTAAACCATTCGTTTCACATGAGTATGTTACATTTCCTATAACTTTGTTTGGTATACATATCATACCACTTACTTTTTTTTTGTTAATATTCCACATGAACTAAAGTAAACTTGTTCAAAACATTGCTGGATAGTTGAATTTGGCTCATAGGTGATTGTGGGGTGGCTGGAAGAGAAATAATTAGATTATAAATCCTATTTTCATAGTAGATTTGCTAATATGTATTCATATACTAACAAGCTTTGTAATCATGCTCAGCAAAATATACTCAATATGTAACAAAATTTTCTAGTATTGTCTCATGAAGAATTCCACACCCACACCAATAAATTGTTACAGCTGTAGTAAATGAAAAATAAATAGAAATCCCAAGAACAAGATGTAAACCGACACTGCACTCTTCTTCTGTCCCTCATTGCATGGAATACTGCTTCCACTATAGCACCCTAACTTTTGCTTGATTCCAATGCCATGATTTTCAAGAACAAATGTAGTATTTGTCCTGCCCACTGCTGAATAAAACACACCAGAGAAAAGGCCCTTTGTGGGCCCCAACCATGCCCACTCCCACTTCAGTATGTGATTTATTTTTCACAAGAGATAAAGATTTCTTGTCCTTAACAAGAACATGGGAAAAGGCTAATGATGGCTCTTGATACTTTGATTGACATCCCACAATGTGGCCAGATATGGTTCCAAAAGTAGGCAGCTCTACTCCACAATTGGGAGCAAAGATTTCAGTGAAGTCATCTTCAGAAGGTTTACAGTCTACAGTGTTGTTGCTAGTGCAGTTCTCCTTGCATGATTCAACATATTGCAAGGCCATGCACCCAAGACCAGGGCTGTCATTTAGTTTTGAAAGTTTTTGTGCAGTTCGATTTGTGTTGATGATATCCACAAGATCATTTGCAGGGTTTCCTGTGGGACAAACAACAAGTATCACTTTCATATTAGAAAATCCTTCGTATGTGGGTATGCACAAAAAAAATTAATGCTTCACCTAACTTCCATGCATGTGGGGCAACCTTGAGTGGCCAGTCATGTGCTCAATTGAATGTGTATCTCAAGCTTGAATTAGTTCTTGAAGTTAGTTCAAAAATTAATTACAAGTAGATAGAGTAGTAAGGGTTAGTGCACATGTAACACATTAATCACAGGGTAAAACTTAGGTAAAGTTCTTTAGGTCAAGTACATTAGGTTCCTAGTTGAATTCAAATACATTGAATTTAAATATTCTTGGAAAAGATAATATTATTTGTGTTTCATTGGTTAATGCAACTATGTGTTTGAATTCAATTGGGGAACCTAATGTACTTGACCTAAGGAACTGTACCTAAATTTTACCCTTAATCACATCTCATGTGTATATTCTATAAAGCACATGCCTAATTAGTGGGCCAATAGGAGTGAGCCATGTGTGGCCAATAGAATAAGGCATGAGTTGTATAACTAGATGAATGTACCCCTTATTCTCCATATATGAATAATAATCCTTTTATTGTTGAGTTTTTGTTTCTCTATAGTCTTTCTATAGGAGATAGATACTTTTTCAAAGTAGTCTCATTCTTGGAGGTGGTGACTCTCTCGAAGTAGTCACATTCATTAACACTTGCATGCAATCCATCTAAATTAGTTCCATCACCAAACCGAAATCCTAGTCACAATTTCATACAAAACATCAACAATCTCATGCAACCATAGTCTAGCCAAGCCCTAGTGATTCATAAACTCCAAATCCTAGCATTCATACTTCCAAGATCAATAAAATTCCAACATAACTGAAACCCTAGTTGCTTCAAACCCCAAAAGCTAGCTTTCAATCATCATGAAACCACTTAAATAACCTCAAGAACTCTAAAGCCTAACAAAGTTCCTAACAATTCATCAGAAAAATGTTGACCGAGGGTACGAGAATTTTGCAGCTCACCAAAACCGTTGCAGCTCACATCACCAAAGAGCACTTGACATCATCAACAAACATCTTGATGCAATCCAAGAATCCTTGGATGAGCTTGATGAGAGATCAAAGCATCGTTGGTAGCCCTTATGAGAGATTGTGGAGCTTGAAGACAAGAATCAGCTGTGAGGGAAGATCTTACTCTCGATCTACTAAAGCCAATCAAGATCGAGTTTCCAAGATTCAAGAGCAAAGATCCTTCATGTTTGGATTTACAAGGCGAATCGGTTCTTAGATTTCTACCACAATCCAACCCATCAAAAGATCATTATGACCTCTTTCCACATGGAGGAGGCCTTGGTGTGGTTCCAAGATGTAGATGAATCAAGCTTATTCACAAGTTGGGAGCCTTTCATAAGAGCCTTACAAATCCGATTTGGATCAACGGCCTACGATGATCCAATCGAAACATTTACAAGATTGAGGCAAACGTCGGCTCAATACAAGGTGCAATTCAAGGCTCTTTCCAACCATGTCAAAGGATTTTCAAAGAGGCACAAGTTGAGTTGCTTCTTAAATGGCTTAAAAGATGAAGTTTAGCTACCCAGTAGATGCTAAATCCTCTTTCATTAAATGCTTCTTTTGGCCTCACCAAGAAGAGCACACCTTATGTGGCAAGAAGGCTATCAAGGCCCCACCGACTGGGGCAACCCTTCCATCTAAGACTTACCATCCAAGAGTGACCCCGTCATGGAATGAAATTCCAACATACCCATCCAAAAGATTTCCTGGGCACAAACGGAAGACCGAGTTCCATGTGTTCTTGCAGTCATCAACAGTTGCCAATTATGTTAATAAATCAAACATTCCAAAATCATCCTAGATGATGATAATCCTCTCTCTTTTCTTGCATAAAGTACAACTGAACCTGTGTTAGCATTTTGGTAGAGACAACTGCATCTACAATTCCCATGTTGTCAAATTGTTACAATGATAGAGATGTCCTTAAAAACTAGGACTCAGGAGCATACTAGAGCCTTGGAGTGCGTCTTGTTACCTTCAGAAGCATCAATAGTGACATGTGCTGCTTACCCATGTAGCACAGCAAGATAGACATGCAATTCATTTGGTGGACCAAATTGTAAAGTCCATAAGAGTTAATAAATATGCAACCTCGGTAATGCTTCCATTGATTACTTTCTTTGCTGCATTTGGAACCTAGTCAGCAGCCCTAACAGTTAAAGCCTTGAAGACACTAGCCTTTAACTTAATTAATCCATGTCAAGGCAAGATAAACAGTTCATAGTTGCCCCCATTTTCACAATAATGGAAGGGATATGTTATTTTAGTTATATATCTTGGTTGATATATGCTAGTTACATTTCAAAGAAAAGAAGTACAATAACCCTACACATTTCAAACCTTAATGAGCCATAATCTTAAAGTTTTTTTGCCTCCAGAAATCCGTCCATGCCATAAATGACAAATACCCTTTCTTTCTTTCTTTTTCTATATCTGGACAACATATGCAATTTATCATCTAACAAGCATAATATAATTCAAGTAAGTTTGGATCATTACTAATATATAGATAAAAGTAACACAGGTAGCATTTTGAACATTTTATTTGTTTCTATATAGGATTGCGTTCAGAACAAAATACAAGATGGTGTACTATTATTTGTGAAGAAGGCTCTTTAAAATAGATTGCTCAAAAAGTTGATGGTTATGAGAAGGCTGAATACAGAAATAAGCCCGAAAATATTGAGGTTTCTCTATCTAAGCAAGCTACTAAACTACATTTTGACTCCCAACACTTGATATCTCTTTTATTTTTTGCTCAGGAACAAAATTATCAAATATGCTGCATAAAACATGATAAGGAATCCCGAATTTTAGTTAAGATTGACATGCTTGTTGCTTTTGTGGCATTGTATGGAAAAGGGGGTCATAGAGGATTAGTGTAAGAAGGGGTCGACATCAAACCATTCTTCCCAAACAAGAGATATAACACTATAACTAACAAGTCCTGAAACAGTTTGTAGAGTATAATTGGAAATAAGCTGGTGATTGTAAGTTGTATTTGACTAATTGAGTAATATTACGGCAATTATTTCTAAGTTGGAGTCATCCATTGTTTGTTAGATACTTGATCAAAAGGTACTAGTCTTTTGCCAGTAAGCACTAGCTAGCTTCTTATAACCCCAGACCCTTTAGCTGTCTCTTGAGAGATGGGGGGGAGGGGTGGGGGGAATTTGGATAGATTGCTATATTAAATGTGGATGGTTCAGTCTTTAAAGCAAATGGAAACAGTAGTGGAATCTCCACATTCTAATGTCCAAGTACATAGATTACAACTGTGAGGCTGCTCCAAATTTAAAGCTGTAGGTGAAGATTATGAGGATCAAATTTCCATTCTTTGTAGTGTCAGGCACTGTAATGAGGTAGAAGGTATCCAATGTTAATATGGAGAAATGTGAGGAGAGGGCATTCATGTGATCTCTCTCTAGAGAACTTTAGTCTCCCATTGAATTGACCTCTTTTGCTTCTCTTGCCTCTAGGAACATTCATGATGAGTGTTAGTCTGAGCAGCCATATCATTGTAACATCTCACTGAGGCCTTATAGTTCTCTAATTGGTAGTACACATGAAGGATCCTAGTCAGTTTCTCTAAATAGAATTATTAATCCCATCTTTTTATGGCACCAAAAAAAAGCCAAATAGCTGCATTTGTGTCAACTAACTGTAGGGGCTTTCCTTCTATGAGATCTCAAATAACTGAAAACTAAGACACAAAAGTATAAAGATCCAACCTTTCCTTAGATCCTTTTGAAAACTAAACAGACCACAAAAGACCCACAAAAAAAGGAATAAAATATGTTCCTATTAGTCATCACCATTTCAGGTCAATTTTCAAGTACCATAACAAAGAGATAACTGGCAGTTCCTACACATCCTAGTTTCAAAAAAACACAGTAAGAGAAAAATGCACATGATGACATGAATAGTAAAATTCCCAAAAACAGAAACACAAAGACAAAACAAAATTCAAAGGCAGATAGTTTTACTTTGACATCATAGTTCCAAAAACACAAACAAAAATAAAGAAAGAATACATTTTTACAGTACCATGGTTCTTGGAGGCCACAACAGCAACTAGCAGCAAATGATAGAGAACAAGCCACTCAAAGTAACGAAGCTTCTTCACCATTATCAGCAAATGTGAACTAAAATGGGTTTTGCTTTACAAAGAGAAAAATGGAAGGGAAAGTAAAAGGAAACCTTGTTTTAAGAAAAGGGTTTTTGTTCCTTTGTGAGATGTTTGCTAGGTGGGAATGGAGAAATAAAAAATGGAAGAAAAAAGTGTAGGGAGGAAAGTGAGTGAGGAGTGATAAAAGTGTTGCAGAGGTTAAAGGACAAATACATTGCAAGTGGTGGTCCCAAATAGCCGTTTGTATGTTTTGTTGTTGGATTTCTTTTTATTAAAAAATGGTGCGGATTTCAAAAAAATAGGAATTCTGATGGGCCATGCTTTGACAGAAATTTGGGAGTGCAGCAAGTAGAGTGTGACAGCATCTTTCGGTGTATGATAGATTGGGATATGGGCAATGTCACTTGAATGCCCTCTAATTTCATACTGTTATACATGTGAGTATGTATAGAAAGAAATGGGAGAGAGTAGAAAATTAAAATAAGGGAAGAATGGAAAAGAATATAGGCTTCAATTTTTTTTTAGTTTATTTGCTGATTTACTTAAATTAAGGAAGTTTGGAAGAAAGTGGTTTTAAGCAAACAAGCACTCACTTTTAAAGGGTTCAGAATATTTTTTATTGAAATTTTGTTTGCTTATTTGTTAAAAATTGACAAAAGTATAATTATATATAAGAAAAACGATGTTTTTAAAAAACTGTTTATGGATAAAAATCTTAAAGAAAAACAACTAAGGTCCAAACTCACATTATAGTCTATTTGCTAACAATTTTTTTCTTTTAACTTGTAGCTTATTTGCTTGGGTACAGTTTTCTAAAACCTCACTTTTTCTATATAAAATTATACTTTAATTAACTTTTAACAAATAAACACTAAGTAATCAATTAAAAAAACCTATATCCAAACACACTATAGTTCTCGTTTGGCATTGTTGTATGAAGTAGAGTTTTAATTATAGAGTATTAGTAGTAAAGCTTGTGTAATACAAATCTTTAATTGAAAAGCTTTTAAGTCTTAACAATGAATGGCAAATTACAGTAAAATAGTGCTTTTAAAATTTTGGATTTATAAAACATAAACAATGAATTGTAAAGGTTTTTTTTTTTCTTCGTAAAAACTCCAAATTTTAGCTTTAGTTGTAAGGTATTTATAGTTTTTTAGCCAAATTGCCAAATGTTTGAGACACTTTTCGACCCCTCCAAAAGCAAAACTAGAGAACCCCAAGGGGTTGGCCCAAGTGGTGAAGGCCTTGGACTTGAAGGTTTGCTCCCTTCAAGGTCCAAGGTTCAACACCTCTTGGGTGCAATCAATCTCTTGGGGCCATACCTCCTAGTGAAAAGCCAGCGATTTACCCTGATCCGTGTAGGGAAACTTCTGAGGGTGCGGTGCACGGATCCCGTGGGATTAGTCGAGGTGCGCGTAAGCTGGCCCGGACACCCAAGGTTATCAAAAAAAAAAAAAAAAAGCAAAACTAGAGATGCCTTTAGTTGCCAAAAATGATGCCTATCCAAATACCTACAAAAGTTTGTATATAAAATACACCAATATTTTTAAGTAAAAAATGCACCAATATTTTTAAGTAAAAAATAAAACTAAATATACAATGCTTGTCAATTACATATTCTAATTGGAAGGGTTATCTTTTGTGATACCACTGATGTAAACAATTGGTGGATAGTAGAAATTTGGCTTATCACAGTCTTATTAAGCTGAATTTTGCTAATCAATAAACCAGTTTTAAACTCAAGCCAGTGTAGGAAGATAGGACCTCTACCTAAAATTAATCTTGGGTTAGTCAACTTAACAACTTAACAATTCCAATTAAGCTCGTAAATCAACTTGTATAGTATAAAAGGAATACTCTTGCGAAGTTCCCCCTGTTAAAGTGGAATTGTTAAATTGATAAGTTCACATGGCAATTGATAAGCTCTCATGATGTTTTTTTTTGGCTACAGATAAGCCCTTCATGATTCCATCAGATTATAACATGAAATTTGAGTACTTATCATGTCGATGATTAGATATTTTTACAACAGACAACAGTTTTATGTATGAAATTTCATTTAAACCCCTCATGTTTTGAATTCGGGGCTTGTTGTCAAGGCTTGGGCCAAAAAGATTTATTCCTATGGTGCGTGCACTGCCGAAGCTTTAGCCATTAGATGGGCTATTGAACTTGCTAAATTGGAAAACTAGTGTGAAATCATTGTGGAAAGTGATGCTCAGGTGTGTGTGAATGCCTTGCTATCAGATTGTGTGGGATGTGAGTGGTGCATTTACAACCTTTATTCGAATATTTTAGATTTAGCTTCTGAATTTATTTTTTGTGAATTTTGTTGGGTTAAAAGGGAGGTTAATATGATAGCTCACTCGCTAGCCAAGTTAGTTCCCTTATTAGAACTTCCTATTGTTTATTTCCTTAACAATCTCCCTGGCCCTCTTAAAGTGACTTGATTTAGAGATTTTCAGTGTATTCCTTTCCTTGTTTAATGAAGCTGCATATTTAGCAAAAAAGAATTCTTACAGAAAATCATAATCATAATATATTATATATGACTTTACTTAATCCTTAATTTGTTGATTCTAAATATTTCAAACTTGAACTTAGGCCAAAAGAGTCACAGTTAACATATTCTTAGCTGAAACTATAATTGAAAGTGATGTAGATCTGAGCATGCATCTCTTGCTACATGCCCTAAATCTTTTTACAGTTTAATTGAGAGAAGGAAGGGAATGGACTAAAACTTTAACCAAGTGTTTGGTTAAGCAAATTATTATCTTCTAGGTTAAATATATATTTCTTTTTTTCATTTTTTAAAATGATATTGTTTTGATAGATTTAACCATACAGATTAAACGGAATAACTACATTAAACATTCAGTTTCTAATGTAGTTTTTTCATCTCTTATAAACCTCCATTGTAATTTATCTTATTTTCCATTTTATAATACTACTTCCAAACAAAATAATATATTTTCTAGGGGAAAATTAGTTTTTTTTTTTCATCTTAATTATAGTTAGCGGTTTACTCAAAAAAAAAAAAATTATAGTTAACGGTTCAACCAAACACGTGCACATCGAGCCCACACGTGCGGTTATAAGGCTTTAAAAGGGTTTTGTAGTAGTTGCTCTCCAAAGTCCAAACTCTTAACTACAAAAACTCGAGCTGCCTGTTCCTCTTATCCATGGCTTCAAGTTTCCTCACTCTACCAAAACCCATTCTATACAAAACCAATGCTCCATCTCTCTCTAATCACAGACTACAAGGTACTATCTTTACCCCCTTTTCTTTTTTACTTCAACATTTTCATTTCTAATTTTCTTTCTAGAATCCTTTTTTGAATGTTTTTGTATCTGGGTCATGAACAGGTCTGCGTAGAAATTCTCTGAGAGTCAGCGCAATTTCCAAGAAATGGGAACCCACCAAGGTTAATTGTAACATTTTTTTTGTTTTGTTTGGTTTTGCTGAATTTTCTTACATAGAAAGGTTTCCACTTTCTGTGTCAAATTCATAGTTGGTCCTTTTTTTTTGTTTGTCATAAATTATCTGGGTTTTGTTTATTGATGTTAAAAATGAGATGGGTTTTGAATTTTATGCTTAGTGGTGGTAATTTTGTGTTGCAGGTGGTTCCACAAGCTGATAGAGTGCTTATTCGTCTTGAGAACCTGCCTGAGGTATGCCTGCCTTTACTGCCTATGTTTTGTAGTGTGACTTCTTCTTTTACTGCTATTCTTGCATTAGAATGTGAGATTCTTGTAGTAAGAACCAAGTTGGGCTCAGTTGATTGTTTGATTTAATTTGATTTTTCTTTTCCATTGAAAACATGGTTTTGGATAGTTTTACCAATCTTGTTCAGTAACATTTGTGGGTAACATGCAAGTATATATATTTTAATCCTGATTGTGAAACATCTGTGGCCTTGTCTATTGGTGTTTGAATTTTAGAGCTCAGAGATTGCAACGATATGAAGTCATCCTTCCTTTATTCAATGTTAAGATTTAAGCTATGTTGTTCAACTTGGTTGAGGGTGCTGAGTGGGGGTATGCATCTTTGAGTCTAATTCATCTCGTGCCTTAAACTTTGAATGTGCGGACTTGGCCAAAACCTTCGCTACTGCTACATGGATACACCAAAGTAGTATATATATGTAGAAAAGGAGATGTGCAACCCAATTTTGATTCATGTCCAGCTTCTGAAATCATAGTAAAGGAGACCCTTGTGAATTCAATATGTAGCAAAGAAATTGGGCAGAATGTGGAACCCCCCCTTCTTCACCCAACCCCAAAACCAGTCTAAGAAAAGAATCTCTCTGTACTCTGTGGGTGGGATCACACAAGAAAAGTGTCCATAATTTAAGTCAATTTCGGACGAAAATCCGATACCCATAGTGGTGTCATGTTGTCAATGACAAGGATGGTAATTGAAACAGTCTTTTTTTTTTCCTTTTAGAAATTTTCTCTGTGTTGCCAAATGCACAGAAAATATGCTTTCCAATGCTGCCAGAAGCTGCTCGAAATGGGCCCTAAGTTCTTTATATTTGAAACTCATTGATTTAACTCAAAAGTAGTCTGCATTCCCTAGAAAAACTGAATTCTATACTATGGCATGTGTTACCATTGCATATGCAGATGAAATCCAAGATATGAGATATGAGCATCTCTTGAAAAGTTGATCTTGGCCTAATGATCTACATTCCTTCTCTAGGGGAAGGGAAGAATGGACACAAACAAGAGATTTTTGGGTGTTAGTCATTCAGTCATTATATTAATTCTGCCCATGATGTAATGAAAAAAAAAATACATAAATTCACTTTGTGACCAGGGTACCTATCTAGGGTTGCGTGTTGAATGGTTGTCATGTGGTGCTTTATAATAGTGGTTGCCAAGAATTCTGCGTTGTATACATATACATCTCATGTATTATCTGTTGTTAGCTGGCTTGCTGATGGATGAAATGTCTTATGCCACAGAAATCAGCTGGTGGAGTTTTGTTGCCCAAATCAGCTGTTAAATTTGAGAGGTATCTTATGGGAGAGGTATGGAAAATGCTAACCCTTGATGTCTTGTGAAAACATGAGTTTTTCATTTTTTATATAAAAAGTAAATTCTTTCCGTTTACAATTTAACTAACAGTCATAATATATGCTCCAGATTCTCTCTGTTGGTGCTGAGGTTGGGGAAGTGGAGGCTGGAAAGAAGGTAAGCAACCAAAATGTATTCAGCTTTGGTTATGCTTTGTCAGGCAGCAGCTGAAGCCTTAAATAATTTTGATGCTGCTGGCATAATAAACTTCCTTATGAATGAACTTTTTCGTATTCTTTATGGTATCGTTTCCAAGAAATGTTCTGTTGCTTGATGTTTCATTTGAATTGACTAAATGCTTATTTTGTTGCAGGTTCTTTTCTCAGACATAAATGCCTATGAGGTGAGTGTTATTTTAATGTGAAGTTATCATATGGCCCTTGGTACTATTAAATGCCTTCATAAATGATATTCTTGGGAAGTGACTCTCATCAAGTATATTGTTTCTCATGATTGTGTTGTGACAAAAAATTGGGGTCCTTAATAGTTAATATTTGTCATAAATTTTCAATTAAAAGCCTGTTGTGCTGAATCTGCTTTAGAAAATGCTGCTTGTAATGAATTTGTCGTGACGTTTCTTGATGATATTTTTAATCAGTTTTATTAATTTAAAAACAATTTTTTGGTGATATTTCTTTCAGGTGGATTTAGGAACTGATACTAAGCACTGCTTCTGCAAATCAAGTGACTTGTTGGCTGTGGTTGAGTAGTGGTGGGCAATGCACTACTGACTTAAAACAGAGACTGCCTGCCTATGATTTTTGGCCTTTCTTGTGTACTTCTTAATAAGTCAGAATGATGCTTTCTTCTTTCATATCAATCTCTTTGACACTGCCTAGAGAAATATCATGTTCATCTTGAATTCTATTCACTACTGTACTTCATGCACAATGGCATTAGAATTTGTACTTTCTTTTATTAAAGAGTTATGTTCCAGTGCTAAGTAACCATGCCATAAAAATACTATACTTGTGAGTGTTATATGGATATGAAACTTGCTGCGTAAAAGCATTTACAGGGGAGTACAAGGATGGATGCAATGTTAAAGCCTCACAACTGGGAATTGTAGTTATGCATGATTATGGAAATGAAACTTGCTGCGTTTTGTCATGGATTGGAACAAAGTCTGCCATATTCTCTGCATTTTGCATCTCCCTATGTTCTTAGTCCATGCAATAAGAAAAGTTAGACTCATCAAAGTGACTCGATACGAAATCATAAGCCACATTCCTGTGAGTCTCTAAGGGTAAACTCTGATCCCCCACCATTGTTAAGAGGGGACAAAGAGGATGTGGCTTCCACCTATCAAGTTCAATTGCGGTATCAAAACTCTGGTCCCAACTGAATAATGCAATGAAGAATATATAAGAGTCTGTAAACCTAATATCTTATATGTATAATCCAATGTAAGCATCTTACATTGTTGCATCCTTACAGTCAGTTGGCAAACCACTATCCAATGGACCCTATAGAAAACCCACTTTAGTTTTCAAACTAAATGCCAACTAGATGGGAACTAACCAACATCTAATGGACACTATAGAAAATCTTTCTCATTTCTCACAAGATGCAATATGGACTGAAAATAAGTTAACTAGATGGTTAAGAAGAGTTTGTCGACAGTCTTCAAATCAGCTAGACTTCACACCTGTCTAAGATGAGTCCAGCACCACAATCCATGTATATAGCATGCGTAATGGTGTAGAACTAAAATATCATGTTGGAGGTCCAAGTGTCAGCTCTGATTCAAGGCATTCACTCCTGTACTGCATATCTGACAAACAGTCAAAGCAGCAATGAACAACAAAACTTTTTCCCGTGAAGAAGGAAACTAATAGAAACTCACGGCCAATAAAAAATAGTACAAAGAGACAGTACAAACTAGTCCCATTATAATTTAAATTGAAATAATACCATGGTAGGGTACTGCCACAATGCTAACAACAACATATCAAATCTTTTTTCATTGTTAAACATGGTAAATCTAAAAACTGAAGAAAAAAGTGTTGGAGGCTACAGAGAAATGCTATTCGATCATTTCCACACATGCAAGTCAATCACTCAAAGGAATCCCAGAAGATGAAAATGAATCAGACTTGTCAAAAACACAATGCCTGTAACATATTTTAAAAATCAATTCTTGGCCTTAAGGGAGTTGTTTTCCTTGATCCTTGCTCGGTTGTCCAGCTTAACAAAGCGTTTGAGATCTTCGTAGGGGAGAGTTTCAATGTTCTTCCTCCTTAATTCACTTAATGCTGGGCGTTTATCGAGCAGATGCCACAGCCAATCAGGGTACTCAGAATCAGGTAGGATCTTAGTATCTGCTCCATCCTTGAGGATATTGGCACCAACCACTGTAGTAGACTTGACTTCTTTGCTAAGGATTGATTCTTTTGGTGCATCACTGGCTGCGCTCCCTTTAGACCCCTTTTTCGCTTTACCACTAGAATATGTTCGCCTGCAAACCACCCCACTTGCTTCCTTGGAAATGACAATGCTTCTAATCAATCTGACATGGTTCATTGCCATTACTTTATCCCTGCAACATTAGTGTTAATGAATATAGGAAGGAACTAGGTCTAAGCAGGAAAACTCGGGTGCATACTCTAATACTATCATTTTACATGAATTTACAAGTAACCAAGCTTCTCCACCTCCTGCATGAATGTACCACAGGTTATGGTCCACAAATTATAACCTTCTAAAGTTAAAGTTTTGGAAGAAGCTGAACAAAGACTTGGAATGCTTATATTCCAGATTTATACATTTGACTATAGGACATACAGAAAAACAATTGATCAATAACTTCTACATTTCTTGTAAAGGGTTATATAAAAAATTAAAAGGCCAGTGCTCATTCAAGAAATCTAAGCTTGTGGACAACCAAATGGAAAAGGCATGCAAGTCGTAACATCAAGACTTGGATGATTGCAAACAATGTGATTTTTCATTGTCCAGGCAAGTCAAAACATCAATTTATTAACTGTCCATCTCTTAAGGACCTTTGACACCACTTTGTTCTTGAGCATAGGCATCGAAAACACAAAAATGTAGGCACAAGAAAGTGTCACCAGACTCACCACTAATGAGGAATCAAATCAAGAACATGACAGCTTGCCAGTATTCTCAACTCTCACATATCTAGAATACTTCCTAGAATAAATGATAAAAATCATACAATGGATCATGCCCTATACTGCTAAAGGATCATGAGCCAGACTTCAATTTCGTGGTAGTTCCTTGTATTAAAATTGTCAAAAAGCTCATGCAATATAAGTGCTTCCAAGAAATGTGAAAATTAGCAGAGCACCAATTACTATAGAATAGTTTATAAAAAAACTTAGAATGCATATCTATCTCATACTCCAACCAGGTGAATCTAACAAAATAAGTTTCAAATGTACCAAATCTCATTTGCAATGTTTAAAAAAGCACATTCTGGCAGGTGGGGTTAGTTGCCCGTAGGTTGTACTGCCTAGAGGCAAGTCTAAAGGGCTCTTCTTTAGAAAGGTTCCTACCATATCAAAAAAATTAAAAAACACAGAACCCAACCAACATGATTGAATAACCATGTACATGCTAAGTATACAAAGACTAAATGAACTTGAAAAAAGTTACCAACACAAAATACAATAGATAAAGATGTTCAACAAGGTGGAAGTGTGACACTATCATGAATTAACCTGACCAAAAAGAACCCCATATATGACTATGTAAATTAATTCCTAACAAACTATATGGGTTTTGCAATTAAGGACCTATTTCATGTTTCACAAGGTTTTCAAACTCAAACTCAATCCAGCATATAGATTTCGGTACTTATTTTGAAAAATTTGCAAAACCCCATTTCATATTTTCAGAATTAGAAGCTAAAACCTAAAACACAGCACTGACAGAAACAACCAGGCCTTATACATACATTGGCGATCAAAATTGTAACAAAATTAATCCAAGAGAGACATATACAGTGAAAAAAATTAAGCTACTTAACCAGCTCAAACAACTCGGAAATGGGATTTATATACATATATAGGAATTTGAAAATTGAAACTTTGAAGTTGATCGGTACGCTCACAGTTGTTAGGGTTTTAGGAGCTGAGAGTGAGAGTGAGAGTGAGAGAGAACCTGAGATTGAGAGCTGTCTCGTTGACGAATCTGATTTAAAATTCCAACTTTCCCAGTCCCCTCGTTATTTGAACAATTGAAATCAGTGGATTTTGGGCTTGGATATGAGTAATGTTTGGTGTTAATACAAGAAATGTGATGGAAGTTATAAAGCAAATATTTTTAGAAACTTTAATTAAATAAAACATTTTTAAAATTTAAGACTTAAATTAAATAAATCATACCCAAAACGTTTAAAAAATAATGGTATTTATTTATTTAGCAAATGCTGAGGAGATTTATTTTCAAACTTTGAGTTTTAAACGAAATTTATCAAAAATTCTAAGGTTTAAATAAAACTATATGAAATTCAATAAAAAATTAAAACTACATTTTCTTTTTAAAATAAGTATCTGAAATTTCGTTTGGATTAATCTTATAATCACATGCAGTCCCCCCCTCCCACACGCATCACCTAATTATTAGGTGAAATGATCTATTCTCAAAGGGATATGTTGTTATGAAGTGTTCAAATTCGCAACTTATGTATATTATAGCTCTTTCTAGCACTAGGTTAGCCCTTAGGGTTAACTATACAAAACTAAACATTTTTATAAATTTTGAGGTTTAAACATTTTTGAAAGTTTAAAATGTAAATAAAAATACCTAAACCTTTATGGTTTAAAAAGTAATTTACTTATCCAATGCCTTGTAGTTTGGTGGTATTGACGGGTCTCCCTTACCATGCTAAATGTGATGGTCTAAGGGTCAACGTACGTACTTTCAAAGTGGTTTAGAGAGTGGAAGTCTCTTGCTCGAATCCTACAATAGAAAGCGCTTGAGAATAAACCTTACGTCCTGCGCATTGCCTACTAACGTCCTCGTGAGGCTGAGATAATAGATATGGCTTACCAAATCTGTCTTGGAGCCAGTGAGTAAGATGTTATTATAATCACGCTCAGGTAGAAAAGTCATTCTAGTTGTCCACTCTTACTTTTTTTTTTGGTTGAAAATTTTTTTTTTTGTTTTTTTTGTTTTTTTTTAAAGAATTTTGCTAATGTCTCCAAACAAAACTTATACAACAATATATGCATATAGCCATAGAATCATCTTCTTTCCAAATGTCACCAAAGCAAAATGCCAAATCTAGCAGAAACCCACAAAACAAAAAACAAAACCCATTTGATAACTCATTTAAAAAAATGAAACATAGATAAGGAAAACAAACATAGTCAGTTACCAAAACCCTCACTAACCCTCTTAAAGTCTTAACTCACCCAAGCCAATCCAAAACCAGCTCACACACACTCACTCATTTCAAGAAAATGGCGAACCTAAGGACGGCAATGGACTCCACCTTCTGGGACCTAAACGTGTCTTCACCACGGAACCTGGAGGGCTCAGCCCGGTCCATCCCTGGCGAGCCATTGCCACTGGATGGTGCTAGAGCCAGCCGAGTACTGAGGATTCAGCAACTCTCTCTGCTGGGAAATGGGTTCCCTCTGGGGATTATTCCCTCTTATGGTCCCACTGCTCATAAGGAGTTGGGCTCTTTTGCTCTTCAGACTCTCTTGCTCAAACCAGCAATTTCTAACTGGTATGTACTACTCATGATTTTTTATTTTATTTTATTATTTTCTTGCTTTGTGCTTTGTTTGGTTGCTGGGAAAATCTGGGGAATGGAAACAGTAATTAAAGTTTTGGGTTTTGAATTTTAGTGCTTTGTTAAGGATTTTTTGCTAGGAGTTTGTGTTTAGTGGCTGAGAAATGCAGAAAAGAAGGGGGATTAAGGGTAACTTGGCTTAGTTGAATTCATAAAATGAAATGATTGTAGTTGAATGAGAATGTTAAGGGGATAAGTGGAAATAAGATAGAATTTGAAAATGAGGAAATTCATTATAAGGTCGGGGTGGCGCCTATTGATGAAAAGATAAGGGAGGGAGAGTTGCTTGCAATATGGTTTGGTCATTTGTAGAAGAGAGCGATTAATGCACCAATACAGAAGAGTGAGTTGATTCAGGTTGAGAGAAGTGGTAAAAGACATGTCAATTAAGGAGGAGACAAAGGATATGACTTTGGATAGGATAGAATGACGAAAAAGAATACATGTGTTTGATCTTGATTAGTCTGTGGAGGATCCATAGCCGACCTTAAGTTTTGAGACTAAGGCTTGGTTGTTGTTGGCTTAGTTGAATTGGTTAATTAAGAACTTAAAGAAAAATGTATAGAATATAATGCCCGTATTTATTTTTAACAAGGGTTATTGTTGATTGAGTTGGTAATATGAACCTCTTTTGGCTGTTGCAAGTTTTGATGCTTATTTGGAAATAGTTGAAGGTAAAACTTCCTTGGTGTAATAGTTCATCTTTTGAATTCAGTATAAAATGTTGTAACTTTTAGTTCTTTGGGTAATGCAGTCTGTGTTCAATCTCAAAAGTTATGGGTAGGCATTTTTTGTCCAATTGGATATTGGTTCAACTAATTCTGCTTAACTTAAGTATGTTGTTTCGCGTCATCCATTTGTGTTCAAGATCTATTCCCTTGGTCCCAATTTGTTATCCTAACTGCTTTATACTAATTAATCTTAATCACATTGTTGTTTCCTTTTTCCCCTCACAATTTCTTATGCTTGCCTGACATATTAGATTTATAATTTTTTCAATAATGGTTTAATATATTTTGGCCCCAATGGGAGGGGGAATGGGAGATTCAAACTAATGACCTCCACTTCATGAGGCGTGGTCCCATCAATAATTTGAAAATTTGAATTTTGATGTCCTCACTCCTTGAGTATTTCTCCTTACAAAAGAGGATACTTCATGAGTTAGAAATTGGGAATTGGAACTTGTCACAACAACAAAAGCACATATCATTTTTGTCAATGATATCTCATTGCACCTAAAATTATAAATCTCTGACACTAATAGGTATCTTACATAATATTTGTGCGTACAGGTGGCTTGGATTAATTGGGCAGTTCCGTCCAAAGAAATTGATTTCTTCTATTAAAGCTGAATTTTCTAGTGGTGATGAGTTTGAGCTTCCTGGATTCAAGGATGTGGCAAAGCATATTTTGGACAAATCACTCTATTCATTGGGATTATGCTCACAGCTTGCTCTGACTCCCTCAGCATCCATAATGTTAAGCACAGAAGGACATGGTGAGAGAAAAGGACGGCGGCACAAACTGATGTTCATTGAGAAGGCACGCATAGCAGCCATATTTCTATATATATATATTCCTTAAATTCTATAAACAATCATACTTTTCTCCTTCTATATAATATTTCTAGGTAGCTGGATTCTCTATCTTCCTTCTAAAATGGGCTTCCCTGATCAGGGATAGATCTATAGACTATAGGACCTATCGGGTATCTGGACATGATTGGGCCTTTGTATGGACACATGCTTTAAATGTGGTTTAAAACTGATAATCTGTACCATATTACATCTCGACATACAAGTTCTCTTAAATTTTTTAACATGTCTATGTTTTGCTAAAAAAATATTGAGCTGCATAACAAGAAATGTTCTGCTGATGAAGTTTAACTGTAGAACTTTACCCTTTCATTTTATTTTTTTGTTGTTCCAATTATGGTGGATGAGCAAATGACCAATATTTCTCAACCTTTAATATATTTTTTCAGCTTCCTAATCATGATATTACTTTGGAGGCTGCATGGCCGGAGTTGTTCATTGACCATAAAGGGCAATATTGGGATGTGCCTGAGTCCATATCATTAGATCTGTCATCACTTGTTTCTGAATCTGGATTGCGTTACCGCTTTGGTTTACACAAAAATAGCGGCCATCCTCAGGCACTTAATGCCAACAATGGCGAGGCACCTCTTGCTCTAATGCCTGGTTTATGTGCAAAGGCTGCGTTTTCTTATGAGAAGAGCCAGGACTTTTGGAGACAAAAGCAGAAGCTGGAAGATATCAAGGTGAAGACAGACAAGGGTTGGTTTTGGCGACCTTCATATGATGTGCGTCTCAGAGAACCACATTCAGCTATATCTGGAATTATTGGTAATTTTCTGCTCAAATATGTTTATTTTGGGATTTTTTCAAAGGGCGGGGGTGGGTGGGGGGTGGTTTGTTGATAAGTTAACTACTGGATAATATATTTTCAAGTGTCTTTTCTATGTTTATTATTTCCCTTTCTTTTCTCTTAGTTGCTTGATAAATGTTACAATTGAGAAAGAATTACCAAGTGTGATTGCTGATAGAATTGTCATAAACAGGGGATAGACTGCCCCATTCCATGACATGGTGAGAACTGTAGGGACTGCTTACCTAGTTTACCCACGTAGATAAGTGTGTGTGTGTGTGTGTTTTGCTCAACGTACAATGTATTAATGTATTTACTTCATGTAATTTGAAAATACATGTCATTCTTTGCTTTGCCAAATCTGAAATTTTTGTTCCTGAAATGTCTGTATGACTGGAATTCTATTCCTCACACCTTCTCTTTGTCTTCTTTTCTAGATTTTATTGGTGACCTGCGTGTCACAAGCTAGTCTGGTTTGTCTTTGTTTTCAGATTCTTTTGGATCTGGTTTTTTCGTTTTTCTTGTTTTGTTATACTGCTTGTATACATCTTTTCTTCAATAAATCTTTGATTATGGATAAAAATAAAAATTAGGGAAGGTCTACCTAATGGTAGCATATATCTATATTACTTCCTACTTGAACTAGGATCTCTGAACTATAAAGTGACCTCCTTTCCCACACCCCCCCTCCCAACCAACATTGCCAAGCACACTCACTTTTTCACCCTGATTTGCTCAAAAATTGTGGAGTTTCATGCTTTTGTTGGAGGATTAGATTACCATCATGGATTGTATGTGTCTGTCTAACTTAATCCAGATAACTCAAATCACTGAAACCATTGCACTTAAAGAGAGCCAGCTTACCATTGATGGAAATTTTAAGCAATTGATTTTAAAAAAAAAATGCACCTTTGATTAGATTTTATATTTATTCTTTGCCTATAACTGTAGTCCACTTCTTCAAACAGGGACTTAGCAAATATGATACTGATTGGAACAATCATGGCCCCACAATATAGCTTAAGATCTTAATGAAATACACAATACTGAGCATGGTGCAGGATATGACAGAATATATTACATGATAAAGTGCACCACAATTGCTTGTAATTTTTAGTCATGGTGCTGAGGTTACTGTTTGCTTTTCTCTTATACTGTTCTTAGAGAACATTTAGATGTAATCTTTTACTTATCATTAACAATACAACTTAGGTGGCACCTGTGCGGCCTGGTTTGGGGGCAGGAAGAGCCTGGTGCCTGCTGCATCAAGGGAAGATGAGGACATTTCTTTGAATGCCAAGAAGAGAAGTCCATTGAGTGCTGACTTATTTGGTTCAGCATGCTATACTTACCAGCATGGCAATTTCAGAAAGCTATATGGAGACCTGACCAGGATAGATGCTCGCTTGGATATTTGTTCAGCATCAGCTTTTGCCAGAAGGGTTCTCAATGGTTTGAAGAGGTCTTCTGTTAATAGTGCAGAAAATCCAGTGTCTTCCCCAAGGCTCAATTTGATCTTTCAACAGCAGGTATACCATACATTTTAGTCTCCTCTTTTCAAACAAAGAAAAAGAATAATTCCAAAACCCACATTTTCCCACCTTAATGGGTCAGACACAAGACCACCTCTATCTTTTAAAAGGGAAGAAGCACCATTATGCTGAAACCTCAACCTTTTGTGTGTTTTTTTTTTTTGCTCAAAGCAACCTTTTGTGTTTTAATAGGACCAATATGAGATAAAAATTGCAGATAATTAGGCTTGTACCCTCATTGGATGATGTGGACTGCCAGGAAAATTATTGTTTTATCTGAACTTCTAAAAAAAGAAAAATCTTTTTTTTTTTTTTTCTCTCTTAAGAGTTCTTAAAAATGAAAGGAGATAAAAGTGGTCATGCTACTTAAGCAGATTACTACTAATACATGATTCATGGAAAAACATTGAAGCCGAATCTACGAATACTGTATAAGTAGTTTAGCTTGAACCCAATTTATTTCTTTCATTAATTTTTTGGCTGAACATATTGAACTCAATCAGGCAATTCTTATTGATCTACCTTGTGACCTTGTCCTTGCAGGTTGCAGGGCCAATTGTCTTTCGCGTAGATTCTAGGGTTTTGCTGGATTCTTCGTCTGGGAGACATGGCCCCCATGTAGAGGATTTCATATACAGCTTAAGTTACTCCTTGAGGCTTTTAGAATCTGGGAAAGTTGTTGCTTGGTATTCTCCAAAAAGAAAAGAGGGGATGATTGAGTTGCGCCTATTTGAGTTTTAGCACATTTTTTCTTCTTTGGCTCTGATTGTTTTGCCTGAGGCAATAACATTCTCATCTAGAAAAATTGACTGCAAAATGCACTAGAAGCTTTTCTTCCGTCTTTTTAATGTTGGAATCAACTCTTGCACGTGTGTAGGTGTACAGCCGTGCACATGAGAGAGAGAGAGAGAGAGAGAGAGAGAGAGAGAGACGTTAGGATCTTTCATGGGGCATGGAGTATAACTCATGTGAAAGTGATATTGTTTCAATCACAACTTGTCACGTCAACAGTTGTGAAAAAGAGAATGAAAATTTTGTGTCCTTGGTATTTCTCTCGATTCTCTTATGTGTTTATTTGAACTTGTAATTGGTGTCATTGTATGACTTCCATGAAGTTCACTTGTAAGGTTTTGATGAAATGAACCATGGATGCAAGATGCTCAATTATTATAAACCAAACGAAGAGTAAGGGCAATATAACTTACATGAAAATTATATTATACCCAACATAACTGAGGCTTCATACAGAAAATTAGGGAGAATGGAGGAGATCAGAAAATTCAAATTATTATATTTGAACTTGGCCTTTTGGAGGAAAAAAAGGGTATTGGTATTAATTCTTGATAAACCAAATGAAGTTCAAAGTATTGATAAAATGAACCGTGCATGCAAGATGCTCGGTTAAGATAAACCAAACGAAGTGTTTGGTGTATAACTTAAATGGAAGTCAGGAATGCACAGTATATTATATCCAACATTACTAAGCCTTTGTACAACAAATGGGGAGAATGAAGGAGAGCAGAGATTTCAAATTATAATGTTTGATCTTGGCCTTTTGGAGGAAAAAGGCTGTTAGTATAAATTATTGATTTACTAAATTCATGATTTAGTACCCTTTGGATAGTCTTATAATTTAAATCATAAGTCTACAGGGCAGTGGGGGTAGAGTTTTATGATAGCCATGCAGGAATATGCGATATGGTACATCGTTTCCATAAAGCATCAATCCCAATGAAAATTACTAATTAAAATATGATATCCTTTTTTAACATCACCAATTCACCACTACATTGCATCCATGCGTCGGAAAGATAATTGTGCAAATTCTCCATAAGGATGTGATTCGATAATACCTCAATGAGGATGACTTAGACTAGCCAAGAAGAACACACAACAATCATTCAACATCAGCACTCTTGCAATATGTCTTCTTCTATCTTAAGAGTAGTATAATTGATGTAGTATTGTAGTATATATATGTTTCCTTTTTGTCATTTACTTTATTGCAAGTAAGAGTAGTGTAATGTAGTCTTCCCCACTTGTTTTGATGTCTGTCTCATGTTATGTTTGTAGCAAATTTAATTTTTATATGTATGATCGTCAATTTATTTGAAAGAGACGAATAACTATTTCAAAAGTTTTTACAAACCTTAAATTAAATGTATAATCTAACTTCGAATCAAAAGGAAAAACTCAGAATTGCCTCAATTAGTAGGACTTTTTGTGAATAATGCAAAATTAAACTAAAAAGAATGAAAGATAAGTGCAAGTAATTAATATTAACAATAACTCAAAGTGAAATTTAGTTATCTCTAAAGCTATGATTATCTCGAGGTGACAATATAATGCATAAAACACTTATTAAACTTGACTTAATACATAAACATAGAACAACATCGAAGTGAATTACAATATAGATCAAATTATATAAACAAACTAAATATTAGAAATAAACTAAGAAACTTATAAGCATATAACTTTCAAAACTAAAGAACAGTTTGCCTAAGTAACTAGATGCCAAGACTAAACTACAGATCTCATTAATCTAAGTTCATATTATGATCTCAAATATTGTTGAATATCCTCAATTTGTTGATTTGTTGAATGGAATTTTCTTGAATGAGGAATTTCATATTTAATAATTTATACTTGAAGGTTGATAATTAATGTCAGTTTCCTTTTATCCACGTGTTCTTTTGAGGTTAATCCGAATTTCTTATAGTTTAAGTTTGAGCCGCATCTATCTTTGTTTTGAATAAGACTTCCTAATTGCTTGAAACTATTTCCCACATTTTCAAACGACTTGCTTAATGTCTGTAATCATCAAAGTAACCATTATTATAGACTGGATCATGCCACTGTATCTGGATTTTAACCAATTAAGTTAACATCGGTCTTGTGCTAACATTCTAGGCATCTTTTAATATTTAGCCAAACATTACTCTCACCCCAAAATTGTTAAATTGGTATTAACAAATTATTCGATTAATGCAAGTAAATTTTTTTTTTTCTTCAATTTTTTAGTTGTTTATTTTATATGAATTAATTTTATTTTTTATCGTATTTTTCAATCATTCATTGCCAAAAAGTCATATTGATTAAAACATTACCGAATTCCGAATTTGAGTTACTTGAAATTTCATTCGTTTCTCAAATAAGAAATTTATTCCATTTTGGTTTGCACTATTTAGAAAGCTGTTGTTTCTTGCCTTGTAATTACTGCCTTTCCCTTTTCAAAGTTATCACTAACTTGTCATATTTCTACATGGACACAACACATGGCCCCATACTCCCATGTTATCTGTGTCGTAACTCCTATCTCATTCCTTGTTCCATCAATTAGGGAAGAAGGATGACGTGGTCAGCTCCACTACCTCCACAAGTCTTATAAATATTTGGTCAAATTACATAATCATCTTCTGAGGTTTGGTTCAGTTGTAAACAAACCCCTTGGGTTTTTTAATTAGTGAAATTGACCCCTCTAAATACATTTTTTATCAATTTTGCTAGTAGAAATTTGTCATGTGCATTACATGTAACCACTTTATAATAAAAAATTCATTATTATAAATCCAAGTACAATGCATGTGATAAATTTTATTAGCAAAATTGACAAAAAATGTATTTAGAGGGGTCAATTTCACCAATTAAAAAACCTCAGGTGGTTATATTGCAAAATGAAAACCCTAGAGGGTCTGTTTGCAACTAAGTCAAACCCCAGGGAGTGATTATGCATTTTAGCCTAAATATTTGTTTTCAAGTAATGCTACAAACAAAAAGACACTATATTACACAACAAATTTCACGATAGGTTGAGGTGCCTGTTTTTTATTACTTTTTATATGAACTCATTATCGATATCATTTTATTATTTACTATTTACAACTTTATATATTTGTAATTATGAAATTTTGTGTGCCTCTTGACTTATTGATTTGTTTTCATACCTGTGTATACACGTGTATTAACTCTGCTAGCTACCTTGGTTTTTGCTCAAAATTTACGTTTCTTACTTCTTATTTTATATCTTTAAGATTAGAGTAATTATCCAAACTGCCTATTCCTCCACAATTATAAATCATTCTCCTGTGAACAACAATAACACATCCTATATTCCTATAACAACAAAAATGAGGCCTCTCTTCTCTTCCTTTTACCTCCTCTTCTTTATCTCCACCTTATTCCATGCCACAAACTCAGACAATCTCATCCAGGAAACTTGCAAGAAATGCTCCCAAAAAGATCCAAATTTGAGCTACAACTTCTGTGTAACCTCTCTCCAAGCCTCCCCAGAATTAGGCCTCTGTGATAATCTTCATCACCTTGGTAAGATATCCATCAAGTTACTCAATCAGAACGTTACAAACACGAGGAACTACATCAAGAAGCTCCTAGAGAACAAAACAAAGCTAGACCCTTATACCAAGGCATGCTTGAGTGATTGTTTTGAGCTTTATTCTGATGCTGTACCTACTCTTAGTGATGCACTGAAAGATTACAAGGCTAGGCGCTATGAAAATGCTAACATTGAAGTGAGTTCTGTCTTTGATGCCTCTACAACTTGTGAAGATGGATTCAAGGAAAAGGAAAGTGTGATTTCTCCGTTAACAAAGAGAAATAACAACACTTTTCAGTTGTCTGCTATAGCGCTTTCGATTGTTGAAATGCTTTATTAGTTGATTAATCACGTTGGTGTTGTCTTTATTTGTTCAATATTTTGTACTGGTTTGGTTAATTAATTTCTTATTTATATTTTTATTTCTTTACATATTCTTTTAAGTGCTTAATGATTGTTAATTGGGGCATAATGCCTTTGTATTCATTATAAGTTTGTATTGTTAGATACAAATAGATGGAGTCAAACATAAATAATTAATCAGTATTTTATATAATGTTTTGTTTTGAAGCTAAGTTCAAGAAAGAGTGACTTCTAATTAATCTTGTAATACTAAATTATTTTATATGCTTCTAGATTTCCTCTTCTCTCTTTTTTGGCCACACCATCCTAAGGAAAAATAGACTCTTATTCTTTTATTTTTTCATATGTAAGAGTGAGATTAAGGATATTACAAATTTTACTACATAAGCCTTACAAACTGATGTGTCACCAATCATAAAAGAGTAATTAAAACGTTTATTTATTATGTGTTAAAGTGGCATAAATCACATTCATTACCATGTCAGTTTGTGATCCTTTTATAGTAATTTTCCTATCTATAATGAGTGATACTAATGATATTAAAAAATGCGTTATCAATCACAAAAAGGTATTTAAGACATTTATTCATTATGTGTTGAAATAATATTAATCACATTCATTATCAAGTTAGCTAATTTATAAGTCTTTTTGTAATAAAATTTGAGATATCTTTCGCGATCAGTAATTAGGCCTAATATTACTATTAATTAATTGATGTATGAGCCTAGCAATTATTGCTCATATCTTAGTTGATCTCCTACTCCTATTATTCTTGTTCTATATGCATGTCTTTACTACAAACAATCACAATATGGTTCGGAATCAACATTAATTATCATCTTCTAATTACAACTAATAATGCATGTCTGATATTATTATAGACGTGATGTTTTCTAGAGTACAATTTCCAACAGGCTGTAGTCTTAAAAAGGTTGAGAAGAGTATTTTACTTGGATGTTTCATTTCATGACCAAAGAACATGTGAAAAGCTAAAAACTTCTATCTTAGCTAAGCAAAGCAACGCTAAATTCATTTCTTTACCTAACACGCGACAAAGACAAGAAAATATTCAGTTTTATTAGAAAGACAAAACCCTTTTGCACCTATTGATTATGATACATCTTTTGTGTTGTGTTTCAAAGTTGACAAATCAATTTATAAGATTTATGTAGTAAAATTTGTAATATTTCCAATATTACTGATCATGTAGTTATAAAAATTCAAAGATATGATATACTTTCCTATGAAATTAAAACTTTTTAGGTCTACATAGTTACTTGTGAGCAAAACTTCTTGAATTAAAATATAATGTTCAACAAGATATATAAATGGCTTGTCTGTGAAATTAATTTTTACATGAAAATTTCCGCTAGAAATTTTGTGTTGAAAATAACCAAAGGTTTAAAAAATAGTTCCAAAATTCCAGTGCACTGACTATTTGTGAGTCTATGACGACTACCCTCCACTTGCCACATATTTGAAACATGACTATATATATATATATATATATATGCATCACTCACACCTAACAATTAACATGATGGAATTGCACTGTGCTTTTTGTTCAAATCCAATTACTAGGATATTAAATTATTAACCCGTGGCCTTGTGATTGGAATCTCTCAAAGTTGAATTACTTCATGATTCATGATTGTAATAATTTAGGACGAAATTAAGGTAGTAGATGTAAAGGTTTAATTATTAATCTTTGCTTTGTTTTGCTAGATGACAAGTATATATAATTGTTTATAAGCAGCTATACAGCAAGATCTGCAATATTCCCATGATGAGTATGGTGCTATAAGCAGATCAGACAAAATGGTAATGCAATAGATATGGTTAACGTGGTTTTTCTTAAACTTATCGAATTACATTGCCTAGTAAAATAATTTTTTTTATAAAAACAATTAAATAAACAAAACAGATTTGGCACATACTTTCCGCCAACAAAATTATTGTTTATGTTGCTAATCGAGTTTAAAATGGAAAAACGGAAAATGACTTCTACGCTAACACAGACCATGAAAAATTGGGAGGAATGTCTAAATCGCAATTGATTGCCTATGAACCACACATGCTAGAATATTCAAGATGGTACAGTGAAAGAATGCTCCAAATTTGAACAGAAAAACTGGAACCAAATCTTATATCTCTCTCTTGAAGTGAGGTTAATAATTGTTTAATTTTTATTTATTTATTGTGATATACTTACATCATCTGGATTAGATTGAATATGTGTATATTGAGCCGAGGTGTGTTGAATCCCACATCAAATATTTATTGGATAATCTTAGTTATATAAGTTACTAGCTGAAATTGTAATAGGATTTTGACTTGTCCTTTTTCCATATAAACCTAGATATGGTTAATACTTTCCTTGTTACAAATCATTTATTACACTTTGACTTAATTTCGAAGGATTTTTTTCTTCTTCTTTTTCTTTTTTCTTGTCTTCCAATCAACAGAAAAGGATAAGGGTGCAAAATTGTTGTCAGTAGAATACATGAACCACAAGTCTACATGAATTGAATAGCAAAGTGAGGAGATAGAAAGAAAAAAGCATTGATGCCACGTATAATTTGTAAAAAGTGCACTACCAAGTACCAATGTGTTGATGACAAAAACATGTGCGGCAATGCTCAGTTGATCTTGAAGCAAATAACCTAACATTCTACTTTTTTTTTTGCTGAAACCTAACATTCTACTTTACTCTTTAGTATAAGGTACGATTCCATTTTTAGTCTTTTAGTTTTACGCATGGATATTTTACTTTGCATCACTTTACATTAAATAGAAACGTTGAAAAGGGAATGATCTGTGCACATCCGTATTGCACACACAATACACATTTGTCTAGATTTTTAATATGCACATGTTCAGATTTTTTATCGCATTATCTAGATTTTGTGAAAGTGTGCATTATGTGTACAACGAGAATGTGCACAAATCATGAGTCATGTTGAAAGGTAACAATTTAAGTCCTAAACACATTAGGATTTATCCCTTCACCTTGCTAGTCACCATGCCTTCAAGATCAATTTTGATTTGATTAAATAGAAATGGCGAAGGTAGCAATTTAAGTCCTAGAAGCATTATGAATGCCTTCAATTGGTCACCATGCCTTCAAGCTCATCAACTGAGCTTCAACTAGTCACCAAAAAAGCTAGTCACCATGTCTCCACGCAAACACACAATTCAACTCACTTAAATGTATAATTGGAAAAAGAAAAGGTGAGAGAGAGAGAGAGAGAGAGAGAGACAACATCTTAAATGCAAAGAAAGCTAGTCATCATGTCCGACAAGTATTTGTCAAGCTCTACAAAGATGTATTCATAAAAAAGAATGGTGTAGTTTTCTTATGTATTTTTTAGAGCCAACAGATAACGTACGATACGTTAGTGCATTTGTTTACCAATATGCTTTATTGATATATAGTATAGTTGTTTTCTTTGACTTTGTTAATTTCGTTGTTATCATTTTTTTTTTTTTTTAATGTTTTAAAATTTCCTAAATATATATTTATCGTGGTATGTTGCGGCTATTTGTTCATGAAATCTTGTCTTCACGTTACAATTCCTACCAAAAGTGGGAGACATCATATACTAGCACGACTCTTCTCTCTGGTTCAATAAAATTTTCGAAGTCAAACTAAATAAAAATTGCAAGGAAAAAAATCATTAAGGAGTGTACTTTGGAGTTACTTAAAGGAAGAGGGATAAGTGAATCGTGATTGATGCTTTGTCTTAGGGTTTAATGCCACGCACTATAACTATCTAGAATGTATTGTGATTTATAAGAAAGAAAGAAAAAAAATGTAGATACTTATTGTAGAGGGCTGATTTTTAAAAGGCCCAAATACACATTAACTCATATTAAACCATTGGGCCCAAAAGAAACAAATCACTGCTGAAGCCCAGTAAGTCCAGCCAAGAATATTGGCCCATTTCCGTCCACTACCCACTGACCAGCTCACATGGGTCTCAAATGCTGGAAATTAAATGGTTAATTTGGACTTAATGAAGTCCAATTAAAGGCCCAGCCCGAGAGCCCCTGCTGCCAGCTTTAATAAGTTATTTTTTGGGCCTAAAAGGAGTATTTGATGAGCAATTAAGGCCCAAAGGAGAGCCCAACACCTTTACTCAGCCTCAGCCAGCTGGGACAGCTGTCCATAGGGCCCCACAAAAGTCAGACCAGCATTAAATGAAGGCTAGACAAGGAATTACTCTCTCTTGAAAATCCCATTTCTCTCTCATCCTTTCCAAGAATTGAAGAATGAGCTTGTCCCCTCATTTAATTCACTTCAGACCTCAAAAGTACAAAGAAACTCACGGATTGGGCCAAGAATACAGCTGAGAAAGCACAACCATTGGCTGCATGCCCTGCAGCAGGAACAACACACAAGCTAGAGTCAGCTCAGCCCAAAAGTATAAATGCTCAACTAAACAAGCAGGCTGTCAGGATGGCATGTTTTTCTCAGACCAATGGAGCTCCGAACTCAGAGATTTGGCTACCTGAACAGTAATTATGATGAAGATTTCAAATACCATTGGCTACAAGGCGCGGCAGAAATCCGTGGCAGGACAAAATATTATTTTATCTTCACCATCATGACCTGACCAGCCAATCAAGGCTGAGGAAGTGATCCTTACAGTGCTCTGTGCTAGGCTCACTTCTCCAATTTTGTAGGACTTAGGGAGTTTGGTTTGGAGGTGGGGAATTAATTCTATAGGTGAGGATTCCATTAAAATAATGGCTCAAAGTCCACTGGGGGGCAGAGTTATTATTTTCTTGGAAACCAAGGCCAAGAAGCATGCATGACCAACCCAGAACCTTCTATAAATAGAACCTAACTCAGCTCAAACAGGACAACTTAACTTAGCTTAACTCAACTTAACCACAGCAATTCAAGCTATCCATAACTTAACCGGGCTTATCACAACACAACCCTAACTCAACAAGCTGAAGCCAAGCCTAAACACTTCAGCCTTAACCATTTTCACTAACCTAAACACTGACCCACGACCAGATCAGAAAATACCATGGAGATTGCAAAAGTAGTCTGAAGCTCGTTGCAGCAGTAATCGGGCTGCTCTCCCCTAAGTGCATTCTCTACTACACGTCCTCAAGTATAAGGTTTGAAGGTCATCTTCAACCTTAAAACTCTGCTCCTAAACCCTAAACACTAACCCAGGCCTAAGACACATGATTTGAGCTCTCATCTCCAAAAGTGCCTCCTGGCAGATATTTGGACTACAGCAGTAAACATCATATTAAGCTCTTGGCCTTCTTCAACCTTGAGACTTACACCATAAAACCCTAAACACTTTCCCTTTCAACCCCATGCATGCTTCATAGAATTGGTTCTCTCCCGCTTAGTCAAACTCTTTTAATCCCTACAAGTTCATTGTTATGAGTTTTATTCGATTGCAGCAGATATTAGTGACAGATTCATGTCTTAACGACTTTTGATCCATATTGGGTTTAAGTTGTTACGCTCTGAGTCCAGATCCTCTATAAAACAGTGAAAGTACTAGTCCATTGTTATTTTGGGCTTTCATCAACAAGACATTACGTTTTGGGCCATTTGGTTATTATTACTGCAGCTGCTCATTGGACTTGGGCCTTGGCAGATTTGGTCCTCACTTCTTTAAGGAAGCTGCCCCATTAGCCCTTGGGCCGCCTTTTGGGCCCTCGGTTGAATTTTGGGTTCAACTCCCGTACCCTCAAAGGTTTAGTTCACGTCCTAACCAATCTCGGTGCGACACGTGGCGTGACACGAAAAACCACCCCTCACACTTATCAAATTAATATTCAAATTTCCCATCCTAGTAAATACTAAATAGTAATAAGAGACCATTGTCAGTAGATTTATGATCCATTAACATCCAGTTATGGGTGACACGTTTGGTAAAAATAAAGGACTAGTGTTTGAATTTTCAACTCATGCATTAATTCGCATGATGTAGTTCTGTATTCTTCAATAAATTAGTAAACTTACATAGGATAAATATTAAACATGCCAAGCCAAAAAGATATTTGTTACATTGATTCATATGGTGTGGCAAGTTATTTAAAAGGTACATATTAAGTCTATTCATTGCAACACGTAACTACGTAAGTTATGATCTAACTATATATTGATTGAGTTTGGGTTTGACCATGTATTTGTTAATTCTTAGACACTCTTTCCTTGCAAACTGGTTTGCAAGGATTAGTTCTACTTTTAAATGAGGGTTCGTATTGTTTGGTATCAAAGTCAGTCTCATGGTTCGCTAGTCGAGGTAGAGGAGAAGGGCCCCTCCTGGAGAGGGCCACGAGCCCCGCCTCATAGTGAGAGCTACACCTTAGGTGTTGAGGTTACTTGGGAGTGGTTTGGGCCTTAAAGGATTAAGGCTCCAAGATTGGAACAAAGACTATTGTTATTAAACATATTTAGGAATCTCTTCATTCAAACAAAATCTTTGTGAGTAGCTTGGGTACATGTCTACCTTTTAGTGGGCAAAAGCACATTTGGATTGTGATGATTGATAGGCCATGGATTAAATATTCTATTGGGAATGGAGAGAAGACATTTCTCTAGCAAGATAATTGGCATCTGGAGGGTGCTCTATTTCCCAAAATTTGAGGCAGGATTGGTTTATAAAGTTGTAACTCGTAAGTTCTTTAGCCAGCATCATAAAGGATGGTTATTGCCTTATTGGCATCGTTTTCCAGCAAAGTCTAAGGAAATGATGACAATTCAAGCAGGTTGTCACAACTTACCCTTTCTGCTGAAGACACTGTGCATTGGTTGCTCTCAAAATCTTGAAATTCCTCAAGCTCATTTTGCTTGGAATGAAATTAGTGTCAAATGTGAGGTGGTGAAGGATTGGTATTAGGCTAATACCAAATGGTCATTCCCAAACAATCCTTCATATGACGATTAGCTGTGCAAGACAGATTGTTGACTCGGGAAAGGCTTGTTAAAACTGGTTATGATGGGGACATGTTGTGTGTGTATTGTACAAAACAATTAGAGAGCCGCAATCCTTTGTGTTTTGAATGTTCCTTCACCTTTGAAGCCTCACATACTTCTTGATTTGCAGTAGTAGAGCCTCTTCTGACAAAAATATACCATTAAACACTGTTGCATTTCTCAGAATCTAAATATAATACACCAATGCTGCCCAAACCAATTTGCAGAGATAAAACTTATAAGCTGCTTTTTTGCAGGCAGATTATACCCATTGAAGCACTCCACTCCGGGAAATGCCAACTTGATTTTCACACAAACCCAACCACAGGCTTATGTTTGTTAGTTAAGAGTGGTAATGCTGCTCCATGGTGTTTAGGCTACTCCTCTATTTACAAGGTGTTTGAGGAGTACATTCATACATTACACACACACGCACCAAATTTCATATGCTCATTCAAATTGATTAACTGAATGATCCCTATTTCGTTTTCATTCTACTTTCTATTTATTAATTTACTTTTCTCCCGAGGCATACAAACATGTACAAAACACACCAACATGTCAAAGTTCCTACTTCCTACTAGGCCACAACATCCCAAATGCCAAAAGGAGTTCAGTTGGACTACCACCAGCTATCTTTCACTTACTATCAACATGTGAAGGCCCAGATCTAAAAATATCCGGTCTTTGATATAAATGAAAAATTTTCAACACATTAATTGTACTGGACACAACCATTCAGATACTCCTTGAGAATAAAAGGATACTGTTACTATTTAAAGTAGAAGCATCACAAAGCCAAGTTCTGAAAAGGCCACTCTTTTCCAAACAGATTCGAATTATTTTCCACCACAATTTGGGGATCACATTTCTACAAATACTCAAAGAGTAGACAAAACAAAGGCTGAACAGATTACTGTTCTACATGTAATTCAATGAGAAAAAATATTACAGATTGCCTATGAGTTAACCAGCCAAGGGATGGTTATAGATGTATTCAATCGCGAGATTACTGGAATCAATCTTATCAGCTTCTTTGTCTGGAATCTCCAGCTTGAACTCCTCTTCGAGAGCCATTACGATCTCCACGTTGTCCAAGCTATCCAAGCCCAAATCCTTCTGGAAATGAACATCAGTAGTCACCTGCAAATGTAGGAAAAACTGTAACCCCAGTAATATATTTGCCACGATACAGCAACTATAATTTGGAGGAATGACAAAACTAATCTCGGAAAAAATAAAACTGTCTCAGATGAACCAAGCTCCTAAAATTACTTTATATACTTAAAAAAAATAAAAGAAGAAGGCTTCTGGAAATAGAATGCGACATAGGGGATGAGAAATATTGATCATGGACATCTTCTGACAACCCCTAGAACCAATCAGTCCATAACATATATTCGTATCCAGCTACCTAAGCGATGACATCAGTGATGTTTAAAAGTTGATAGAATAAGTAAAACCATGATCAAATTGGCAAAATAAAATTGAAATAATGTTAACAAAGTGGAACACATGAAAAAAAAAAACACACACACACTGTTGAACACAATGGACTAATACGATTTGTATGGAACTTCACATAACCACAATACTATGCAGAATCAAGTGACTAACAAAATCAGACAAGCAAAACTTGAAATAAAGAGAGATAAATAAGGGTTTTGGAGGTGGTTAAGGTGTGGGACAGGACAATGCTGCAGATATATCCTCTAAATTTAATCCACACTTAGCTGTAGCTACAACAGTGATGCATCTTTCTTTCAGGTACAAAATACAATGCAGTCTGGGCTTAAAGCAACACAACCTTCAAATTGTAGATACAACAGTGATGCATCTCACTTTCAGGGAAAGAATACAATGCAGTCTAGGCTTAAAGCAGCACAACCTTCAAAACCATATTAGTGTTAAAATTAAGATTCATTAAATAATTCTTCACAATTGATGACGCAGGCAAGCCAAAATTGTGTGGCTTACTTTCCTTACAAACTATATGGGCATAGAAGGCAGTACAAAGGATCAGGTGCTGAAGCATTGGCAAGTACTCTACCAATGGTAATAAGATAACATAACAGAACAACCGGTAACCAATATATAGCTAAGACTTGGGAAATACATGTATTTTTCTAGGAAACAACAATATAGCTCGTTTATTTAACTAGTGTGTCAACATAATTAGAAACAAATATTTTACATGATGAGATGAAGTAAGGATTCAATCATGCAATGAAGCAAAACCCAGAGAAGAGGGGAAGTAAAGGCAACCTGTAAAGAGTTCTTGTCAAATTAATTGAGGGGAAAAGTAGCATGAGGCTTAATAAGAGCCAAGCAGCCAGGAATAATGATGTGCTATTTGGTATTCTTTCTATAAAAATATAAAATGCCCTTCTATAAGCAATGGTAAAAGATTTTTCAATAAAATGCGCAAAACAGGAGACAATGATTGGTGTAACAAGCCAAAAGAAAGTAAGGAAAGGGAACCCATGCAACAAACATTTATGCAATACAAAGCGAGAGTAACATTGAGATCCATTAGACTATACCACCCAAATGCAAGTGATGTGAAGCACCAAACTATGACTTAGACCTGGGCATTCGTGGCTTTGTGCCCTTGAAGATTTATGCACATTTGTATTTCCATATGCCTTAAATAAAGGCTAGAATGACCTAGATCACACATATTCATAGCCTCCAAAATTCAGGCAAGAAAAAGATGCAAAGAGAACAATGGCATATACCAAGTGAATTTTGTATCTTCCCAGAAAATATCAATCAATTTGGACCCACAAAATGACAAGATGTTAGGAAGTGGTACAGTATATCAACTTTTTGCTTACACATTTGACAGTTGCTTACAGAAGAGAAACTTTATGCAAATCCCAAAAAAAAAAGGTGTGAACTCTATCCAAAATTGGGCTTTTTAGAATGCAAAACCATATGAAGCAACTTCTTCACAATGAAACCCAGAACTACCATTACTCTCTAAACGAACTCTCTCCACATTGTGTTACTAGAATGTTGGTCTGGTCAAATACTGCACTACCATTTCTTCATCATATGTGAAGTTAAAGAGTTACGAGTTACGACATACCATTCCGAACAAAGAATTATACATATATCATAAGTTAAGCAAAAATTACTCATTAATTTCATCATTTGTTTAGAAGAATGCATGAAAACTAAAATCTGAATCATACATTTTTCCTTCCAATTTTTTTTCTTTGTTTCGTCTATAATTAGCCACACAACACAAATGCGTTAGTTCTTTTAAAATCAACTTCTCCCAAATAAAGCATATGAAACACAAACAAATGAAATATAAAAGGCACTCAAACTTGCTCTCATGTCAAGCATATATATATATAGATTCCGCTTGTTAGCGGATCTTAGATAGATCAACATCCTCAAAGCAATTACAAAACATATAACAGCCATCAAACACAGCGATTTATGTTTGGTTGCTAAGAAAATAGAGGAAACTAAAATATTAAAAAAAAATTGTTAATCTAATATCTGTAAATCCAGCTCAGCTAAACCATAACAGTGCTATTAGGCTCAGATTACACATTGTAGGATTCAACATTTTTACTTCCATTCACTTTTCCTCACATTTTCTCAGCTACCAAACAGACACTTTCTCCACACACACACAGATGATAATTAGCAAAGGAATCAAGCTTAATTGAGACAAGATTTCAGCTTGGAATATAGAAACCGGACATTTATCTCTACGAAAAAAGGATTAATTGACGAGCAAATCAGGCTGAGTTTCTCACGCATCGGGAGCCAAACAAGCATTTTCTGGAGAAAATGAAAAAGAAAGAAATAATGGAATCGGGGCAGACCTGGGAAGGATCGACTTTGGGGAAGCTCTTGATGACGGAGAGGACTCTTTCGATGACCTCGTCTTTGCTCAGATGATCGTCATGCGATGAAAGGAACCGGAGGGAACCACCGTATGGAAGCTGCGCTCTCCCTCCGGTTAGGGTTTGGACTGGCACGCGTACGTGGCGAAGTATGGCTGCCCTCAATGCCATCTCTTTCTCTTTCTCTCTCTCTCTCTTGACTCTTGTAGTGTGGCTCAATTGGAGGTGAAGGGTGAACCAGAGCATAGTAAAAAGAGAACCCGAGTAGCACGTGATTCGCTCGTGACTTTTTTTCTTTTTTTTTTTTCTTTTTTTTTTCCTTTTTAATATTTTTTTTAATTTATTAAATTTTAGAATATTTTGATTTTGTATCTTACAGTTTAGAAATTTAGATGGTGACCACTAATATCAAATAGCGTTTTGATTTGAGTCATTCCATCCATATTTGGTGAATGATGTGTCAAGTAATCTCAAAATGTTAAAGTTCCCTCATTTTGGTCACTTGTGATTTTTATATATATATATATATTTTCCATTTGTTTTTCAATTTTCCTCTCTCTCTCCCCCACTAATTGATCTCTTTTGCCACTACTGTCTACCACTGTATTCTTCATCTTTTGTCACCATATTTTCTTCAATTACAATGGAACCTTCTATTTCTTCGTACTTAGTATGCTTCAATTTTTTCAAAACTTACGATTTTTTTCCATATTTAAAGTTTTATATGCGAGCCTATTGTATCCCAAATTTGCTGTCAAAACTCAACTCATATATTATGTTATTAAGAGTTTAAGTTAATGTTGTCATACTTCATTTTGTAGTCAATCCAAATTTGGTTTGGTTAATATACCCTCAACGACATCCAAAAAACTATGAAATTTCATGCTTAAATTTGACACCCATATCAAGTTATACTTGAATTAGGACAATATACAATGATATTCCAAAAACTAAACATTACTATAAAACATAATATGGGTTGCAAATGCAAGAGTTATAGGTTACCCAAAACAATAATCATGCATAAATTCCTTAACTTTTCATAATGTAAACCCCAAATCATAATAACAAATTAAAATTTCCAAACCAATTAAGAAATTTGGATTTCATCCGAATAGTCCCAGTCCCTCGAAAACACACTTAATTTCATGTAATTCCTAACTTAGTTACTAATAATCTAACACCATCAATTAATCACAAAATCATTTAAAAGCGTACGAGATTTTTGAACTTAACCTTAAAAATTATACAGACCTGAAAATTATGAAAGAATTTCTTTAAAATATAGTGGGATGATCAGAAAACGAGGACTAAATGGGTGAGGAACGGCCGAAGGTGGCGGCTTAAGGTAGTGTTGCCTTGAAAAAAAGATTATCATCATATTAAATCTAAAGATTTTATTTTTAAGAATGGGTTGTAATCCAAATGACATTTCATCCTCAATGGTAATGTGAGCCTTTGCTTGTTCGAGTTGCCTAAATTACTTTTTTTTTTTTTTATATATATAAAAAGCAAATAAAATGAGAAAAAGAGAACTTCTATACACATTAAACACTTCATCACGAAGTAATCAAACACACCAATTTCCCAACTATCTCCAAAATTACTAATCATGATTCGACACTAGATTCACGTTGGGGCCCCCATACCAAATCACAAAATTGTTTAAAAGTGGGGTCCATCAGATAAAATTATTTAAAAAAAGAAGAAGAAAGAGAGCCCCGGGAACAACAGTGTCGTTGTGATCCAAACCACTTCACGCGCAAAAAACACTCTAAAAAAAGCACAATACAAAAACCCACATATACAACCCAAGGCACCGAGATCTCCAACAGCGCGCCCAAATCTCCGATATATAAACTCTGTGCCGATACGAGATCTCGATTCCGGAGTCGTGGAATAATCTAGATCCTGAAAAATGGCTCCGGTATCGGCTCTAGCGAAATACAAGCTTGTGTTCTTGGGGGACCAGTCCGTGGGTAAAACCAGCATCATTACTCGCTTCATGTACGACAAGTTCGACAACACCTATCAGGTTCAATTAATCATTTCGTTTCATTTTTTGGTTTTGGTTTTGTTTGGGATTGGATTGGGGAATTTGCGTACGTGGTTGGATCTGATTGGGTTTGTATTTGAATTATGATTAAATTGTGGCTGAATTGAATTTAGAGTAGCGTGATGTAATGCTTTTGTGTTGTGTTTGAATTAAGAGATTGAAGGAAATGATGGTTTAGGTAACAAAGTAGTTAATGGAATTTTTATGACATATGAGCAACAATGCATTGGGAAATGAGTGTTGTGAGAGCAGTGCATTATGATTCAATGTGATATATAGATTTTGGTGTGGGTGTGTGTGTGTGTGTGTGTGTGTGTGTGTACGTGCGCTTGTTAATACCTAGATTGTTGTGGACCACGCATGAGAAGGTGCCACCATAGAATTCATGGACCAAAACGTGTTGGCTTAAATGGTTGTGGGTTGATGGGCCTATGATAGTGCGGCGTGGGCCAATTCACACCCGAAGGGTGTGTGTGAGTGTGCGTTGTGGATTTGGTGTTTGGCGGTGGCTGTTGGTATTTAATAGATTCACGATGGTTGTGGAGTATTGATGGTGGCGACATGAGCTGATTCTTTTAAATGGGGGAGTGGGGTCTAGCGGGTTGACTTTGAGAGTTGGGGCATGGGTTTTGGATCAAGATGGTCTTAGTCATGTGGTTATGGTGGCAGCTCAGCTAGTTTAGAATGTGACTGATTGAGTGGGTGTTTGTTGTTTTTTCTGAACTTGCTTTAAGAATTGTGAGATGACATGTCTCTTGCAATCCTATTGTGTTATAGATGTAGTTTTGCTATTATTTTTTATTTTTTTTTTTATTTTTTTAATTCAAGAGAGGAGATAGTTCACATGCATACACAGGGCGTATATCGAACCACTCCTAAAGAAAAGACAATATAGGGATACTGCCCAAAGTAGAAATCCAATCATACAAGGATCTCGCTAAATTCTGTTTGATAACATGATCAGGTTGTTCTTCTACACGTCAAACATTCTACTATTCCTTTCTTTTGAATGTGTTTGGAGCCCTTTAATAGAATGGTTTTGAAATGGTGGTCTAGGAATGGGAAGAAGCAAACTATCTAGTACTCTAATTCAGCAAACAAAAAAAGAAAGTATCTAGTAGTCTCTAATTTGGGGTCGTGATATATTGAGGCTATAGCTGGTTTCTCAGTGCTTCTTTTCTAAGGTAGTTCCATTTCTCATGATCTCCTTTATAAAAATATGGGCAGGTCTTATTCCATGAATCTATATACAGTTAATACTTGTGACAAAGAAGTTTATGATTTTCCTCATAGTGTATTTAGTTAGTTTATATTTAATAAATGTGTAGCCTTCGTCATTTAGACAAGGACAATAAGTTTCATCATTTTGACTTTTTTTATTCGTTAGCTTATATGTGTCGTTAACTGATAACCAGGCTACCATTGGTATCGATTTCCTGTCAAAGACTATGTACCTTGAAGATCGAACTGTCCGATTGCAGCTCTGGTAAGATTATTGTAATTGACATTTTATACCTCTATATATAGTAGTATAATGAAGAATTTAAGGGGCTGTGAGGTCTTGGGTTCATTTTTCATTGTTGAGCAAATTTTAAAATCATATCTAGTGAGCAAACAAAAGCCATGTATATGTATGCATATTTATGCATATCTATGAGCAAATTTTTGGAGCTCATAGATCTTTGTAATTTTTTATTCTTTTGCCTTTTGGGGCCTTCTTAATAATACACATTACTTATCAAAAAAAAAATTTATGCATATTTATATCTATCCAGCAGCACTACTGTCATGTTGGAGACAGGAATGGGCTAGGCATGGGTTTGAGATTTTAGTTGTGGATAACATATAAGTGACAATCAAACTCTATTGATATCTTGAATTGTATGATAGGGATACTGCTGGACAGGAAAGGTTCAGGAGTCTCATTCCGAGCTATATCAGGGATTCCTCTGTGGCCGTCATTGTGTTCGATGTTGCAAGTATGTTCTTTGACTAATTTCCTTTTTTTGCTGTGGAAATTTTTTTTTTTTTTGCCTTTAGTTATCCATTTGCATATCCATGTTCTTTTCATGCATCCTGAAAAATGATTGAAGTTAATTGTAGCCTCTTGAACAAATGCGATAGCTCATATCAAACTTATGATCCTGATATGTATTGTCTTTGCTGGCTGCTCATTCAGAAGCTTAATAATTTTGCACCTAATATTTTTTGATTGATTAATTGGGTTTTATATGCTTAATAAATTTCCTAATGATTTAGTCGAATCTTTTCTTTAGGCAGACAGTCCTTCTTAAACACTTCCAAATGGATTGAAGAGGTTCGCACAGAGCGAGGCAGTGATGTTATCATTGTACTTGTTGGCAACAAAACAGATCTTGTGGAGAAAAGGTAATGATTACTGCCTTGGTGCAGTGTGTTTTGGATAAAGTTGATTGCCTGTTTTCTTTTCATTTTTCAGTTGGTCAGACTGTTCAAGGATCAAATGTTGACTCTAGTGGTGGAACTTCAATTCTTCTGCTAGATTTAGGGTTACATCACATTAATCATAGTAATATAGCTAACCCCAATCCAACGCTGCTGCCCGAAATGAGTAAATCGGCTATAAATGGCAGTTTTAGTTTCACAGAAAGAATTTTCATAACATGGTGAAAGATGATACGTGTTTGCACCTACAACACATGGTCTTGAATTATGTGAACAGAAATATTCTATCTTAAATTTCATGCTTTAAAGAGTTTATATATGCAAGAAGATGTTCATGAAATGACATGGATGGTGGGCTCTCGAAAAAGTAATTGAACGCACTCATGGAGTGCTACTGGCATATAGTGTGGTAATTAAGACTCTGCCCCTACCCCCTAATGGTATGTTTGGGACGGAGGGAGAAGGAGGGAGAGGAGAGGATAGTAGATGTGAAGGTTTATGGAATGTACCAAATTTTAGTATATTCCAGCCATCTTCTCTTCCCCTCTCCTCTACTCTCCCTTCATGTCCCTCCATCCAAACATACCATAAAGCTGGAAAAAGTATTATCATTTTAATTCAAAATTGGGTGCTCCAATGGTTTAGAGGAAATAACAAGCATGCATTGAAACTTCTGACATTTTTTTTAAAAAACAAACCCTTTTCCATAACAACCATCACTTCCTTATCATAGTTTATTATTTAAGGATGCAGATGTTTTAGTAATGTTAGCTATAGATAATTGTAGATCGGATTGAATTAGAAGTGTAGCCAGCTATAGAGACAAAAATAGAAAAATTTTTGTTAGTATGGTGGCAAAATGATGGTCTTCATGCTAACTGTGAGCTCTACATTCTCTGCAATTCTGCTCTAGAATGTCTTGATATGTCTGCCTGGCTAATTTGTGCTCATACATTTTTGATATCCTCGCTCGACCAAATTGAGCTCTATCTTAATTCCTACATGGCTAACTCTTGACTACTATTGGCAAACAGTAAACATACACAATTTTAAAAGTAGGTAATGGAGAATATCTTGTTTATGCACAGTTCAAAGTTTCCCAATGGATTGTTTCTCAATGTTACTTATGCTAGTTTCTTGTGGTTAATGTCTGGTGCAATCTTTTGTGCTTATGACCTTGGCATCATGTGAATGGTTGGACAGGCAAGTTTCTATAGAGGAAGGAGAAGCCAAAGCTCGTGACCTGAATGTTATGTTTATTGAAACTAGTGCCAAGGCCGGATTTAATATTAAGGTAAGCGATTAGTTTCCTCTACTTGGATAGCTATTTATATGGCTTGATGCAAGAATGTAAATGCACATGATTTGGTTGGGCTCATTCCAAAAACTACTGATTGCATTTTTGGCAAAGAAACGGGTTTTAGTGAATTATGCTAATGATCTGGTCATCAAAGGTCCTGGTATTTTGCTCTTTCAAAGGGTTTCATTTATTGGTCTCTTTTGAATGAGAATATTCTAGATGAGTAGATGAAAACAGTTCATCATACAAGATGGTTACAACAGCTGTTTCATGCTTAGCTGAATTTCACGTCTCTTAAAATATTTCATGACATAAGCTGGTTGATTTCTACCCAATTATTTATGTTGTCATAATCTAATTAACACAATGACAGCATGATTATTTCTTTAAATTCTCTTGTAAATTTCTTGTTGTTTTGTATTTCTAAAAGTCTCATTGTCATGCAACTGAGTTTTCATTGTCCATCCCTTGGCAGGCACTGTTTCGGAAGATTGCAGCAGCCTTACCTGGAATGGAAACGCTTTCTTCGACCAAGCAAGAAGACATGGTTGATGTCAATCTTAAGTCTAGCAATGCCAGCTGCGACGCAGTCACAACAACAGTCAGGAGGATGTGCATGTTAATACATGCTATGGACCTGAGCTCCAACTTCTTTGCCCCATCCTTAATGCCTTTCCAATCATATAAAGTGTTTGTAAAGTCCTCGTTGGCCTTTTTTTTTTGTAGCTTTGGCCCTTTTTGTTTGGTTGGTTGTTAAAGGATTTAGGTGCCGTTGGCAAATTTTTAGAAAGTTGATATTTTCAGCGAACTAAAGTTACTAAACTACATACTCCTATTCGAAAAGCGATTCTATGCAATATAGTTGTTTGGGTGTATTCTTTATCTCGTAAATTTAAATCCATGACAAAATTCACAACAAATTCTGCAATTGTTGAGGTGGTAAATTATGATTAGTGTACAGTAAAAGTGATGTCAGTAGTGGTTCAATTTAAAAGTGACATTGCACTAATTACAATTTATCACCTAAACAGTTGTGAAATTTGTTATGCCTGTAAGGATGTAACATTGTTGTACTTTATTTTATGTTATGTATGTGTTAAAAAGGTGAATTTCTCAGATAAATTACAATGTTGCGTGTGTAGAGGAAGAGGGAATTGTACACACACCCAGACCTAAAGAATAGTTTTAATTTTTTTAATTCGATAGTAATGGGAGAAGGGATTTAAATTCCGATTCTCCTCATGAAGAAAGGTAGATAATATCATTAATTTACAATGCTGATACTAGAAAATAATTAATTACTCTAAATCACCAAATTATTATTATTATTTTTTATCAATTTTATAAGAAAAGGGACAGTGGTATTAGCTATCTCAAAAAAATATATATATATATAACACATCCTAGCAGAATCCAAGCAGTTGGCTCTAGCAGCCTCCCATCATTTTGTTTCTATTTACAATACTTCCTTGGAATCATGACTGTAACCCCTTGTTGTATCTCTTTAACCAGTATCAAAAAAAAAAAAAAAGCAGGGGCAGAGGCTATTTTGTGGTCAGCCCAATTGGCTTCAGATGTTGGACCAGAGAGGCCAACTTTGAAAGCGATTCTAAAACTTGATGCTATTTATAATGGGAAGCATAGAGAGATCCCTTGTAGAATCCATTGCTATATCACTGGTTTGCGTCCTTTGTTGGATATTCACTCTTTTTGGAGCTTCAAGTGGATGAGTGGATTTGCCAATAGAGCTTCCCATTGTTAGCGGGATGGTCTCTTAAGAACCTTTTGCTGAGGCGTTTTGATTTTTTGTCTAGCCTGCAATGTGTTTATAATATTTGTATCTAATAGATTACATCAGAAGTTAGTTTGATCTTATCACTTTGTAACAACTAGATATATATATATATATATGTATTTTAAACATTTGTCTGGCCTGCAATGTGTTTATAATGTTTGTATCTAATAGAGTACATAAGAAGTTAGTTTGATCTTATCACTTTATAACAACTGGATATATATATATATATGTATTTTAAACATCTAGTTGCATTTGTTTTTCAAATAGCTTGTATTTATCCTATCTTATCACAACTTTAGTTTATCTTGTATTGGTTCAACAAGCACAGAACTTTATTTAAAGTCTGTTACATTAATGAGAAAAATTGCCCAAGTTTTTACCGATAATATTAGGTCATTATTTTCTTTAGTATCCAATTGAACATCAAGGCCTTCCTGGTTTTGATCCCCTAACCTTTTCTCTTCCAAGAGCAAAGTTATAGACATGACATTTTTACAACAATATTGAATTGGTAAGTTTTTATTAATTCTCATCTAAACCCATCATATACTGCATTTTATTATTTACTATTCATAGCTTAACACCTCAATATTGTTGTAAATTTATTGTAAAAATATTATGTATGGAGGTTTATTGCTCTTCTAATAATACTTCTTGGATTATAAAAGAAAGAAAGCAATTGTGTAAAGTAACCATGCGTGTCCATATTTGGTTACTTTTTATTCATGGAAGGCAAGCTTTGAATCTGTGATTTTCCAGTCTCAACTGTCAACATCCCATCGCTGTAACAGCTTTACTGCCTGTTTATTTGGTTAGAAATGAATAATACTTTGCTGTCAAGTTTATTTGTTTACAATCTTTGTCACAATATTGAAATGTCATGTGACAAATCGTGTAATATTATTTTGATTGAATGTTAAATATAACTTGACAATTCAGCAATTATAAAAAAAAAAAAAATTATGAATTTTTTAAGTTTCTATATATTCAAGTTTTGCCATAAAACTATAAAAGGGTGGTGGTGGTTATTTTTAGAGATTTGTTAATTTAATTTTCTCAATGTCTTTTATTAAATCACTCCACCTACTCATCATATGAAACGTGTTTCTTCACTTTCAAGTTTCAACATTCATTTAAGTATATTTCCATTTTTACAAACTATACTAGGTTCCCTTAATTCCACTTATTTTTTAGTTTATTTAATTAGATACAAACTTTTAAAACTCTACATTTCTTTTAAATTGTTCTTTTATATGGGTTATTTTTTAAAGAAAATAAACAATCCAAAGCACACAACTCTAATCCAATAATTGACTTAAACCATACTCATAAATCATAATGACAAAGTAAACCATTAGCCTAATTGACTTAAACCATACGCAGAATGACAAGCTAAACCATTAGCCTAATTAGTAAAACTCCCCATCAAAAAAAAAAAAAAAAATCATTAAGAAATAGGAATTGTTTAAAGCTTAATAAACCTCTTTTTTCAATAAGTCTCAAATACAATAATTTTCATAAATTATTTAATAATTAACATGTCAAATCATGAATAATAAATAATAAATGAATGTTAGTAATTGAGTTGATATGAGAATTAATAATCATAGATACTCATAAATTTTTGTCTTTTGTAGTATTCCTCATAAATTTTAACCTTATGACCCTTAATACCCTTGGCACATTAGATACTTAAATCTTTTAAGTACTTTTAGAGGGGAGTGGCTTGGGTCCAGTGCACAGAAGTACTAGACCGTTTTACCACATTTTATACAGTTTTTGGATATATGGTAGCATCTCAACGGTCCAGTGCTCCTGTACATTGGATCCAAGCCTTCCCCCTTTTAGGTACTCTGAGGTTTTAACACCATCAAACGTTGTACTATTTTTTGTGTTTCCACATTTGAACTATCTGAGTTCTGACTCTTTTTTGATTGAACCTGAGTTCTGACTCATGAGTCGTATATAATATATTACACCTGCCAGGCTGCCACAATTATTGGTGAAGTTTGTATCCACAATTCCACACCCATCCCGCACAATTTCTCAGCTTCATCATTCACATTGACAACGACCAATCGCAATTCTCGAAAGTGGAAACATTAAAAATTCCAAAAACCCCACCCAAAAAACCTCATTCAAACCTATCTTTATTTCATTTAATCTTAATCTTTTTTTTTTTTTAAAATCTTAATCTTAGGAGGGCCAAAATCTTCATTCAATTCCAGTTACTCAAAACACCATGACAGGTCTCTCTCTCTCTCTCTCTCTCTTTGATATTATTATGTTTAATTTATTGAATCAAATTATTGAGTTTCATCTATTGGAAGAGAATTTAGAGATGGGTTTCGTTGTTTTTATGGAATCAATATTTTAATGCACTGTTAGTTGCTGAGAAACTGTGAAAAGCAAAGAGAATGAAATTTTGAATCTTTTGTGCCCAAGAGAATCACAACCTCCACTAATAACCGTGACTTATTGAGTTGTGAAATATATTTGTTTTCTTTTTCTTTTCTTTTAAGTTTTCTCTGTGTTTCTAGCAATCAAATGAAGGTTGGTTTGAATTTTTAAATGAAACGGCAAAACTGGTTTGTCTATCTTTTTTTAATGTTTTTATTTATTTATATGTATTATGCTAATTGCTAGTTCTAATAATTCTTAAAGATGCAAATTTTGGTTGGGCTATTGATTGATTTCAGTTTATTAATTGTAAAGTGAATGAGGACTGAAGTTAGACCTTTTGCTGATCCATTGCTAAGAAATTCTGATGAGTTTATAAATGCAGTATACCAAAAGGTTGTGGTTGACCCTTTTGTTTGTCTTTTTTTCTGGTTGCTGAAACACTTGGCCAAACTCCAGAAAGGTGTAATGGTAAAGGGGAAGAATTTCAAAGGAATTATATGGTTGCTTTCATAATAATGTGCAGACAACCACTTTTCTGCATAGATGCTTATATAGTCTAGAAATATAAATAAAAGTAACAACTTGATAGATGCTTATATAGTCTTACATGTTTTAAATTGAAGGATGCAAATTGAAATTCTCAAACATGATATGGCAATTAGTTGTAAATTGTATTATCATTTACTTAAAGTTTTTGTGTGTTTTAGTTGATAGAGAGCATGTGTGCATGCATGTGTGTTCTATACCTATAACTTTTGTTTGTGTTTTAGTTATCCCATGCTCTTTTTGTTATTCCCTGAGGAATCCTAACTTTGCATCTTTTCAATGATACAAAGACGAGGACATAAATTTCTAAAAAGTGAAAGTGCCAATTTTACCATGTTGTTTAGAACCATAATGTTGTTTATCTTCACCTCTTGCCCATCCCTTTTGGAGACTAAATATGTGTATATAAAGCAAGTACTTCCATCTAGTTTTCTCAGATTATAAGGATTAAGAAAGCTTCTGTGCTTTCCTTTGGGAATCCTTTACTTTTGGCTATGCCATCATTTTTACTCTATGCAAGTTTTTTTAGCATTTTATTGTTACTTTGTTATCATTACTCCCATTATTTTGGGTAGTAAACCTGAAAAATGCTTGAATGTGGCACCTTACATAAAAGACATCTGACATTTATGAGTTAAAAAAAAAAAATAACTGACAAAGTTTACCATTAGATTCTTGGAAGAATGTACTCACCACAATTTTAAGTGAAGGAGCATCCTATATATTAGATCCTTTCTCCACTAGAGAACTTTTTTTTCCTATCTCAATTTCCGCATAGTTCTTACTAGGACCTTGATGCATGTTTTATACATATAAAACCATATTGATAATTTCCATGTATGTTGGTTCTAACGATGTACCTGATGTATTAGAAACCTCAAGTTGTAGAGAAAGATTTATTTGTATAAACATTGCTATTCATGATTTTCTGCTTTGTAATTGATCCTTTAAGTTTAAATACTTTCCACCTATGAGCTCTAGCTTAAATGTCATTTCCTTACCTTGTAAGAGCAAGGTGCTGGGGGAGGTTGTGGGATACTGAACTTGTTTACACGTGTTTAATATCCAATTACAGATAATCAGGAGCCAATGATCAAAAGTGGGACTTTGACTAACCCGCTAGGGAAACTCAGCCGGTGGCAATGGTGGTTTTTGGTGGCACTAAACATTTTCTTCATCGTCGTAGGCCAAGCAGCTGCTGTTCTTCTTGGGAGGTTTTATTATGACCAGGGTGGAAATAGTAAATGGATGGCTACTCTTGTCCAAACTATTGCCTTCCCAATCCTTTTAATCCCATTCTTTCTTATTCCTTCCTCCCCGGAGCCCTCAACTTCTTCATCCCCTGCCTCTCTTAAAATTATTGCCTCAATCTACTTTTCTCTTGGAGTGCTCATAGCCGGTGACAACATGATGTATTCTATTGGACTCTTGTACCTCTCTGCCTCTACTTACTCCCTCATATGTGCAACCCAATTAGCTTTTAATGCGGTTTTCTCTTACTTCCTCAATGCTCAGAAGTTCACTGCTTTAATTTTTAACTCTGTGATTGTCCTCTCATTTTCCGCTGCCCTGATTGCAGTCAACGATGACTCTGATGGACCATCAGGAGTTTCAAAGGGGCACTATATAATTGGATTCCTTTGTACCCTTGCAGCTTCTGCACTTTACTCTCTTTTGCTTTCCCTGATGCAGCTTACTTTCCAAAAGGTTCTAAAAAGGGAAACATTTTCAGTGGTTCTCGAAATGCAAATCTATACTGCACTTGTTGCCTACTTGTGTTTCTACTGTGGGTCTTTTTGCAAGTGGGGAATGGAAGAGTTTGCATGGGGAAATGGTAGGCTTTTCTGCAGGAAGAGTTTCTTATGTTATGACCTTGGTTTGGACAGCTGTGGCTTGGCAGATTTGTTCTGTTGGTGTTCGTGGGCTTAATTTTCGTGGTGTCATCTCTCTTTTCCAATGTGATCAGTACTCTCTCTTTGGCTGTTACTCCTATTGCTTCTGTGATAGTTTTCCATGATAAGATGAATGGCGTCAAGATAATTGCGATGCTTTTGGCTCTTTGGGGTTTTGCATCTTATATTTACCAGAATTATCTTGACGATTCTAAGGCAAGGAGAACGGAGAACAATGTTAGTGAATCTCATAACGATTCTTCATGTTGATGGGTTTGGACTTTGGAAAGATTGCCTAGAAATTGACTCTCATGGATGTTCTTTGAATAATTTTCCTTTCTTGCTGCAAGCATTTTGTTTACAGGTTTATTCCTTTGTAGCTGTTCTTTAGGGTCAGGCATCCACTTGATGGTTATTGATTTAGTTTGATAGAACTTGTCATATTCTATATAATGGTGTTTAGAAGACCCATTGGAATGAAGTCATTTCCTTGTTTTGTAAATATTGGAATATGCCCCTAACTACTTTCTTCAAAATGAAGATTGATAAAATAGGTCTAGGAAGAATGAGTTTTCTATTTTTTTTTACTTTTTGGACAAAAATGTTTTAATATGTAACAATGTCTGATGCTTAGCAGCAGAAGTCTTTTTTTTTTTTTGATAATTCGATAGTTGGAGGAGGGGGGATTTAAACCCTAGATTTCTCCAATGGAAACACCAAGAGGTGTCCGTCAAGCTATAAGACTTTTGGCGTAGCAGAAGTCAATTGGTTCTATAGAGGGATGATAATAAAAATTCATAGATGTGTACAATTATGGATGAGGATGTTTTAATGATCTGTGTGACCTCTTTTTACCTCTCTTTGTCTATCCATGGTCCTTGTGCAGCTTTGATTTATTTATATTGCCTATATTTTATTTTAATTCTTTGTTGATTTTGAACAAGTTTCAATATGTTTAGATGAAAGAGCAAGTTAAGCTATTGAAAATGTTTTGATACATTTTGAAGAAAGTTTGAGGATCTCTCTCATACATGTATCTATCTATTTACCCTTTCAGCCTTCCCTGTTTTTGTCAAGGAAGTTGGTCTGAATTTAAATTCTAGTATTAACTTGCACAGTGAACCTTCTTTTGATTGGTGAGTAAGACATGCACCAAATGGGTATTTAACTTACAATCTTACTCTCTACACTTTCTAATGAGTTAAGAGGCTTAGAGTTTATTGGCTTTAAAGTAAACCTTGTCAACCAGATCCAAAGTTAGTTCAACTTCTTATGAGCACAAGTAGCATTCCTTAGTAGTTTTGGAAGTTGAGATAGGTGTGTTCAATTGAAATTGAATACTCAGCACTGTATTTTTTTTTTTTACAAAGAACCAAAATGATTGGATTCTTTATAAAAGACTTATTGTGAGTACAGACCAGTCTAGTTCTAATAGCTTTTCCCTCAAGTAATTGTGCTGCTAGTTTTTTTATTGAGATGCTTCTAGTCCTTGAGAGAATTGGAGTTTTTTTTTTTTTTTTTGCCCCTTTTTAATTGTCAAGGAATTGGCCAATGTGAGGAATAAGTTGTTAGGGGGTGATTGGCATTTCAGTTTTGTAGACAGATTATGAGAAATTGAAACCTCTTTTGGAGGCAGGAAGAGATATTACATATTTTTGTGTTGATGTTTGTGTGGGATGAGGGTGGGGAGATTTCCTTTTGGCACTCTAATGGCTACCTCTTTTGCTATAGTCAATAGGCTCAACAATATATATATATATGTGACGAGTGAATTCATCAAAAGGAACCTTCGAATCCACCTTTAAGTAGTAAACCCCAGATACACGATCCTACCTATTACAACAGTGTAGGCTTAACAAATCTTTAATTAATCATGAAAAGAAAAAGAACAAAAATACACAAACAAGAATGGATCATGGTACCAAGAATTTTTTTGGTTTAGTGGTATGTCCGGTTTTGTTATGGAGGAGAATTACTCTAGTCCTATTTGTTACAAACAAAAAAGTAACATTTCTTTGTATCTTTTGGACTATTTGACTATATTACCGCCCAAACAGTGGAAATTAATATTCTAATTCAAGTGAAGAATGTCTATCTGGAGATCTGTGACTGTTTAAACCATCAAAAAGATTATAAATAAATGATTTTTTTAATGATGTAGTAATGGTCATAAGAAAAATCCATAAAACGTGCCCAACCAGGCAAGAGATTTGGTCAAAGCTCCCTTTTTGTTGGGCCATGCTATATTGTTAACATCTACATCAGCCTCATAAACAAGTTGGACCAAGCCCACGTTATAGAGACTATAAGCAACACATGCTTGGCTCAAGCTCATATATGATATCACTAAATCTTTTTTTTCTTTTTTTTTCTTTTTTTATCAAGCTTATATAACTAAATCTCATGTTATTATCACGAAAAACGCAAGATTAGCATGCCTCTAATAAGTCAATAAGATAAACTTAGATCTTTTTCTTTAAGCCAAACCAAAAAACAAGCAAGATTTTCTCCAATACTCTTTCATAAGTGTCTCTGTTGCCGACTGCCAGAGATAATGATTTAGATGTTACTAGTATTTGATTAGATTCTAATCAATAGCATAGTCCTTAACAATGGAATTGGAATATCTATATTTGATAATGGGAGTAGGTTAGAAGATTCAAAGATTGGAGACTTACACAATTACAAATAGTTATGCCATCGAATAAATTGACTAATTTCTTTAGAGAGTGATAGATTACTTTGTTCTGGCAAATTGATTATATCTAGAAAAAATAACTCTATCCAATTGATTCTTGGAATAAGAAGGTGAAGGAATAATGAAGCTGATTACTAAAGCAATAAATTATTAAGGCTGATTACTAAAGGAATACTGAATCATTATTCCTGGCCTCTTTTAGCACATTACAAATACCCCATTGTCTTTATTTAAGTTGGTGAGTGAATATAAAGAATAGTATGGAAGTTGGTGAATCTATCAATTATTGGCCTATTGGGGGGTTAATCATAGCTATGCAGTCTATCTTATAGGGTATTTGTAATATGCTGAAAAAAACTATATTTTCATCCATCATGTGAAGTAGTGTCCAAATTATTAATTTAGTAGGTGGATTAATGTCAAACTATATATTAATTTTTCGGACTAAAGAATTATTCAATACAACGAAAGAATAGTCATGTGATCCTTCCTAACCAATAAAAAAAAATTATTTCTTTTCAGTCTCACTAATATGTTAATGTCAACAATTATTTAGATGATGTGATAGATATTGTAAATTAATATCAAATTAGTATGTTAATGTAAAATTTTGAAGTATATGATGTAAGGATTAGAATCATTTAGAGTTGTTAAAAATTTCACGGTGAAATTCCTAAAATCTGATTCATCTATTGATTGTATTTTGTCATGTCATAAACATTTAAACAAAGCCTCTATGAATATTGCAAATACCCTAATTTAAAGTAGATAGACCTTAACAATGAATTCTTATTGGCAATCAACTTATCCTTAAAATGTGGGGTAATAATGGGATTTAAAATTTGATTTTCATTGTTGACCTGAAGAGAGAGAGTCTTGTCCTTCCAAGTAGGGCTCATAGGCATAGTCATAGTCATAGTCACAATAATGTACTCGGTACTCCCAAAAATTGGTTGATATCATTATCGTAGAAGTAATTGAGAGCAAACGGGGATAAGTATGAAAGGGAGAGGCAAAAACAAATTAAGTCAATGAAAAGGATTCTATTAATTTTGCATTGATTGCGGTCGTACAGTCTTTAAGTTTAGAGTACTCTTTAAGTTTAACCATTTGTGAATTTTCACCCATCCTTGAAACAATAAAATTAGTGATTCTACGGTTGTTGCAACTTGCAACTTGCACACATCTTTTATATTTCTTAAAATGCTCATTACGTAAAGATTGAAATTTGAATAAAAACATAATGAATGATTTAATGAATAAACCATACTAAAAAAAAAACAGAATCTGAAATCCGAAAGCAAGTTTTCCATATTAAAGTAATGTTTGTTCCAGACATTAAAAGTTAAAAAATTGGCAAGTGTTTGTTATTACATTAACCACTGTTTGAATTCAATTAAATAGGTTGATACTGCTCACCTTGCCACCAAATTCAACTCCTTATTTAATCAGATTGTTTAACAACGCTAACCTACATTGACTTGTTAATTTGTTATCCATTTTTGGTTCCTTGTACACTGTTATTTAGAGGTTGAAAAAAAATAATCTGTGATTGTCTCAAAACAAAGTCTTATTGTCCTAGGAAAGACAACATATTAAAGAATAAAGGAATGGGAAGAAAAGAAAAAAAAGAGAGAGAGAGATAATGAATAGTATAAGTTCCTAGAATTAAGGTTTTTCCTGGAATCTAGACAAAGAGCTTGTTGGGTGGGTATAAATTATAATGCCTTCCAGTGTGAATTATCTACCCACCCAAACACAAAGGAAAAGAGAAAGGAGTACTGGAGTAGGGAAAAACCTGGCAACAGCTGATATTAAATAAGGACAAGATTTGGTTACAAACCAGTTTGTAGCTTATTTGCTACAACCCATTATATGATAGCTTATAAAACCATTCACATATATTATTTAAAAAAATCACATGACTCATTAAATAGGTCATGTGACTAAAGTACAAGTGGATGATCTTATTAGTTAATACGTAGTGGGTTGTAGTGAGCTGGTTTGTAGCCAAACTCTGTCCATTAAATAATTTAATTCCACAATAACAAAGTTTTTTTTTTAATCCAAAAATAATTCTATAGTTTTAGGCTTGTATTAAGTTTAATTTTGTACTTTTAATTGTATTGATTCAAACCCTAAACTTTCATTCCTATAACAATTTAAAGTCTCCTTTTAATTATTTTCATTACATTCAATAATAAATAAGGAACAGAGTTAAGTTACAAACTAGTTTGTAGTCAACTTGCTATAACCTACTGCGTGACAACTCATAAAACTATCCACATGTATTTTTAATCACATGATCTATTCAATGAATCACGTGATTTGTTTAAATAATACATGTACATGATTTTATGAGTTGTCACGCAGTAGATTGTCACGTTGTAACAAGCTAGTTACAAACTGTAGCCAAACTGTATCCATAAACAAGAGAGTAAATTCTGATGTCTTTTCACACCTAAAGCAATAGGTGGTAACGTGTTGTCTCTCTCTCTCTAATGTGAGGTAGAAAATGTTGTGTACAGAGTTGGTAGGTGACAAAACAAATTTTTTTTTTTTTTTTTCTTCAGAATTTGCTCCATTAATGCTGAGTGTAACCAATATGAATGAGAGGTTCAGAATATCACAAGATATGACCATGAGTTGGGGACCCCTTCTTAAATTATGGAAGGCCAAATTATGTCTTTCAAGGTTCGACTTGATTGATAATAGTACAAACCAGGGCCCAAATTTTATTTTATTTTATTTTTAAAAAAATACCTTGATATGGAAAACAAGGTTAGATGGGAATGCGTACGGGTGTCTGCCAGTGCCTATGCCATTTTAACTAAATGTAGGGCTTGAAATAGTGCTTTTATATATAGATATATAAGAAAAACATCTTTTTACCTACCCAATCACCTAAATGTTACACAAAACATTTTGCCACCAATTGAAAGGTGCCCTAAGCAAGGCCTAATCGCAGTGGGGTTAGCATGTCACCGACAGGACAAAAACCTAACCCCCTACCCAATACAGACAAACACAATAAAGAAATAGCCTTTAGATTTCTAAAAGAAGTTTTTTATTACAGTTATCTTTCCTAATCTTTTTACTTTAATTAACAACCATTTTTGACATTAGGTTGAAGATTTTGCTTGTCCCACAACCAACTCTCCCAACGTACCCACCCACATATAGAAAGACAGACTAATGTTCCTCATCCATGGATATAGAATAAATTCCTTTTGGATTTAGTACTATTTTGATACTTTCTTTATTATCTAAGGGCTCTGACTTTGTGATTGCAATCGTAGAGTAATTTTAAAAGTAATATTTTTCATAACAGTTGAGTTGAGTTAATACGTTTTTATTAGTTTTTATTTGTATTAACCATTGATATCATTTCTCTAATGACTATATAGATGTCACCTCAATAGAGTGATGATTGTGCTAACTATGACAAGTGTCACACACTCACACTTAAAAGACTACCTCTACCAGCAGATTTTATAGTCTGGTTGGTAAGATTTCGTGTGATGAAACGATTTTTTGTTGTTCACGTTACTAATCATTGGTCCATGATCTATGTATGCTCCTAGGATTCGGATTTACCTTCAAATGTCATGAATCATGAGAAAATTTGAGAAAGAGACCAATGGTTTTTTTTAAAGAAAACAACTAAATTACAAATTACATTCTTTAACTTAATTTGTTTTCAGATTGGTCCTTTAAATTTTATTTTTTCTATTTGAATTCTTTAACTTCAATTAGTTTCCATTGTTGTCCTTTTATCCACCTTTGTCCAATCCGTACAATTAAATTCACTAAAAACGACGTTGTTTTGTAATGTGTAAATTATTAAAACGAATAACAAGCTTGAATGAAACTAGTTAGAATGACTAAATTAAAAATGAAAATTAAAGTACACTCTTGATCCTTAAAGTTTAGAGTTTTTTTCATTTTGGTTCTTTAAATTTCATTTTTATTTTGGTCCATTTTGTTTGATTTTGTTTTCATTGATGGACCAAAATGAAAACAAAGATGGATGGGAATGATCATTTTGAAAACGGAATCAAATTTGAGGGGTAAAAATAAAAAATCTCAAACTTAAGGTACCAAAATGAAAACAAATCAAAGTTAGAGAGTGTAATTGTTGTGCTCATAACTTATTGTTCTTTAAAAAATAAAAAATAAAAAGCTCATCATCAAATTACTCTTCCTATCTCTTTTTATTACTCCAATGTTTTATTTCGGGATGTTATAAAATATAGTTCTCTTTGAAAAATTATGAACACAATTCCAATAACTTTTCTAACTTATTTTTTACTTTATTTAAAATTCATCATCCTTCTTTAATGGATTTATTTGAATTTAAGTTAAAGAAAATATTTTTGAAAACTTATGTATATTTTTATTTGATAGATAGTACATTAATGATATCTCTTTTTAAATAGCCTACAAAAGGTAGAGAAGAATTAGATTTCTTTAATTAGGCGAGTAAGTTTGCATGGTCGGATTTAGAAGAAATTTACTAATACAATTTTTTTTTCTCATAATTTTAATAATATCATATTATCTTTTTTATTAAATTTGTATATATTATTTTTTCAATCATATGTTACACATTGACATTGCATACCATTAACATATAGACATATAGTGGGCAGTCCAAATCCGCACCAACTTTATCTATGTGGCATGCTCATTTGAACAGAATATGTGGAGCATTTTTCTATTAAAAAAAGAGAGGAAAAGGGCAATTAGCCAAGGCAATCTTACTCGATTGTGAACATAATAACTCCCCTATCTGTTAAATAGTTAATGTTAAAGAGAGCCAAGATAAAAACGGGGCAGTCCTTTACTTGATCTCAACCCCATCCAAAGCACCAATGGTTTCATATGATAATAATACAATAATTCTTAAGTCGAACAAGTATTATATTGTCATCTCTGAAAATAAAAACAAGACAATCCTTTACCTGATTTCAAACCTATTCAAAGCCCAATAATTTTGTATGATAATAAGACAATAATTCTTTAAGTCCAACAAATATCATATTGTCGTCTCTGAAAGTTCAAACTCATGACCTATTCCATATCTAAAGTCTAACATACGAGTCTTTGATATGGGGTTAGCATTATTAGTTGATTTGGACTACAATGAGCTATGACACAAACATTTATCAGTGCATTAAATCCAGCTTAATTCAATTTGGCCAACTTGTTTACCAAGTCCAGCAGCACTGAGATCACATCTAGCCAGGTGTATATTTACCCTAGCCAATTATTGCCGTTGGTCATGATTTCAAAAATCTGAACCTAATCCCAAAATTCGGGAGTTCCAAACGAAATTCTAACTAATCCCAACTGAATTAAAGTGTCCCACAAAAAGGAATAAAAGCCAAAAACCAAATTGGCCGCAAAGTACAAAGAAATGGGAAAATAAAAAGGCCAGCTGTCTAATCTAATGAGTTGAAATTAAAACTTGGCTTAGAAATTGTGGTAAAAGAACTTTGAATTTGAATGCACAAGAATAAGTCCGAACAGATTTAAATTATACTACAAATTTCAAAGTCCAAGTTTGGATCAAAAGTTCTGCATCCATTTTCAAAAAAACAAACAAAAAAAAAAAAGAATAAGAATAAGAATAATACAAAAGATTACAAAAAATTTTACAACTTATTTCATAATTACTAAAGTATTAAATTGTGAGTGATAAAACATTATTTTTACATATCATTACTTTTTTTTCTTTTTTTCTCTATCCCAATCATAGTATACAATCTCAATAATCACAAAAATTTGATACCATTAAACTTAGAGAAACCAAAAAAAAAAAAAGCCGGGAAAACAAACAAATTTAAAAACCAAGCCTTTAAATCAAAAAATCAAGAAAAAGCAACAAAAAAACTGGAAAAAAAGAAAAGAAAAAAGAAAAGAAAAAGTAGAGTCATGGAAGCTAACGGTTAAAGGACATTGACCGTACTGAAATCTATTCCCTAGGAAATAGTAAATCCCTTTAAATTTCAGACCAAACCAAAACCTTTTTCCTAGATCATAAGACCCCACTTTTTTTTCTGGCCGTTAATAAAGTAGATTTGGTCAGGTCCGTCCATTAGATCAGAATTAAGGAACCCAGCAATTGTCTAGTGGTCCCCAAAAAAAAAAAAAAAACAGGTCGGAGTGATTGATTTCTGACACACACAAACAGTCATTAAATTCTGTGTGTTTAAACACGAAACTCACAAAAAGAGTACTCAGATTAGGTATAGCTTAAATGCGTCTTGTGTAGGACACGCTTGAAATTTTTGAGGTCCCCACTACTTACTTTTTTTTTACCCAAAATATTTCAAATGTGATGGATGGACAGGATGACACGTTATTCTTAAATGTACGCGTGGCCCCACCACATCTGCTTGATCAATTTTCAACTACCTGGCCCAGTGCTCACCCATTTGCTCTTAGTTGTTATCACTATTTAAGGTGGGCAAGAAGCATGACATCGGCCATTATATGCTTCTCCATAAGTATATGGAAACAAAAATTTACACTTTTTCTTTTTTGTTTGTTTCAATTTGATGATGATGTTTATTATGTTAAATATATATATTTTTTTAAAAATATATATATATTTTATATATGATAGAAATTCTAATATAAACTCACATATACGTATATTTTGAAATCTCGGAAATCGAACCCACACCTTATAGGGGATTTTTTTAGAAGGGGATTACCACTGGGTCGAATACCCAAGTGGCAAAAATAAATATATCAACAATACGCCTATTTGACAATGATATTCCTTCGAAAAAGTCATGTTATTAGCATTGCTATGGTAAGCCTACTGTTTACTGATTTGAAAGGAGCTTATTTCCAATAGTTTATTCAACTTAAAAAATTTATAATTTTAAAAAATTAGACATAAACCAAACAAGTTAACATAAAAAATAAAAAATGCACTATATTATCGATTATTTGGTGCCCATTTGGAAACCCAGTGGGAAACCAAAAAGGGTGTTTCCAAAATAAAAAATAAAAAATCCCCACTTAGTTTTATAAAAGAAAAAAGAAAAAGAAAAAAAATCGTGAAATAAAATTGAGATTTGGCCTTAAAAATAAGGTCTTCGCGTAGGAGTTCTTGCGTCCATTTCCAAAAAGCATTAAAGGAAAAAAAAAGGCCTTTAGCCAACGTGTTAACAATAGTAGTCTTGAACTACTTATTTCAAGATAAAAACTCGTTTTAACTTTTCAATAACTTATCAAGAGTTTTGTAATTTAACCGACGAATTGTCAAGAGATTTGTAATTTAACATTTCTAAGAGAATTAAAATCCTATCTTTCCTAATTATTGAATTATAAAAATAAATAAATAGCTTTTTGTTTTGGGTATTTCCCTTTAGACATTTAGAATAGTAAAAAAAAATGCATACTAGTCTATATGAAATAGGAAAATTAGGTGAGTACAAGACACTCCACTCAAATTGAATAGTTAGAATCCCATATTCACATTAAAAAAAATATTTTTCTATGTAATCATCAACATTAGTATAAAAATAACACACAAAATACCCACCACCCCTTGTTTCTCTCACTATATAATTTAAACTAAAAAAAAAAAAAAAAAAAAAAACGGAGTAGGGGTAAAACCGTACTTTCATTGGACATCATCACCATCAACACTTCAATGCCGCGGTCAAACAAATCAACGGTTGTGATTGACTCTACCGAAATCCACAAGCTTTCTCGACCGGTTCTTGCAAAACGACGCCGCCGTAGGGGGTTGCGGCTTTCCCGGAGCCCTAGTCTCGCCGGATACCGCGATCTCCGGGGGCAGACCCTTCTGGCTCCAGTGCCGGTTAGGACTCGCCCTCACCAGCGGGCTCAAGCAAAATGCTATCCCGGACACGTTGCGGTTGTGTCCCTGCCGTGTCCGCCTCACATTAAACGCCGGAGACCTCCAAGTCTCCGTCGAGTAACCGCTGACCGACGGCGATCGGTCGCACTCGTCGGAATCACCCGTTCTCGCCGGAGACATTCCTCTATCGGCTCTCGGGTGATGGATTCGGTTTACGGTGGTGGATTCGTCGAGAACGAACAACCGCGATTGCTTTTTCCGGCGGCCGGAGAAGATCGCGGCGAACCAAGACGGACTAGAAGAACTAGTCGTAGTTGTTGTATTAGCAGTAGTAGCAGCAGATTCACGAGACGAAACCCTAGGATCCGAATCGAATTTCTCGGATCTGGACCTGAACAGATTCGACAACAACGAAAACCTACCGTTCTTCTTCCGATACGATCCAACGGCTGCGAACGTCGTCGTTGTATTAGCGGTCGACGAAGCGGTGGTGGAGTACGTAGGTCTCACCTGAGGAGTACTATAGAATAAAGGACCTTCACGGTTCTGCTGTTGTTGCCACGTGGACCCATCCGATTTCCGTCGAGAAACATAGGGCGAGACGGAGCGAGGAAAAACCAGCGGTGGCGGTCTAATATTCGGGTCGGATTTCCTATGATTATCATCAACCACGGCGCGTGATTGCGCTTCCGCCTGTGCTCGAGCGTGGGCCTGGGCCTGCGCCGCGATAAGAGCGAAAAGACGGTCACGGAGACAGGAGGCGCACACACCAACTGTGCTGCTCAGGTCAGTAAGATGTCTCTTACACCTCATTTACTTATATATATATATATGTATGTATGAATCTATTTGGAAATGAAAGAGGTTTTTAGGACAAGAGGCATTTGAGCAAGCGAGCGAGCGTTGTGGGATTTTTGTGGTGTTTGGTCCAATAAAGCCGAATGAGAGCTCTGTGAAGAGGAAATCAAAGGAAAAGAGTTTGTCTTCTTCTTATTAAGTGGAGTATTTGTAGGTGTTTGAGTATTATTTAGAAGAGGGAGTCTCAGTCAATGTTAAGTTCACTACACGCTGGCTGGATATTTTTCATGTGGGTGGGTGTAATTTTTAAATTTGGATCAGGTTTCACTATAAATGTTTTTAAAGGAAAGACTTTTGCTGTAAAACAACGGGTGTTAAGTTAATATCACCATAAAAGCATAGAATATTTTAGTAATTGAGTTATTAATTTTGAGGGAAAGCAAAAAGAAATATCCAATCGTTTTGACTTGTGTGTACTAATCAAATTTATTGCTTTTTGAATTTTGGTTTCTCCAATCTCTTTCTGTTTACTTCTTTTGTTTACTTGTAACTATCTGATTAACCTGGAGATGTTGTCATGTTGAATTTCTAACTGAAAAAGACTGATAATAGTACCAGGTAGTTATTCTATGATTCTATCCCTTCCTTCTCGGTTTACTTTTGTGGTACATTTTTTTAATTGGAAAATCTAGATTTAATTTAACAGTCCTTTTAGTATTATTTAAACGAAATTCAAAATAACCATAATTTAAACTATCCAATATTTTAATATTCTATTTCTAATAACCATACATACACATGGACAAATTGAAGAGCGTTTGTTAATCTATATTTAGTCCTCGTTTTAAAAAAATAAGTAATTTGTTATTCGTAAGCCACGTTGAAGTGTATTTGATTAATCTTATATTCAGTCATTGTCCTAAAAACCAAAAAGAAAATTGCACTAAAGATTTGCAAATGTTTTATAACTAAATTACAACTGTCACTTTCAATGAGAGATTTAAAAAATAAATAAAAAATTAATCGGTAGGATAAACAATTTGGATTTTAAAATAATTTAATCATATTATCAACCATTTGATGGAGTTGGCAAATTATTTTTCCTCAATTACTCCATTTTAGTTATAAAAAAAAAAAGTTTGCTAAATAGAAAAGGCTTATTGTGACTAATTAGGTTTCACTCTCTTTCTTGTCTTCGATTAATAAAAGTTTCTGGTTTAGCTAAAAAAAAATGTGACCATGATAGTGTGTACACACTAAACAAATAATAGAGCCTAAATAGGTCCACAAATTTCATAGATACTCTCTCAAGTAGGTTTAAGCTTTTAGCCACGGATTTATAGGTACTTTCTCACACAGGTTCAATCATAACTTGACCAATCCAGATTGGGTCCAGCAATAATAAAAAGAAAGTTGAGATGTCAAGGCCGATACACACTAAAGAAATGCAAAGTTGAAAAAACAACTTTACATCTCGACTGTCCAATGAGATATATAAAATTAAAATAAATAAAATTTTCATTGGACGGCCACAACTTTGCATCTCAACCTTACACATGCTATTGTTAACTATTGTCCTGAATCTCAATCCTAACTTGACCTCAATTTTATTAAAGTACTTAGTACCATCAAGTTGTGAGAAGTGATGATCTTAAGTGAACTAATGTTATTTAGCAAAAAAAAAAAGTGAACTAATGTTATGCCTTTAGTCCCTGATAGTTAAACTTATTTATATACTTATTTTTTTCGATTTTTTTTTTTTTTCACGGCACAATGAATTTTGTTCATGTTAATTATTATATGTTTCCAATAATTTATTAAAATCCCATTATAATGAAAACCTATTGAAAATACATAATTAGTGTTTTGGAGAGTAGTATTTTCATTAAATCTTTCATTCGAGTTCTTACTTGAGGTAATGATGTTTCTAACTTGATTAGGCTGATTAGATACATCTATTGCCTAATGTGTTATATGAGAAGGTTAAGCCAAGAAACTATGAGATACAAAATTGGACGAGGCAAAAGCCAAAAGGATTCAATATAAAATTAAAAAAGAAAAAAGAAAAGAGTGACCATAGTTATTCACGTAATTTTTTGTTAATGAGTTCAAGTTGAACAACGCTACTGCTCATTTCTCAATTCATTACTCATGATCTAGCTAATCAGCTCGTCTCAAGAGTTGCTAATGCTATTAATTACATACATCCTCTGATCCATTATTTATAAACAATCTTTAACTATATTAGGGTAAAGGCAAGTCTATTTGACTTTAAATTACAAAGAAGCTCATGTCTTATATTTCCACAAAGCAGGCATTGGGTTTTCAAGGTTGCAATGACTTTTGCCTGGTCTTTGGGGTTAAGACTTAAGATTCATATGTGGTTTGAAAAATAAATAAGTTGTGTAGAAAAAAGCATTCATATTTCCACACTGCCTTTGTTTTTCACGATATATAGGATATTAATTTTATTTATTTATTTATTTGCTAAAACATATTAATTTTCTTGATTATTATTAAAGAAAGAGTTCCATATTATTAGATACTAGACTATAATCCATGTAATGCGCGGCTCTTTTTCATTATTTTTCTAAAAATATGTTTTTAACAAAGCAACTTAACTAAAAAGAAGGAAAAAATAATAACAATAAAAAAAAAGTGTAAAATAGAAAATGTAAATAATTTTTCTTTACGCTTAAAAATAGAAATGATCATTTTTATTATATCTCATCAAATGTATTATACTAATTTTTATTATATTTCATCAAATGTATTATACTAAGTCTATAAAGATAACTATCAATAACTTTCTAGTCTAATTGCATCGATTCCTTTCAATTGGGGTTTATATCTCGGGGTTGTATTCACTTAGCAAAAAAAAAAAAACTCACTTCACATTGTTTATGAATTTCAATCACTTTGGTAAACCTCAATTGTTCCATATAGGGATTCTAAATGTTTAGAGGTTTCTCATTTTTGTTTAACTTACAACACTTTGATAGTACAAATAAATAATACAATTTGTCACATATTTAATTATCCCATCTTTACCTTTTTTGACTTTCTTTTGTTTCTCTTTTCATCTTTTTTTTAGGTAATTTATCACTTATTAATAATCACATAAACAATATCTGTGACCTTAGAAGTCCATCATATAACAAATTGGTTCACGGAGATAAAAATGACAATGTCATCTTAAGTCTAACATGTATCTCTTAGGAAAATTTAACACATAGAAAAAAAAAATGTTAAGATGTTATTCCTCTACCCCTAAAAAAAATAAATAAATCACACAATTGCCTCTTTTGGTTATCTCTAAATGATAGTCCATTGATGTCCTAAATCTCAGATAATTTGAATGTTGCTTTATCAATTCTAATATGAGTGTTGGAAAATAATTTATACTTAACACTTACCCCAAAAAAATATATTAAACAGATAGTTGTCAAGTTATTTAGCATATCCAATTGTATAAAAATAAAATGATCAAGTCAAACTATATTTTATATGCAGTTAGATAGTATTACAACTTAACCAAGCAAAAATACTTATATATATAATTGTATAAAAATAAAAAGATTAAGTCAAACTAAATTTTATATGCAGTTAAATAATATTAGAAATTGTAAAAATAAATAAATAAATAAGGAAAGGAAAAAAAAAGGCATTTTTGGTTGCAAAAAATAAAGGACTACAACTTAACCAAGCAAAAATACTTCGAATGTAAAATATACATATTGCATATTGCGTAGAAAAACTCATCCTAACTATATCTTCCACTCTCTTCAAGACCAACTCGACTAATGCATCTACATGCATGAAAAAAAAACCATATATATATATATATATATATATATATGATCATAATCAATTGAGATTACTAATAACAATGAGACACGTTTTACTCCACCCTTTAAGATCAATTCATTAAGGTATCTCATGATAGAAGAACATCCTTTTACATAATTATAGCTAGAGTCATATAACTCATGAAAGAATTTCATATAATAATTCAAATGAATATTTTAAAAACATGAGATTCTGCCTCATGCTCCTTTTCAGTTTTCACAAAGATATATTGTCATACAATGACTATCATCATTGATTTAACTTTTAAAGCAAAAAGGAAATGAAACTTTTATGGCCAAACCACATATATAGTTAAAGTATCATTTTTCGACGTATCTGCAAGTATTAATAGCTATTTAGCATTCAATTTGAAAAAAAAAAACTCAACCTATTTGTAGCAGTTTATAATCTAAACAAATCTTTACTCTTTAAATAAAGAAAATATAATTTTCAAATATGCAATTATTAACATAGCAAACACATAGAAACTTAACCTGAGAAAAGACGAAAATGAAGGTAATACTTATGTAAACTTTATCTTGCCCAAACTCTTATTTCCACTTAAATATTAAATATTAGAAAATAATTATACAATAGTAAGTAAATTAAATGCAAACAAAAATAAAATATGCAAACAAAAAGAAAATATAATATAAATTGATACAAACTCAAGGATCAAACCCAAGCACTCACAAATGGGTGGAATTTTTTGGGAAGAAGTATGACCATTGGAGCAAATGCTCAAGTTGTAATTTAAATGCATATTTGAAATAACATATATTGTGTTTGATAGATTTGATTGGAATATACTATTTATATCTGAATTAATTAATATGACTATTTAATTTATTAAATATGAGCATTTAATTGGGTAGTGGGTATTTAATTTATTAATAGTGTAGTTTTTATTATTGGGTATGTAATTCAGTTTATTTAATTCATGTGCCACCTAAGATGTTAGGTGTCAAACAGAATACGTTACCTTAGATGCCACATGACAGAAAGATGACAACGTTTCTACTTTAATTTATACTAGTCGATAACCCGTGCAATGCACAGGAAAGTTTAACATAATATGATTTTTTTTCTCTATTATATTTTGTCTAATTATGATAATTATTAAAATAAATTTAATATTATTGTGTCTATATATATTATAAAAAAAATTATTGTGTTTATATATAGAATATATTCTAGTATTAAACATTTATTATGATTATGTTTGTATATATGGAATAATATATTATGTCAAGATTCTAATGGAATGTTTAATTATAGAATAGAATTTAAATTTAATTAAAAATATATATTAAAATAATGAAGAGTAAAATTGTGAGACATCAAAAGCTTATGTGACGCAATATTATGAAGTCAACAAAAAATAAAAAAAAAGTTTCAGTTTTACATTATAGTATAGATATAGATAAGCCCGAAACAGTGTGTTTGTGGCAAGTGTTTTTGGCAACCAAGATTAGTTTTCCTTCCTATTAGATTGGAAGAACCCATTATATGATAATTTATAAAATCATTTGCGTATATTTTAACACATAATCCATTAAATTATTTAAACAAGTTACATACCTATTAACTAAATATTATAATTAAAAATATATGTAAATACTCGTTTGAATCGTTGCGTATAAAATCATTTGCGTATACTTTAACACACGATCAATTAAATTATTTAAACAAATTATATATCTATTAACTAAATATTATAATTAAAAATACATGTGAATACTCTTTTGAATCATTGCTTGATAAGTTGGGTACACTTTCTTGCAAAGCAGTTTAAAATATATTTTTCTCCAACCATTCCCAAGTCAGTGGCGACCAAGTTAGTGGCGATAGGGAAGTGTTAATAACGATGGGTTAATAATGATACATAATATAGTTTTGTCTCTATGTACACATGTCCTCTAGATTCATCTTGCTACAACCATATGTTTTAAGTTAATTATGTTCTATAATTCTTCTTAAACACTCCTTGTAAATTAATAATATACATAATCAACATGTTTGGTAATCACTATTCACTACTCAATTATAAACATTTTTTTTTTTATTTTTATAAGTACTCAATTATAAACATAAAACTATGATATTGATCAGTATGTATTGGTCAATTACTACTCTCTCTTTTTTATAATTGGTCACTTACTACCCAATTACCTACATCTGCACACAGTATTCATTCATTAAGAGTATTTGCTAAATAATAAAAAAAAAAAAAACCATTCAATTATGTTCCTTTTTTAACATAAAAAAAAATGTTCCCTTTTGGGAAGAGGGTAGGTTGCCACTGAACAAGCCCAATACTGGCTAATGCAAATCATTTTTTTAACCAAACTTGAAATGTAAATCTTATCAATTCTTATTCATTTTTATTTTGCATTCAGTTTGTCTAACTCAAGTTATAACTTATAACTAGTTGATACAATTGTCTGCTATATATTACCTTGAGTTTAAGAGCAAACCCCTAAAAAAAACATCTTAGAACCAATTGTATAAACCAATAAGGTCACTAAACTATTATTAAATAAATAAAAAAAAGTTACACTATTTAGAATTGGTCCAGCTGTGTGACTTGCCAAACACATTTTAAGTCTTAGCTCTTCTTAAAAATATTTTGGAAAAAATCCTTAAAAAACTATAGTTTATAGTTATAACAAATTAAACCCATTTTTAATTATGTCAATTTAAGCCTGATGTGCTCCATAATGATTACTAGTTCGATTTTCCTCAGAGTTACCTATCCAAGGCAAAGTCTTGCACCTATCGTGGTACATGTGTTAATAAGGTATTACGTGTTCTCTTGGAATTAGTCGAGATGCGCGTATCTACAGAACGTGGGTCCGGAAACCCAAGGTTATAAAAAAAAGAAGAAAAAAAAAGTGAATTTAAACCTCACACTTTCATTATTGGGAGCATCAAAATCTCTAGTCTATTTCATAAAACTTTGCCTCAAGAACTAGAAATTTGACAACAATACACACAAAAATGGCACCTTTTTGTTTTTTCTGAACATAACAATGGTGTATTCCGTTGTAACATTTGAACTTAGAGAGATAATAGCAATTGTTTCTAGATGAGTTTTTTTTTTGTTTTTTAGTAAAGTTTTCTTTTCTCTCTATCTAACGTGAGGAAATAAATGGTGATTTATATAACTTGAATAGAATACCGTTTTGTGTGTATATGTAGAATTTAATGGAGTGAGGACTGTGGACCATAGTTTTAAACTGATATATTTAAAATCTTGGATTTAATTTTTAACTCCTCTTTCCCATTATTATTTTTTGAGACAGTACGCTGGTTGACCCATAATGTTTGTTTTTTGGAGAGGTTCAAATGGATGTTTAATGCCCCTTGCCATAGGGCATGGTCCCTTTGAATTGGTTGGCAAGATCTCCTCCCTCAATTCTTGCATATAGTAATTTCAACCACCTAATATGTCCGTTTGAGTAACCAACTCATTAAATATAACCATCTCATTTCATTTTCATGCCTTTGTCAAAAATCAAAATACAATGAAGCTTCCTCTTTCTTTTTCTCTCTCGAATTTTTTCTTTTTCTTTTTTGTCTTTTGGGTGCTTTCACACCTAAAGATACAATGTTTCAAACATTGAAAATAATTCAGGCGCCAAAAGATGGAAAACATTGGACAATATTAATTATAGTCTCCATCCATGCTCTTGAAAACAAGGTCTCAGGAACTTTCTTGTGTTATTTATCATAGAAGCTCCAATTTTCTTGTTAAATTCTTTATACAAAACAAAATAAATTAATTAACCAGAACAGTCTAAAGAAGATTCTTTTGACTTCCAATTTTAAATAACTTATTCACTTTTTTCAATCTTAAAAAAACAAAAAAAGGAGTCGATTAGTTGTGATAAGATGTGACTATTCACTATAGACTATTGTATTCTTTATCTATTGATAAACCAATTACTGATGGCCCAAAAAGTATGAGATCCATTTTTTATTTTATTTTTGAGTAATTGTGTTATGACACTGGCTGCCATCTATATATATTAGTAAACTATAAGAAATATATATAATAAATAAATTTATTAACTATTTTATCGTGTTGTATTTAAAAGTTGACGTTTATATAAAATCTATATATGTAGTAAAATTTATAATTTTCTTACTACCTAGCATTATATTTATAATATGCATTATATACTATTTTGCAAGCTCTTTTACAATATAGGGTCCCTTTCATTAATCTCTAATTGTTAAATACTTAAATGTATCATTAGTATTATCAAAGCATCGATTTGACCTACATCGTGCCCTGTCAAAATCACATCCATGCTTCAAGCATAAAAGTGAAATTGCACCACATCGATTGCATAAATTTTGATTATCATGCCTTTGAATTCTCTCGTTTAATAGTGGCAACAAAATATCATGATTCAAACAAAAAACCGACTACAGTATCACCCCATCTTTTCATTATTTGGAATTTTCAGAGCAGTGCGCTTTTGACAGATTCTAAGGCACCTACAATATTTGGTCACATTATCCTCAACAATATGCATACATGTATATATTGTATCTGTATTACTTTAAAAGTGTGAGTGATAAAGTTTAGGATTTTTGGGAAATGACTTAACTAACACCCACATGCAAAGGTTTTTTTGTTTAATTTTCTTATGGATTTTTAAAATTTTAATTTTCTTAATTAATCATTTTTTTTTAATGTAAAATTGCATAAGACTCGTTGACAAATTGTCATATAATATTGAGAACTATAAAGACTTAATTTTCATACTAAAAAAATGATGAGTGTGAATTAGACATTATACTACATTAATTTAATTTGTAATATACTTTGTTCTCAATTTATGAGATAGTTTTTGTTTACTTAGAAAGTTTGAACCTTTTGAATATATATTTTTGTATTTATACAAATTACATATTTGGTCTCCAATGTTTGAAACGCATACAATTGATCCTTAATATTTCATAAACATGTACTGTTGGTCCTTAGGGACCAATATTGCTCATTTTTAAAACTTTAGGGGGACTAAAAATAAGCGTTATTAGAACCTAAATTGCACCATTTAGGGACTAATAACATTCACTTTTTGAAACCTCAAGGATCAATTGTGCTTACTTTTTGATACTTTGGAATTAAAAATCTCCGTAGGGACCAATATTGTACGATTTTGAAACATTAGCTACCAATTGTGCACGTTTCAAATATTGGAGACCAAACATATAACCTGTGTAAACGTTAGGGGCCAATAATGTATTTAAACCATTTTTTTATCCTTTGAGAATAGAGAGGAGGGAGCTCATAATTTTTGGGAACTAAAGAAAAAAAAAAGTGTTATATTTCTAAAGGGATTATACATTTTTTATAATTTTCACAGTGTATGAGACCCACAACTACGAGAGAATGGCGTTATAAGATATTGGGTAAATTACACTTTTCCACCCTGAACTATCACCCATTTTTCACTTCACCCCCTAAACTTTAAAAAGTAACAATTGACCCCCTAAACTATTAAAATTGCACGGCCGTTACCCCCTGATGCCAAAATCCAGTTAAAATAGACGGGATGGAGCCACACGTGACACGCACGTGCTCTCGGGCCCACCAGATTTACTTTACCAACTTATTTTTTTGCAAAACCCCGAACTACCCTTACCCCCTTAACCAAATCTAAGAGAAAAACAAAGGAACAAATAAAGGAATTCGGGCCAATATAGATGTCCAATTGGATTGTGTTTGTGTTTGTCTATTCTCTGATAGAAACATATGAATATTTTGCAGCTATGTTTTTTCCATTTCATTTGAGCTTCAGACATTGATTTCTTACTAGGGAGACCAGCAGAGCTTTTGATGCTTTTGTCTTTCGTTTCTGGGAAGCTAAGGGGTGCTCTGATGTTCGCACCCAAAGACTTGCAGCTTAGTCCATTTTGTGCAGATTTAAGTTGAAAACTCACACTTTACCAAAATTTGAGAAATACCAAACCAGAAGCCCTTATGTAAATTTGTCAACAAAAAGATTCGAGACTAGATTCAAAAATAACATAATGGAAATTTCGAATCCGTAAAAGTTAGAACAGTAGCTCTGAAATCAAATCTAACCCCTTTCAAAAGCAACCAGCCATGAAAGGTACCTGACTAGGCCTCTATTCGCAAGTCCGGCCACCAACTGATCTGTAAGTCCGAGGCCCCGAAATGCCGATTGTGGTGGTGTTCGCAAACCCAAACGCCGCACCGTCTCGCCTCACCTCCCCATGTCACGTCATCGTAACCCACCAGAAAACCCAGAAATTTTCTGGGCAACCCGATCCAGATCTGAGCCCCTATAAATTTCCCTAAAAAATTTGGGTCTGAATTTTTCGCTGGGTCACGAAGTAGGTTGTTGGGCCACGGCGTGGGTCGTTGGGTCACGGCGTGGGCTCGGGCTCGTTGGGTCACACCGGTGGCTTACCTATAGAGAGAGGGAGAGTGAGAGTTTGGCTGTTAATATTTGTTATGTTTATTAATTTTCTTGAATATTTTTCTTAGAATTCCATTGATGTTTGGCTATTGAGAAAAAAAGGGGAAGTGTAAAGATTAACTCATGTTCTGGGGTTGAATCAGTGGGTCAACAGCAGTTCCAGTTGCCATTGATTGAGGTTGAAGCTGAAACTTTGTTTTTACCTCAGATTTGGTTAAGGTGATAAGGGTAATTCGGGGTTTTGAAAAAAATTAATTTGGTAAAGTTATTTTGGTGGGCCCGGGAGCACGTGCATGTCACGTGTAGCTCAATTCCGTCTATTTTAACCGGATTTTGGCATCAGGGGGTAACGGCCGTGCAATTTTAATAGTTTAGGGGATCAATTGTTACTTTTTAAAGTTTAGGGGGTGAAGTGAAAAATGGGTGATAGTTCAGGGTGGAAAAGTGTAATTTACCCAAAGATATTTTTCTCACTGAGGGGAGGGGATCATAGTAATCTATCTAGTAAGACATATATACACCACATGTTAGAAATTGGGACCAATTATAAATGCATCTTTGATGGAGAAAAAAAAAAATTTTAAAATATACTATATACAATTCAAAGAGCTATTTTTCTAAATTTAAAAAAAAAAAAAAAAAAAAAAAAAAAAAAAAAAAAAAAAAAAAAAACCTTGTACTATATATCTATATAATGAGATATATAGTCCTTCTTTTCTTTGTCAACAAATCCTTACACCATTTCCACTGTATCTGTGGGAAAAGATTGCAAGATAAACTGAAACCGATATTTTTCCACCAAGCATACAAGTGAAATTTGCCTTCTACTCTTCTAGTACTTAATTACTTATATGATGGCAATGACATATACATTTTTTTTTTTGTTGGCTGGACAATGACATGCACATCTATTTTTGGGTAAATCCAAAGACACATATTTGAGGAGACAAATATAAGAATACTAGCACCATTGAAATGATTGAATCCCAATTTTTGTGGTTACATAATTTCAAATGCCCACTCCAAGTGCGCTATCATCAGTCATCACTACATAATCTACATAGATATTAATACGATAAGGGAAAATCTGGGCATCTTTGCTTGAAGGTTCTCATTCATAGACGACCAAAAATAAGTTTGCTTGCCTTTTAAAATTGGCTATTTTGGAATGACTTTGAATCATCATTACTACTGGGTTGTTGAGTCAAATATAATGGCAAGAAGAGCAAAGTCGGCCCATTAAACACCACCCTATCCTTAGTGGTCTAAACTCTTTATTTCCAATAATTACACATTTTCAAATTTCAACCACATGTTGTTATGCTTCCTTAGTTCACAATTGCACATGCTATGGAGCTACGACTTGGCCGGCTAGCCCCACTCTGGTGCTAAACCAGCGAAGCAATCTATACTTCTTGTGCGAAAATAAAGCTATCAATAGGTGTCTGTTTTTTTTTTTATGAGAATATAGGTGTCTGTTTTTAACATTTAACCAATGTGTTTAAAAGCTATCAATGTGCCCATTACTAGCTATTGAATGAAGGTTGCCCAAGTGATTGTACATCTTGTTGAAGGAATAAAGTGGATGCAAAAACTTTGGTTGAGTACTTGGGTCCATCCAAGCTTTCACATTAGGTTTGCAATTGGGAAAATTTGTAGATAGTAGAGGAAATACTAAAGGACTCGTCACATGAACACTCGTGGTAAAAAAAATATCAAAAAATGATGAACACAGTTTTGTAGTTATCTTACTACAACTTACTATGTAACAACTCATAATACTATCCATATGTATTATTTAAACAAATCACATAACTCACTAAATATTAGATTGTTGCAAGAAGGTTTATAGCTAAACTATGTCATAAAATGATTGTATCTTCGTTAACAAAAATTTAAGTCATTTTGTAAGGTTTTTTGGTGCCAACTGCCAAAATACCATATGCAAGTAAGATAGAAGGAGTTTTGTGTTTAGATATATTTAAGTAACAACTTAGGTAAATTTCCGTTATTTTTAATACTTAATAGTGCGAATTGAAATGATTTAGAAAGTGAATGATTTTAATTCATTTTTTTTCAACATTTAGGATTTAATTTGAGATTAAAAGTATCCCATAAATTATAGAAATAAATATTTTTTTTGGGGTGGTATCGATTATGACAAGAATGATTGGCATCTCATCTAATATGCTAATTAAAAGGTTACATTGTATCTTACCACTTTGAAACAAAACTAGTAAAAGTGGGGTTCAGCTCTTGGCTCAATGGTTAGCACCTTTGGTGCTAACCACGTGGGCAGGGGTTCGAATCCCACCAACCGCCTTCTGGGGAGGTGACTTAATGGAAGGAAACCCTCGTGACCTATCACACCTGCGAGTCCGGGAGTTGTGGGTTCGGGTAGTGGTACGCCCCATTATTGCCCAGATGTGCCCCACGCCATGTCAAAATCGGGTTTAAGTGGGTCGGGACAATGAACGCACCTGCGAGTCCCTTTTTTAACTTAGCAAAAAAAACAAAACTAGTAAAAGTAGAAGCGACTCTTGTTGACAAACAAGTGATTTTTTGCATTAAAATAACTAAGTTAGTAATATGTCACTCTCTTTTTGGTTTCTAGAAATATGTCACATTATTGTTACTCTCGATTAGTATGGATGAGGTCAAATTTGAGGGTGAAAAAAGAGCCCCCAGCCTTCTCACCAAAAAAGAAAAAGAAAATGAAGATAGTTTTTCTTTCCTCAAAATCTTAAAGTCCTATCTATACATTATATATATAACCAATATGGCAACTGGTCGGGTTGGGCCAGGTCAATATGTGTTTAGCTTGGAAATTTTTGAACCGTGGCTAACATGCTTAATGATTGAGCAGGATTTGAATTTGCCTATTTTTATTAAGAAAAAAAAAAAAAAAAAAAACTTACTCATACTCTATTTCTCTATTCTCTCTAACCCTCTTAAGGATAAATTGAAAAAAAAGATAAGATGGATAAATGATATCTATGAACATGAATCTCAAATAATAATTACTTTTCTATCTATATGCATAAAATAATAATAATATTTAAGTGGAATCTTAAGAAAGTATTAAACTAATCCATTTTAATTTTTTTCCATTGTCCTAAATTATATTTTAAATCTACTCTAATTTTTTATAGAGTGCTACCCAAATTTAAAACTATTTTAAGTACATTTAAAATTACTTCTAACCTATTTGAAACTAATTGAAATTCTTTTAACAAAAAAAGTAAATAATTACGAAAGCAAATCTACAATGAACTTATGAAAAGAAAAAAAAAAAAACTATGCAATGTTAGTAGTAAATCTATCATTGAAAATATATAAGAATTGAATTCAAGTTGACAAGTAATAATGTCATTAATATTTTCATTTACAATATTGAAAATTTAATATAACTTTAGTATACAAACATACATTGAAAAATAAAAAAAGAATAAATAAAAATTAAGTTTCATAATAGAGACTTAATGAACCGGTCAAGTTCAATTTTGACCTAGTTGAGTCGGGTCAAAATCGGGTACAAGTTGAGCTAAAATGAGTTGTTATTCCTATTATCCATACCCTTTCTTTAGTGTAGGTTTGAGCTGGTTAACAAGTTCAGATCTAATTCGACCATGTCTTCGTCGGGCTAACATTTTAGTGACACCCTCTCCTTGCTATTTTTTTTTTTTTTTTCCTACAATTTATTTCACAACTATTAAAATGACAAGTTGTTAATGGTAAACAATAAAACATAATTAATTGTAAGCCCATATGAAAATCCATTCCATTATGATTTATTTATTTATTATTATTATTAGGCCAAGACACAAATGAGTTTCTTTTTTATTACGTGAGATTCAAATCCAAGTACTTTTTTAGATCATAAAAGACTTTACTAATTTAGTTAACTGGAATCCACAAGTAGTTAAGTAACGTACTTTTTAGTAATGTTAGGGACAACAATTTTCACGATTTTTGTCACAATGGTTGATTTGATAAATTATGATTTGAGCAATATCAATTTTGGGCTTACCACTAACATCAATTACAACATGCAACCTTAATTATTGTGAAAAATAGTTGATAAGTTTTTAGTCTCTCGTTTTTCTTTTTATTTATTTTAAATAAGAAGAAATGGTGCTTTAACTTGAACATCTAATCACTGATGATGGATGTTTATGTCATCTTATAGTAATTGACAATTTTGACAACCTTAATTATTGTGAAAAATAGTTGATAAGTTTTTAGTCTCTCGTTTTTCTTTTTATTTATTTATTTTAAATAAGAAGAAATGGTGCTTTAACTTGAACATCTAATCACTGATGATGGATGTTTATGTCATCAGTCATCTTATAGTAATTGACAATTTTGACAACCTTAATTATTGTGAAAAATAGTTGATAAGTTTTTAGTCTCTCGTTTTTCTTTTTATTTATTTATTTTAAATAAGAAGAAATGGTGCTTTAGCTTGAACATCTAATTACTGATGATGGATGTTTATGTCATCTTATAGTAATTGACAATTTTGACAACCTTAATAATTGTGAAAAATAGTTTATAAGTTTTTAGTCTCTCGTTTTTCTTTTTATTTATTTATTTTAAATAAGAAGAAATGGTGCTTTAGCTTGAACATCTAATCACTGATGATGGATGTTTATGTCATCTTATAGTAATCGAAAATTTTGACTGTTTTGATCTTTAATCATTTGGAATTTGGTCAAGGGTCGAGTTGTATTTTTGTGTAGGATAAATGTTCACTTGGACCAGTTCCAGCCCCGTCATTCCAATTATAATAATAAGATTGTGGTTTTGTCTGGTTACAATCTTATTAGGTGGACCATTTTCTGTACACACACATACATATAGCTTAATTCAACGCTGATAGAGTGATAGTTTAACTAAACCTGATCATAAATGATGTATCAACTTTTGATAATTCTACAAACGTGTCTGGAAATGAATGGCTTTAGTGATAAAATACTAAAAAAAATGTTGTGTTTAAGCGCAAATCATGTTGTAAAGTAAAAGTGTTTTTCTATACTCTTTGAAAATCTCAAACTGTAAGTTATCGGTTACCCCAAAAAACAAAACAAAACTATAACTATTTAAAAAAGAGAAAAGAAAAAATAGACAGCAATCTATGTTCAAAATGGAACGTGTTATGACTTATGAATATTATATTAACCTTTTTTCAAAAAAAAAAAATTGCTTTGATTTCGGAGAACTATTATAGTATTATTTCTTAATGGTTGATTGCGGCTGATTTCTGCGGACGTGATGATTTCAAATCCAGTTATCATTGAAATGTCAGAAATAAAATAAAAAGCTTGCATAATTAGAAGCTTTTTTTTTTTTTTTTTTTTTAAGATTATCTTTATAAAGGGGAGCTTTCAATCTGTATTAACTATTAAGAACCAAGTTGTATTGGTCAACTGAAAAAAAGAGGCAAAAAGAAAAAGACAAAACTATTAAATTGCATCCTGATGTGGTCTGGTTAGTCAGGACTCAGGAACAAAGTATTAAATCATAGACGGTGATGGTAAAGGTTTTATAATGAAATATAGAATGCATATTTTGGCAAATCAACTAAGTAGTCAGTACTAAAAATGACTTCTCCATTTTTTTTCTTATATATATATATAAAATGTATTTTTTAAAAGGGGTATTTTTTAAAAGGGGCGGTGTAAATAATTTAATCTAAGGTAGACACCTTTTGAACTCAAATTTTAATAGACATAATACAAAAAAGGCCAAAAGTCAATATACATTGTTAATATTAACAAAAATATCAATCAATAAGCTCATTACAACCTTTTACAATTGATTTCGGCGTGTTTTTATATTTTTAAACCGTTGTATTATAACTAAATTATTAATGCTACAACAAATGTCTTTCTCTATGTATACAATTAAGCAATCATTCATCCACTGATCACTCATTCAACTACGCCATCAATTCTTCGCAATTTTCATAGCTAAAAATGTTTTTTCCACAGTGGCAGTCACAATTGGTAAGGTTAATGCCAAACTTACCAATAAGTAAACTAATGGATATATCACATTTTTTTTAGTCTCAACCATTTTCTAAGCAAGATCACAAATCCATTCTAGTTTAGAAAACTCAATACTAAAGCGTATATAAAAAAAAATATAATTATCAAGCTGATCATAAAGTATCATGAGCTCCGATTAAGAAAAATCTTTTGGATAAAAATATTGGACAAAGCAAATCAATTTTTGCCTATGAAAAATAACAAAAGAATCAGATGAAATCAATTTTTTCTTGTCAAAAATAACAAAAGAATAAAAAATTTGGGCCTATGTTGTTTTTGTGATTTTATTTTTGAGCTAATTTTTGTTTATATGATATTATTTGTTTTTTTTTTTTTTTAAAGTAATTTTGATATATATATATATATATGCCTAGAATAAAAGAATTTAACAAAAAATTGAGGGTGAAAACTTTATAAATCCAATTATTTTTTTACATGTTTATACCTAATAAATTTTTTTTTTATAAGTTTTTTTAAATTTCTTTTCAACATATTTATAGCTAATAATTTATTTTTTGAAAAAATGTGAAGGTGGGCACGTGCCCCTTAATAGATCTATTAAAAGTCAATTACCAATCCATTGGAAGATCTATTAATAAGGATCCTCTCCATTTGGAATAAAATGGAGAGTCTCCATTTCATGGTCTAGATTAAATATCACAGATCTAACAGTGTATAAATTGTCATATCATTTAAAATTTTAAATGACAAGGCAGTATATATATCGTTAGATTTGTGAAATAAAATCTAAACCATGAAATGGAGACTCTCCATTTTATTCCAAATGGAGAGCATCCTTATCCCTAGGCTATCATGGTGACACATCTATACTTAACGGGACGAAATGGGGAATGAGGGTATATAGTATGTACCAGATAGTGCCCGAAGCATTCTTATGGCCCAGATCCGCCAAGTATACCCAAAACTCTGTTATATTCCGGGTGGGTGGACATGGAGGGCCATGAAGGCCTTAAAGGCCTATTTGGTTATACTCTTTGCAAGTGTTGTGGGCTTTGCGGCCGGACATAGAGATTTAGCAGTTAGAATATTTGGTAAACTACAGTGTTAACATGTTTAAAGCTATTACAAATGTTTGGAAATGAAATTGATAATGATAAAAAAATTAAAATTAAAATGCGGAGAAATGACAATAAAGGGCATGATGGAATTGTAAAAAAAATGTCACTAAAGTTAACTACCTCTCATTTTATCGAAAAAGTATTTAGTGTAACGGTTGTATATAACATCACTCTTATATGGGAGTGGATCCTATAAATGTGTGACCCACTCCATGTGAGAGGTATACCAAATACCATAGGATCATTCTATAACCATCAGTTTGCTTCTTCTTCCCCGAAAATCCTCAACCCCTCCTAAGAATATTTCCCCCCATAAATCTCTCTATTTGAAGTCACATGCATGCCAAAGAGCTCATGTTGGGATTCGACTTGAGTGCATCGACGATAGGGGTATTGTGGCGGTGCATGGAAGGTTGTGGCTTTTGGTTTTTCAGGTTGTATAATTGGTGTGATCTTGATTTTGTGGTGTGATTTATGTGATTTTTGAGCTTTTGTAGTTTGATCTTTAGTTTGATATGTGTTTGGTGACGATGATTGTCGCGGTGGGTGGCTTCCTAGGGAGGTGGCATTACACGTAACACCCGTCTCATATCAGAGAATGAGCTTTACACTTGTAGGGTCCACTCCCATATGAAGAGGAATGTTACATATAATTCATTTTCCTTCCTGGGTGAAACAAGGAGAGAGAAACAAGAGATTTGTCTCAGATTGGGGGGAAAAAGGATTCATAGTCTTTTTCAAAAATAGACAAGAACATTTTTGTCAATCTGGTGCATTTTTCCTAAAGCTCAAACATTAACCAAAAGAGCTTTTAAAAAAAGAGTTTTAAAACTACTTTTCAACTCCCTTTGAAAAAATGAGACAAACACCCTTAATTTTAGCACAAAAGTGCTCTACACATAGCAAACATACCCTAAACACTTCATTGTTTGAGACTAAAAACCATGATCATGTAAAAGTTTTAAACAAACCCAAATTGTAGATCCCACAATCCACATGACATCCTAGCTTAGCCAGCACTATTCAATCTTCAAAAAGGACACTTTAACCTTTAACCCCAAAGAATAGGCCTAGAACAATTTAAGCAGACTTAAAAGGAAACAGAACCCATATTTGACCAAAAGCCTCACCACTCACTTCACTGCATAGCTGTGAACCGCGTCTCTTAAAATCCAAAATTCCCGATTCCACCAATCAGAAAGAAACAACAAGTGAAAAAGACTCCATGTCAATCCACGACACAAAACGACCGCATTCACTGCAGAAACAGACTCCTACTCCTCCTTTATATAATTATTCCTATTCCAACTCCTCCTCCAACTACTTCTTCCGCTACTAAAAAAAACACTTTTCCCACAAGGGCTTTTCACAGAATCTAATAAATCTTTCTCCAAAAACACAGATTCAATAATGTCTAACTTTTCCAATCAGATCAGAGCCTCCTCCGCTTTGATCAAACGGCTTAAGCAGCGTCAACAGCCGGTGATGCTGATGCAAACCAGATCGTTCACTACAACTGAGGGTCACCGTCCAACCATCGTTCAAAAACGCAGCATCGACATTCTCCATGATCCTTGGTTCAATAAAGTAAATTCATTCATTCATATACATTTAGATTGGTTTGGTTTTTGAATTATATTTGAGCTAATTAAATTTTAAAATTAGGGAACGGCTTTTTCAATGACGGAACGGGATCGTCTTGATCTTCGGGGACTTTTGCCTCCGAATGTTATGTCTGCTGAACAGCAAATTGAACGCTACAGTAAGTAGAGTTTCTATGTCAATTCGTTATGTAACTTTTATCGCTTAGAATTAGAGCGGAACCAAGAGAATTAACGTGCTTTGACTTGACATATATATATATATATATATACACACACACATACACACATTAGGCTTAGTATGATAATCCTAAAACCACAGTAGCTCGTGGTATAGCGAAACTACGGTAGCCTATGTCATTCTAGGAAACGTCGGTCTAAGTACTTAGATTTGTTCGTAGCATTTCTTTAGAAAGCGATTAGGTTGTTACGTGTATGGATTTTCGTAGTTATTGTTGGTGGTATGATGGAGATGCTTGCGTCTTGATGAAGATTCGGTGGATTTCGTGATGAAATTTTGTCTTATGACGTGGTGTTAGTAGAAATATAAAAGCTGCTAGATTTTTTGAATAATGTAAGTATAAATTACTGACATTGTGCTAGCTATGTTTTAGTCAATTGGATAGAAGATACACGTATTGTGAGGAGAATAGAGGTTTCAGTTAATCTTACACCGATATTCAGACGACTTACTCCCTTGCCCTTCTCCTTGGTGCTAAAACTTGCTTATCAAAAGAAATTTAGACAACTGACTCGATCCAACGGTGGAATGATAGCTAAAATGAATTTGGAGGTCAAGTGTAGATATGACAAAACCTGTGATGATTTGAATTTGTTTAGGCACTAAGGTTTTTATTTTTCAATTTATATATGGAGAAGGTCTGCTTCTGCCTTGATAATTTACGTTTGACGGCACATTCAAATTTTGGGCTGTCATGGTTCCTTGTTATGAAGTTATGGAAAGTGCACTAGGTTGCAACAACTAGACTACATCTAATCATAGATGATGTTAGTGGCAAGCATTCATAGTAGTTTCAAATTTGTAGAAAACACATAGAGGCAAAAATGCCCGATCATAAGAAGCATAGAGAGGATAATTATTCTAATCTTTGTGAAGGGAAAAACATCTAGCCATTGTGATACCCTATTGAAAAGGATTCCCTCTTTAATTTTTTTTTTAATCTCTTTCCGTCAAATTGTTGACTTGAAAACTTCACGTATAAGACCGTCGATGCTATTTAAATGGAAAATTTTAATATAGGCAAGAGCTATGTAGCATGGTTTCTTCTGCAAGGGAGTTGCAGTCTTATCATAGTCATATCAATTACAATACTGAGAAACTTCCTTTTCTCACTTTGGTTTGCTGATTTTGTAAATTGACAGTGGTTGACTTGAAGAGGCTTGAAGTGCAAGCAAGAGATGGACCATCTGATCCAAATGCTCTGGCAAAATGGCGGATACTTAACCGGCTGCATGACAGAAATGAAGTTATGTACTATAAGGTGGGTTAAAAACTTGTTGCATGACAGACTATGTACCATAAGGTGGGTTGAAAACTTTATTTCTTATATCTACCCTCTATTGATGTGCATTTATAATTGGAAATGAGTGTTAGTACTTCATAACATGCAATTTACTTTAGATAAGCAAAAGGTTATCATACCTAGCAAGAGGTCTGTTGCAATGATTATTCAACATGAACTTGGGACTCTTTTCAGAAGAGTCACTCGCAGACTCATACACTATTCTGTTCCCATATTTTTGCAGCATAGCCCAATTTTCATGCCAATTATCAAGCCAGACATAAATGCTCTCGTCTTTCCCCACTATGTGCTTCAACAAAGACCTAGCTTTACCTCTTAGATGGAGGATTTTCGTTTAGCCCCACAAGCTCTCAGACGGAACAGAAACCTCCCACAAAGATCCCTAAGCAAACAGGTTTAAGCATAAGCAACCTAAATACAGCCACATTTGCAAAAAGATTCCATATCAATCTCATAACAGCAGCTTTATTCTAATCATGGACTTTGAAGTTTGAACAACCCCAAGCCTTTTTCATGCTTTGGAAAAGTGATGTCATCCCATACTACTTTAACCCTTGCACTACATAAATAAGCATTGAGCTTTTGTTACACTTGCTATATCCACTATAGAGCACATATTTAATCACGTGAAGCCTCCCTCTGAAAGTCAGCTGCTTCACACACCCAGAATTAATCCTACTAGTAATGTTATTCACCAGAGGCATACAATCAAGTATAGAAAGTTTGCCTGAAATGAAAGGAACCCCCAGGTATCTAATAGGAAATCTCCCCTCCTTCAAACTTAAAATTTTCAGTAATTTGCTGCTTTCTGCCACTCTTTAGAAGAAAATTTCACTTTTGCTGTCATTTGTTGCAAGGCTTGGCAAATTCTTAAAATCATCAAGAACTTGCTTAACAAATGTAATAGATCTTGTTTACCTTGCCACAAAGATCATAAGATCATCTGCAAAACATAAAGGAGATAACTTGATCTTAGCACATTTAGGGTTGAAAACAAAGCTGCTGTAATTCTCAATAGCTCTCTGCATCAATTTGGAAAAGGCTTCCATGGCTGTACCAAAGAGATAAGGAGAAATGGGGTCCCCTTGCCTTAATCCCATAACAGTTCTGTATTGAGGAGAAGTAATGCAAGTTTTGATCCAAGTCATAAACTTAGGAGGACAGCCGACTGCAATGAGAACTCCAAGAATAGACTCCCAATCTAGAAAATCATAAGACTTGAAGATGTCAACCTTAACATTGCACCTAGCTGGCTTGATATTCCTGTGATATGTCCTCATGAGCTCTGAAGCAAACAAAATATTATCAACAATCTTCCTGCCTGGGATGAAAGCTGTTTGACAGGAGCTGATAAGCCCATTTAAGCACCCTCTAAGCCTATTAGCCAAGATCTTAGAAATAATTTTGTTTAAGGTGTTACAGCAAAAAATAGGCAGGCATGAACTTAGTGGCCCTAGAGGGATTTTGAATCTTAGGAACGAAATTATCACAGTAGCATTTAACTCCCAAGAACTTACCAGTAGTAAAAAACTCTTAATGGCCAAGCTTAACTCGTCCCCTAAAATACTCCAAGTGGTCCTGCAGGAGTGAGCACCATAGCCATCAGGGATCAGGAGCTCTGTCTCTATTCAAAGAAAACATCACTGCTAATCTCTTCATTTTGAAGATGCATGGGCGTGCACTAGATTATTCCCTATTTCTTTCATGATAAAGAAACCCACAAAATTGTGGGTGGCACCTCCTCCCTCACCTTGCACACTTACAATGTGTGGGTTCAAAAGTAGAAAACATACTTTTTGGTTATTTTTCATTGACTTCGAAAAAAGTTTTCTGTTGACCAAGATTTTCTCCTGTAGTAAATGTAGAAAACATTTTTTGGAAAGGATAATGTAAAAAAAAACTGAAAATTAAGGAAGGCAATGAGGAAAAAGGAGTGTACTGCTGAAACGAAGTGCAGAAAAGAGAGAGAGGTTTTGAGGCAAGGGTGCTATCCTCTATTGATATTGAGTCTTTAATTTGGCTTTGTATATTTTCTATTTCTAACTCCGCCTGTGTCTACTTCTAGTGTCATATATTTTGTTCACAGCCGGTCCCAAGCCCGGATAAAGGAGGAGGGTTGCGGTAGGTTGACAGCCAGCATAAAATTTAGTCATTCTATTTGTATATACAGATTAGCCGAGCCCACTAAGGCTTGGTTGTATATTTTCTATACCTGGAACAGTTTTCTTACCGAAGAAAGACAGATTGTTTTAAGCAAAAGAAAATCTGTTTCTGAATTTGGAAAAAGAATGATGTGGAAACTGCATTTGGGAACCAAGCAGATGCTGCAATCACTTATATGTGGCTCACATGGGCTATAAAATTTTTTTTTTTTTTGATAAATATATTTTGAAGAAACCAAGTACACTAGACGTGTACAAGGCGAAAGAATACAAATAGCTCAATCAGCTCAACGAACAGAAATCTATAAATTCAATGAGATTAGAGAATCTAACTAAGCCTATTGCTGCCATCCACTCCATAAGAAAGATAGAGGTTTCAGATCCGCAATACTTAGCTCACATCCCTCAAAAATTCTTGCATTACGTTCTCTCCAGATACACCACATTAAGCAATGTGGAATAGTTCCAGATCACCATATTCCTATGCCTCCCCATCTCCCTTGCAGCAGCAAAACACCTCAATAACACGTCGTGGCAACCCAATGAATACCAAACAAACTAGATCATATCATAACTCTAGCATAAGTGCATGAAGAAGAATGTCAATAGACTCCCCATCAGCCTTACACTACAACACCACAGCTAATATATACCAGCCGCTCAAATTATCCAGTTAAAATTTTCCCACGCTGCTCCAAGAGAAGAAAGCCACCCTTGGGGGGCTTGCCTTCCAAATGATCTTCCAAGGGAAAGAGCCAGCCCCATTAGAATATCTGATTTAGAAAGACTATGAAACCAATAGATGGAGAAGGTTGCCAACAATCTTGTCAGCTCATATCTCTTTTTGACCGAGTTAAATCTTCCAAGAAGGAGGAAGACTCAAGCTCCCAATCTTGACAGCCGATGAAGTGTACATCCCAATGCACAGCCTCACCACTAATTGCAAATCAGACTAACCTTCTTTGATACAGGCTACGTACAATTCGGATATGAATCAAAGGCTTCAAGGCACCACACAATCCCAAATCGAATAGAGAACCATCCCCCACTTCAAACTTCAATGTGGAAATTATCCCATCTAGCACGAATAAATTTCCACAACCCAACGCATACGGCCCTTGGAACTTTAGACATCCACCCTCCATCCATAGTACCATACTTTGCCTCTATAACCTTCCGCCAAAGTGCCTCCCTTTCCGTCCCGAAGCGCCACAACCACTTCCCTAGTAAAGCCTCATTAAACTTCCTCAGGTTCTTTATGCCCAAACCTCCATGCGAATAAGGGCGGCAAATCACCTCCCATTTAACCAAATGGAATTTGTCGACCTCCTCAGTAGACCCCCAAAGAAAGTTTCTTTGAATTTTTTCAATCCGCTTGGCCACCTCCACAGGAATAGGAACTCTTTTAGGTTTTAAAGATGACTTATTCTTTATCACTGTATAACTGCCACCAGGCAATACTTCTTCCGTGTCTCTTTTTTTGAGGACATTAGTCTCTTCATTAGCCTTTCCCTTATATTGGTTTTGGGTTTCTGATGAAAGAAATACCCTGCCATGTTTTCTCAAATAGCACTTCCACACTCCATAAAGAATGTTGTGGAGGGTGACGTCATGGGTTCAATACCCGCTGGGTGGGTGTGTGACTTAACAATAATAATAAAAAAATCATATTCATGCTACCACACTACATCAAAATATTAATTTTACATTCCATACAGGCGGTAGTTGCAAACATTCCATACAGCTAACGTTATGGATCTCATTGTTTAATAATTCAAGTCATAACATCATTTCTAAAATGTACAGGTTTTGATCAAAAACATTGAGGAGTATGCACCTGTAGTTTATACTCCAACTGTAGGTTTGGTTTGCCAGAATTACAGTGGCTTGTTTCGAAGGCCAAGGGGAATGTATTTCAGTGCAGAAGATCGTGGAGAAATGATGTCTATGGTTTATAATTGGCCAGCTGATCAGGTCTTTCTTTTATTGATATCAAGCATTATTATTATTTTTAAAAAAGTTTCTCCTGATAAGTTATTGAGTATTAAAAACCTTGGTTTGCAGGTTGATATGATTGTTGTGACGGATGGAAGCAGAATACTGGGTCTAGGAGACCTTGGAGTTCAGGGAATTGGAATTGCGATTGGGAAGCTGGATCTATATGTTGCTGCTGCAGGGATAAACCCTCAAAGGGTATTTCTTGCTTTATGTATTATATCTTTCTGTTTCTATAGTTTTATTTATTTATTTTATAAGTAATAAAATTTAATTGAAAGTAGTTTTTTTGTTTTTGATAAGTAATGAAAATTTTATTAGAAGAAGCCCAAGCATACAAATTGTATACTAGGGACAATAGAATCAAAATGTACAAAGGTCAATCAACTCCGCAATGGAGTGAATAGAATAAACATGAGATCCCACAACCCATTCGAGAAGGGTTTGAAAGAAAAATAATTTCAGCTCCGGAAGAGATCACTCCGAGTCCTCGAAATGCCTAGCATTCCGCTCCCGCCAAAGACACCAAATCAAACAATGAGGGATCATCTTCCAAACCTGAGTCGTGCCATGTCTCCCAAACTTCCCAAGCCACCCATGGAACAGATCCAGCACTGTGTGGGGCATAACCCACTGCACCCCGAACATTCCAAACACCATAGACCAAAGATCTGTCGCCACAAGACAGTGCAAGAATAGATGATCCACACTCTCCCCACTTTGCTTACACATACAACACCAATCTTGGAGAATAAAGCCCCTTTTCCTCAAATTATCTGTGGTGAGAACCTTCCCCAATGCTGCAGTCCATGAGAAAAATGCAACACGGGGAGGGGTCTTCGATTTCCAAATCAGCTTCCATGGGAACAGAACATTTGGAGAATTAAGTAAAGCTTTATAATACCTCTTAACAGCAAAAATGTGTTTAGAAGGCCTCTCCCAACATAGTTGATCCTCTCCTGTCCTCCTCAAGGGATACCCGTAGATGAGATCCATAAAAGAGGTAAGGGATTCCAACTCCCAATCATGCACATTTCGAATAAAAGAAACATCCCAATGCAACACCCCCGTCCCAATGGACATAAGATCAGCAATGGAAGCCTCCTGGTCCCTAGCAATAGAGAATAGCTCCGGAAAAGCCACCTTCAAAGACTCCATACCACACCATCGGTCATGCCAAAAGCGGATTTTCGTCCCATTGCCAACCTCCATATAAAGATGTTTCGAGAAGGACTCCCACTCCTTTCGAATATTCTTCCATAAACCCACTCCATATGGACCTCTACAATCTTTAGAGCACCACCCACCCCATAGATTTCCATACTTCGCCTCCACCACTTGTCTCCAAAGGGCATCCTGGCTCGGTACCATACCGCCAAAGCCACTTACCTAGAAGAGCTTGGTTAAAACGCCGAAGATTTCGGATTGCCAACCCTCCACTACAAAGAGGTTCACAGATTTTGGACCAGCTCACAAGGTGATATTTAAACTCCTCTCCTAAACCACTCCAAAGAAAGTCTCTTTGTAGTTTCTCTAGCCGGTAAGCCACTACAGCTGGGATAGGAAATAGTGAAAGATAATATGTTGGTAAGTTAGATAAAGTACTCTTTATCAAGGTGACTTTACCTCCCTTAGATAGATATAATCTCTTCCAACCTGCAAGCCTTCGCTCCATTTTTTCAAGGATTGGATTCCATATGGTCGTCTCCTTGAATTTTGCTCCCAATGGAAGGCCTAAATATGTCATAGGTAAAGAGGCTTGCTTACATCCCAAAATACACACCAACTCCTCTATGTTTGGAACCTCCCCCAAAGGAACCATTTCAGATTTCCCCAAATTAATTTTCAATCCAGAGATAGCCTCAAACCAAGTAAGAACACACCCCAGATGCTCAATCTTAGAAGGGTTAGCATCACAGAAAATTAAAGTATCATCTGCAAAAAGCAAATGTGACACCATGACCTCCCTCTCTACTGAGCTGCCCACTGTGAACCCAGATGGTAATCTTCCTTGAACAGTACGGTCCATCAACCGACTTAGAGCCTCCATCACAATAACAAACAGTAAAGGTGAAAGAGGATCACCTTGTCGAAGACCTCTGGAGCTCGGAAAAAAACCACTGGGACAGCCATTAATTAGAATGGAGAACCGAACCGTGGAGATGCAAAACCAAATCCACTTCCTCCAACGCAAAGGAAAACCACAACGTTGAAGCAAATATAGAAGAAACTCCCAATTAACATGGTCGTATGCTTTCTCAACATCCAATTTGCAAATTACACCTAGAACTCCTTGTTTCATCCTACTATCCTAGACATTCATTTGCGATAAGGACTGAATCTAGAATCTGTCTCCCTTGAATAAAAGCATTCTGAGAGGGCGAAGTGATGGTAGGGAGCACCATTCTCAAACGGTTAGCCAGGAGTTTCGCCAAAATCTTATAAACACCTCCCACTAGGCTTATTGGCCTAAAATCTCTCACCTCAACAGCCTCGGATTTTTTTGGAATAAGGGCTAAAAAAGTGGCATTGAGGCTCTTCACAAAAGAACCCAGCTCATGAAAATAGTTAAGCACCTTCAAGATATCCGATTTAACCACCCCCCAACAAGATTGGAAGAAAGCCATGGAAAAACCATCCAGCCCAGGAGCTTTATCCCCAACAAAACCCTGCACAACACCAAGCACCTCTTCTTCTTCAAAAGCTCTCTCCAACCCAGCTGCTTCCCCAGTAGATAGCATAGAAAAATCTAAACCATCTAATAAGGGTCGCCGACAGTTCTCCTCCATGAAAAGATGATTATAAAACTGAGTAATGCACTCTGATATAGCTTGCGGGTCTGAAGAAAGTTCCCCATTAATAGATAGAGTGGAAATAGTGTTACGTCTACGATTGGAATTGGCAATGCAGTGAAAAAATCTGGTATTTTTATCGCCTTCTTGTAGCTGAAGGACCTGAGATTTTTGCCGCCAACTAATCTCATTCATCAAAGCATTTCTTTCCAATTCAGCTACAATCCTCTCTCTCTGATTTTTCTCCTCTTCAGATAACGGACGGTCTTCCACATCAACATCCAGCTTATTAAGTTCAGTCATAAGCTGATTTCTCTTAATTGAAAGTAGTTACTGTAGTGATGGCAGTATCATTGTAGTATCATTGATTGACGTATCAATAGTTTGAAAAACTTGCTGTTCTGCCTTAAGCAGTCATGTTAGTGATGGAAGTATCAACGTAGTATCTTTGATTGAAGTATCAATAGTTTGACAAACTTGCTGTTCTGCTGCTCTGAATAGTTGAAGACAACTCCTACCTAGTGAACGAACTTAAGTTTGGTTAGGAGCACTCATAGCTTGAGTTCTTCTACTAATTTATAAATTTTTATCTGGAGCAGCAGTGGATGTGTTCCTGAGAGAGAGGGAGAGAGAGAGAGAATGCAGCAGTTGGCAATGTGCTCTGTTTGAGTCAGGGGAGGGGTTCCAGTGACATCACTCAGGTGTAAAGTTATATGATTAACCTTGACGCCTTAAATCTGAAGCACAGTATTGAAGTTAAGAGTTTTTGTTTTATAATTATCAGTGGTAGAGAATAATGCTGTTATCTTTTTTGGTGAAAGTTTGAAAGCATGGTTCCTAATTGATTTTTTATTTCTGGATCATTCTACGTAGATTCCTGATAATGTGTCATTATAAGTTTTGGTTGTTTATCTCAATGCTGAGATTGTTTTCTATTTTTGTTCAATACTTGAACTGATTTATTTTCTACTGTTTATTTTTATCTTTATTCTCCTTTTGATTTTTTAATGAACAACTCAACTCAGCATAGCCTTAATAGGTACTTCCTGTCATGATTGATGTTGGAACTAACAATGAGAAGCTGCTCAAAGATCCCTTGTGTAAGTCTTTCTTTATTCATTTGTGGTGAGGATATTTTATTTGCGCCATTTTTTTTTCATTAAAAGCAGTTGTTTTATTGTTATTGACCATGAAAATTTCGTGCTAGTACAATAAAAGAGGCTTGATACTTTTGTTTCATAGAACAATGCACATATTTTTGAAGGAAACAGCGATTTTTATTCTGCTATCATGCCTTTTTATGTTAACTTCTGGTCTATGTGTGATAGTTGTATTGACTTTTTTGAGCTTGCAATGTCATTAGATCCCAAGGTATATTAGTGATGTAGCTTGTCCATGAAAAAATCATAACAAACAGTTAATCTGTTATTACATACACACTCACATACATATGAATTTCATTGAGAGAAAGATGCGGTATAAGAAAGGTGCTAATTTCTTCACAATTCAAAAAAGCCAATCCAACTATGGAAGAAGGAAATGACAAAAAATCTCACTAGAAGGAACATTTCTATATATGACATGATCAATGTTGCTTTATGTTCTATGCTATTATACTCAATAAGTACCACTATTGCTTGTCTTTTAAGAACTTTGTTGCACAGAGTGCTCTAGTAGGATTTTTTGCCATTTTTTTTTCAAAACCATCAACATATCTAGCAAGGAAGGTATACAAAATATATGAAAATTTTCCTTTGTAACTCCGTGTCTGAGATGTGATACCACAATGATTAAGATTACATTGCTTCATTTTTATACTCCAACAAAAGCTAGATCTCAGCACTTATAAACTTGATAAGAGACCATGTTGTGAAAATTTTTATAGTGAGCGAACACTCTCATATTATGCATCAAGAAAACAAGTGTAAGTCAAGAAAAAGGATGTATTGAACTAACAAACCATCACTGGCAGAAAGAAAAGTAACATGGGATATCTAAATGGTAGGAGACAATAAAAACAAATGAGTTTAACCCAGTGCTTTCTAACTTCGGTAGGATGTAAAAGGATGCCATATAACAAGTAGAAACAAGGACTGTGCATAGTAGTAGCTGATCCGCTCCAAACTGCATGGGTTTCACAGTGAATTCAGTGCGGGGTATCTAATCAATTAATCCCCCAAACCGGGGAAGCTTAAGCGGCCAGACAGAGATTGGCCCTCGAGTGCAAAGGAAGAAGGGAGCTTGACTGCAAGAACCTCCTGACTCCAGTCCTCTTCCTCCCTTGCCTGCCAGCACACCTGAAGGAAAGGAAACTGTTATAACACAAACAAAGGAACTGCAATCACCACAAGCGTATAGTGAGAAAGCTCGCCCCTGCCTTTAGATGAGAAAGCCCTCTTTTACATCCCCTAGACAAATTCATAGGAAATGTTTGGATGGTTTTGCCAATTAACATAGTGGGTCGGTTTGGTGTGTAGATCGAATATTTGAAACACACCAAGCCCTACCCAACCCGACTTTATATGTTTTAGCATAAAAAAAATTCTTGTAAAAATTATGAGGTGGCAAGTTCATACTTATTTTTAAATTTGAATAAATATGGACTTGCGACATCCAATTACAACCATAAATGATCTAATGCCTTCACTCCCACTAACCGGTCCTACCTTTTATTTTTATTTTTTAATTCTCACTTTTCACCCTCTTGCCGCTGCAAATGCCGCACCTCACAAAAGTTAGTCTCATTTCCCTTCTATCCTTTTTTGTTTGTTTTAATTTGATAGGTAATAGAGAAATATTATTAAAAAAAAAAGAAAAGAGATTTCTTAGTGAACACAAAGAGCATCAGTTGGTGCTGTTTATGCAAGGAAAATGGGGAAACAGTAGACCATTTGCTTCTTCACTGTCCTTTTTTGAGGGAAGTTTGGGATATGGTTTTTGCCCTCTTTGGTGTCCATTGGGTGATGCCTTGGAGGGTAATAGATCTTATAGCTTTCTGGCAAGGTCACTTTGGGCGTCATCGACTTAGTGCAATCTGGAAGTGCATTCCTATTTGTTTGATGTGGTGTATTTGGAGGGAAAGGAACAATTGAAGTTTTGAGGGGTGTGTGACCTGAAACAGTTCTTCCTCAAAACTTTGTTTGAATGGGTGTTAGGCTGTTAGCTCCGGATTGTTCCTTTTGTTCGACTTTTTTAGAATTTCTTGATCTTTGTTCTTTTCAAGCATTGTAGGGAATGTATGCCTTGTATATCCTCAATGTACATAATTCTTGCCTTTTAAAAAAAAAAAAAAAAAAAAAAAATTCTTATTACTAAATAAATAAAAAACTCTTCTCATTTGTCTTCATCCCAATTCCAAATTCCCAAATGGCAACGGTACATGCTCTCTCTCCCATTCTGTGCTGTTTTTTATTTTTATTTTTTTATTTGTAAAGTTTGTTGGCCATTACTTGTTTTTTGAGAGAATGTTAATTTTTTATTTGTACGTGGAGTATGTTTAACTGAGATTTTTTATTTGTAAAGTTTGTTGGCCATTCTGTGCTCTTCATGCCCCGTACCATGGACGTTTTTGGACGTTTTAATTATGTTTATGAATCTTGCACACTGTTTTGTATTGTATGCTCAGTAACATTCCCTATACATGCCTTTTTTATTTGATAATGCCAAATTCATCTAAAAAGTATTTTATTCTGACATCTGTGTATTCACTTTTATTATCTTTTTATTTTAATTTTTTTTATTGTCTACTTGAATGCTTTATTTTACTCTTTAGATTTGGGACTGCAAGAACACCGTCTTGATGGTGATGAGTATGTTGCTGTCATCGATGAATTCATGGAGGCAGTGTTTACTCGTTGGCCGAATGTGATTGTGCAGGTAATTTAAGTGTCACATTTGCTAATTTAATCACTAGTAGCTGGACTGCATAATGGCATTTCTTTTTTTCTTTTTCTTATTTCAAAGAGTGAGATAAATGACACTCTGGGGTTTGTGCAGTTTGAAGATTTCGAAAGCAAGTGGGCCTTCAAGTTGTTGCAGCGTTATAGAAATACTTACAGAATGTTTAATGATGATGTCCAGGTAATTCTTGGTTACATCAAGGCATCTCATTATTTTTACTTACAGCAAAATCCGCTTACATGACAATCTTTCTCAACTTTTCATGATAATTAACAGTACTTCTGTTGCTTAGTGTTTTAAGCTTTGATGATAAAATCTATTATGAATTCTAAGAGTACTATGCATCTATGAAACTTTTGGCCAACACTCTCGAATAGCATTTTTATATGTTAATATTGTTGCTGGTATTTCTTTGATCATATACGTTGTGAAGATTGTTTCAGTACAACTGTACTAAATTTAATGCTTGCTGCTTCATGGCACTCAGCTTCTTTTCAATTCAATTCAATGTAATTTGCTGTATCTTGCTTTCACCCTGTGCACATTTTGTGCACTGAGTGGTTTCTTCTAATAAAATGAAATCTTATTACCTATCAAAAAAAAAGATTGTTTCAGTACAACTGTACTAAATTTAATGCTTGAAACAGTCTCTTACACCCTTTTGGGACTCACCATGCCATCTTTTGTCAATTTTAATTGGGTTCTACCTAATTTGAATTTTTAGTAAATACTTCATCAGAAAGAAAAAAAAAGAGCTATTGGGAAACTGATTGTAAACCATGGCTGTTAATTAAGCCCCAGTTATTTTACAAAACCGATACTTACTCATAGGGTATAAAAATGCATACAAGCAATAAAAGAATGGTAATTACAAGCATGTATGATACAAAAGCGAGCCTCTAAAGTTTAGCATGTACAAAGCCAGAAGATGATCTGGTACAAGTATCAGTATGCCAAGGAGGCAAAGTTAATTAATATCGCTTAGTATAATCTTTCTTGTATGGCATTTGTATCAATTGTTTTCAACCATGTAATGAATCTCTGGTGTGATTATAGTGAGTGGTGTTTGTATATGTGTGTGTATACCTTTTGTGGATGTTGTTTTCTATTGTTTCAATTAGTAAGGAGCATATGCTTTTAAGAATTTAAATATCTGAGATATAGTACATAGACCATGTTAATTTGCATTAGATTTCAACATTTAGGAATATAACTGTCAGTTACTACTGGCATGCTTTGAATTCATTCATCTTACAGGGAACTGCAGGAGTTGCTATTGCTGGACTTTTAGGAGCTGTTAGAGCACAAGGAAGGCCAATGATAGACTTTCCAAAGCAAAAGATTGTTGTTGCTGGTGCTGGAAGGTTAGGCTTTTCTTTTAACTAAAGGAGAAGATTTGTTTATTTATTTATTAAATTCTCTTTTGGGTTGAATGAGAAGAAGAAATGGTTATGGAACATAATCCCAATAATTAATGTTCACTCTGGGAAGTCAGACTGTTCTTAATACTATTTATAAGTTTAGAATGTGCTCCTTGAAGAATTACACTCAGATAAGAGCAAGAAGATTAATTTTAGTTTTACTCATTAACAAAAAAAGACTAGAAGATTAATTTTATCTAGAGAAAAATTGTTTTAGATATAAAATCTGGGCCATCAAAGGCATGCACAAAAATGAGCATAACTGAATTCAGGATGTTGAGATGAAGCAGCATTATAGAAAAGGCGATCTCAGCAGGAATATATAAAAGGTTATCAAAAATAAATAAATAAATAAAAGGCGATATCCAATGAAAAGTATAAACATGAGAAGTGTAAGTTAGTGGTAAAAAATTGCAAGATGGGAAAAGATGGTTGAGATGTCATGTTTCTCCTCCTTTTGTTGACTTTATTTCGTTTCTAGTTCTTTAGGGGTCCTTTTTAGTATGCTGTATACTTAAGTTTCTCCTATAATAAAATTTTCACATTACTTACTAATAAAACGTTGGCTGAGATGTTTAATTTTCTCCAATGAAGACTATATATTGCTCTTGTAAGGCTCTGCATTATGTTTGTTTGAGGTATCAGAATGACCTGTTGACACAAAGCATGAAGATATTAGAAATTACATGATGGCTAATGCCATAAATGAACTAATAGCTCTAAATTGAGCGTGACGCCATATAGGTGGAAATTCAGTTATGCGAAAGGTTGAAAATATCCTGTTAAAGTTACATTGATTTCTACAGTACTTGTGTGTTTGTTTAGCGGTTATTGCAATCTAATGAGCATATCTGCTCAAGCTTAGTGGAAGCATATTTGTACCAGTTTCCACTAGATATCAGATGAGTTTTCAATACTTGCTTTATAATTATTGTGATGCAGAGTGATTGATTGAATGAACGATGATTTTTGATATTTTATGCAGTTTTCAGAATTTTAGATTTTAGGTGTTTTAATGTTTTCCTAGTCAAATCAGGGTCCAAACATGGTAAGGTATCAATTAGGATCTCTTCTAGAATATTTTTTACTTGGTAATCAAGTTCTATGGTGGCTTTATATAGGCCTACAACCTGTAAAACGAAGATGAAGGCTTTGGTTGAATTTTATAAAATATTTGAGAGGGAGTTTGTCTTTCCCCTTGCCTACTTGCCTAAAATTCTTTTAGAGCTAGGTTTGTAGAAGAGTTGTGTTGTCTGTGTGTTTCGAATTCAGCTTTTACACGTCTACACTGCATCATAATGTTACAATATAATCCATGGATTCAATGGTGCTTCCAACTATCAACATGATGATGGGTTTTTATTTTATTTCATCAATTACCGTGATGGTTCTTTATTCAATTATTTTATTAGTTCAAATGGCTGATGTGAATTGGGTTCTTGGACATAATTGTTCTATCAACAAATCTACTCTTCTGTCAAATGCCTGATGGATTCCGGGTTATGTTGTCTTGATATTTTCAAATATATCTTTTTTTTTTTTTTGAAAATGTCTCTTCCTAATTTTGGTTTTTGATGTTCATTTTTGTGGGCTTGTTTCCCTTTGTGTTCCCTTCATACACCTACAAACTTGCAACCTGCTGATTGCATTGTTGGGAGGCTTTTTCAGTTGAGCCAATTCTTCACAAGGATTTAGTTCATCTGCAAATAATGTTTTGTATGACCCAACAGTAAAGCACATGCATGTTTAGCACAAAATATCAACTTTTAAGGGTTTCTTTGCTTAATTATTTAATTATTTTAACTCTTGCAGTGCAGGAATAGGGGTTCTTAACACTGCAAGGAAAACAATGGCAAGGATGTTAGGAAATAATGAATCTGCTTTTGATAGTGCTCAGCGTCAATTCTGGGTAGTTGACGCCAAGGTCAGTAGTCATACTTCCAAATTCTGTCTTTTTGCAACTGTGCTATAACGTAATGAGTCTCATATCTTGATAGCTGATAGACATAGAGGCATGACAATTGACCCGGTCAATTTGGATAGAGACACTATTTGCTACTGGCTGGCCTGCAGGGTCCTGATAAATGGACGAAGATGATGATGTGTGATTATTTATAAACTATTGCTAATCATCTTGTTACTTTTTTTTTTTTTTTTGGATAAGTAATTATTCATTAAAAAGAAAAAGGAACAATTCCATGTACACAAAATGTGTACAGTAGATATGACAGTATTACAAAGAAAAGGAACTAAATTCAATAAAATCTATCATATGAGAGCAGGAACTAATTCCCGCAGCAGCAGCCCACTCCATTAGAGTGCATAGAAAAAATCAAGCTAGTTTAACATCATGATGATGATGACTAATAATCATGTTACTTTTATATTCCTAAGAACAAAGTTTAACAGAAGAAGTATAAGCTTTTATGATTATTGTTAATTATTACAACTTATGGCATAAGGATTTTTTAGAGGATTGTAAAATGTGATTATAGAACAAACCTATATTGTTGATTACATATATATATTAATTTGATATCAAACTTGAAATTTGTGTTCCAACTTAAATATAGACCATACTTGGAAGGGACCATGATCTTTCCCTTTGCTTTTAGTCTAAACCTTGTGCTGCCCCCTTGTCCCTTCTAATTTTGTCCATGGGTTGTTTAAATTGGTGGGAATGCAAGGAACTAACTCCTGAGACACTCACGGATTATCTGGACTTTGTTTTTCTCATGTAGGTTTATCTTGACTTGGTTACCCAAGTTTATATATTCATGAGATCTGACATGTAAATTATGTTATTGGCTATATTCTTAAGCAGACAATCCCCTGATTGTATTGTCAGTTCATCTTGGAAGTTAATTCAATTTTCGAATCCATTAGGTTGTGTCATCTGAGCCACTTAGTTGAGTTTCTTGAATGTATCTCATCTTAACTGAAGCCTTTGTATGATGCTTAGAAGTACTTGCAGTTTCAATATGATGGGTGAAAGTCATTGGTTAATAGCATATTTTCTAAAAGCAGTGACAAGTGGCTGTGCCATCTGTGACCTACGATTTCTATAAGTCTAATACTGTGGATATATTTATAAGTTACGACTTGGATATGTTGGACCATCCCATGTTTTTCAATGAGTATACTGTATGTATTTCTTTCACTTCCTTTTCATTATAATGATCAAATGGTTGGGAGTTCACATTGTCCTTCAAGTAGCCATCAATTCTGTTTGTTCATAGCCCTTAATGCCAACCATATTACATTATGAAAGACCCCTACTAGCAGATTTGTTCTTTTGTATGACTAAATGCCCTTGACCGGTATTTGCATAAAATGAGTTCTATTGGTATTGATGTGTTATAGAGTGTTGTTTGTAATGCCAAGTTTTACTTCTAAAGCCTTTCAGTTTATAAGCGGTTCTTAATTCTAGTTAATGGTATTGGTAGCCCTGCTGTTTTTTTTTTTTTTTCTTGAGCTCTAAGAGACTAAGATAAGGAGACCCATTGTCTCTGCTCTTGTTTATTTTAATTATGGAGATTCTCAGTTGAATGATAGATTGGACAGTTTCAGGAGGAAGTACATTGGTGTTTAAGGTGGATGGGAGGAACAGTTTTTTTTTTTACTATTTCTCATCTGTTATTTGCGGATGATACAATGATTTATTTGTGATGAGAATTGGAGCACATCATTTTCTTGCGATGTATTTTGCTATGCTTTTGGGACTAAGGCTTGGTTGGTTGTTGTTGTATTTGGCTATGCTTTGAGGCAATAACGAGTTTGAGGGTGAGCCAAAGAGTGAGATGGTACCTGTGGGGACAGTACCAGGGTTGCAAGCTTTAGCTCCAGTGATACGCTTTAAGGTGAGTTCACTGCCCTTGAATTATTTGGGTTTGCTGTTGGGATCTTCATTTAAAGCTCATAATTTACGGAATGGCATTATTGGGTGAATGGAGACGAGACTAGCAAGGTGGAAGAAACTATACCCTCTTTAAAGGGGGTAGAATTACTTTGATCAAGAGTCCTTTGTCGACCTTGCCTATATACTTCACTTTTTCATGCCTCTTTTCACAATGCCTATGAATGTGGTTAATCGTTTGGAAAAGTTACACCAGGCTTATTTTTGGGGGGTGGGATGGGGGAGGAGAAAAAAACCCCATTTGATGGATTAGAAAACTGTATGTTTTCCGCTGTATAAAGGTGGGTTGAGGATTTGAAAATTGAGCACGTTTAAACAGGCATTGTTGGGGAAGTGGCTATGCAGGTTCACTCAGATTTATGGAAGCGATTGATGTTGGTAAATATGGTGTATGAGAAGGGGAATGAATGTCTAACCCTGTTGATTTATACACAGGGTGGGAGTTTGGAAGACCATCAAAGCTGGGTGGGATTTGTTGAGCAGATTTGTTAGATATCAAATAGGAGATGGCAGTAGAGTTAGATTGCCATTTTGGTATGATCTTTGGTGCACTAATAGTACGCTGGCATCCCTTTCCCTGATCTATTCCAGTTTGCAGCAAATAAGGATGCTATTGTGTCCAATGTAGAACTATCTCATGGCATTTGCTTGCTTAGGTCTTTCTTAATAAAACTCATTACTTATCAAAAAAAAAAAAAGAACTATCTCATGGGGGAGTGAATCAAAATCGTATTTTGGCATGCTCAAGATTGAGAATTGGAGAAATTTGCTAATTAATTTGTGGTTTTGTATTCCACTCACACTAGTATTGGTAGGGAGGACAGGGTATCTTGGAAGTTAAACAAAAATTTAGAGTGCATTCTTATTATGAGGTCTTAAGAGGGAATGATACATCATATTTCCCTTGGAAAGCAATTTGGAAGGTAAATGCTCCATTGAGGGTGGCATTTTTTGGGTGGACGGCTTTGGGGAGTATTCTCACAATAGAAAACCTCATAAAACGGGGTAATGTTTATTGTGAACCAATGTGTTATTTGCAAATAGGATGGGAGTCTCTGCATCGCTTGCTTTTGCATTGCTTGATAATGTGGGAGTTACAGAATTTTAATTTTGTTGCATTTGGAGTCAAGTGGTGATGCCTGAAGTTGTGCGAGGAGTGTTTCAATGTTGGCATCGAAGACCTATTTCTTTTAGAGACTAGTATGGAATATGGTTCCCTTGTGTTTTGATGTGGCACATTTGGTAAAGAGAGAAATAAGAGGACCTTTGAAGGGCTAGAATTGATTATTGAGTGGCTAAAATACCAGTTTGTTGTGTCCTTATTATATTGGATGTCATTATATTGCGCCCTTATTGTGTGATTGTATTGACTCATTTTACCATTGATACGTAGGGCTTTCCATGAGAATACAGCCAGTATACTCCTTGCTGCCTTCGAGTAATATTTGTCAGTAGTTCAATACAATTGATTAAAAAGGTCTCCTTTCTTGTAAAGCACGGACACTTCAAGACCCCCGGCATGTCCATGTCGGACACGCTGGGGACACTTGCATGTGTGTCCTCATTGTGTTGGGAGAAAAAAAAAATCCTTTGATTTTAGGTGTTTCTGAAGATTTTGATAGTTTTTATTTATTTTAAAAACTTAAAATAAAAATAAAATGCCTATAAATAAATAAAATACACCTATAATATATATATATTAATAAATTAATTAATTAAGTTGCTCTATCCCCCATGTCGTGTGCTAATTTTTCAAAAAGTTTCATGTTGCCGTGTCTTGTGTCATGTCATGTATGTGTTTATGTCCGTCTCCATGCTTCTTAGTTGTAATGCTAGTCTTTATCCTGACTTGTTGTGATATTAATATCTGCTGGATATGATAATTAGATTCAGTATTTTGTCTTGTCCAGGGTCTGATCACAGAGGAACGTGAAAACATTGATCCAGATGCACTTCCGTTTGCAGGGAAGATCAAGGAAATTAATCGCCAGGGCTTACGAGAAGGCGCAAGTCTTGTGGAAGTGGTTTGTGAAATTTTCACTTAGTTCTACTTATCAGAAAGAATTTTTCACTTGGTTTCAGTATTTGTATAGCAATGTTATTATGCACTCTATAATCTATATACAAATTTGCATTGTTCTTTTGGTGTATTTTGTCTGTGTTAGGCAATTGAAAATTAGTTGAGGTAGTTGGATTTGAGACCAAGCCATCCCCATATGTATATATATTTCTTTACTAAGCACCAAGCTTTCCTGGCAATGACGGATTCTGTAGCTACTCACTCAATGGGAAAGCAGCAATACAGAAGCTCTCTCTCTCTCTCCCTCTCTCTTTTCTTTTCTTTTTTCTTTTTTGGGCGACTTATTACTAATTTTCACCTCATACAAAAGTCAGAGGAATATGAGGGAATTAAATAACAATGAAGCTGTGGTTCTTGAGAGTTTAAATTGAAAAAATGGTTTGTGATTAATAATAAGTTAGCAGGCTGAGGTGCAGCCCATGGCTGCATGGCATAACCTTGGCAACCCATGGCATAACCGTGGCATGCCTAAGCTGATTGTAAGTTATATTACTTACAATCAACAACTGTTACCATTCTTCTAATAAATAAGTTTTGTTGAATTAGCTTATTTTGCAGCTTGTTTAGCTTTTTTGCTTATGTACAGTTTTTTAAAGCCTCACTTTTTCTAGCACAACTGCAATTTTGCCCAAAAAAGCAAATAATCAAATCCAAGCCAACACTTTAGTGTGACACACACACATAATTAAAAGGGAAAGAATGTCTTTTTGAATTGGGAATATTGTCTAATTGCAGAACATTTGAACTGTCTGGTTTATCATTGTTTACCACAATACTAATCACATTTTGGCTAATCTTTGCTAATCAGGTGCAGCAAGTGAAGCCTGATGTGCTTCTTGGATTATCTGCAGTTGGGGGCTTGTTCTCAAAAGAGGTACCTAGAAAGGATTCGTATGGTTCATTAATGAAAGTTTTGTCCTTAATTTGACTATTAGATTAATGTATGAAACTTGTAAACCAGAAATGGGCTTAGGGTTAAAAACTAATTAATCCTAGTACTCATGTTATTTATGTATTAACCACTAAATACAATATAACCATAATACCCTCATAAGTTATAAATATTCCTCACAACGCTCCTCCTCAAGCTAGGGCATATATATCATATAGTTCCAGCTTGTTACATAGAAAATATACGTGAGCCTTGCACAACAGTTTTGTGAAGTGAAGTAATAGGCAATCAGTAGTGTCTGAAAGAGAGGAGGAAAAGAGAAAAAAGAGAAGAAAAAAAAGGAGAAGAATGATAAATATATGCGAGAGAGAGATTTGAGAAAAGGTTGAGGCTACTGTAATTAGCCCTTCACCTTAGCACAATTTTATATTAGGGCTTATGGCATGATTACAAGAACACCCTCATTCACATGTTAACATAAAGAAATAACTAGAAGTAACTCTAACCAAAGGAAAAGTGCCCTCCTTTCCGTTTCCTTTCTTTTCCTCTCAACTCTACTCTACCATTTCTTTTCTCTTCCACCCCCCCTTCCATTTTGCTAAACGTGGTGTAAGTTTCTGCCAGCTGACTTTTTCTTGCAAAATTGATATGATGCTTTAATTTTTATAGGTATTAGAGGCCCTTAAAGGTTCAACTTCGACAAGACCAGCCATCTTTGCGATGTCAAATCCTACAAAGAATGGTATAGATTTTTCATTTTTCTTCCTTTTTTACCATAGATATTTATTTTATGGTAAATCAGCTTTGTTCACTACTTTGACCTTTACTTGTTTGTCTTCTTTTTATTTTATTTGTGGGACAGCTGAATGCACCCCTGAAGCAGCATTCTCCATTGTGGGTGAAAATATTATATTTGCAAGTGGAAGTCCATTCAAAGACGTGGATCTTGGTATGTACTAAAGCCATTACATTGACTGTATTCTACTTTCATTTAATTAGTATAGTCTAATTTCAAGGTCTCTCCATGAGATTGAAATTATTAATGACGATCAGATTATACGTGTAGTAATTAGAAGTGCAGAAACTGTAATTAATTTGGAGCTGTTTATCTTAGAACATGTTAGTAAAAATGCACCAGTTGTTACTCATGAAAGTGTTAAATTCGCCTTTTATTTCTTAGATGTGTCTCTGTCTTCCTTGCTGATTTTGATAGAGGACTTTACAACAGAGTTCATTTCAAAATACTTTTATATGATACAAGAGCCCTAACTTCTTTTGACTTCTACAGAAAATGGTCTTATTGGCCACTGCAACCAGGGAAACAACATGTACCTCTTTCCAGGGTTAGTTTTATCAAGGGAAATCCAAGCTGAGTTCCACTAATTTAACTTTTCATATTATTAACTAGACTGTTGATGCAGCATTGGACTTGGTACTCTACTATCTGGCTCCCGGATCATTACTGATGGCATGTTACAGGCTGCAGCTGAGTGGTACTTATCTCCTTTCTGAATTGATTTCTGTAGGATGAAAGTTCTATGCAACTTGAGAATTATACACCACCAAAACGCAGTCCATACTCCATACCCCCTGCCTGCCATCCTCCAAAATATCCTTAAAGAAAAAAAATAATAAGTAATGTTATCATTATGTCATTAATTTTAAGATTTTATAATATAAATCACTTGCAGGCTTCCATAATTGTAATGCATTAATAGTCCTAATTCATGATTATTAATCTATGCACCATAACTACCAGCTCTTGTAGCCAACTGGTCCTCTCCCCATTTAATAAGATGGAGGTCTTGGGTTCAATCTTTGCGAGAATTGGGATTTATAGGGGGGAGGATCTCCACCAAAATTAATTTGATCTTGTAGATTTTTGTTTTCTTTTTCCAGTATGTAATAATCTGTTTTAGCCACTGATATTGGTTATTCTCTAAACCAATTGCAATTTACAGCCTTGCTGCATATATGACTGAAGAGGAGGTTCTCAATGGGATTATATTCCCATCAATATCTAGGTATGTAATTGGACCCTTCCCTTTCATTTTCTGTTTATTAGTCCTATGAGGCAGTTTGGCAGCTTTGACTTCTAGTCTTGTGCATTTCTGCTGATCTAATCCATGTTTCCAGTATAAGAGATATTACAAAGGAGGTAGCTGCAGCCGTGGTGAAGGAAGCTATAGAAGAGGATCTAGCAGAAGGATACCGTGGCATGGATGCCCGAGAACTACGGAAACTTAGTCAGGTATATTTCCTGCTGATCAGAAATCTTTGCAAGTATAATTTTATCTGAATTTGTTGGATGATACAACTTGAATCTTGCTTGTAACTTATTGAAGTCCAAGTTTGCATTGCATGAATGCGCATAGATACAGGGGAGCAAGTATAGCATTTTTAGCTTTCTATGTAAGATATCAAGTTTGCGTCAATTCAAAGAATTTAGATCAACATATTGTCTGCAACATGTGGTAAATTAAGTTATTATTATTTGATGGGATTAGATTTTGCTCCAGCCATATTCCAAGGTGTCTGATTAAGTTCTGATATTTGACTGAAGAGTTTTTTAGGTCAAAATTTCAAAGGAGATATCTCACAAAGATATGTTTCCCTCAAACCTACTATCCAAACACACACTATGCCTTAAAATCTGGCAATTTTAACAACAGTAGACAGAATTAAAAGGCAAAACAACAACAGAGAAGACCAATGCAGAAAGGGAAAATGCTGGGAGTCATTGTGGGCTTTTAGCAGGTCTTGTTGAGTGGAAAAGGATTGGAAAAATGGGTTTAGTAGAGAAGAACAAGAAGCATAAGATTAATATACCATCGTGGAGTACTCTGATGAGACCCAAGCAAATTGGCTTTAGCATGGGCGACTGATGGGCTACGCATTCCTCGGTGTTAATGGTGTGCCTAAAGGCTAGGGATTTACTCAAATTTCTTATATTCTGTCTTGCACTCTTAAAATAGGTTGATTAATAGTTGAATGTAAGGAGTGGGTGTATACACAGCAAGCTGTCATGATAGGCCCCTCCTAGCCATCAATACTTCTGGGAGGTTAGCCTTGATTCATAAAAGGTTGATGGCAGCATAACATTGCGTAGTTGTTGGACCTGTATGGTTGTAAAATAGCTACAGTTCATTAACTTAGAACATCTCTGAGTTTAGGCGTGTTTATAGTTTCAGAACTTTAATTTGTTGTTAATAAGCTGCATGTGTTTTGCAGGAAGAGATTGTAGAATATGTGAAGAACAACATGTGGAGTCCAGAGTATCCAAAATTGGTTTACAGGAACGACTGAACTACTACATCCCCCCATAACCCCACAAGAACTGAATAACACCATTGTTGTATGTAATATATTTTTGCTTAATTTATATGTAAATGGCAATATGCTCTTTGATTATAATGGGATGTGTGCATACAGTTCTTTAATTGTGTTTTTGAAGTAATCAAATAAAAATTTCTCAAATAGTTATCAAAGATCTCGACGATTTAGTTATTATTATTATTATTATTATTTTTTAACTACTACTAAAGCTTCATTCCCAAAACACTATTTTTGCGATGGTGTATTGGCTGAGTCATGCGATGTACATGGAATAACGGCTTAGGATGATACCAGTTTAACTGGAAGGCAAACTACAGATGAGTCCCTTCATAGACGAAGAAAAAATACATGCTCATTGTCTATCTTGACAACAAGTTACAAACATGTTGGTAGGCGGTAAATGAGTCAAGCTGAGTGTTAAAAGTTCAGAATTGTTTATTTTATTTTATTTCGAATACGAATGAGCTCGAGTTTATCAACAAACTCAATTATATATTCAAGTTTAGTTTATTATCTGCTCAAACAAGCTCGAATTTGTTTATGAGCTTGTCAAACAAGCTTGAATTTGTTTACGAGTTACTTGATAAACTTTTTTTTTTCAAGAGTCTATTGTGGCCCTTGTGGGGCATAAGACATTTTACGCCGCCCCACCACATGTATTTTGTTGGTCAAGCCAAAATTGATTTTTGGTTTGACCAGCATTCTCAGTTGGTCTAAACAACCAAAAGTATGGAAAACTTTTTACACCAAACAAACACAACTTAAAACTTGTAAGTTTATTATTTATGCACTTAATTCACAAAATAAGGCGGGCATTGGAGATTTTTTTTTGCTCTAAGGTGAAAACAACAAAACAAAAGACAAACAACACTTTTAAAGGTAGGCCTTCTCACTCTCAATAGCTTTCGCAACCTTTCCTGGGAGAGTCCCGTTCGTTAGAGGACCATTGAAGCCAAAACAGAAAGCCCATTTAGCTAACAGATGAGCCACAACATTGGAGTTCCTTCTTGTCCATTGGAAAATTAAGGATGTGTCTTACAGAACCTTTTCCAATTGCAAAATATCTTCAATTATTCTAGCAGCTTCCCAGCTCCCTCTATGGGAAGAGGTGCTTAGAGAGTCCATGAAAAATTTTGCATCCCCCTCTATCACAATGTGGTAATATTTCTCTTCCAAGACTTTAAGAATAGCCATTCTTACTGCCACGGCTTCTGCTGCCTCAGCAGAAACTGTCACCACATTAAGGACCCAAGCTTTAACACATTCTCCATGATAATCTCTTGCAATCACTGCCAAAGATGCTTTCCCATCCTTCCAAGCTGCATCAATACTATATAAGCAATAAATTTCACTTTTCATACTTTGCTGAGATGACAACTTGTAATTACCGATTAGTGCAACATCATTTTAATTGGGACCACCATACATCAATCTGACATTTTTATTTATATATCAATTATGCTATAGATATAATTTCTTCCACAATTATTTGAAGTATCAAGTTGTGAATGATAGACAATTACTTTCACATGGATCCACTACTAACACACTATTGTTTTCTATCACTCATAACCGGATACTTCAATGAGTTGTAGATAAAAGTTGTGGAATAAGTTGAGTTTTTAGACTTATTCTTTATATATATATATATATATATATATTTTAAAAAAATCACCCAATTTAGGTTTAATGAATATCCTAAAACTTTCCCAATTTAAAGTGCTTCCTAAATTCCAAACTCAGTTTACTAATACCACCTCACTTCTAATCGTACTCAAAAAAATTATTCGTTTAGCTAGCATAATCAGAACCAATGGAAAAATAATATAATTTTATCAATAAGTGAAATAAGTTAATTCATGATATAATAATATTTTAATAAATTTTTACTGAATAAAGTATAATATCATTTAAAATCAAATTTCATTACTTATTATTTCTCAAAATTTGAAAACTACATGTGATTCATTTACATATTCAATTCAATAAAAAAAAAAAAAAAAAAAACTAGTTGATGTAAGTTAGGCAAACGTAGGAATTCCTTAAAACAAATTAAATTTCTTGTTATTGAATATGAATAAGGAGTTTGACTTTGACTTTGACTTTGTCCATATGAAAAAGAAATTTATTGATTTAACCCATAAAAAAAACTAATGCAAAAGTAACCTTAGCTCATAACAAAAAAAAAAAAAGCACAAAGACAATGAAACTTGGCCGCCATGCGTCCTGACCTCCCACTAGATTCTCTCTCAGTTTTGGAGTCTTTGGAGTTTGGGAAAGTTCGCACAACAAATCCACAACGTTCCGAATCCGATTAATCCCTGCCAAAAAAGGTCAGTGGTCCCCCCACATTCCCAACAAAACTTTCAAATTTCAAATTTTCAAAACGCGTCCCTTCTATTAAAACCCAAAATATATATAAATAAATTGTAGTAAAATTCAGCACCTCACACACACTGTAGTGTATATAGACTATACCCCACCATTCCAACGGTGCGCACTGCCTGCACTATATTTTTTACTCTTCAACTTTGACGCTTGTCCTAAACAAAATTCTACTCTTTCCCATTTCATTTCAAAATATCTTTCTCTCTGTCTTTCTTTCTATTCTCCAACTTAGCGTTTAGCGTTCATTTGAAGTCAATAATTTTCTTTTTAGTTTGTGAAAAAGTCTAGGGTTTCCAGCTTCCTGAAAGATGGCGACCATGGAGAGCTTGATCGGATTGGTGAACCGGATCCAGAGGGCGTGTACTATGCTCGGAGACTATGGCGGTGGAGACAACACTTTCTCTTCTCTCTGGGAAGCTCTTCCCACCGTTGCCGTCGTCGGTGGCCAGGTCTGTTCTTTTTTCTTTCAATTTTGAGAGATTAAGAGAGATTTTCTAGAGAGAGAAAATGAAGTTCCTAGTGAGAGAGAGAGAGAGGTTTCTTAGTAAGTAAAAGTGAATTTTGAGTTGAATTTGGCCTGATTGGTATTTGGTTCGAAATGATTGCAGAGTTCGGGAAAATCATCGGTCTTGGAGAGCATTGTTGGGCGTGACTTTCTTCCAAGAGGATCAGGTTAGCTAGAGCCTTTTCGATTCTCACTTTTTATTTTTTTTTTTTTTTTTTTACTGATTTGTTTATTTTGTTCTTTGCTAATTGTGATAAATTTGTGTTGTTTGAACTTGCTTGAATTATCGCAGGGATTGTGACAAGGCGGCCTTTGGTGTTGCAGCTTCACAAGACGGACGATGGATCACAGGAGTATGCCGAGTTCCTTCACATCCAGAGGAGGAGATTCACTGATTTCGGTATGTAATCGTTTCCTCTTTGTGAATTACTTGTTTCGGATATGTGCCCGGTCCATTTAAGTTTCGTAAGGGAAGAAGTAATTGCTCGAAATAAGCTACAAATGATCGATTACTCGTGTCTTTTATGTTTTAATTAACTCTTAGAATCGTAGTCTCTAATTTCGTGTTTATAAGAATATGAAGGGTGACAGTGTTGCTTGTCGTTTTTCAGGCTATGTCTAATGTTTAATTTAATATTTTAAAACATGCCAATGTGCTGTAGCTTAAATGGAAGTTCCTTCTCCCATAAAAATGGGCGGAGTATGAGGTTGTGGGTTCAAAACCCAGTAGGATTTCTGGAATCATATCCAACTTGATTGCCTATTCAAATTTACAAATCCCTTCTGTGGGGAGTGGCATGAGTTGAGACATCTCCTCCTTGACTTGCTAGCTAGAATGCGTGGATATTTCATTTTGGCTCACGTACCCGTATCGTACAAGATACTTGTATACGTATCGTACCTGATATCCAATATCTATTGTGGCCCACGTGTTTCTTGAGAAATGATGTATCCCTGTACACGTACCCGTATTGTGCCTGATACCATATTTGTATCCGTGCAACTTAGCTTGCTAGTAGCAACATTCTTTAATGTATAATTATTTGTTTATGGCATTGTTTATTGCTTTTTGCATCTAAGAGAAAATGATGTTGGAACTGATATTTAGCATTCTGACTTTTCCGTACAGCCCTGGTTCGCAAGGAGATTCAGGATGAGACTGACAGAATGACCGGGAAGTCAAAACAGATTTCTCCCGTTCCTATCCATCTCAGTATCTACTCTCCAAATGGTGCGTAAACTAATATTACTTTTGTGTCAAGTTTCTTAAACACTTGTTACTTGGGTTACTTTAAAAAAAATGTCCTTGGATTTTTAGTTTCAGTTATTTCTCCTTCAGACTTTATATGATTTTCATTTGTCATTTGTGGCAAGTTATGCTATGTTGTAATAATCATTAGTGCTTGACATTCTTCTTGCAGAATGTTTTGTTTCATGTGGAAAAGCCATACTTTTTCCAATATAATCTTATTTTGTTTGTATACATTTGACATTTATGATGCTTGTGTTATATCCAATTCTATGCAGTTTTAAGCACAGCCAATATTTTTTTTTCTTCAATATTAGTTAATTTCCTTGACAGTATTATAAGTTTTAAACTGAAAAGAAGTGTTAGTTTGACTCAAAACATTAGATATCCTAAAAAAATCATTTAATGGTTTGTGTTGGCATTGGCTCCCATGTGCACTGTGCATTTATTAAAGGAAAAGAAGAAAAAAAATTTAAAAGAAGGGAAAGATAGACAATTACTTGGTTTCTGTGGGTATTGGGGGCTGTGAGAATGAATATAATGTCAAGATGTGCAAAGATTTTGTATTGGTATACTCATGGGGAATATTTATGATGTCTAAAATATAGCTATTGGTGATATAATACCGGGTACATTATTTTCACATATTTAATGTGTTCCCTGCTTGCACTTATTCTTATTTAGTTGATATCATTCTATGCTCCATGTTATAAATATTTTTTAACACTTATTCTTATTTTCCTTAATTTGGCAGTTGTCAACTTAACCCTGGTTGATCTACCGGGTTTGACGAAAGTTGCTGTTGGTATGTTCTGTACCTGATCGAACTTCTGGATGATATGATAATTATTTTCCCTTCAGTAACTAAGATAGGGGTTTTTTATTATTTTATTTATTTATTTTTTATCTTCTCTCCAGAGGGACAACCTGAAAGTATTGTTGAAGATATTGAAAATATGGTTCGAACTTATGTTGACAAGGTATGGGACTTTTTCTCCTCAAAAAAGGGTACATCAATGTAATGAGTGGTAGACCATTTCATTTTGGTGTGATCTATGGTATTTCACTGCAACAATTTACTCTACTCTTTTGATTCTTTTAAGAAGCCTAGATGATAACATTTCCCCTTTTTCCTCCAATTTAACAAAGTAAATTTTATTATATTTGAGAATATGATGCATCATATTGAGGTCTCTAATTTGTACCTGACATAATGAACAATGGAACTTAATGGGAATTAGACTTGTTTGAAAACTTGATTGATTATAATTATGATCATCATATATTCTGCAACATTGTTATGTATAAGTAGGATTAGATTAGTCAGAATGAGTAGTTCTTCTGTCAATTTTGTTCATACATCTTGTAGCTATTGCACTATGTGGATCCGTGATCTTATACTAAGAGCTGTTTACATTTTTATGCTTCAAAGAACTGTACAGATAGGGCAAGGGGATAATTATTTTCTTCTATGGAATCTTGTTCTGCAATTTGTTTTGTTTTGTTTTTGTTTCTCTTATTGGACTGGTATTGCACTTTTAAAAATATTCAACTTAATTATTTATGGGTCACTTAATAATCTGTCCTTTTATTTTATTTTATTATTAATATTCCCTTCTATATCTCTCTCTCTCTCTGGTCAAGCATTTTCTGTCCTCAATTAGAGTCCAGTGCCTTATTTTATTGTCTCAAGTTAACTTTATGTCCTCTGCTTATTGCAGCCTAATTGTGTCATACTAGCAATATCTCCAGCCAATCAAGATATTGCTACATCAGATGCTATCAAACTTGCTAGGGAAGTGGATCCCTCTGGTATGTTTATGAGCTTCTTTTTGCAGAACTCTTGACTTGTCTCTTTGTTTGGCCTTCCCTTATGAGTCCTCGTTGTAAATTGCACAGGTGAGAGGACGTTTGGTGTGTTGACTAAGTTGGATTTGATGGACAAAGGAACTAATGCATTGGAAGTAAGATCTCTCTATCTCTCATTCACACACACTCGCTCAGAGTCTCTCTATGTCTCTGTTTGTTCAGAGTAGAACAGTTTTTAAGTGCATGCATTTTTAATCCTCTATTGAGAACTGTTCCTTAAAACTATGCTATTACAGTTTCTTTCTGCTGCATGTTCTGTGCATTTTCATGGTTCAAAATTGCTTTGAAAATTTTAAATGTCTTAAAATGTTTATTTTTCTTTGCCTCTTACGTACTTTATATCCTCTCAGGTTCTTGAAGGAAGATCTTATCGACTGCAACATCCTTGGGTTGGAATTGTTAACCGTTCCCAAGCTGACATTAATAAAAATGTTGACATGATAGTTGCGAGGCGCAAGGAGCGTGAGTACTTTGCAACCAGTCCTGACTATGGGCACTTAGCCAGTAAAATGGGTTCAGAGTATCTTGCAAAACTTCTCTCAAAGGTATTTTTTTTTTTGGTGTGTGTATCTTTATTGGAAATGAAGATGATATCTGTATGGGATATCATACTGATGTTGTTTTCTTGTTTTTAGCACTTGGAGTCTGTAATTAGGGCTCGGATTCCAAGTATAACATCTTTGATTAACAAAAGCATTGATGAACTTGAGTCGGAGATGGATCATCTTGGTAGACCTATCGGTGTTGATGCTGGGGTGAGTGGCTTGAAGCTTTTGTAATTTTTTGTAAAGATGCTATTCATCCTTAACTCAGATGTGATGTTTTAGGCTCAATTGTACACTATCTTGGAACTTTGCCGTGCATTCGACCGGATTTTCAAGGAGCATTTGGATGGAGGGTAAAACATCTTTTAACTTCTTCTCTTCCTCATTACTGTCTTTCTGGACTTCCGATTTTTTGGAAAGGAATTCGTGAAACCCAAAATCTTAATTTATATTTATTTTTTGTCTAGCGTGGTTAATGATTGGAGCAGATGTAATCATGTACTGTTCAGCTTGTTTTGTACTCTGAACTCTTTTAAGGGATAAATGGTGTAATATTTATGTTAACTAGGTGTTAAATAGATTGAATTTGACATTTTTCATTTCAATGACAATGTTCTTTTTCATGGTTTTATCAGCTTCAGCTAGATCTACTATGTGTTAATTGTGCAATGCTAATACTGTGTCTTTGGATTTTTTTTTTTTTTTTTTTTTAAACTTCAGGCGGCCTGGAGGTGATCGAATTTATGGAGTCTTTGACAACCAGCTTCCTGCTGCTTTAAGGAAGCTTCCATTTGATAGGCATCTTTCTATGCAGAATGTAAGGAAAGTGGTTTCAGAAGCAGATGGTTATCAGCCACACTTGATTGCCCCTGAGCAAGGTTACCGGCGCCTAATTGAGGGGTCGCTTACTTATTTTAGAGGCCCTGCTGAAGCTTCTGTGGATGCTGTAAGTTATCAAATTTTTTTTTTCGTACTAGCAGTTTGTTGAGTTTATTCTGGAGCGCATTTCCAAGATTGCAGTAATTTGTCAGAATCTAATTGGGAAACAGTTTCACCTTTGACTGATCTAGCTATTGTGTTGTAGGTTCACTTTGTTTTGAAAGAGCTTGTGAGGAAATCAATAGGAGAAACTCAGGTGAAATTCTGGGAAATAGCTGACTAGTATTTACTTTAATTAAGTACTGGCATTCTTTCAATGAGAAATAGGATTTATATTGATGTTTGTGACCATATAGGAGTTGAAGCGCTTTCCAACTCTTCAAGCTGAAATAGCTGCTGCTGCTGGTGAGGCCCTTGAAAGGTTCCGTGATGATAGTAAGAAGACAGTTGTTCGATTGGTGGACATGGAATCTTCATATTTGACAGTGGATTTCTTTAGAAGACTTCCCCAAGAAGTGGAGAAAGGAGGAAACCCAGCTGGCCCTGTGGGCCCAGCTGGCACAACTGTGGACCGGTACACAGAGGGGCACTTTAGGAGGATAGGCTCGAATGTGTCCTCTTATGTGGGCATGGTATCCGAGACACTTAAAAACACAATTCCCAAGGCTGTGGTTCATTGTCAAGTCAGGGAGGCCAAGCAATCATTGCTAAATTACTTCTATATACAAATTGGGAAGAGAGAGGTACTACTCTCTTTGCTCTCACTCTCGCTCTGTACAAATTGGGAGACACATGAATCCTTTGAATTAACATCCTGTTAGATGTTGTAAATTGTAATGGGTCTATTAGAACAATTGGGGCCATCATCAATGCTTAACATGTTAGATAAATGGCGGTAAGAGGAAAAAAGAATCTTGTTAATAAAGGCTTCTTGTTAATTAGATTGCGGGGTAGCCATCCTTATGGCTATAAAGAAAAAATATTTACTCTCTTAAGGATAGATACACTGCATTGATTAAACTGGAAGACCTCATTACTTAGGTAATTGATTGTATTTGCCTTTATTTCAGGGTAAGCAGCTTGGACTATTGTTGGATGAAGACCCTGCGTTGATGGAGAGGAGGCAACAGTGTGCAAAAAGGCTTGAATTATATAAGGCAGCCAGGGATGAGATTGATTCCGTATCATGGGCCCGGTGAGATTGATTGGTGTTCAGACTTCAGAGCTTTCTTGTGTTATATAGTGATTTGAAAAAGAGATCAGATTCTTGCTGAATTGTCCCTAGATTCTTGGATAGCTCAAATTCTTTCTCTCGATCTTTATTCTTTTATTTAGTTGCACAATTTTTTATACTACTTAGTACTATTGTATTCCAAGCTGGATTCTCCTCTTCTATAACAATTCTATATTTATATGTTTTGTATATCTGTAGAACTTGCTTCCCTATATGATATATTTATATATCAGATTGAAATGGCTCAGTTTCTTTTCCATTTCGCTTTTTTTTTTTTTTTTCTTCTCATCTTTTAAATGTAATCTACCAATAAGCTCCAGTAAGACTTGGATGGATTTGGCGTTAGTCAAAGCTGTTATCTCTTGGGTTTGCCAATTGGATGGACGAACCAACCTTGCTTTCTATGCAATTAAGTGTTGCAGATTTATAGGTATTTCTTACATACATCAAATTACAAAGCAAAAGAGAATCATATTTGTTCTCGAGTGTTCTTTATTCTATTTAATTTTTCATTTGATATATTTAGAAATGAATAAAAATCTGAGTACGAGAATTATTTCTCCCTTATCCAGATACTCAAGTTTGTCTAACTCTAACACCAACTTGTTCCCCATGAAATCTTTTTGGCTGAATCAACGTCGCAAAAGCATTGCCAGCTTTGCTCTGGTTTTTTCGATGTTTGGTTCTGATGCAAGGAACATGGCTACTGAGGAAAGTGGTTGAAATTTACTAATTTTTAACATATTCCAATCAATTTCTCTTCTTCTCATCCTCCATCCCCAACATGCTCTTAAACACTTGATTAATCTTTGAGCATGTGTAGTCTCTCGTCTCAACACCTTTAGGTTCATTTGAAGGCATTTTGAAGGTTAAACTAGTGAAGAATTCCCATAAAATTTGTTTGGGTGTCAGTTATTTAAGAAATGCATACCTTTGTTTATGGATTGATAGGGTTATTTATAGGGTTTTTGTGAGTGAGGTCAGTGATTAGTTCCCTACAAAGAGGGAGAGGTCCTGGTAAATGACAATTGACCTGAGGGGATGTGTTCCTAGGGTACTCTTCCCAATGTTGTAGAGTAACGACGTATCTTGTTGCATTTAATGTAAAAGGGGTGGTAGTTGGTGAGGTAATTAATGTTGTCATGATAGAATAAATGATCTTTCCCAAGCACTCGTTTTGAAGTCTAGGTGCTAAGTTACCAAGCTCCGGGCATCCTTTTCCCTTATGGGTGTTTGCCCTTCTTGTGTCACGTCTCCTTGTTTGGATAGCGAATAGAAATAAAATATCTTTGTGTTATTCTGAATATTCCATTTTATGCTCTACCAATAGTAGACTGTCACACATTTTTCCCCCTTTATCATGTAACCAAAGTTTCCAATAAAAATAAATTAAACACATGACATATTGCAGTTGGTGGAGCATAAAGTAGAACACTCAAAGTGGGACATGATTTTTATTCACCAATTAGTGCACAAGGTGTGTTGCTCGATAGGAAGCAGTGGGGTTGCCACATGGATGTGATCTTGAGTTGGACCTGCTTGGGTCGGACCTTGACCCTGAGGGGTTGTTTGGGGGCCTGCTGGGCCTAGGCCTTCAAGGTCTTTTCCCCTCCAATATTCAAGCTTTCTTTTCTTTTCTTGGTACGTATATTGAAGCTTTCCTTTGAAATTCTTCATAACATTGGAGATTACATGTCTACTATGGAGAAGCCATGCCAACATCATAAGAGAATAGAAAGCTTGTTCATCAAAATATGACAACATTTTTATTTCAGAATGTGTGAAGAGAAGCAAAAGAATGAATTTAAAAGAATTATTTGAAGTGATGTCAAAGAGAGGAAAAAGAATAATTTATTTGGACAAAATAAAAAGTAAAAGGTCGTAACTGGTTCACACACCATTATTGCGTCGTCTAAGAAAGGTGGTTGGTAGGTAACCTTACCCTAGATTCCCAAACTTCAAACTCATGGTGTATAGTTTGGATGGAGGGAACTTGCCATCACATCAATGTTCAATCTCTTTGCACCAAGGATTAATAAAAAGAACAATGGATTAATTTCATTGGGATGTCCAAACTCCAAACGCCTCAATTGAGTGAATAGAAACATTGCACCACTCCAAATCTACTATCTACTATCGAAGGCACTAATTTCAAAATATACAAGCTTTTCTCTTGGGTTATTTAGACACGCCATGCGGTTTCAAGTTGTTACTGTTGTTATTTCTTCCTTGTTTTCCAACTCTTCCAATGCTGTCCACAACTTTGGATCATCGAAATCACTTATAACAAAAGAGGCTCCAGCTTCTGCCAAAAAAATTTCAGGGTTCCTTAAACCCATGCCCACTACAGGCATCCCGGCTGCTACTCCGGCTTTCACTCCAGAAACAGAGTCCTTTCAAAGAGAAAACCAAAACACAAAAAAAAATAAGTCTCATTTATCAATGTCTAGATAGGTAATGCTGGTGTTTATGCGAAGCACACAATTCCGATAATCAAACCTCGAACACGAAAGTGTGCTTAGCAGACACTTCAAGTGCTTGGAGAGCCTTCAAGTAGGGGTCAGGAAATGGTTTCTGCCGTTCACATTCATTACCAATGACAAGAATCTCAAAGAAATCTGAGAGTCCCAAGTTTGAGATTAAGAGCTCTGCATTTGATCTTGGTGCACTTGTCACTGCAGCTCGTTTAAGCCCACGTTCTTCTGTCCATTTGCACAACTTATGCAGGCCCTTAACAGGTTCTAGCTGCGCAGCTGCCAACCTATATATTTTCACTCAATGAATCAAGTTCAGGATGGTTTATTTATATAATCTGAGATGGGCAGAGATGGATCCTTATCAAATGCTTTTCACTTTACAAATAGTAAAAATGTTAGACTTGTATAACTCTATTTGAGTAACAAAAGGAAATAGAAATGCCAAACTAGATCAATAAACAAAATATTTTACAAACACAACTCATCAAGGAGCTCATACACTTTTCGATTATCATCTAAACATTTGGACCATGTCCTACTGATTATGAAAGGTGGTAAATGATAAGGTTTTGGACAAGAACCTTTTTTTAGTATATATATATATATATTTTATTTATTTATTTATTTTATGGGCAAGATAGAAATTTTATTAAACACAAAACCCAAATACAGGTTACGACACAGCTCAAGGGCTGTTATCACACAGCACAGGCCAAAGAACACAAAAAATCTGACCTGAGCTAAGCTAAGCACACAACACTACTTCAAAACACAAAAGGAAACCAAATCAGGCTTAAAAATTCCTAGACATCTTACTAATAACAGATACAGGAATGCCCTAATTGTAACATAACACTATTTAATACTGGACCCTTCTTCTCATGACAAGTTGTACAACTCAAATAATTATTTCAACAAACCATTTCAGCTATGAACTTGGGAAGGCTGTGCAAAAGCATTTTCAGCAATTCAATTCTATCAAACTTTTGTGGCTATCAATTCTTTTCTATATGCAAGGTCCCACTCCAACCTATAGGGAGTATTACTATTAAGATTCATGTAGTATATGGTTGCATTAAATACCTCCGGAACATTTCTTCCTTATCTTCCATAAATTTCCTTGCTCTTGGGAGATCCCAATCAGGTAAGAGGACACGACAGAGATCCTCATTATGCTGGCCACTGATATTCTTACTAAAGAATTCCTCGGTGATGGGGACTCCACCATTGAAACCTATCTGTGGAACAATTGCTATGTAAGTTGATCTAATAAGATAAAGATACAACATACATGAAATTTGTAAACAATACCTCTCGAAGCATTTCACGGAAGGCATAATAATGGAGAGGGTCTGAATCACAGAGTGTTCCATCAATATCAAATAGAATTGCTTGCAGAGGAGTGAGAAAAGTGAGAGAACTTTCGCTTCTATCACATAATGTAGCAAAATAATTAACACCTCTAATACACTAAGAAAAGAAAAGAATAGAATGGAAAACTGTATTCCTCTTGCCTAGAACCATGAGAATTTTATTTATGTCTTACAATGACATGCAAACAAAACATGTCCAGATAAACAAGTGCATGAACATGAGAAATGCACTTTAAGCTACAGTATTTATTTCTTATATAGCAATAAACATGAAAGTTGAAAGCAAAGGGAATATTGGTGACATACAAGAAAAGTGAGTCAAGCTAACAACAAATTAAGAGTCAGTGAATTTGTTAAGATGTTGGGAAAAACTTCAGGGATGGTTAAGAAAAACTACCGTTTCTATATGTTTTACTTAGGAAAAACTTCCTCAATGTGAAAAATGAGCTCAATACAAGCACAGCAGAGAGTGTATATGTAAATTACAATGTACTACTTAGGAAAGAAAATTGCTTCAAAGAGACCACATAACTTATAACATAAACATCCTATACCTTTCAGTAAGATACAAAATGGATGATATAGCATTATAATAAGTGTACATTACTCAAATTCTGAAATTTGAAACTAGAATAAATAATAGTCACCAACCAATCAATTGGCTACAAAAAGCATTGGGAGATTTGAGTCCACAATTTCAAAATTGAAGGACCACATCAATTTTCAGTTTATAAATCTGTAGATTCATATCATTCACATTTCTAGATTCATATATATAAAATAAATCAAAATTAAGGGTCTCATCATTTGTTTTCAATCTAGCTCCCCCAAGATTAGCGATGAAAGGTGTCATCATTATGTGCAGTTCTTGCTCCAACAATGAAATGATTTTCCAAAACCCCAAATGTGCTTTAATACACTTTGCACCAAATTGAAAACTTTAAGGTATATTGGATGCTGAGGAAGAGCAAGAAGAAGTAAAGCAAAAATGGGTGTTTGTTTTTCAAATTTCTGCAGGCATTCCAAGAAAAAAAAATTGTAATATTGAAAAGTTCTTTCCTTTATTTATTTATTCAAAGTTACACAACTAATTAGATTGATTTTTGCTATAAAAATTGCATTTTTATCTAAAATGCATGGTCATGCTTTTATCTCACTCAAATGCTCAATAACTTATGGAAATGTATTTTCACGTAATATAATGAGCACTCAGTTCAGTGTTGGACTAAAGTTGCATCAAAATGTGTGTCCAAGTAGAGATAGGCATTAAGCTTTTGAAAAATAAGAGTTTAAGCCAAAATGCAGGTTGAAAAATAGACAACATACATGTTGAGACACCAATTAAATAAGAAAGAAAGAAGAAGGAAGCAATTAAAGAATAAAACAAATAGAGCTTCAAAAGGAAAGAAGGATAAAAGAAAAAAGAATCATGATAATACCTGGCTATTGGGTAAGAATTGGATGAGATGGACATTCGAGGCAGAGAGATATTGGGCAAGTCATAGCGGTTGTGTGTGTGAATTGTAGTTTTGTAGAGATGGTGATGATGAGGAAGCTGAAGTGAAGTGAGAGATAGCATAGACATAGACATAGACATAGTATTGAATCGGGCAGTTGGAGAGGTTCATACTCCAGAGAGAATATGCAAATCTCTCTCTCTCTTATACACACGTGCAAACATGCAAACACGAAGTCCTGCGAGCTGAGTGGTTCTGAACATGCTGATGTGTTTTGGGGTTGTCCTTGCACATTAAACTAACTTCTTATTTGTCGTGTGTTCCACTAGTATTTTTTATTTTATTTTATTTTATAATTTTGATTCTGATCTTTAATTTTTAATTTTTTTTTAAATTTGATAATTACAATAATAATGTGAGAGGATTTGAGATCTGGTTCTTTTCATAAAAGAGAACAAACAATATTATTGAGTTATAAAATTCTTAACTATTGAATCGTTAAACTGGTGAACTATATAAAATTTCAAGTTAATATAAAAGAAATACTAAGTTACCAAAAAAAAAAAAAAGGATTGAATAGTGAAAACCAATGATTTTATAGAAAAATATTGAATCACATAGTTTTATTCTAATTATCTAGTTTTTTAATGTTAAGTTATTTGATTATATCCTTTGTACTTTTATTTATAGCTTTGAAGTCTTTTGCTTTTAAATTTGAAGTAAGTAGTCAAAAGATCAATTAGCATTTATTTAGTCATTTTTATATATAAAAAACATTTTCTATATTTGAATAAATTTTTTGAACAGTAATATTCAATTAAATTTAATTTTTGATATAAAGTAAATATAATTAACTCATCAGTAAAAACACCAATGACCCAAAACTTGAACAAGTAAATTATCATACTACTCTCTTGATGGTTTAATGCTCAGTAGTCAGTAGGTTATTATAACATTGTTATAAAGTATGAGGCTTAAAATGACAAAGACTAAATTGAAATTTACAAATGTTTTGATTCGAGCCCCTCAATTGGTGCTAATGTGTCTACTATTTATTTATTTATTTATCTATTTTTAAATTTAAATTTTTGTAGGTGTTCAAAATAACTTAGTTGTAAGATATATCGTTTTGAACTTAGTTAACTTCTTACGAATATATTATCGCTGGTAGGAAATGTTAAGGGTCACCATCCAAATTTTTCAAGTTTAAGAAACAAAATTAAAATAGTCCCATATAAAAGTAAAATGTAAATGCAATTTAATCTATCACAAAATTTAAATGTCAAGGTTTAATAAAATTTAAATAATCCCAAAACTTTAGGGGGTTTTTGTGGTTGAAAATTTTCCAAAAAAAATTGATTTTTAGAAACCCAATTTCCTATTCAGAAAAAATAAAAATAAAAATCCCAACGAAGTAAAAACTAAAACCCCATAGACCATAGTGTAGCTAAAACCCAGCAACGATTTGTAGCTTGTTGTCTCCAACTGTAGAAAAATAGAAGATGAGCAAAGCCTCCACTCTCTTCCAACTATGTCATACTCCTTCCACCACTTCACTTCTCGGGACCTCCAAATTCCCCAGAGGTTCTCTCTCTCTGAATCCTTTAAAAACATTCTTGATTATCTTCATGTGGGTTTATCCTAAATACCCAGTTTCTATTTATTTGAAAATCTTTGCTTTTTATTTTTTTATTTTACTTTGAATGATATTCTTCTCAGTTATGAATAAGCTGCCTTGGAATGCAGGTTTGTATATGCTACGAGGTTGGAAAGTTTATCCGACCCTCTACTTCTGTAAAAGTGTGCAAACTACCACTTATGAAGTTGTCAGTGCAAGCTATGTACCCACTGCACAAACTAAAGAAGAAAAGGAAATTAAGGTACTTATTTGTGTAATTTTCATCTTTTTATCTAGTTTCAAGAACATATGGAAAAAGAGAATTAAGGGTAAATAATTTATCTTTATCTATCTTTTACATACAAATGGAATTGCTAGTTTTTTTTTTTTAATCATAATTCAGTTGTTACTGTATTTTGGTTACAGGTTTTAAGTGTTCCTTTTTTGGATGCAAATAAGTGTTAGATATGGGTTTTGTGTTAAAAAGAGTTCTGCAATGCATGCCAATTGTTAATGAGAAGAATTTGTCCCACATGGAGTGGAGATGAAGAGGTGCCTTTTGGGAATAAAAAGTTTTTGACTTTAAGGTAGTAAGGTGTGATTTGCGAAGGGCCAAGTAGCTCAATGGTATTGACTGGTCTCCTTTACATAAGAACGAGGGTTCAAATCCTTCCTTCTCCACTGGTTAAATACCTCATGGGGTATGAGCTGGCTATAGGTGTGGTGAATTTTGTGGCAATAAAACATAAGAGTCTTGCACCATATGCCTTAGGGGGGAGAGGAGGGGGGTGGGGGGGGGTGGGGGGGGGGGGGTGTTAGTTTGGTATGTTCTTTCAAGTAGTCGGCAAAACTTTGGGCATTAGGAAGCAGTGTGATCAAAGCTTTGGTGGGATAACGATATGGAGGTGGGGTTGGGTAAGCAAAAACATGGTGGACGATGGTGAAGTGGAGTTATTGAAGTGAGAAGTAAGTTTAGTTCTGAGGGAGTAAAGAAGATTTTTGGGGCGGGCCTTTAGAATCTTATGAAGGGCTGGTTTGGATTTCAAATGAGTGGCACTTATGAAGTTAATAACTTCTGATTGTTGGCCTGCCAACTAAGGAACAGCATTCATGTAGATATCTAGGTGAAGCCTCCAACAGTCTAGTGTATCTATACCTTTTGATAATATGAGATTATTATGTTGATGGTTTCTAGAATATATGGAGCGAACTAATGCAGGCTAGTTAACAGAATAATTTTTACTTGTCCATAGCAGTAGTGGCTGTATAGTGCGTAATCAAAGAATTGGTGATTGCTTGGTCTATCTGAGATTCTGAAAATTGATTAACTACTGTAACGTTGAACCTTACAAACTTGAGAACAAGTTTGGAATTTGAAGTGCAAAGCTCTTTAGTTATTTCATTTTGTGTCTTATGGTTGTGAGGGACTGGAAGGGGCATAATACTCAGTTTCTATTAACTTTTTCTTCACTGAGTTTCTTTTTCCACTCAATGATTTATCTCTCAGCTTTCTCTCTACTTTTTATTGTGGTTGTCTTTCTCTTTACTTAGCAAAAGAATTAATGGTGGTTGTGGTTCCAATGTTCTAATTTTAGGATAAGTCATCAGCAAAACTGGATACAGTTGGTGCATTTCAAAAGCTGCCCATGGTGATGCCATCTGTTGATATACTTTATTCGGCACTGAAGAAGGCAAAAAGGGTTTCACCTACGCAGGGTACTTGTTGGGGGCAGTGTGTTTTCCTTCATCAAAGACACATCCGGTTTTACATGACATTGATAAATAGATGAAACTTGGTTTGTACAACTTGCTGCTAACCTTGATTTTTAGTTTGTTTATTTTGTAGGCATTGCCAATATTGCAAAGCGAGAGAGAAATAGAGGTGCAAAACAACTTGATGCGCTGATGAAAGTTTGTTCTTAACTTCATATCTATCATGTTATTCTATAAAACAAACCCATTTTCTATTTAGTACTTTCTATATGGATAAACTGTTCAATTCTGACATCGTAGCTTCCTGTTTTCATCTTCAGGAACTGGCAGTTCCCTTGAGGACGTATCTGGAGGATTTTCCAAAGAAGAAATACCTTCACCCTTATGAACGATCTCTTGTTGAATTGACTCTTGGTGATGGAAATTATGAAGAGGTAAAACATAGGCTAATACAATAATAGGATGCTTCCTGTTTTATTGAATCTGTAACATGGCGAGTTTAATTTCTTCTTGTTCTTGTTCTTGTTCTTCCTATTTTACTTTTTAGGCTGTATGGTTTTAGAAAGAATTCCATTATTTTCTGTGGAATCATGATCAGTTTTCTGCATGTTTTACACTGCAAGAGAATCTAATTTTAAGACACTTGAGGTATTCAGATTTGTTTGTCGTGACTGTGTGTATAGTTCCTTTATAAATTTGTTGATTGTGGATTCACTCATGGTTTGATAGGTGTTGGGAAGGGTTAATGCTCTGAGGAAAAATGTGGTATCTGTTGGAAAGGAACACGCTTCCCTTTGTGCCAAGGTAGGAATCTTCAATCAAATCTAAGTGCTACTGTGCCACTTGTGGAGTATCCTTAGTTTCTTATGTGGTCAAATACGAGAATTGCTAATATTAGATTCAATCTTTAGCTTGCTTCAAGCCATGTTGAAACCTGTAGATTTCTATTTAACTTCCAATTGAAAAAGAAGTTATTCATTGACCTTCTTGGGTAACTTAGGGAATCTCATATTAATCTATAAGTTGACTGCTGTCCTGACTATTGTCATTTCTATGCCTCCCATAACTCCCCTGCCAACACTCCTGCAAATCCAAAGCACTCCTTGGCATGACCCAGCTAACTCCAAATAACCCAAAAATCATATTCCACAACTCCCTAGCATAAGGACAATGAAGAAGAAGATGATCCACCATCTCCCCACTATTCTTGCACAGAACACAAACCAACCGCCACCATCTGTCTCCTCCTGAGATTATCAGTTGTCAAAAATTTCCCCAAGGCCACAGTCCAGACGAAAAATGCAACACGAGGCAGAACCCGAGATTTCCAAAAGAGCTTCCAAGGAAAAGATCCAGAAACCGTACCTGACAGTGCTCTATAATAGCTACTCACTATAAAACACTTCCCCTTGCCAAGCCCCCACAAAATACTATCCTCTCTACTACCTTGCCTCGACATGGCATACAAAAGGTCCATAAAAACTGTGAGTGATTCTAACTCCCAATCTTGAATGGAACGAATGAAAGTTAGACCCCAATACATAACACCATTATGAAATTTCAAAAATCCGCCACTTGGCCATTGCTATTACATGCAATGCTAAAATGCTCTGGAAAGGCCTCCTTCAATGATCTATTACCACATCTTGCCAAAAATGCACCCTAGAGCCATTCCCAACATCAAATGTAATGTATCTCCTGAAAGAATCCCAATCTCATCTGAAATATTTCCAAAGACTAACCCCATAAGAACCAGTCACAGGTTTGGAACACCATCTGCCCGAATCACAACCATACTTCACCTCAATAATCCTCCTTCAAAACAAATCCCGCTTGATGCCAAAGCAGCAGATAGGAGCTATAAATATCTGAACAGCTTAAAAAAAGAAAAAGAAAAAGGCTGTATAATTACTGTCGTAAGTATGTCTTTCCTTGCCATGCTGTGCTAGAAAATTAAATGCTTTTATGCTCTCTCACAGTAGAACATTGAAGTAATATCAATTTCATAAATGTTGATTCCATCATGCTAATAAAATTATTCTCATGGATACCAATCTTCATTTCCATCTATTACGTATTTATGGCTACTAAAATGATTTGGTCATCTGGCTATCTTGCTGGCCATTCTTCTTTATGCTTGTGATGAATGAAAATTTTAAGAGGTCTGTATATTTGGAATTCTCTTAGTACAGACTTACCATGTGTGATCATGGATATGGAATTTCTGGTCCTCACACTGCTTTTTTTTTTTTTTTCTCTGTTTGTTGCCTGTTAAACATTATTGTGTCTTGTGCAGTCTTTAACAAAGCGAGAAGCAGAGGAAAGACTGAGTGAGGTGAGATTTTGTCTTTATGGAAAATACATTTTCCATTCACATCTTTTTTTTCTTTTTCTTTTTCTTTTTTATGATGAGGAACCTCACTAAAGCAGGGCCGTTTGGACTCACCCCTTGGGTAGCAAACCCTGGATACATGACCCCGCCTACCAAAATGAAAATTATTTTGTTTGTTTTGACTTTGACTGCAGGGAATGAAGAAAATTGAAGAGATTTTCAGTTGTGAAGGAAAAGCTGTTGATGCTTTGTTACATATTGCCAAGGTATTCTTCCTTTTGAAACAGGACACTTAGATGAAGAGAAAGACTTAATTTTTTTTAACTCTTCCAAATCTTGAAACAATTTTGATGCCCAAAACTCCCTTGCCAACATTCAAGATACTAAACCACAATTTTCAGAAATACCTATAAAACACCAAATAATGAGAACACAAATGACTGCATCTCCCTTGCCACTAAACAATGGATTAAAAGATAATCAATTTATTTTCCTCTATTCTTGCACATTCAACAATTAACAAATTTCTCTTACAAAGATGATCTATTGTCAGAATCTTTTCAATGCTATAGTCTAATTGAAGAAAGCAACCTTCTGAGGCAACTTGGTAGTTGGTACCCTAGATACTCCATGCCGTGCCAACCTCCAACTTATTTTATCCTCACCTCCACTAGAAAGGAAGTTAGAATACAATAAGTCAAAGAAAGTAGCCACAAATTCCAATATCCAATCATGAAAGGCACGAATTAACTGAGGATTTCCAATATCACCTTCCCTCCTCCACTGAGTTTTCAAGATAAGAAGCAACGGATAAATCCTTTTCGACAGCTAGATTGAATAGATTAGGAAAATTATCTTTCAATGAAAAATCATCACACCATATATATATATATATATATAAAATAACCACACCAGAAGTCATTCCAAAAGTAAACCTGAGTACTGTCTCCAATAATGAATCCTTTTTTTTTTTTTTTTTTTTGTTGCTCAAACCAATAATGATTCCATTGTGTTTAGAAATCAAGTACCACCCTTGCCTAATACTTTTCCACAAACTACTTCAGATTTCCACCCCCTCCCCTCAACCAAAAAAAAAGAAATAATGCTTGCCCATCGTTTACACTAATTAGTTGCCTCCATAGTTGACCTTGCTTAATCCCAAAATGCCATAACTAATTTTCTAATAAAGCTTGGTTTAAGGTGCTCAACGTACAAATCCCCAAACCTCTTCGTTTCATAGGAGATCATACGACCCTAGTCCATCAAATACAATTTAACATCATCTCCTAACCCACAGTAGATAGGGAAAGAAAATTTGTAGGTAAGCTGTATAATGTACTCTTTAGTAGGGTGATCCTTGCTCCTTTTGAGAGAATTTTTTTTTTCAAACCTGCAATTCTCTTTTCCACCTTTTCAAAGATAATATTCCAAAAAATAAAGAGAAACTATATTCTATTATGATTTTCTTTTTGGTGCATATGTTGTATGTATGAGAATGTATGTTTCTATGTTGTTAAATACCTACATGAATATGCATGTATGACTAAATGGACAGATGATCAGACATTACAACATTTTGTCCTTTGTCAGGGTCATGATAAAATCACAGATGCTTTATACTAGAGATATTATTATGGAGCCTGGACAATAATAGTGGTCATGAGCATAACTTTATTTGGACAAAATGTCATTGTATACATGTGGCTGTGGCTGACCTTGATTAGTATGTTGAGGATTCACAGCCGATCCTGAAATTTTGTGAATGAGGCTTCGTGGTTGTTTTTGTTGTTGGTTTGGCAATATATCATTCATTAACAAATTCTATTTGATGGACATTTCAGTTAGGTGAGGACTTTGATGACATTTTTCTTGTTTCTTTACCAGATGTCCGCACTTTCAGTTTGCTCTTTTGTTCTAACCTTTTTGCTAAATTTGAGTGTCCTATATGCATCTTGAGCTTGTTAGTATTGCATTCTGAGATCGTATCAGCTTGATATATATATATATATATATTTTTTCCATAAGATAACCGTTATATAAATAAATAAATATATATATATATATATATTTGTATGCATGTGTTATATTTATCTCATTATCTGACTAGTTGTGTCATCATTGAAATTTTTCCTGACAGTCTTTATTATTTTCAATTTTTTTAATTGATAAATTACACACAAACTGCGTGGTCTTGAATATACAACCTTACCCCCCATCTCATTATTGAGGGAGGAGGAAGTGCAGTTTGAACTAATGGTCATTGGACTGACAGTGTCTTTTTTTATAATGTATAACTTTTGCAGACTCTACGGGCAATGCCTGTTGTTGATCTGGAAACACCAACACTATGTCTCGTTGGAGCTCCTAATGTGGGGAAGTCATCTTTAGTCCGGATACTCTCTACAGGAAAGCCAGAGGTAGTTGCAGAATTATTGATACTTATATGTGCTCATTTATTGTTCTGGTTACCTATCCTTGAAGTTATACTGATGCTCTAAACAAAGGGTGTTAAGAAGCTAAGTTAAAGCAATCTTAGATCTTGCAATTTAAGCAATATTACTGACACAATGGCCAAAAGATATGCACTATGGATGCTTGTTGTTAATATGTCAAATCATTGGTGCTATATTTTTCATTTAGGAACTCCAGTCTTAAGTATTTATTTATATATATATATATATTTGGTTAATTAAGATTATCTACTAACAATATCATTTTTGCTACTAACTGTCAACTTTTTTCTTTTCCCCTCTTTCTTCCCTTCATCTGTTTCAGGTCTGCAACTATCCTTTCACAACAAGAGGAATACTAATGGGTCATATAGTTTTTAACTACCAGAATTTTCAGGTCAATCATTCTATCAAAGATGTGGAATGCTATTTTTATTCAAGATTATTCATTTTTAGTTACATCTTGAAAATCAACCACAGGTGACAGACACTCCTGGCCTACTGAAGAGATGTGATGGTATGGCACTTACACTCTTTTTTATTTTTTTTCTTCAATGAATGTATAGAGTGCATTTGTTACTGTGCTTGTCAGTCATAGTGATCAAATGTACAAATTCATCTGTCTCCCTGATTTTTCCCTCTAGTTTAAGTTGAGGAATGTCTATTTTGTATTTCTAAAGATTAATTAGTTGTTTTTCTCTATACTTTTCATTGTTTCAATTCATGATGGATTATTGGAAATCTTCAAAGTTTGAAGTAGACTCAGAGGACCATGTCTCGTCTTGACTTATTTAGTGACCTACTCTTAAGTTAGTTAAAGTCTGAGCAAATTGTTTAGGTTTGCTGCAAACTTGGTTGATATATGAGTATACTTTCTAGTAATTTTAAGAGGAAATGTAAGCATGTATCAAGAAGCCAAGTAATTTTGATCTATATCTTAATTTATAGGTTATAATGACATCGAAAGTACTTCAGAATTCAATATGCTTCTTTTCACTTGCTAAAATAACAGTGTCGGATTAACTACTCAACTATCAAGTTGCGGTTTGTGAGAGACTAGGATGTGACCAGATGTCCCATGTGATGCTGGAAATTTCGGAATTTCAGGAGGACAGTATACTTGGTCTAATAATCATTCCCTGCCCTCTATGTCTCAATTGGACAGATTCCTGATAACAATGGACTGAGGGGAACAGTTTCCGGAAACTGTCCAGAGACTACAACCTAAACCCATCATTTTCCAGTATTGCTGGATAGTGGAGGTGTCAAGAGGGGAAGGGTCCTGTTCAAATTTGAGAACATGTGGCTTAAGAAGGAGGGGTTAAAGGAGAGAGTCTAAGGATGGTGGGAATGCGGAAAATTTGATGGATGACCCAGTTTTATCATTGCTTGTAAGCTAAAAGAGGATCTAAAGGAATGAAATAAAATAGAATTTAGTGATGTGGGGAAGCAGAAAAGAAACCTCTTGGAAGTGGACTGGATTAACTCATAGAGTCTTGCTTCTTCTTTTTTTGTGCATAAAAGCATCCTAAGTTTGAGGACAGAAATTAAATACAGTTTACACACAAAGACACTGTAACAACCCAAGAAAAGCGCTAGCCACATCTGTGCTTATATCCCAAAATGACTAGTTAAGTTACAATTGGGGCTCCTTGCAATTGTTAAACGCACACACACACTTATCAAATTTTGAGGCATCACAATCTCCTCCACTTAAATCCCTAATGTCCTCGTTAGGGCTTATATGTCCGAGCCTACATGGGATTACTGGGTTGGCTCTAATACCATTTGTGACAACCCAAGGAAAGCGTTAGCCACATCTGTGCCTATTCCCCAAAAGGACTAGTCAAGTTACAATTGGGGCTCATTGCAATTGTTAATAAAGTCCAGTTCGACCCAGTATATATCCGATGTAGGACTCATCACACACACACACTTATCAAATTTTGAGGCATCACAAACAGAGAGTAGATTCTGCCTGCTTTCATAGTTTTCAACTAAACACTGCTAAAAGAGTAGTTAGGTAAATCGCTCTAAGGACAAATCCGCGAACTGCCTTGGGAGTACTTGCCTAAATTATGGTCATTTATAGAACAGTATTTTTGTTGTCAGATAACATACTTCTTCATATACAAAGGGGTTGTGTTTGGTTCTTATGTTTGTATATTTTCTAGCTTTAGTATGTTATTTTATCTGTTTCTTGCTTGGATCTGCAGAGGACAGGAATAATTTGGAAAAGTTGACACTTGCTGTCCTATCTCATTTGCCTACTGCAATATTATATGTTCATGACCTCTCTGGAGAGTGTGGGACCTCACCTTCTGATCAGGTATTATATATTTTTATAGTACTATTGGTTATAATACTAAAACACACAATGATATGTAATCTATATGGCACTTCGTAAAGTTGTATTGCAAAAACAGGTTTTTTTTTTTTTTTTTTTTTGAGTTTATATTAGAATACTTGGGAAGAAAAGCTACACACACAAACATATATATATGGAGTTCGAATGCTTTAAGCAATTACTGGGCAGGAGTGGCTGGATGAACAATTGTGGACTGATTTTCGTTGATAGTTGGATTTCAATTTTAAGTCTCTTAACATGTGCACAGACATTGAGAGGGAATTTTGACCTCTCATTTGTCCATCTGTTACAATGTGAATTTTTATGCATTTATAACGCAGGTTTTAGGTCAAGTTCTATTTTAATCCCTCAAATTTGAAAAGTTCTTTTTTAGTCATAAAAATAAAAATAATAATAATTTAGACATACTGATCTAGTCATTTAGTAGATTTGCCATTATAATGGAGCGCCGCGTGGCTTTGTCAAATTTTGACATGCAAGCAAGAATTATAATAGAAGACTACGGAAGGACTAATTCAGTACGTTTATAATTTTTTGAGGACTAAGAAGGAACGTCTCGAATTTCAAGGATTAAAATAGAACATTACCTAAATTTTAGGGACCAAACATATATTTTTGTTGATGACATATTTTGCAGAAGATGTAGGGAAGGAAATGAGAAACTGCAATTAAGTGATTGGAATCGAGAGTCTGTTCATTTGAATGTCTCTTTTCTTTTCTAGTGAATTCTCATTTACAAGAGGAAGAGATTGTCTTCTTGTTCATTTGAGAGAGAGAATTTCTTTCTCGTCTCTTTGAAATTTCATCAAATTAGAAAATGCTCCATTTAAAATTTTCCTTCGTCTTTTAATGACTTATTTTTTATTCTGTAGTTTGTCATATACAAAGAAATAAAGGAAAGGTTTGCTGACCATCTGTGGCTCGATGTTGTGTCCAAATGTGATCTGCTGCATAAGTCTCCTGTGGTCTTTGTCACAGACAATGATAATCCTGATCATGTTGAGCTGGCAAGGTACCGGAAATTGGGACCTGATGGAGCTATCCATGTATCTGTAAAGAGCGAAGCAGGGCTCAGTGAGGTAACCTTTTTATGTAGATTTAGGCCTTAAAAATAGCCTTGATCAGAGTTCTTATATTTGAACTTAAAATTTTTGAGCTTTTTCATTTTACAAAAAGGAAGCTTAATTGCCTCTGGTATTCTATAGATTTCATTCTCCATTCAAAGGTATCATGAATTATAGGGACTATGTTGGAGCTATAGTTTATGCCTGAGTGTTGCTTAGTTTATGCTTGTGAATTTCTACAATCGTTTGCATATTAATTCCAGAACATTCCTGTTCTAATTACAACTATTCCACTGACAATCTATGCTTAAATCTTGAAACGTTTCACTTTGTGTATTTCCTGCCAGATCTTTTTGAACATTTTTGTTTTCAAATCTTCCTGGTGACTTTCAATTTAAAACCCGTTTTCTCTGCAGTTGAAGGTTAGAGTGCACGAGCTGCTGACATCACAGATGGCCAAGATCAGTAGTCAGGAAAGCAACCAAGAAAATCTAGTTATTACTTGAGGTTGCTATTCTGAGGAGTCCATAAACTATGCTAGAAACGCATTCAACGTAGCACACTGTTTAAAATTTTGACTATTGCCATGGACAACAAGGTGGCTGGCTTTCTAATGAGCTTAAGATCAGAGCATCCAGGTTTTCTCCACTACTAAACACTGCATCTTCAGATTTTCTCAGTTCACATGTGATGAAGTGTTGCTCATGCAGCCCTGTTAATGTGGGCAGGTGGATCCAAACGTCTGGTATTGTAATTTGAAAACTACATAATACATCTTTTCAAGTGTATATAAGTCAAACCATTTATTTGCATATTGTTTTAAAAAATTGTGGATTTCTTTTTTATTGTTCAAAATCTCTAGTGAATTGTATAGTTAAGATAATTTAAAAATGAGCTTTCAGAACATTTGGTTCACAATTAGGCACCCTTATTAATTTATTGTTGCCATGTTCTTAATTTTTATTTTAACTAACATGAAAGGACTCAGTATTAGAATATTTTGTTTGTTCAAATTGTGATGATGGTTCATGGCTGGGGAAGAGCTCTCTCCTACCTTGATGTGGGCTGTAGGAATGAAGGATAGTATTTAGAAGGTGGGTTTAGAAATGAGAGTTGTCTCAAGTAGAATCTAGGTGACACCAATGACATCTGCATAGAGAAATCCATCTCTAAGAAAACAGCTCTAGGCTTAACAATTTATTTAATGTACTAATAATGAGTTTGGGTACAAGGCAACCAGTTTTATATAGCTTGGCTTGTTGAAATGTGTACTCTCAGGCCCATGTATATGATGGCAACCTGACCTCACTTCACCCTTATAACCTTGGCAACCTATGACTATGGTGCAAACCGTGCAATACTAGAAGTCGTAGGTAACCCAACCCCTCAAACTTTTGAAAAATACAAAAGCACCCCTCCAATCACCCAAATTATAATTTTACCCTTATATATTTCAAAAATTACAATTGTGTCCCCTAATTTTTCAAAATTCAAAAACACCCCTCCAAGTTTATATATATATATATATATATATATATATATATATATATATATATATATATATATATATACACGGAAAATTTCACTCATGTCCCCCTAATTATGGTGCAATTGAAATGTCCCATTTGAATTTCATATTTGAGCAATGTCCCGCCTTAACTATTGACAATAAGCATTTTGTCTCCTCCCATTAGCAATTACACACATGTCCCCCTAATTATGGTTCCAATTTGAATTTCATATCTAAGGAATGTCTTACCTTAACTATTGGCAAAAGTCTAACCTATAACCATTAAAGTCGTGCTCAGATTTAGACTACTAATTAAGTAGGTAGCATAGTCTAGATTACTTGATAACTATGTGCTTAGTGGTACCACAACCATAATAAATTGCCAAAATGCAAAGAGACCCCCTGGGGTTTGGGGTAGTTGCAAACTGACCCCCTGGGGTTTTAATTTGCATCATAACCACTTGGGGTTTATAATTTTAAGACCTTAAACCTCCTTGGAAATAACAGCAGGGACAAGGAAAATCCCCCGGACCAGCAGAATCGCCGGAAAGCAACCTATCCAGGACAAGCAACTTCATCCCTTTTCCCCTCTCTCTCTTTCTCGTTTTTCCTATCCCGACAGATCAAACGAGCTTAAACAACAATGGCGTAGGACAATTCCGAGTTTCAACGGCGAGACTCTCCAAACCCAGCACAGCTTGAATATGTGACCGAGTTTTTGCTCGACAAAGGGTACTTATGGCCTGAACGGTGAGTGAGAGAAAAAGTGAGAGAGAAAGAATAGTCGAGGGTCTTGACGAAATTTCTTCCACCGCGGAGACGGAGGATAGTGTGCTCTCCTTCATATGATTACTTGATAACTCCGGGGGATTCCTTCTTGTCCCTGGCTCACAGAAAGCGGTGGTTTAGTGAGAAGTTAATTTTACAAATTGTACCAAGTGGTGATGACGAAATTAAAAACAGGGGGTCTTAATAAATTTTTATACATCAGTTTTATATAACTAACCACCAATTACAATTGTATTCTTCTACATTCTTCTTTATCCACTTTAGATATTGAGTTGTGTTTCACTTTCTTGACGTGTTGTGGTTTTAGATACAAATGGAGGAATCTCAAGAATATTGTTGCAACACTTAGACTTGCTATATAAAAAACATTCAAGTGTATTTGTTTTAAATTGTGTTTCTTTAATTAAGTTTTGAAATAATATTATTCAGGGAATTTATGTTATAATGTTATATATTTGAGTCTTGGAATTTATGTTATATATTTGAGTCTTGGAATTTATGTTAATTGGGGTGTTTCAAACCCAAAACTGAAGTCATGTGAGAGTTGAATTTTATATTGGACTTAACTAATTTGTCTTTTGTTTGATTTTTCTATTTATTGTATGGGTTGTGATGTTATATACTATCAATATCATACTTCTATTTTAAATTAGCATCGTACGGTTCAATGTAACATGTTCATATTAATAGCTTTTGAAATTTTATTTTTCATGTTATTTTTAAGTCAAATACACTGTTCGTCTATAAAATTTATCTCTTAAGGACTTTTAATCCCTAATATTTCAAACAAGCGACATTAGTTTTTAAAGTTTCAAAAACAAGCGATATCAGTCCATGATTTTTTTAATGATGTGGCTGTTGAGTTTTTATTTTAAAAAAAAAAAAATTACATATCAGGAACCTAGACTCATATTTGTATCTCAAACAATCGCTCAAGTAACACATACGAGTTATCAGAACAATGCCAAACATCGAATCGTCAAAGAGATCAATATACCAGTTTATTCGTTAACGATTAGTACATTGGTTCAACCGTTGATTTACTAGCACGTGTACTACAATAGACGCAAGAATTTGCCTTGGATAGGTGGCTCTGAGGGGACTTGAACTGGTGACCATTGGGAAGCACACTCAAGACCGGGACCAGTAACTCAATCTCAGACATACTTTGGTTACAAATGGCCCATCCCGCACGCATATTCCCATGCCTAAACAAGTTTTAGAGAAAGAGAGAACATATAATATGCGACATAGTGGGGTGTAGATTACACAGAATTCATGATGACCCACTTTGACTTCGACTCCTTTTTCATAGTGACTTTTCCAATGATTGAGCTTGGGCTACCTTGATACTTGAAGGATTGATCCCATTTTCTCACGGACTATTGGTGAAACATGGCAATTTCCTCGAAATGGCATTTTAAAGCACATTCTTTTAAAGGTCGTGATGAAACCCCCCAAGTCATTTCCAACTTTATCATTTTAAAGCAAATCATCACATTCAAAGTGTTTTTGAGTTAGGTCGTGATTGCCCCCACAAACATTGTTGATCTTGTTTATGACCCCAAATCTAAATAAGTATGTGTATTTCGAATATTCAACTAAAGAGATTTTGAAACAAGATCATGGTGGTTAGTGTCACAAATTAGGTCTTTAGGATTTGTGAAATTTGTAAATCTTTAATTGGAATTTTTCACGTTAGGTGAAATCATCTAACAGTTTTTTTTTCCTTTTAAATGTAATCATATCATTGTATTCTTTACTTTCCACTCCTTTTTTTGATAATTAAAAAAGTGAACAACAAAGTTTTTGAGTTGTGAATCTATTGAGTCTAGAAGTCCATTGAAATGAGTAAAGTGCCCCCACATCAACCCATTGTTGATCTTGGTCATGAGAAAAGCTGTTGCACAAACCTACTCAATAAGTATGTGTAGTGTTAGTCACAAATGGAATATTCAGGCACTAAAGAGATTCATGGGTGAAACAGGAGTTCGATGGTGGTTGAAGCGTTGTGGGGTCACAAATAGTAAGTAGCTACTTTAGGATTTGTGATATTATTTGTAGTGTAAATCTTTAAATCTTTCAAAGTGAATTTTTCACGTTAGGTGATCATCTATGACACCTAACCAATAATTCTCGAGTTTTTTTCCTTTTAAATTTTCTCTTCGTAATCATATCATTGTATTCTTTACTTTCCACTGCACCATATATCTTAGCTGGGATCTAAATATCTCACACATAGATCTGATAGTTCATCTCACATCACATCATCATAAAGCATCTCTATAGTCAGTTGATAATCACGTCTAAAAACTTTCCACCCTGGATTTTGGCACAGGGGGTAAGGGCAATTTTAAAGAGATCTTTTTAAAGTTTAGAGGGTGAAGTGAAAAATGGGTGATAGTTGAGGGTGGTAAAGTGTAATTTACCCTAATCGAAAATTACAGGCACACCATTTTCGTTTTTTCCTTCTCTCAGCTTGGCTTGGATCTCTATATTGTAAAGCTCGACTTTCACCTCTAAGGAAATTGACTTAACATTATTATTAAACCTTTGGAATGATGACTATACTAAAGATAGCTTCCATGATGACTCTGAGTCTGTGAGTTCTGTTATGTAGGTTCACTATTCGATTCCACATTATCATCCCTATCAATCTCAATTGTGCTGCGTCACAAGTCACCATCAACATGCTTCAAGGGAAATTTGTGTAATTTACCTAAAAATCAATGAGAATAAATTTAAGGATAAGAGAGAAAATAATAGTTTGATAATGATTGGTTGTAAAGAGATGCTTTAGAGAAACCAATCGTTTGATGAGAAGATGGAATGACTAAAAAAGAAAAAAAAAAAGAGTCAATGAGTATAAAATATAATAGTTTTATGAGATATATTTTCATTTATATTACTGTATGACCAAAATTATTGGGCCTTCTTCTAGTTGGAGACCTTAGCCAATTGCCTAAGTTGGCTAAAGGTAGAGCCTGCTTTGTCCAAAGCTTTAACAAGTGAACAATAAAAAAAAATAAAAAATAAAATCAAAATTCCTGTCCAACGAGATCTCTGATCCCATTTTGCATGGCAAGAATCGCCCTCATTTTTAAATTGACACCACCAAAACCTTTCATGATGATTTGATTGAAACAAACCAGTAGAATACTACCACAATAATCTATTCAATAGAAGAATGGTATACATTTCTTCAACAAAATGCAATATAGGTGCAGGACAGCCATACCTTAGTATGGATTGTCAATTTACATTATTAAACATGAGATAATTAATTTTATCGATGCCAATATCGGATATGGACTCGATGGGCTGCTCATCTCCATCCCCTGAAGGAACAAAGCTCAATGGTTCTCTACTGAATTCATCTGGAGAAGTGACGAGCACAAGATTAACACTAAGAGTTGAAAGAAGTACACACACATTGTTTCCAAACTTAATAAACTTCAAGAAGATCTTCAAATGTATTATAATGGAGGCTAGTTAAGGCTTACCAAACATTGTGTTCAAGGAAGTTGGGGAAGGAGTCGACTTGAAGTTAAGGCCAATGTAAAATCCCAATGCTAATACTACTGTCACCATAAAATAAGCTGGCACAGCCAATGCCCAATGCCTGAAATAGATAAGGTTGATCTCACAACTTAAAAAAGTGCAAATAATTTAACCTACCAAGCCATCGTAGAGATTATTAAAGAAATAATAATATAGTTAAGTCCATCCCTAAGGGAATAAGTTTAGAGGTTTCCTTGGTTGTTTTAGAATCCCACACAGGTTAGAAAAATAATAAAGAGGTGCATTAATTCAATTAAGAGTGTTTAGTCCCACATTAATAAGAAGAGAAGTAAACAGGTGTGAGAGTTAAAAGACAAAACTTAGTCTAGTGTGTGAGTGTGAGAATATCTTTGGATGCATATAGGATTTCGATGTCTGAGAGAAAAAAGACTCAACTTAGTCTAATATGTTAGTGAGAGAACACCTTTGGGTGTATTGGAGAGTTGGATCAGTTTACGTTTGTTAGAGTTAGTGAGACTTTGTGTAGTTGTAATCCTTATCATTGATATTAAAGTTTGTGTCTTGTGTCTTGTGTTACTTGTGTTTTACAATAACTTCAAATTCATAAATTTGGTAGAACAAACTTGTTGTCAAAAGCTTGTAGTTCAGTGACATTGTCTACTCTTCTTTATTAGGAGAACTCTGGTTCTTTTTTTTTTTTTTTACACCTACCCAGTGGGTCTTTAACCCCGAGACTTCACCCTCCATACTTTTTCAAGGGGTGGAGATGTCATTTGACCCAAAGCTCATTGGCTTTCAGAGTTTAGTATTTTTTTTTTCAGGTCCAAATTCAGCAAATGTCACCAGATTTTGAAAATTTTCGATTCGAAGTGTTATGGCATAGAAGAATTCTAAACAGACCAAAGTTGATAAACATAACATAGGAACCAATCTTAGATACCTGCTGGGATAGTAGAAGATTCCAATGGAATGTAGCCAATCCTCTGGAACATATGCCCATACCAAGAAAATAACTGCTCACAGCAATAGAGGTATGTGAGAAATTAACAGAGCCCTAGCAACGCAAGCATATCACAAAACTTTTGTTAAATAACAGGTAGCCCAGGCCCCAGCATAAATATATAACAGCTATTGGCAAACAAAACTATAGAAAAAGGTTGAAGTCACCACACTTACTGCTTCTAGATAAACAAATTCTTGCACCAATCCAAATATTCTTCACTTGACATTCTAACCCTTATATAGTTGAACTTATAAGAAACTAGCAAAAACAAATAATTTTGAGCTAAGCCAAATGAATAAACTCGGAGGAAAAAGAACCCCAGTTTGCAGCTGTCACAGCATGCCAACAATATAAAGATGCATCTCTATGTCAGATATATTGATTGAAACATTTTGAAGTTTCTCAGGCATATTCCAGAAACACTTCAGTGTGAAATGCATTTACTGAACCTGCTAATCCTCCCCCACGCCCCACCCCCCCCAAAAAAAAAAAATACACATGCACAGAAGACACAAGCATATGAACAAGAAATAGAATTTGAATGTTTATGAACAATGTTATTGCCAACAGAACAGTAAAGTAACTGCCAACCCCAAAGTTTTGGGACTAATACTGTGTTGTTCCTATTGTAACTGAACAGGCAGAGTTACTGAGGGAAAAAAAATAGTCACTATTCCCTACAAATTAATTAAAATCAATAACCTCATTTAACTGTTTCACGACCCACAGGAAATCAATAACTAGGCAACTTCAACTCAACCATGTCTAAACACGAAGTAAAAGCATGATCAATGAAATGGACCTGTAGCGACCACAGTTGTTATGGAACCAACAAACCCATAGACTTCTAATGGCTTGGGACCATGCTCTCCAGACACTTCAAACCCAGAAGTCCTCTCATCTGCATCCAAAAAGGATACAGTTGCCCTTCTCTTCTTTGACAGGCTGAGAATTCTTCTAGGACTACTGACAGAATAAGGATCTTCCATAGCTTGCTGTTTTAAAAACCTAGCATTCCAGCACACCAAAACCTCCGCTGGAAGCGAAGATTCAAAGCTGCAGTGAAAACCAGAACAGACACTAAAAGACATAAGACAACTGTAAGCCCCTTTCAAAGAATATGCTATCATCCCTCATGGAGGTTTGGACAATATAGACATCTAAATTCAAAGTAACAGGATATTATATACCACATAGAGACAAATTCTGCCCATGGTTGTCTGCACCTGGTGGAAACTAAAACCACCATGGTGCCAATGGATTCAAAAGCTATTTTTTTCACACAAGCACACACAAAATTAACTGGAAGGTCAGGAAAGTAATAGTTAGAAAAGAAAAAACAATTTACTAAGGAATCAAATTCAAAGAGAGAGAATGAAAAACCGTTGTTAATATACACAACACAGATGTGCATACACTGATACACATAATACATATTATCCACAAACACATATGTACATCAAAGAATCACTGGGGTTTTAAAAGGCTTTCTAATTGGCACAATATGAAGTGCATCCTTATTAAGGTAAGAACAATACCATTGAAAGCATAAAAAAATACGAGTTAATAAAACAAGGAAAACATTCTATCATTGATAACCATGGAAAGTGAAAACTTCCTATATGTCCACTTTTCTTTCCTTCTTTTTATGTTTTAAATCATCGGCAAGTTACACATACACACTCAGTGAGTTTTGAACCCCAAGACCTCACCTTAAACCTCGTTGTTACACGGGAAGGAAAAACGGCATTTGAGCAAGAGCTCGTTGGTACTTTGTATAATTATTTCCACTTTGCTGACAATGGAAGCAAAGTCTAACTATCTATGTCTATGAATATAACACAACAGCTGAATGTTAAAGTCCAATGGGCCTAACTCAATCTCAAAAGACGCCTTGAGAGATGAGGATTGCCCATGGCTTATTAATTGCACAACCCAAGAATACTTGGTCAATGTGGGACAAGACTCTCACTTTAATATGCCCCCTCACGTGTGACATGATCATCAACACATGGACAAACAATAGGGGGGAGGTCTGCCCAACTCCCAAGGGGTAGCTCTGATACCATGCTAAAATCCAATGGGCCTAACTCAATCTCAAAAAACGCCCTGAGAGATGAGGATTGCCCATGGCTTATTAATTGCACAACCCAAGAATACTTGGTCAACATGGGACAAGACTCTCACTTTAATACTGAATCCATTAAATGGCAGGCTTATTGAGTTGGTAACTAACAACGATGCTTATTTTATTTTTTTTGGTAAGGGACAAAGGTTAATGGATTGAACTAGCTGAGAGAACATTTTCACAGTCAATTTGTGAGCATATTACTAGTAGAGAAAGAGAGAACTTCTTAATCTCAAACACTAACTAAATTAGGCAATATAGAACACGAAAGCTAACATTAATTATTGATATAAAGGGGTAAATGTAGAAAGGGAAATTAAATGTAACAAACTACAATTACTAATCATGCTCTGCGATTGAAATAGAAAGAGAGAGCGTACTGCGAGGTAAATGAAATCTTTTGCTTTCTCAAACCCAACCCAACGTCAACAGCGATGAGCTTCGGATCCACGTGGACCTGAAGGTGGTGGCACGGCCGTGTTTGGCAGTGATGGAGTCGGCAACCTCTTGCTAGTGGCGCTGGTGGAGGTTGGTCAGAATTGAGATGTGTTGTGTTTTTTAATATTTATGTTAGGCAAATGAAATTAAAAAAGAAAAAAAGAAAAAGAAAAAAAAAAAAAAATATATATATAGAATAAATATCATAAAAAATTCAATAAGAGTGTAAAAATGTGACACTTACACCAGCCAATAACATCATGCTGACTCAGATTTTTACAAATACAAACTTAGGCACTTTTGGTACATTGTAATAGATCCTGTAATGTAATAGCTATTCCTAAGAAATAACTATTCGATTGTTTGGTTACGCTTTCATTACAAGGAATAGCTATTCCTTAAGAATGACTATTCTTTAAAATGAGGAATACTATTCCTTATCAAAATGGTCGTAATAACTATTTCTTAGATTACGTAATTGCTAAAAAAATTAAAAAATATATTACTATAACTTTTTTTTAAATTCTCTCTCTCTCTCTCTCTCTCTCTCTCTCTCTCTCTCTATATATATATATATATATATATATATAACATTCAAAATCCAAGTCTCAAAATGTTTTAAAATTATTAATACTCGTATAATAAGCAATATTTATATTAATTATGTTGTAGTAAAATATAGAATACAGATTCAGTTCTATTTATGTGTTGTCACTAAACAGATGAATGTAATAGTTATTTTTTTTTTTTTTTTTGACTTGACGATAGACACACGCACACACTAATCTATTTTGTATAAATTGGAGATCGAACCCACGCCCTTTAGGATGGGGATCAAGGGGAGGGGGGTGCATCACTAGGCCAAATGCTTAGTGGGCAAATGGTAATAGTTATACATTATAACTTCTTTTATTCTGTGTAATACTGATTCTTATTACAATGTATCGAACGTGCCTTTAAGAACAACCCCTAATTGGGCAGTTAGTTTTCATTCCAGTTATTTATAGGTGGACATGTGGCAGTTTTTAATTCGTGGAGCATAGAATGGAGTATAGGGGGTGGGACAGGGGATTTTGATTCCCTCTAGAAGCTCAACGACACGTCTTTTGAGCAAAACGCGTTGAAGGTTCTTAGATCCTTCCTGAGACCGTCTAGAAGTGTCATTAAATACACCCTGAGCCGCGTCTGGTAGTTGAAGAAGAAACTCCTTCACCTTCGTCCCATCTCACTCTATCAAATTAATTAATTGTACAAACACCATATATATATAGCAGATATTGCTCCCTTCCATTTCCACAAACGCCTTTACATTATAAAGAAACATAACAGTTTTTTAGTCACTGTGCTCCTCCAACTCCAAGACAAGAAAATGGCAGAGAAAATAAACCAGAAGCCCAGAAGCGATGAAGAATTGGCCACACCCACTTTGCAATCCGAGGAGCTACGTAGAAAGAAAAGGATCAAGTTGGCCATATACATTGCTGCTTTTGTTGTGTTTCAGACCATAGTCATCACGGTGTTTGCACTCACTGTGATGCGTGTTAAGACCCCTAAGGTCAGATTAGGCACGGTCACGTTCCATAACGTGAACACTAGCACCCAAACGCCTCCAAACTTTGACTTGAGCTTCACAACCCAAGTTAGGGTCAAGAACACAAACTTTGGTCCCTACAAATATGATGGCACAAATGTCACGTTCATGTACCAGGGAGTGACAGTAGGGCAGTTCACTATTCCTAAGGGTAAAGCTGGGTTTCGTTCCACCAAAAAATTTAGTGTCACAGTTAATGTGAATTCAAATGCCTTGCCAAGCACTACCAGTCTTGGAAGTGAGTTGGGTGCTGGGGTGTTGACATTGAATAGCCATGCCAAGCTTAGTGGGAAAGTGGAATTGATGTTTGTGATGAAGAAGAAGAAGTCTGCTGAAATGAACTGCAACATGACTATTGTTTTGTCAACAAAAGAGGTGAAAGCATTGAATTGCGAGTGAACGTATATAGAAGCTGTTTAGTGTTTAGCTCCCTTTGTGTTTTTTTTTTTTTTTTTGGGACTGGATTTGTTAATTTTTTTCGTTGCTCTTAATCTTTTATTGTATTTTGGAAGCAATATATTCATTGATTTACCATGAGCAAATTTCTTTTCTTTTTTCCAGAATATTGTAATAATAAACAAATACCGCATATACCAAACAAAAAAAGAAACAAAAAATATTCGCCTGTGACAGGAGAATTAGACATTTACAAGTGACGACAAGTGGACAACTCGTTGAATTCTTACTCATCAACTGCGCCCATCACTGCGGACCAATTCATCCACACAAGCAATCACTAAGCAAATTCATTAGTAGAATCAGCTTGAAAGAATGATTTCTCAAAAAAAGCTTGAAAGAATGATGTTGTGGATTTTGACCCAATTGATTAGAAAGCTTAGAGAAAAGTTAATGCCCAAAAATTAAGCAAAAAGTTTTTCTTTTTAGGAATTAAGCAGTATGTTTAGACTTTAGAGACAAATTTTTTCAATTTTTTTTTTTTAAACTGTTAATATGCCATAGTATAATAGGTATTAATTGAAGGGTAAAACTTAGTTCTAGTTTCTTAAGTCAAGTACATTAAGTTTCTAATTGAATTCAAATACATTAAATTTAAATATTCTTGGAAAACTTAATGTACCTAATCTATGTTACTGCACTTAAGTTTTACCCAATGAAAATAATGTTAAAAATGAGCCTTTGTGAAAATAAGGTTATTTCACTCATAATTTATAACTTGTCATATAAATGATTATGAGAAAAATATTATCTCCTTAACATTACTTAAAAATTAAAATTAAGGATCCTCTTGTCCAAAAGTGACTTGCATTAGATGATAGGCATTGGTACACTTGAAAGCAATTCTAGATTTCTAGCGTAAAAATAAAACTTCTGTCACGTGATTCATAATTGGTGTTTATGTTGTAATAGCTCATTTTAAATTAATACTGCAAGTCTGCAACCATTTCTTTAACCATGTGCTTATGGTTTTCTAAAAAAAAAAAAGCACTTATGGTAATTTTAGCTTGTGTTTGGATCCTCTACTTAAAAGTGATTTTACGGATTTTTATGCATAGAATGCATTTTGCAAAAAATCTGAGATGTTTGGTTGGGATTTTGGAAATTGCAAAATGCATTCTGCCTAGAATGCATTTTGCAAATTCTCATTTCTAGAGCAGAAGTCAAAATCCAAAATATTTTGGATTCTGATTCTAGCTTCTACTTTTAATTTTTGCTAAAGTAAATGGGACCCACTTACAACAGTTTATTACTCAAACAACTCTTTTTTCCCTGCTTAATTTTTATCTTTCTTTCTTTTATTTTCCTTCCCTCTCTTTTGTTCCCTACTTTTTCTCTTTTTTTAATGTGTTTCCTATTTTTTTTCTCTTTCTTTCTTTTATCTTTGAAAAAGTATTCTCATTTTCTCATTTTGTATCAAAGAATCGGGGATGATTTGGAATGATCGTTTGTAATGTTTTCTTTTTCTTTGTTTGATGTAAACTTGTTATGATGTGCTTTTTCAGCACTTTATTTGTAATGTTTGGATTTTATGTCACATTGTGTTTTTTCTTTTATTTTATTTTTTCTTTTATTTGTAATGTTTATAATGTTTGGATGTTATATAAAAGAGAGAGAGAGAGAGAGAGAAAAAAAATGGGGGAGGGGTGTGAACTGTGAGGAGGAAATGAGAGAAAAAAACGAGATGGGTGAGGAGGATGTATGTGTGTGGTGAGGGAGAAGAAAAAAGAAAGGCAGGGGGTACATGGGTGGTGGGGAAAAGAAAAAAGGAAATAAAAAGGAAAAAAGAAATGGGGAGTGGAGTACATGGGTGGTGGGGAAAAGAAAAAAGGAAATAAAAAGGAAAAAAGAAATGGGGAGTGGAGTACATGGGTGGTGGGGAAAAGAAAAAAGGAAATAAAAAGGAAAAAAGAAATGGGGAGTGGAGTTTACGTGTATGGTGGGAAAAAAATGGGAGTTGAAAAGAAAGAAGAAAAAAAATTTGAAAGGGAAAAAACTAAATTGGTTTTATTTGTATGTTCACTGTGTTTGGTGCAAAGTATAAAATTGTGAAAATTTATTTAGAGGATGTCTATGATATATATATTTTTTATCATAAATGGTTTGTGTATATCTCTATTGTACACACAATACACATTTATCTATATTTTTTTATTACATTGTTCAAATTTTATAAAAATGTGTGCAAGGAGATGTGCACAAATCATGACCTATTTTTTTTATTAGTAGATATTAATTTAAATCACAACGTAATATTTTATTTCTTTATTACATAGTTAATTTTGTATTGGTAGTAAATGTATTTTTAGCTTTGTATTGAGATATTTAAAAAAAAAAAAATTTAATTACATGATGTATACTAATAATATATTATTTAATAAGAAGAATGCATTATTTAAAATACCAACCAAACACAATTCCTTTCAGTATAATCACTTTTTATAAATAATTTTCATATTTTACCAAATGTACTATTTTTAGCAAAATGCATTCTAGAGAATACATTTTCGAGAATGCATTTTAGCAGGAATACATTCTCTAGAATGCATTCCCAAAATAGAGGATCCAAACACAGGCTTATTCCCTATTAATTAATATGTTTTTAAGATAATTAAGCCTATATTTGGATCCTCTACTTAGAAGTGATTTCATGGATTTTTATGCATAGAATGCATTTTACAAAAAATCTGAGATGTTTGGTTAGGATTTTGAAAAATGCAAAATGCATTCTAGGCAGAATGCATTTTACAAATTCTCATTTCTAGAGCAGAAGTCAGAATCCAAAATATCTTGGATTCTGATTCTAGCTTCTACTTTTAATTTTTACTAAAGTAAATGAGATCCACTTATAACAGTTTATTACTAGAACAACCCTTTTTTTCCTCGCTTAATTTTTCTCTTTCTTTTATTTTATTTTCCTTCCCTCTCTTTTGTTCCCTACTTTTTCTCTTTTTTTGATGTGTTCTCTATTTTTTTCTCTTTTTTTCTTTTATCTTTGAAAAATTGTGTTATCATTTTCTCATTTTATATCAAAGAACTAGGGATGATTTGGAATAATCTTTAGTAATTTTTTTTCTTTGTTTAATGTAAACTTATTATGATGTGCTTTTTTTAGCACTTTATTTGTAATGTTTGGATTTTATGTTACATTATGTTTTTTCTTTTATTTGTAATGTTTGTAATGTTTGGATGTTATATAAAAGAGAGAAAAAAAAAACTGAGAAATGGGGGAGGGGTGTGAACTGTGAGGAGGAAATGAGAGAAAAAAATGAGATGGGTGAGGGATGTATGTATGTGGTGGGGGAGAAGAAAAAAGAAAGGCAGGTACATGGGTGGGGGAAAAAAAAAAGGAAATAAAAAAGAAAAAAGAAATGGGAGTGGGGTTTACGTGTATGGTGGGAAAAAAGGGGGAGTGGAAAAGAAAGAAGAAAAAAATTTGAAAGGGAAAAAACTAAATTGGTTTTATTTGTATGTTCACTTTGTTTGGTGCAAAGTGTAAAATTGTGAAAATTTATTTAGAGGATGTCTATGATATATATATTTTTTTATCATAAATGGTTTGTGTATATCTCTATTGCACACACAATACACATTTCTCTATATTTTTTTATTACATTATTCAAATTTTATAAAAATGTGTGCAAGGAGATATGCACAAATCATGACCTATTTTTTTTATTAGTAGACATTAATTTAAATCACAACGTAATACTTTATTTTTTTATTACATTGTTAATTTTGTATTGGTAGTAAATGTATTTTTAGCCTTGTATTGAGATATTTAAAAAAAATGTTAATTACATAATGTATACTAATAATATATTATTTAATAGGAAGAATGCATTTTTTAAAATACCAACAAAACACAATTCCTTTCAGGATAATCACTTTTTATAAATAATTTCAGTATTTTACCAAACGCACTATTTTTAGCAAAATGCATTTTAGAAGGAATGCATTATCTAGAATGCAATATCTAGAATGCATTCCCAAAATAGAGGATCCAAACACAGGCTAGTGATCCACTATTTAAAAGTGATTTCACGGATTTTTATGCATAGAATGCATTCTGCAAAAAATCTAAGATGTTTGGTTGGGATTTTGGAAAATGCAAAATGCATTCTAGGCAGAATGCATTTTGCAAATTTTCATTTATAGAGCAGAAGTATTTTGGATTCTGATTCTAGCTTCTACTTTTAATTTTTGCTAAAGTAAATAGGACCCACTTACAACAGTTTATTACTCAACAACTCTTTTTTCCTGCTTAATTTTTCTCTTTCTTTCTTTTATTTTCCTTCCCTCTCTTTTGTTCCCTACTTTTTCTCTTTTTTTGATGTGTTCCCTATTTTTTTCTCTTTCTTTCTTTTATCTTTGAAAAAGTATTCTCATTTTCTTATTTTATATCAAAGAACTAAGGATGATTTGGAAGAATCGTTAGTAATGTTTTTTTCTTTGTTTAATGTAAACTTATTATGATGTCCTTTTTCCAGCACTTTATTTGTAATGTTTGGATTTTATGTCACATTATGTTTTTTCTTTTATTTCCTTTTCTTTTATTTGTAATGTTTGAATGTTATATAAAAGAGAGAAAAAAAACTGAGAAATGGAGGAGGGGTGTGTACTGTGAGGAGGAAATGAGAGAAAAAATGAGATGGGTGAGGGGGGATGTGTGTGTGTGGTGGGGAGAAGAAAAAAGAAAGGCAGGGGGTACATGGGTGGTAGGGAAAAAAAACAAGGAAATAAAAAGGAAAAAAGAAATGGGGAGTGGGGTTTACGTGTATGGTGGGAAAAAAGGGGGAGTGGAAAAGAAAGAAGAAAAAAAAATTGAAAGGAAAAAACTAAATTGGTTTTATTTGTATGTTCACTTTGTTTGGTGCAAAGTGTAGAATTGTGAAAATTTATTTAGAGGATGTCTATGATATTTTTTTATCATAAATGGTTTGTGTATATCTTTTTATTGCACACACAATACACATTTCTCTATATTTTTTTATTACATTGTTCAAATTTTATAAAAATGTGTGCAAGGAGATGTGCACAAATCATGACCTATTTTTTTTTTATTAGTAGACATTAATTTAAATCACAACGTAATACTTTATTTCTTTATTACATTGTTAATTTTGTATTGGTAGTAAATGTATTTTTAGCCTTGTATTGAGATATTTAAAAAAAAAAATGTTAATTACATAATGTATACTAATAATATATTATTTAATAGGAAGGATGCATTCTTTAAAATACCAACCAAACACAATTCCTTTCAGCATAATCAATTCTTATAAATAATTTCAATATTTTACCAAACACACTATTTTCAGCAAATGCATTATAGAGAATGCATTCTCAAGAATGTATTCTAGCAAGAATACATTCTCTAGAATGTATTCTCAAAATAGAGGATCCAAACACAGGCTAACTCTATCACCTAAAGTTTTATGATTTAAAAAAAAAACAAAATTGTTTGTAAGCAATTTGAATGACATTTTATTTCATTTTCTATTTTATCAAAAGATGTAATTAAAAAAAAAAAAAAAAATTAAACATGCTCTCGCCAAAATGAAGAACTATGATTTATTATTTAACTACATTACACTTTTGATTCTTTTATATTTGGGCTTTTTTATTTTTGTTCTTAATGTTATAATTTTTCTTTTCTTTTCCGTCCTCAACATTTGTTACAATTGAAACGTTACCATTTTCAATGTAATCATTTTGTCTATCTGTGTGATTGACGTCGTAGCCAAGTGCCAACAAAATTGAACCTCTTTTCATGTTTTTCATCGTACGATCTCCCCAAATCCTAATCACACCATCACATGCTAACGGCGGCCCACCATGGCTAGAAACTATTGCTTCTCTGAGTGGAATCCACCCTCCTCTCACAAGAAGTATGTGCCAATTTCCCCTCCATGCATAGAGCCAAGTGAACCCAAGATGGCGCCAATTTCTCCATCTCCGATGGAAACTCTAATCACATCTACATTTATACCTTAAAATGATTTGTCAAATTATAATTTCGGCTTTTCGTAATCACTTATAACCCTAAGATCCACCTAATAAACACCAATATATATGGAATTCAACATAATAATGCATACTTATATAATCCAATACAATCAAATCCACACTATTTGAAGTATAACGTATCTAAATGTAAAAGAGTTTTGAAATTTCAATGGCTATAACTATGGATAAATATATGTAGGGTATGGAGTTAGATATATTTAAAAGTTTTTTATTTTTATTTTTATTTTACACTTCATCTTTTAATTTTATTCCAATTTGTCTTTTATCATTTATCTAAATACTTTTTTTTCCCTTGATTTATGGTTTTGAGAAAATCAATTTGAACTAAATAATAATGATAATTTTAGAATAATGAAAAGAGGAGACTTAAAAAAGTCATATTTCAAATTATATATACAGATATATAGATGATGTATTGGACACATTTCAATATTCTGTTTAGCAAAACACCACCGAAAAAAAAAAAAAACGAAAGGCCAAGAAGAGTCAACCCAAACCTTTTACAAGAATTAAATTCTGATTCCTTATTATAATTAAGCACATTCGCGTGAGGATTGCGATTCCTTGGAATCTAGGGAATGCACTTTCAAGTGGGAATGCAATGCAGACCCCTATTCTTTCTTTATCTCCTGTTCTTTCTCCCTTCTTTTCTTCTCCCCCAATTTACCTTTGTATTTGGGGAGGATTAACTTGCAGTAAGACTCTTGCGTCCTTGAGGACCTTGTCATATTATCTGCTAGGCACATTACAACACGTTAATAGATAGGCCTCGATCTTGGATGAACCATTTTTCTTTCTTTCTTGGAATTAAATTATGGGCTTATGTGCTATATAAAAGAAAATGATTATGACATGACATAGTATATATCTCATAAACATGACATTTGGTGATTGTCAAGCAAAACGAATACCAATTGGCAATTGGCATGTTTGCCATGTGAGTAAACCCCCCCTTTTTTTTCTTAGTCCCTAATTTATGGGTGTATGTGCTATAAAAAAATATGGGTGTATGACAAACAAGATCTCATAAACATGACATTTGGTGATTGTCAAACAAAAGAAATGACATTTAGTTATCAAAAAAAGAAAAAAGAAAAAAAAGAAATGACATTTGGCATTTGGCATGTTTGCCATGTCAAGTTGGGCTTTTCACATGCTTTCACGTTCTATCATCTATGTAATTTTATGCACATAATGCACATAGAATGACTTTCCTAATTATTTATTTGTATATATGATACAAATTTGAGCGGTTCAAATTCATTTGATAGTTTGTTCAATATTTTCACAATATTGTTTAGGTAGAAAACTGTAAATAGTAGATAATAAAGTAGTATTAGTAGTGAATCTATGTGAAAACAAATAGTAACTGGTCACCTAAAAAATATTGTAAAAATGTTGTGGTTGGAACATTACTATTTCTAGTTATTACTAATTGGTATGTTATGGTAGCTATCCATCTAATTATGGTTGTTCATTTTACAATTGGAGCCAATGAAACCTGTGGAAGTGCCCAAAACCACACCAAGGCAATTGGTTTAGGCGATTTTTGACTAGTTTAGTTCAATTGTCAACTTGATTTTGCCCAAAATCGACATTGGCGATTCGATTGTTACCAATGGGTTTCAAAAATTGTTCGATAATCGATTGATATTTTTCAACGCCTTTCATGATAATCTCTCTCTCTTAGCCTTTTCTTTCTCCTCATCTTGGTCGATTTGTCGCAATTCGAATTGTGGGTTAGATTTTGGAGAAACTATTCAGTCCACCGGCTGATGTGGTTCACCCGTTCACCATTCTAATAATTAAATGACACATCTGATAATTAATACAGTCAACTTGATAATTAATACAGTCAGCTTTTAACCATTAACCCCATACTTTTAAAATGACCAAATAGCCCTAAACTGACTGTATTAATTATCACACGTGTCATTTAATTATTGAAATGGTGGACGGATGACGTGGTTCACCCAATGGACTGAATAATTTCCCCAGATTTTGGTCCTAGAATTCCACGCAAATAGGTGGGCGAGCTAGGATTCATGACCCTTGTGTGAATCGAGCATTGCAAACAACCATGCCCTTATTTTCATGATGTTTCAAACTTGGATTCTATTTTTTTAATATTCAAAGTTGAAAGAACTTGTTGGAGCGTAACAAAATGTACTACTATTTAGAGTACAAGAACTTGTTAAACTTTTTTTTTTAATCATTAAGAACTTGTTAAACTAACATATGGATATACATTGTACAAGAATTTCATGTTGTCTTATCTCATTAAAAAAAGAAGAAAATATGTTACCTTTTGAACATTCCATACTTAATAAATGTTTTTGTGCTTGTAATTAATATTAAAAAATAATAATTTTATTGATAAAATTTGGTTTCATAAAAAATTAATCTTTCTCTTTTTTTATTTTTTTATTTTAATCTTTGATACAATTTTGACATTTGAAAAGTATACATTAAACAACCATATGTATGTGTATAAACATAATTCTCGACTTATCAAAAAAAGAAAAAAATAAACATAATTCTCGAAAAATTTGCCGTGATTGGCGATAATCATAATTAAAAAGAGAAAGGAAAAAAAAAATTAATAATTAGGAATCACTCAAAGTCTGAACTGTGAAGGAGGTTACAGGGCTTTAGCCGTTAGAATTACGCAAACAACTGCTTTATATTTATACTAACATGTTATCAAAAAAAATATTTATACTAACAGGAAATTCCCAATCCTACCCTTCTTCCCCTCTTTACCGACCAAAACGCTCAAAATAAGGTCACAGAATTTTCCAAATTTCCTTTGTAATTTCAGTTTTTTAGTTCAAACCAACCTCTATATAAGGGTGCGGACTGGGTAGCCCGTTTATTCGCATCCCTGTCTTTCTCTTCTCTTCAACTCAGATCTCTCTCTCTCTCTCTCTCTCTCTATTGCAAAGGTAAGCTTTTCTGTTTCTCTTTCTTTTTGATCTCTCTCAACTTTGCGAAATTTACTCTTCGTTGAAATTTTGTGATCTTGCATGTCTCTGATTTCGCATTTCTGCTTTGAAATTCTTGTTTTCAAGTTAGATCCGCATTTCGTTTAGTTCAGCTGCTTCTGTTTGATTCCCGAGAAAACAGAGGGAAAATAATGGAACATGAAATTTTGAATTTGTATGGTTTGTCAATGCTGGATCTGTGAGATTTGAACGAAACTATGTGGTTTTGTAGTTTGGATGATCTGAGTTATGCAGCAATCACGTGGATCAAAGTGATAATTTCTTGTTGCTATTTGAATGTGTGAATTTTGGCAGAGAATAGCAATGATGCGCGCTAATATTTGAAATTCTGATTAGAAATATTCTGTAGTTATGTAGATCTGATACAATTCATTGGAAATATGTAATTATATAAGCATGCATGTATATAGATATAAGGTACATGCATAATACGTGCAAAGATATTTGTGTGTTTATGTATATTAGCTTATCGATCTATTAATCAATCTGGAATTAGCTAAATATTTAATAGATTATAAATATAGTTTTGTTTGTATATTTGTTTATTTAATTGTAACGTTGGCTTTTATGCAGATACTTTATTAAAAAAAAAAAAAAAAAAATCTAGTTGGTGCTCATGGGAACGGTTGTCGAATCCGCAAACAAGGTATATATTGATTTTGTAGTTTCTGGTAATCATGGGGATTTCTTTTGGAATTTGGCTTTGCTATGGTTGGGAAAATGATAAATTGGCCTGCATGCTTGTGATGCATGCATGCAATTTCTCTTATGAGGGAATCTTTTTGTTTTGGTATATATCTTGTATTGATGACTTTATTCAACTGCAGCAGGCTAATGGACTTGTAGCTGAGAAGAAGCCTACAGTCGTTTTTGTTTTAGGTGAGCGCCTGGCTCGAAATCTTTGGTTACAATGTTTCATACAATTAATTGTAGTCTGTAAGGTTTCTTCTTGTATCTGAAATTTTCAATAAGGTCTTTGTGAGCATGAGAATTTCAATTATCCGCGAAGTACCATATATTTCTGAAATTTGTATGAGCTGAGAAGAAAAAAGTGTACTTCCCTTGGAGATCCCTGTGTATTTTGAAGTAGGATCTTAATCACTTGTATTTTTATACTCACACATACATACATACATACATATGTACCTACAATTATGTTTAATTAGGGAATCTGAGATGCCTCTCTTCCCATATAGGGGCAACCCTAGTCATTGTACTATTGTCTTGGATTCCAAATTTAGCAGGGTTTAGGACTTCGAGACATGCCTCTTCTATTCCTGCCTTATTCTGTCATAGGATTGCTTTCACCACAATGAGACTTAAAATTTTTGCCAGAGAATGGGGAATTAACACCAGTTTTCTCACTGTTTGAAATGAGAAATGATTTCTGTTTAGTTTTGAACTACTTATTTAGATTTAATTTATAACTGCAATTGACCATAATGCTATTTGACGTCATATAATGACACCTATGTGCTTCTAGAATGATTTGAATTGTTTAGTGGAAAGGTGGTCATTTCAGCTATTTACCTCTGAATCAAACAGATATGTCTAAACCCTCTTGTTTGATCTAAAGTTTAATTTTTAATTTTCATTTCCTACTGCAAATAGTGTCCTAGAATAATGGTGAAGTACCACACAAGGTCTTAGGTTCCTCAAAAAATATATAAATGGGGGTCCTAGATAGTGGTTGTTCATCAATAAAGTGCATTATTACCTATAAGAAAAAACAATATATATATATATATATATATAATGGGGGTCCTAGAATAATGATGAACTACCTAAGGCATCCACAACTATAAAGGAGATCAATTACCAGTGAGGAAGACTGATTTGTTTTAAGTCGAGGAAACAAAGAAAAAAGTAGACGAGGACCTAAAATAACGCTAGTAGAAGTAGTAAAACATGACATGTTAATTAAGAAGGTAACAAAGATTATGATTTTGGATGGAATAGAATGATAGAGAATAATACATGTGAACAATTCCGATTAGTCTGTTGAGGATCCATGACCAACCCTATAGTTTTGGGACTAAGGTTTTGTTCATTCTTCTCTCTGTATCAAAGAATCTTATTCTATTGTCGTTAGAGGTTTATTGGAAGTAGTTCCACTTCCTTGAAGAGTTTTATATAAAATAATGATTTATGGGGTGTCTATTATGACTTTTGTAGTTTGTGCATCTGTGTTGCAATGTTATAATAGTATTACTGCATGAAGGATCTAAGGATCTTGCTATTTATCATAAGGGGGCTTGTGTTATTTGCTTTTGTAGCTAATTGTTTTCTAGCCAGTCATCTTCCTTCCCTTTCTTTAAAGGTTCCTTGTAGACCTTTCTGAGTTGATTTCTTGATTCTTTTGATTGTCCAGGTGGCCCAGGTAGTGGAAAGGGTACTCAATGTGCAAATATTGTTGAACACTTTGGTTATACCCATCTCAGTGCTGGTGATCTTCTCCGAGCAGAAATCAAATCTGGTTCTGAAAATGGGTATGGTTTATATGAATATCTATCTAGACTATTAACTTGTATTTGTACTGTACAACTATATTTTTAGCATGATTACCATCATACATAAAGCAAGTTGTACCCAGCTTGGTACAGAGCATCAATCTGCGCATGAAGTCTTACGATGTTGTATCTTTATCTTTAAAAGTTGTGCATTTTTGTGAATCATCAGTTCGAAAATGATTTATTATTTTTGCACTGTTAATTTTTCCCGTCAGCCCTGGGGTTGTGAATCGGCTCCCCATCCTAAACCTGCCCATTGCCATCCCCTTTTCTATGAAATGATTGATATGGTAACAAGTTAGTACTTGTTATTTTGTACCGTGGATTTGTCCACTGTGTTCCATGGATCAAAAATTTGTTTGCTCAGTGCAATTTTTGTCCATGCACATGCTATATTGGTTTCATCAAGTCCATTGTGTTGTATGTGAACATTATTATTGGATGCATGTTTGTACACTTCTCCAAATATTTTTGTAATGTTTTTTTTATCATTACTATTTTAAAATATTCTGCTTGGTCTTCTGACTTGGAACTGGATATTGGATACTTTTATCATGTCATTTTTTTTCAGCAGCACTGTAGTAGTTAACACTTTTTCTCTTCGCTTACAGCACCATGATTCAGAACATGATTAAAGAAGGAAAGATTGTTCCCTCAGAGGTAACCATTAAGCTTCTCCAACGAGCAATGCAGGAAAGTGGTAATGACAAATTTCTTATTGATGGTTTCCCTCGTAATGAGGAAAATCGAGCAGCATTTGAGGAAGTCGTAAGCCCTCTGCACAACTCTTTCTTTTTATTTTGATTTTACTAGTTTTAGAAGATGTTATCCTGTTTGGAGTAGCTATCTCTGAGCAGATCATTTAGTTGATATTTATATGAAACTAAGATTTCACAATGCCTTCTGTTAAGTGTTTGATGAATGATGGTTATGCAGACAAAAATTGAGCCAGCATTTGTCCTGTTTTTTGATTGTTCTGAAGAAGAGATGGAAAGGCGCCTTTTGAATAGGAACCAGGTTAGACAACTGTGATCTCTCTCTCTTCGGAGTTAATAGTCTCCCGCAGTTTAGTTGTATCGTTTCCTGTATTTTTCCCCCATAAATCTTACTTTTTTTTTTGGATAATGAAGGGAAGGGAAGATGATAACATTGAAACAATTAGGAAGAGGTTTAATGTTTTCTTGGAGTCTAGTCTCCCTGTGATTGAGCATTACAACTCTAGGGGAAAAGTTCGAAAGGTAATTTTTGTGATAATGTTAGTTATGTATATATAACTTTTGGGTAAAATCTTCTTGAATGTTTATCTTATTACTTAAGTTGTGCCTTCATCCCAGATTGAAGCTGCAAGGCCTGTTGAAGAGGTTTTTGAGTCAGTTAAAGCTGTATTTACCTCAAAAGATGAGAAGGTAAAGTGTCGTTGTTGTGGTTTGAGGAGGTTTTTTCAAAATAGACTTTGGTTTGTAAGGAAATAAACTCCGGAAAGGGAGTTCATCAATGCTGTTGAATTAAGCATGTATTATCTCAATAATTACATATGTGTGCTTTTGTAATTATAATTATTGAAATGAATGGTCTGTAAAGGTAAATTATAAGCTTTATTGGCGGCTAATAGTATTTGGAAGTTCTAGTTCACATAAACAATTAATATTTAAAATTTTCACATTTTATAGAATTTGGGGGAGTTGTACAGCGGTGAATTAATCAGCTTTCCTATGCCATCATCATGGAATAGTTCTACCAATTGACTGAATTTCTGTGGTACCAATACAAGTCATGGATGGTATGAGCAAAGGTGTAAATGTCATGTTTGTGTATGCAACTTGCAGAGAAGCAAGTTTTGCAACTGGGTAGATGCATGGTATTAGATATGATATGCTATGTTGGGCAAAGAATCAATTGTATGCTATTTCAACAATTTCAGTGCAATTGGCATGCTAAAAAGAAATTAAAATTTCAGAAATATGTTTTTATTGGGATACAACATAGCTATTTGAAAAGTTTGTGGACAAATTGTGAAAATATTTAGATCGGGTTTGAACAATGCATAGAATTTGGAATCCTCACGTCTTGCAATATGGTTACAAGTTTGAATAACTTGTTACACATTGAATTGTGTACAATGAAGTGGATTGTTTATGCTCAATGGATAAGTTGGATATTTCATGACTTTCAGAAGATCTATATAAAATTTGTGAACCACGTCTCCCCAAGTTCTAATTTTATTTCGCAGTTCTTGGAGAACAAGCCACTTCACTAAAGTCTGTATTAATCTCCATATATAGGACAGTGACTAGGCCCTCAAAGTACATTATGCGGTATATTGCTCTGATCCACTACATGAACTGCATTAAAAGAAGAAATTTAAAGTTCTATTTTTCTATTTCACGCACTGAACACCAATATGCACCAATATGCAGCCATTTCTGTTGCACATTTTCCCTGTCATTGATGTTGATCTGTGTGTTTGCAGGCTGATTGAGTGCTCTGCATATCTACCTGAAATTCAAATTTTATATCTAGTGAGGTAAAACTTTGATCATGAACTTTTCAGGTTTCTATATATTTGTATATGATGACAGTATGTTATTTTTAATTCTGATGAGACTTCAAATGTTGAACTTGGTAAATTGAAATGCGAATGTTCCAATTTTTATATGTGTATATATATATATATATATGTATGTATGTATGTATGTATGTTATTAAGTATGCAGTTGATTATGTATTTATTAGTTGTCCTTTGCTGAATTGGCAATCAATGAGTTTCATGGTGAAAGAAAGGAATATTTCTGAGATTATATATTTATCCGTTGTCCTATGCTGCATTTGCAATCAATGAGTTTCATGGTGAAAGAAAGGAATATTTGTGAGCATGTTCATTTGACATTCACATCTTTATAATGCACAGTGCACACATATTTTGAATAACTAATGCTAAAACTGTTACCGAGTTTGCTGCTTCGTGGCATTCAGCTTACTCTCATATTAATCTGTTGTAAATTAGTTCTTCTTACGTGCACAATTTGTGCACCGTGAGGTTCGTTTTAATACAACTCTTATTACCTATCAAAAAAAACTTATATGCCTTTCATGTTTTTATATTTTCCAAGGGTACTTGAACCTACTTAGACATGAATAATTTTCTTAAATTTGAATACACTATAAATCAAGAACTTATATTCCTCTTCCGAGTCTGTTTGACTTTTATAGTTCCGTGAACTGGACCGATATTAAAACCTTTGATTTGTTAATTCAATTTTAAGTAGCTTTACGTTCTTAGTTCCTGTGAAGACTAGTGATTGAAGATTGTAGTATGATCAATTTACGTGAAAATCTATCCATGCTGGAAAAAGCAATACATTATGCATAGGCTTGTAGTAGAATTATGGCACAAATTATAAACAAAGGCCTGACATGTGAAGTCACCTGCAAGCACAGAGGTGCACATTTATATATTTTTTAAAAATTGTACAACTAATTGTTGCAGCTTTGCTGATTAATTTTTCATACTGTTTTCTTCTTTCAGGTGATGACGCTACCTATGGTTGTACTTTACCGGGGATGTTATGTCGGTTGTAGTTTATGCTATGGGATTTGTACCTCTATATTTTTATTCTTGTGACTGTATTCTTGATACCAAGATTTATGGTATTAATATCAATAAGGCTCCTTATTCGAGTGTCAAATGATCTTTCCCTCTTTTCAACCCTTGTTTTTTGGGGGGTGGGTGGGGTCAGGCATGAAAAGTAGTTCGTTTCTAGACAGTTTATATTGGAAGTTACTCTGCAACAATGTAGAGGAACAAAATCTTATTGATTACAGTCTGCTCCAATAAAAGATTTTTGGGGCAGTAGCAATTTGTAAGGTGGGATAATGCTTTGATACAGAAACCAGAGTTGCCACAAGAAAATCTTGTTATATTATTCATGAGAGGTGGCTTAGTGAGAATAGAGTTGTTCATTTCAGGGGATCACTACTTTGATTCAGGTTGCTTTAAAATAGAGTAGGTAGAGTTCTTTGGTATTTTTTAGGAGGACTAGATTGTCAAGCTAAGGCCTAACTAAATAGCTAAGATATATTACAAGCTAAGGAATCTTCAAAAGGCAGTTTGATACTGGTGTGATACCTTGCTCCATCGAGAGATTACTTCATTGAAATTCTTCCAAACGAAAAAGAAAAAAAAAATGATAATAGATCTGACTATTACTCTGTTTAAAATAAACTAATAATATCATAGAACACCTGAACATAACTGATTTGCAATGCTAAAATTATAGCTAAGGACTAGATTGTCAAGCTAAGGCCTAACTAAATAGCTAAGATATATTACAAGCTAAGGAATCTTCAAAAGGCAGTTTGATACTGGTGTGATACCTTGCTCCATCGAGAGATTACTTCATTGAAATTCTTCCAAACGAAAAAGAAAAAAAAAATGATAATAGATCTGACTATTACTCTGTTTAAAATAAACTAATAATATCATAGAACACCTGAACATAACTGATTTGCAATGCTAAAATTATAAATTTGGGGGACTATTTCCTCGAACAGAGTCCACTTGCCATCCCCTTATACCGTCCACACTTCTTCAAACAGAAAAACCGCATGAATGATTGCTGCAAAAACAACAGCTAACAAAAATAGAGTTAGCATCTCTTAAACAGAATAAATAGCTTTATAACAGCCATCACCGTGTCTCCATAAAGCTAAGCCAATCTTCAGCTACCATGCCGAACAGTAAGAGAAGAAGAGAGAGAGTGAGGGGAAGAGAGAAGAGGTGAAATAATGGGTTTTATTTCAATTTTTTTAACAGCTAGGGCAAAGGCGAGTTACCAAGCATAACTGAAGTAAACTTAGGAGAACAACGTGCTACATATTAAAATTTAAACCATGGCTAGACAATGTGAAACCAACCCAAACCACAAAAAATTAATTATAGGTTACAACTTACAATCACTTTGGATAAACTGTATTGTCTTGTTAACCCCTTGATGTCCAAATATTAACTATTTGTGAAACCTATTAGGTTACAAATATAATCCCATTTTCCTTAATGGTATCAATGACAATCCCAAGTTTACCCTCAATTCTCTCATCCTTTCTAGGCTCATAAGACATTGCAAATACATCAGCGTCCTTGGACCTCTCTGCAATCAGCTGCCCTATAACTCGACAGGCATTGTCATCAGTGAGTGATCGTAATGAATGCCTCAGATCCTTGGAATTTGTAGTAGCAACAGATATAACTTTGCTGGTACCCCGGTGCATTACTTTGGCATGGACAAATCGTTTTGAAAAGAAAACATTAAGTAAAAATGGCCTCATGAACATATCAGTCTTTTGCTTCCATGATTTCCTATTTGGTCTTTTGGCAGCCTCACCTCGAGATCTTCGGGTCCAGGCAGCTTGGATGAAAGAATCCTAGAAACACAAGTAAGTGAGCTGATTTCCTTTAATTTAAAGAAATATTAATGAGTTAACTTGAACAGAGAGTAAAAAAATTATTCAAAGACGCTGTAATTATTATTTTTTCAACCATAACTTCTTGAATTCCAAATGAACTGTGTTACAGGCCATAACAACCAACTGCAAGACAGAATGACTTCTAATTGGGTGCACATTTCACTAGGGAAAGAAGTTAAATATTCAGTCTTGCAGGCTACAGGCATTAGAATAACTCAAGCAACAGATGCTAGAGGTCAACTACTTGAGTGACAAAAATAAACAGCAAGTTATTACACAATATATTTGGGAACGGCTAAAGAAGTACCTACAAAATAACCTGCTCTTTACACCTAGAATGTGTGCAAATTAATATGCAGTGGCCTATCCATGAATGAAATTTATAAGAGAGAAAAAGGTGAAGGTGGACTTGTAAAGGTCACTTCAAATGAAAATTTATTATTCAATCTCCAGAATGGCTCTCTCTAAAAAATTTCAGTTTGATCATTCAATTGGTAGTCTTCTCAAATGAAGGTTAAGAGGGAAAATCAAAACAAGGAAAATTGAATGCTATGCTCATGAGCAGATGTCAAATTCAAAAGGTGGTTATAATTACACTAATGTACAAGCTCAGTACTCAAGAATATGATGACAATTTTAACACTGTGCATGCTTTACATTCAACATTTTGAATATCAAAATGATTACCAATAATTTTATATTTTTATACTTAATAATATAACTCCACCTGTGCCTGTACTTAATTCAAATATTTTGTTCACAGCTGGTCCCAAGCCTTAAAAAAGAGAGGAGGGTTGCCTATAAATACTAGTGGGTTAAGTTGATTTATTTGATTAGGCAAGCTTAAGTGCCTAACACCTTTCCATCCTTGTACCTGAACTCCAAACCTTACTTTGGTTATGATGACTTAAGACCCCTGCCTATAGGGTTAAGTTGGTTTTCAGAACTAAACCGAGAAGTGAATTCTTCTCTTTGCCCTAACTTTAGAGGTTTGTAGCATATTCCCAAGTCCATGTGTAGGAGGGATCCACACCAGGCTGTTATAACTCACTTGCGAGGTTTTGGGCACTCAAAATTGTCTTTATATTTACTCACCTCATCCTATCAAAACATATCGTAAAGTGAAATTCACTTGACATACACTGTGGCTTCTCCTACTTAGCACAACATTTCTATGTCATAAAGCACAGAGTTTCTTTGGATCAACCTAGACTGATACTACAATGTAGAAGTTCCATTCATAATTTATTTTCCAAGAGGACAGTTCATTTGTTATAAATGAACACATTCTTGTGAGATAACCATTATAGTTAGTAGTTTAACATGCTAAATTGGCCTGAATCCCAGCAAATTTAACATCCTATTATTCAATTTATGGAAATCAAGCACCCAGTCAAATTAAGCTAACATCTAGAGACAGATCTTTAAACCATTGCTATAATATCCAAGTAGAACATAGCCAATGAGCTGATTCAAATGACACTTTTCCCTTCCATAAGCATGGGTGGATGGTAAGGCCGTAGGTTCAAAACCCCAACGGTGCTGTGTAACTTACCAACAAAAAATTATCCAAGTAAAACAGTTTCCAACCAAGTTGACAGTCACATTCATAATTAACTGAACCACAAAAGAATTTAGCATTGTTGAGACTTTGTAATGACTAATTATGCACAGAAACAAAATCATAAAGCAGCCTCACTACACAACTCCACTGTCCATTCCAACAAGTGCTGCAGATCTTTTCAAAACACTATTTCATTCATTGTCTCAAGTATTTCAACAAACACCATAGCAATATCAGACTTTGTTCTAAAACCAACACTTATTAAATTTTAAGCACAGAGAATCAAATAGGGTCATATAGCTGATAATAATTATTCTAATTGCAACCATCCAAACTGGTTTTGTGAGCACTCTCCACTAGGCTACTAGAAAGCTTAAAAACTACTAATGATGCTAAAAAAGATCAAATTTTTCTCTTCCCTTATGAACTGGGTTTGTTTATTAAATCCACAAACCAAGATTTACCAACTGGGTTTTCAACTATTTTTAACATTCTAGCAAAATAAAGAAATGGGGAGTTATCCAAAGATATGGATAGTGAGAGAGAGCGAGGAGGTGTAGTTGCATACCTTTTTGAGTGTGGGGATTGGTGGGTTTGTGTTGGAATTAAAGGAGATGCCAAGGTTGGGAAAGGAAGATGCCCAAGAAAGCGAAGTGGGTTTCACTGCGCGACTTGGAAGCAACTCAGTGGGAAGAAGAAATGGCGCTGATGATGAGGAAGAAGGAGCTGATAATATGCATGCCATGTTAAAAGCTCTGTTGATGTCTGAGTAAAAGATTATCACAATAGGATTCTTCTTCTGAGTCGTCAACACTCAACACCCGTACGTAGTAGATAATCACAATGGGCTTCAAAACAGAGAAGGATAAATATGTTTAGGAATATTATAAATAATAGGTATGTTTATTTTCTTTGTTTGTACTTTTGATGTTTTGTAAAAAAGAGAATGAAAAGGAAAAAGGTTTGTAATTAGTTAATTATTTTTTCACCACCATTTTTCATATGAAAATTTTTAAATACGGTAAAAGAAAAAAGATAAAAGGCCCAGCGAACATCCAAACCACAACCAAAAAAAAAAAGAAAAAAGAAAAAAAGATATATTCCATCAAGAGGCCTAGAGTAGTAGAGTTTATGCCTTATTTTTACTTTACAAGTTTTTAATATTGAAGTTATAAATTTGTAAAATTATTTCGATTTGAGTTTTTGTCCATCTCCATTATTCTGGCAATAATGGAGCTAAGAAAGTGAGAAAATAAAAACTTTGCATTTTATCTGAGGTTTGTTTATAAATAATCTTAATAGCCAAAACAAAACGAATAAAATTTTTTTTCTCTCTTAAAATGTGATCAAATGAATATTATATACCAAAAAATTGAAAGGTGAAATGCAAAATTTTATTAGCTATTCATAATATGTGATTTTAACGAACAAAAATAAAAATCTTGAACATAATCTAAAACAAAGTATTAAAAAGTATTAAAACAGAAATGAAAAAAGTGTGCGTTAGCGTTACCGTTGCACACTCGCACTTAACAACTGGTTGATTGACCCAAAAATAAGTCGAGTCTTATTGTCAACAAAAATAAGATCAGATCTCACCAAGAAGAAGAACAAACACCAACACGACGTCGCATTAAAACATCGCAAAGAATCTCCGGGCAACGCCGCTAATAATGTTGCCACCCAGGTTTTCCTTCTTCGGAACCGGTGCTTCAAACGACGACACTTCATCTCAGACTCACACCGATTCCCCTCACCGACCCACTCTGAAACTCCAAGCCGATAAAGAAGTTTATCGCCCCGGCGATCCCATCATGATCACCGTCCAGATCTCCAATCCCGATATCCCCAACACCTTCTCTCTCTTGCTCGAAAACCTCACTTTCGAAATCAGAGGCATCGAGAAGCGAGACTCTCAATGGTTCGCCACTCACAAGCCCTTGCCTGGATCCAAACAAAGACGAGGTCACATACATACATTTCTCTTCATTTCTGTTTTCTTTCTATAATTCAATTACATTTCAGATCATTCATTGAAATGCGAGTATTTTTGTGTTGATTTTATTAGGTGAACATGTATTTATGGAATGCGCGGTACAGTCGATGGTTTCGAATCAGATTGTCTCCGCTGGCGCCACGAAATCATGTGAGTGTTGTGCTATTTTGATTTTGTATGATTGATTGAAAATTTGAAATACAAATTAATGTATTTCATTGTTGAATGTGCTTTTATAGCTGATTATTTAGAAATATAGCAATTTTGTAATGTAAAATTTTAACATTGTTTTCTGATCTGTTTGTTTTGAAGCTATTTTAGTTGCTAGTTTCTTTGTTTCTTGCTATAGAAGTAGGATCAGTTTAGCTTATGTGATATGTTATGCCTGAAGCTAAGGTGCTTGTTTTTTGTTTGAAGTTATAACAGGTTTATATCTCTCTTTTGGTTAAATAGAATATTCATTCATCTGAATTTTTTTTTTTTTTTGTTTAAACATTGTTATGTTATTCATATAGCTAGTTTTCTCATAGAGAAGGGAAAATAATTTGTTGACTGTAAAATGGAGGTCCCTTTTTTTATGGATGTTGAACTAGAGGGGTATTCTGAGCCTGATCTATTGACTATTGTTCCTGGGCATGAGCCTAAATTGCTTAGCCCATCATGGGTGAATGCCCCTGGATTACCCGGCAACAGGTTCTAACTGGTGGGGTTAGTTGCTTGTAGGTTTTATTGTCTAGAGGCGAGTACAAATGGCTCTTCTTTAAAAAGGTTCCCTATGTTATAAAATAAAAAAATAAAAATAAAAATCTGATCTGTTGACTATAAAGCTTGATCAAACAATGGGCAGATAATTTTGGGTTTCACGTGATCACAAGGAGTTCCAAACTCATAACTCTTTGACTGAGTCTATATGACTCCGAAATGGTAATCAGTTGGTTAATGTCCGTAAAAGTTGAAGTGTGTTGTTTTGATGGTCAGTTTTGAGTGTTGTGGATTAATCATATGCTAAGTTTCCTATTCTATCATTTTTATTCAAGTCAATTGATTCTCTAAAACGTTCAATGGTATCTGCAGATGTGGTGCGAACTGTGCTGCCAAACGTTATACCACCATCATACAAGGGTGCTACCATTCGCTACTTTTATTATGTTAAAAGTACATTGTCTGGACAATGGCTGATACTGGAAAATGGCCACTCTCATAGAGAGTCAGTGAAAGGTTTTACTGCACTGGTTGGTTTCCTTTAACTTGCTTTAAAGGTTTCTGAAATGATTTTGCTTCTTTATTTTTTCTTAAATTGATTATTTGCATTGCTGGTAGTAATGTATACAATTTACTGGTATTTCAGCCCAGTTATGACTTTTCCTTCTCTTAATTTTTGAATTGTCTGCATAATTATATTGGTTGAGAGATTTGGAGTAGCTATTGCTGTCAACTTGTCATATATCTTAGTTTTACACTCTGTGCGGCTCTCTTTCCCAAGTATGAATGGTTAGGTTTCTGATTGCTTGCTAATTAGTTAACTACTTGGGGCGAAGTATAAGAAGTTAGGAGCTGAATTTGTTTTTTGGGGGGTTGTCTCTTGTAAATTTCGATGTTGTTGGATAAATTGATGGTAGATTTTATTTATCTTCTCAACAAATTTTAATGGAACATATCTTATTTTTATAAAAAGTTTAGTTCTTAAATGAACATCTTTGAAATTAATGGTATGCTTTTTGCATCTGGTATATAAATTTTGATGTTAATATGATCACCACCTTATCATTGTTGTTAATAAAGTGAAAGAAGTTTGATGTTGCATCGTGGAAGTTATGCATAATTTGTTATTTCTATGAATCATTCCTATCAACTGCTACACCACACAATGCCATAACTGGGTTTCATGTCCAACATGGCATCATTGTATAGTACTTGTAGGCACTAACATTTATATTGCTTGACCTTTGCTTCATATGGATAGCATCTCTGATGGTTGTTATATTCATATGATGTCTGACACAATTGTAGAATGCATGATACATATAGTGTCATAAATGCCAGCTAAGTGGTATTCTTTAGCTAGTTAATTATCTCATTGTTTGTTTGGTATATATAATTAATGAGATTTATCCCCTCCCCTCCAAAAAAAGTAAATGGTAGTTTTAAATTTTGCATTTTTTTTTTCTTGATTTTATGTCGTAGTTTCTTTTGATATTTCTTTCTTTCTATTTAATTTTTATTCATCTTTCTTAGAGAATAATATAATAGTGATTAGGAATTTCTGGATGCTTAATTAATATTTCAGAAACTTATTGATAGGATGCAAGTGTTCAAAAGTGTTAGAACAAATTGAGACATTGATAAATGTGGTTCCACATTAGAAGAGTTTACATATTATGCTAGACTTGTCATGGGGCCTTAACTAGAGTTGTCACTTCTTTTATTATTACTCAAGATGCACTGCTGTTCACTATGCATGTTGCATTGTTTATGCAATGGTCAGTATATCATGACATGGTTATCAAAGACATTTCTCTATGGTTCTCCCATCAGATGCAGACATAACGGTATAGAGTTTGTTATGGCTAGATATTAGTAAACATGTGCATTCACATTCTTCACAAACAGACACATAGAGGTGTACAGACATGTGTATGTATGTGTTTGGGTGGTGGGGAAAATTGGAGAGAACGCCCAAGTCCTTGCTTGCATGTCAGCCTTTCAATAGATTGATCTGATATGACAAGTTAAATTTAGAATTTGTTGAATTTTAATCAATGCAGGAAGATCGAATTCCGTTACAAGTATGGGTCACTCAAAAAACCAGTGGCTTGCTTATGGATGAAGGTCAAAGTGGTGGTGAGTTTTCCTTAAGTTTCATTTACTTTAAAATCTATGTCACCTTTACTTTCTCTCATTTTGTTTAAAATATGGCTTGAAAATTATTAGGTCAACCTGTGGGTTAATTAATAGAAAATTCTGAAAGTACTTGGTTTGTAACAAATTTAAGAGTCCTTAATACATTTGAACCACATTGATATGCTAGTGTTGATTATTATGGAAAAATTGGTGTGTTCAAACCTTAATCGAAAAAAAAAGGTAAAAAAGGTGAGTGATTATTTAAAAAAAGTGTTTTATCAAATAATGTTGAATCAATTTAAGCAATTATTTTATTTAAAATCAGTGGGGGTGATATACGGCAAAGCTTTTTTTATTTTTATTTTTTTTATCTCTACCCTTCTCCTGTTTGTGTTTTATGTGAAGTGGAGTTGAAGCTTGACAAGAAATTCTAGTTTGCTCTCACTTTTTTTGAGGGAAGCTCTTCACTTATCTTTTTCTCGCTAAGTATCCACAAATTTGCATTTGGCTTTTGATTGAGTGGTTGTAATCATAACTAATTCTTCAGGCATCAGGGTAGGAAAACAGTATCAGCTTTGATGCTCCTTGGAGCATTTTTATGCATCTTATAAGTATACAAATCATTTACCAAGGGCCTTTTGGTTGTCCTATAGAATTGGATTTCCCCATTCCCTTCTTGAATGTGACCATTGAGAGAAGTGGGATCCATCACCATAGTAAATGAAATACAATCAGAAAATCATATAATTCCCTATATCCCTTGTTTCAAACATTTTATGATATCTATCATTCTTGAATTGCCTCATTCATTTAGATGGATTTGAGCATTATGTGATGCAAATTTGAATGTGGTGATTCATATGCTAATAAGATCACCAATGCATGTAAACATTTAAACAGGATTTTAGTTCCCATAGTACCAGTGTTAACAGGGGTCAATGAGTATGTATGTAACTCAGACAATCGATGCAACTTGACCTTTAGTTGGTACTCTTGTCCATGGATGTCCTACTTTTAAGTGAGTCAATAGCATGACTTTAGATGTTCAGGCTGTGGGTATCATAAACACCACTTTTCTAACTTTTGCATTGAAGAGAGAGAGAGAGCTTTCTGTTTGTGCCCTACATGCTCATATAGTTAGTTCATAAAAATTATTGTTCCATAATTTTTTTTTTTGATAAATAATGAAAACTTTATTAGAAAGGTCCCAGTATACTAGAAGTATACAAAAGGACAAAGAACATCAAAGAATACAAAGCTCCAGCAACTCTGCATGAGAGTTGATGGAGAGCCCACTCAAGCCCTTAGTCCACTCATACAACAAATGAAATAATTGAATCTTTAAATCTGGAATGGACAATTCAAAGTCCTCAAAAAGACGAGCATTTCTTTCCCTCCATAAACACCAAATAACACAATGAGGGACAGCCCTCCACACCAGAGAATTCTGCCGGGTACCAAAAGACCCCTGCCAAGAGGAGAAAAGATCAAAAACAGCCCTTGGCATGACCCAATGAACCCCAAACATACCAAGCACCAAATCCCACAGCTCACGAGCAATCTTGCAATGGAGTAAAAGATGATCAGGACTTTCCCCACTCTCCTTGCACAAGCAGCACCATTCCACCAAAATAAGGCCCCGTTTTCGAAGATTATCAATAGTCAAGATCTTCCCTAGGGTGGCAGTCCAAGAAAAGAAGGCCACTCTAGGAGGAACTTTGGACTTCCAAACACTCTTCCAAGGAAAGGACCGAAAGGCATGAGAGCTCAAAAACCTATAATATTGCTTGACGGTAAAGGGCTTAGATTTCGGCTGACCCCAGCTTAACTTATCTTCCCCTTCTCCGTTCACCGAAGTAGAGTAAAGGAGATCCATAAAAGAGGAGATGGACTCCAACTCCCAATCATGCACACTCCTAGTGAAGATCACATCCCAGTGAATCATACCATTAGCCCGAGACATAAGATCAGCCACCGACGCATCTCTATCAAGAGCTATATTAAATAACTCAGGATAGGCTTCCTTCAAAGGAGAATCTCCACACCAAGTATCATGCCAAAATCTCACCCTAGAACCATCCCCCACCTCGAAGAATAAGAATTTCGATAAAGAAGGCCATCCCCTATAAATTGATTTCCATAAACTGACCCCATATGAATCCTTAACTTCCTTAGAACACCAATCCCCCCAACTACTGCCATATTTGGCATCCACCACCTGTCTCCAAAGAGCATCCCGATCCGTACCATAACGCCACAGCCATTTGCCTAAAAGAGCCCTATTAAAACGTTGAAGATCCTTAATCCCCAACCCTCCATGCTGGATAGGCTCACAAATCTTAGACCAAGACACCAGATGAAACTTTGTCTCCTCCCCCATGCCATTCCAGAGAAAATCTCTCTGAATTTTCTCTAACCGATGCGCCACCCCTACTGGAATGGGGAAGAGAGAGAGGAAGTAAGTGGGTAAGCTAGAAAGAGTGCTCTTAATTAAAGTCACCTTCCCTCCTTTAGATAAATAGAGGCGCTTCCAACCTGCTAAACGCTTCTCCATACGCTCAATGATCGGATTCCAAATCGACTTCGCCTTAAAAGGAGCTCCCAAAGGCAAACCCAAATACTTCATTGGGAGGGGCGCCACCTTACAGCCCAAAATGAGAGCTAAATCATCCAAATTAGAAACCTCCCCCACAGGAACCATCTCGGACTTACCCAAATTGATCCTCAACCCAGAAACTGCCTCAAACCATATAAAAACTGACCTCAAGTGAGCCAATTGAGTCGGATCCGCATCACAAAAAATCAATGTATCATCCGCAAAAAGTAAATGGGAAATCAAAACTTGCTGAGATTGAGAGGAGCCGACCATGAATCCAGAAAAAAGTCCCCCATTAATTGCCCGGTCCATAATCCGACTAAGAGCCTCCATAACAATAACAAAAAGTAAGGGGGATAGGGGATCCCCTTGCCGCAAACCCCTCGAGCTCGCAAAGAACCCACTCGGGCAGCCATTGATGAGGATCGAAAATCGGACCGTAGAGATGCAGAAACGAATCCAAGATATTCAAACATGAGAAAAGCCACACCTTCGGAGTAAGTAGAGAAGAAACCCCCAATTCACGTGGTCATAAGCCTTCTCCACATCCAGCTTACACAAAACACCAGGCACCCCTTGTTTCAATCTACTATCCAGGCATTCACTACCTATAAGAACTGAATCTAATATTTGCCTTCCTTGAACAAAAGCATTCTGAGATGATGATATAATCTTAGGAAGCACTATCCTCAATCTATTAGCCAAAAGCTTCGCCAAGATCTTGTACATCCCACTAACCAGGCTAATAGGGCGAAAGTCCTTAACTTCTACAGCCCCCACCTTTTTCGGAATGAGGGCTAAGAATGTGGCATTAAGACTTTTTTCGAAAGAGCCAACCCCCTGGAAGTACCTCAACACAGCCATAATATCCGATTGAAGAATGACCCAACATGCCTGAAAGAATGCCATAGAAAAACCATCCGGGCCCGGAGCCTTGTCCCCATTGAAACCTTGAATAACCCCTAGCACTTCCTCCTCTTCAAAAGGTCTTCCCAACCAGTTTGAGTCTTCATTTGAAATCATTGAAAATTCCAGACCATCAAGAAACGGCCTCCTAGACACTCCTTCAGAATATAAATCCTGATAAAACTGAGAAATGCTAGTTGAGATATCCTCCTTGTTCGAAGACAACTCTCCATTGATCATCAAAGAGGATATAGAGTTAGACCTTCGATTAGAATTAGCAATACGATGAAAGAATTTAGTATTCTTATCACCCTCTTGTAACCAAAGAGCTCGAGATTTTTGGCGCCAACTGATCTCCTCTTGCAAGAAGGACAGCTCTAATTCCGCCACAAGACGAAATTTCCGAGATACCTCTTCATTAGATAAGGGACGAACTTCAGCCTCCACATCCAGATCATTGAGGTCAGCCATAGCCTGCATCCTCCTATTCAGAACATTGCCAAAGACCTCCGCATTCCATTTTTTCAGATCCATCTTCAGGGCTCTCAATTTCCTTGCCAGGATGAAACTGGGAGTCCCTTCAAAGTGATAAGACTCCCACCACCCTTTCACCTTGTCCACAAACCCATCCGATCCCAACCACATATTTTCGAACCTGAAAGGCCTCCTACCTTTGGAGAAATCTCCACACTCCAGCATGATAGGGTAGTGATCTGATAAAAGTCTAGATAGGCGCTTTTGATGAATAGCTGGGAAATGCTCCTCCCACTCCGTGGAGTACAAGAATCTATCAATACGAGACATAGAGGCATCAGTACGATTATTGGACCAAGTATACGTACCTCCTTCCAAGGGAATATCCATAAGCTCGAGGTGAGAGATGAACTCTGAAAATTCCTGCATGGCTGGAGTGAAAGCTTCTCCCCCTAATCGCTCCGTAGGGAAACGAGTAACGTTAAAATCACCTCCAATGCACCATGGGATACCCCACCAACTAGCCAAACCTGCCAACTCATCCCACATCAAGGACCTCTCTCTGTCAGATTGGGGACCATAGACCCCAGAGAAAGCCCATTCGAACTGATCCACAACACCCCTAAATCTGCAAGAGACCGAATAATCCCCCACAGCTTCATCAATCTTCTCCACCACCCTTCGATCCCACATCAACAGAACCCCCCCAGCAGCCCCAATTGATCCCAAAAATATCCAATCTACATGATGAATCCCCCATAAACTACGGACAAGTCTTCTAGATACTAGTTCTATTTTAGTCTCTTGCAGGCAAATAACATCAGCTCCCCAATGCTTAATAAGACTTTTAACTTGGAGCCTCTTATCCCTATCATTAAGCCCCCGAACATTCCAAGAGAGAATTTTAACATTCATTGGATAATATCAAGGCCCTCTCCCTATTGTTGCTCCTGCTACGAGATGAACCAGTATCATAGTTGATGGTACTAACCAAACCTTTTAACTCCCTACTCCCTTTTCTCCCGGAACGAACAGTGAAAGCAGGAACTACCTTCTCCTTTTCAGAATTAGTACGACGAGCATCAATGGACTTTAGGAGGGTGAGGACTTCCTCCTCGTACCCTTCATACGAAGCCCCCACAAAATCCCCAAAGTGCTGATATTTCCCCATAACCCAATCAGAGGGGGGAAGGTCCTTCTCTGACTCCCCCATCATTAATACCTCAGGCACGCTAACCCCTTCTTGAGGAACCACTGAAGCTAATGGAGGCACCTCCAGAGGAGCTTCCTCCCCGTCCCAACAAACCACCGCTCCATCCCCCGTAGAGAAGTCCGAGTCAGCCCATACAGAGTCTCCCTCATCATCTCCCTCCTCCCCACTGTACTCACTCGAAAGCCCAAGGGCTTCCCCACCACCGCGCACCTCCCCCATCCCGGTTGGAAGCATCGGCTTAGGTGCCTGAAATTCGCCCAATTGCGGTCGAAGAAGCGATACCGGAATGGATAGCCTTCTCCCACCTCGTAACTCAAGAACCCAGTCCGTTGATGTACCCCACGTGCGCGTGACAACCTCGTCGGGGTGAGTAATTATGTCCGTGATCTGTCCCGCCGTGGAAGAGCTCTGATCACACTTGGGGTTTTCGAGACTCGGAGAAGAAGACTCTGGAATAAGAGTTGGTGGGTTCATCGCGGGCCCCGTCGTTGCAGAACCGGGTCGAGAAGAACCCATGTGCGAACGGGGTTTGGGTCGCCATGCCCATTTCTGTCTGGTGGGCCTATGGACACGCTTGGGCCTTTGTGCACGGGTCTGGGATCTATTGGGTTTCGCAAAGCCCAAATGGATTTTATTTTGGTCCGTGCTATTTGGTCCCATTTCAACAACAGGCATGGTGGGCTTTGGAATATTAACGTTTTGGTCATTTGGGCTTTGTGGAGGCCCAAATATTGAAGCCTGCTTAACACCCCAAACGCCGTTAAGGCCTCGTTCAATTTGAATTGTAAAAGAAAACTGTAACAGTCCCGTATCTATATGTGAGCTGGCAAGATCAATATTATCCATATTGAGAGACAATTTCTCAACTAACGGCTGAGACGAATGCGTAATCTTCGGGATCTCTTCCAAGAAATCTGCTGGTTTCTTTCCTTTGTCAACTCTTTCAGATACGACGGTTTGTGAATCCGCCGCCTTTGCCACTCCGTGACCCCACACCGGAACCAACTGTACCACCGGAACCTGTGCTTTCTCCTGGGCAGAGAGTTGGCTCGATTCTCCCTGAAATCCAGCGTTACCGAAGTTTTTTGGCAGTTCCCCGTGCGTTACAGCCTCTTTGAATGTGCAGGTTTCCCTCACCCGATTTTCTGGCCAGTGTTTAGTAACCTCACGTTGCCCATGGACATGCTCATCCATTATACCACTGATCTCCTGCCTCACTCCGTTCCATCCACATGAATCTCTCCCTTCCGGTATAATCACGGACCCTTTACTCTTTGTATCCCCCAGAGTTGTGATGGTTACAAACCTCCCTTTGCCATTTTTTTGTTTTTGAAGCACAAAAATCTTGTTACCCTCTCGGAAAGACCGAAAGAGATTCTGATCATTGGACATCTTGGCCACCTCATGTAAAACATCACGAAGCCATACGGCTGCTACGAGACCCATAGTGACGCTACTATAATGGTTTCTGCTACGTTCTATGATACTCAATTCCATTGTGTTTTTAACAATCTCAAAGGCCTTTGATTCTACGTAAAAAAACCTGTTAACCCCCATGACTACCCGTAACGATGGAAAAACTGACCACCTTCTAGACTTAGAGGCCTCCTCCCACTGATGTCGGTGATGGAAGGCCTGCTAGTTGGCTGGTGGCCCCCCTACGAGAGGGGTGCTCTTTGTTTTTCTCCACCGTTGGTCGCACTCATAGAGAGAGTTTTTTAATAATAACTTTTTTAAGTTTTTTAAGAATAAAGAACAATGTGTGTAATAGAAGTGAAAAAGTTAATAGCGTAATCTGGATTTTGCCGACCTTACGTCTAAATTCATAAATCTGTATTTCTTGGTGTGTGTATATCAACAGCTCAGGTAATAAGGTTTTTTTAAATGTGAGGTTTGCTGTTCAACTTTTGCCATATCAGAAGAATCTTCTTATGTCTGTATGTCAAATAATCCCAGCTGATTTTTTATGCTTTCACAGTTTGTTTGGTTGAATAAATAGGCATAACAGGGGTAGTAATTTCTGTACATTGCTAATGCACATATCTAATACACACCTCCACAATGTGGATTAGTATAATTTTTTTGTTTATTTCTAAAATTAAGTTAGTCCTTGCCAAGAGCCTTGTAACTCAGTAGCATTGACTAATCTCTTTTACAGGGAGAATTTGGGTTCAAATCCCCTTCCCCTACTTGTAACAATTGAATTATCAAAAAAATATAATTAATCTTATGTCATGTTACAAGTTCTAAAATCAGCCAAAATGCTGTTCAGCTTCTTAATACTTACAGCTTTATAGTTATCAGATATCTCATGTTAAGATCTAATAGGTTTCCATATGCATTTAAAAGGATAATCTGAGAAATGTTCTTTTGTCAATATTTTTCAGGGATTGTTCCTTCTACAACCATCCAAATGGATATATTTTGGAAAGAGATGGATGGAGACTCTGATTGGGTAGGCTGTTGATATTATTTTCTTAATTTGTGACACACACACAAACTCACAGAAACACTCACATACACTTAGAACTTTGGGGGTGTAGATCCATCATACATTTTGTTCTTTCAAGCAATGCCCTCCACTAACATCTACAAATTAAGTAGGCAAAAGTAAAAGTTTGGTCCCTAATGGGTCAAGTTCTAATTTAGTACCTGAAATATGAAATATTCTTTTTTAGTCCTAAAAAAATTGTAAACGTACCAAGTTAGTCATTCCGTAGCCTTGTTGTTATAATTCTTGCTTTTGTGGCAAACATCGACAAAGCCACATGGGTCCTCATTATAACGGCAAGGCTACAGAAGAACTAACTTGATATGTATACCATTTTTTGAGGACTAAAAAAGAACTTTTCACCTTTCAAGGTTTAAGATAGAATCTAACTCCAATTTTAAGGACCAATCATATATTTTCTCCTAATAAGTAATTTTGGCATTCACTTGATCTTTTGATATAAAGTGAAATTACTTCATTACAGGTTAGAGCTAATGATATATATGATGGCGTTGAGGAAGGCTATGATAGCTCAAGGGATGAGATCTCATCTGTTTCTTCCTACAATCCCATGAAAGAACATGTACACAGAACCTTTGGAAGTTCACTATCCTTGCAATCATCTACAGCAAGGTCTTCAACTAAGGACATTCCATATCTTGAAGGAGAACGTACAAGCTTATCCTCAAATGTTGCACTTCCTCAGTTGTCTGTGGCTGAGGTCTTATATGATTCTAGTGCTGGTGAGTTACAATAATTTCTTTGCGATTTCTTCATCATGGTGGTGGAGTAATGAAAAAACAAAAATCATGTTTTTCTATTTGTTTGAGTTCAGAAAAGCATCTTTCTCTGAATAAAGCTTATCTTTGCAAACAGATGTTTTATCACCGCAGAAGTCAGCTGCCATTGTATCTCCTAGCCAGCAGCAGAAGCTTATAAAGCCCTTTTCTGCTGACGATGATACAGGGGTATCCTCTACACCGACATCAGGAGCTGTTGAACCTGTAGCATGTAAATTATCACACTTCTTCAAATTTATCTACAAATATGTTGGATTAAATGATTTCAGTGTGTTAAAAGTCCTGGTAAACTAATTAGATGCAAGCATTTTCTGCAGCAGAAGGCTTTATTCGAGGGAGGTCATACAATATCAGGCTGGATGATCAAGTTCTGCTTAGATTTTCTCCAAAAAACTCTGACTCAAATTACTACTTCAGTGATATGGTAATTTTAGTTTGAGAAATGCTACGGACCTTCATGAAAGTCCATTCTTCGCAGTGTGAGGGTGCCAAGCAGCTGTGTGGGTCCTACCATGTGAATCTTTACCATAGTGGGACCCAGATGGATGCGTGAGCTGCATCCAACAGCGAAGATCGGACCTTCACCTGGTGAAGGTCTGTAGCAGTCCTCTTTCAGTTTTGTACTATAAGTATAACTTTGTGCCATGTTTTGCATATCTTAAGGGCTTCTTCTTCTTCCCTTATTTTCTTCTTTTATAGTTTTCATTTTGTTTTTGTTCTTGTTTTTCCCATTTTCAACAACCTGTAACTGTTACAGATCGGTGGAACTCTTACTTTCTTTCATGAAGAAGGAGCTAGGAGATGCCTCGAGGTAATTGTCGTACCATAAGCAATAGAAAGATCATCAACAGTAAGTACCAATTTGTTTAGTGCTATTGATGCATCATGATAGGATTGCTATTTCAGGTTTCAATAACATTGGAGACTTCTGAGACTGTAAGTCGGCAATTTATCCATCCTTCTCGGAGGAATTCCCCCACAATTACAAAGGTATAATTTTGTTATTATTTCTTAAGGCAATTTATGAGTGACTTCAGCTTCTATCTCATTCTCAACTTTGAACTTCATAAGAGTTTATGGATAATATGAATTTTAGCGTGTGGTGTGTATATATATATATATATATCTCATATATAATATCGAGGAGAGAGAGAGAGAGAGAGAGAGAGAGAGAGAGAGAGAGAGAGAGAGAGAGAGAAGAGAGGAGAGAGAGAGAGAGAGAGAGAGAGAGAGAGAGAGAGAGAGAGAGAGAGAGAGAGAGAGAGAGAGAGAGAGAGAGAGAGAGAGAGAGAGAGAGAGAGAGAGAGAGAGAGAGAGAGAGAGAGAGAGAGAGAGAGAGAGAGAGAGAGAGAGAGAGAGAGAGAGAGAGAGAGAGAGAGAGAGAGAGAGAGAGAGAGAGAGAGAGAGAGAGGAGAGAGAGAGAGAGAGAGAGAGAGAGAGAGAGAGAGAGAGAGAGAGAGAGAGAGAGAGAGAGAGAGAGAGAGAGAGAGAGAGAGAGAGAGAGAGAGAGAGAGAGAGAGAGAGAGAGAGAGAGAGAGAGAGAGAGAGAGAGAGAGAGAGAGAGAGAGAGAGAGAGAGAGAGAGAGAGAGAGAGAGAGAGAGAGAGAGAGAGAGAGAGAGAGAGAGAGAGAGAGAGAGAGAGAGAGAGAGAGAGAGAGAGAGAGAGAGAGAGAGAGAGAGAGAGAGAGAGAGATTCTTTTCTTTTTGGCTCTTCCTTTGTATTCATCCAGTGTTACTAGGGTTGCACCCCTTTTTGCACTCTTTTTATTACTTGTAATTTTGTTTTTAAAATTTTAATTTAGGCTACTCCACTTTTGTTTTGTTGACAAGTAATATATACCCCACTTGAATTGATTCTTTGATGGAGACATAGATTACCCTTAATTGTATTCTTTGTCAAATTCCATTATGGGATGCTTGAATCCTGGATGCTATATTTATGGAGATGAAGATTGGTATTGTAGCTGATTAAACTGATAGTTTTTATTGAAATATAAAATTTCTGTATTATTTGGAAATCTATACTCCCTCTCTGTTCTTTTTTTTTTTTTTTTTCAAATCTTTTTCCACTTGTTCTGTGATCTATCATTTTATTTCTGGATGGACTTTCTTTTTTTTCTTCCCTTTCCCCTTTAATCTACAATTTGATGTCTCATGCTTTTTGGGAGAAAAGTCTAGATTTCATCAGGCAGGAATTGCCGTTTCCTTTTTTCTCTTCTTTTATTTGGTATATGTGAGATTTGTGCAGGATATTTTCCCCCTTCTTTTAGTATTTCGTTTGTTTTTTTTTTAGATTTTTGCTTGGGTAAGGATTTTATTTTGAATTCTCTCCCTAAATCTTGAATATCTGTCAAATTTCCCTACCTAAAGCTTCAAGAAGATATGTGTGTTGCAGCTGTAGTTCATGCTAAGTTTCTGATTAAATATGTGGAGCTGAGCTTTCTGACAAGCCAAGCTCAAGTTTGGCTGAGCCGAGTTTGAACAAGCTTAGCTAAGCTTGGTTTGACCTTGAGCTGAGTCTGAACAATTCCTAAATTTGTAGAGCCAAGTGTGAATAGCCAATATTTAGCTTGGCTCAGTTTGTTGCAACTCTAATATTTTTATATTCAGCCGAACCTCAAGTTTGATGCAACCCTTTGAAGCTATGTAATAATTTTGTTTGTCACTTAGTTAAAAAAATTAAAAAAAAAAAAAAATGATTAAGAGTTGGATTCTGATGATTATGTTACTAAGTGTTCAGACTTTCATATGATATGGAACTAGGCAAGGCTAACATGGCTTTGAAGTTTGTGTGTTTGGATGAGCTTATTTCCATCAGCTTATTTTGATTATTGGGCAAAAGTACAGTTGCACCTTGAAAAAAGTGATGCTTTAAAAAGCTGCACCTCAGCTTTTTAGATGAAAAAAGGTTGAGGCAAACGGAAGCTAGTGTAACTAAGATTCTAATATCAAAAAAGTCTTTTCTTTTGGGTCATTATACTTGAGAGGTACAGGAATTTTTTGCTCAGTGGCTGATGTGGGCTAGTTCAGGAAGGGTTTGTGTTTAGGAGGGAATGTTAGGATGAGAGTTAATTCGACAGAGAAATCCTTCTCCAATGTTCCGTTGTTCCTAGTATATTCCTTATGTACTAGGCTCTTTTCCAATCAATAAAACTTTATTACTTATCAAAAAAAGAAATCCTTCTCCAATGTCTAGCTCTAGGCTATTTCATTTACAAATTCAATAACTAGTTCAATTACAAGGCAAGTTTATGCTTAAATAGCATCACTTGCTACAGGCTGATTGGTTAAGCTTGCTGCCCTCTGATTGGCTTAAAGCTCTTGCAGCCCTATTGGCTAACTTCTAACCAACTCAACCCTAACTAACATGTTACAATAGGCTTAGCATTTTTGCTAGCCGTTACAAAAGGATTGTTAACTAACTAGGTACTAAAGAGTTACAAGTAGACTGTTACAAAAAGCCCTATGTTACAAATGTTAAAACTGGTTGTTACAATAGGCAAAAGATGCTTCTGCATCAGTGGCACAATCACAATATTTGCAAATACTGTGAAGGTTTTATATTCATTAATTTTAGGGGTATACTTTTTCCCCCCTCTCTTGCAGAAAGAGCACTCTGTCTGATTGATCTTGGTTCTCTGAATTTTTTTGCCTTGTTACAATATGGAATAGTTTTCTATTCATTTGCTTCTGGTTCTTCTTTTGCCCCTCTTTTTCTTGTTTTCTCTCTGGTGTTCTTTCCAATCATTTAAGCATGTTCACCTTTTGTCAGTTTATGTTGTAAACCATATAAGTTACATTAAGATTACATTGCTCAGATGCAGAAAGCCTACTAGTTTAAAAAGCTTACAGAAATAATTTGAAACAGCCAGATAGTTATTAGGCAAGACTGAAATGAAATGATTTCTGTTGTGTACTAGTATTAACACTTGTAGATATTTTAACTTTTTTGTTATGTCTCGTGTTTGTTGGACCAATATCCTTGCAGGTTCAAAGTGATCATTATGAGGTTGTTGCGGATTTGGTGCAAACAAGCTTTCTTTTCTCCATTCCCATGGATGGGCCCATGTCCTTTTCCACTCCCCAAGTATCTGTACAATGGTCACTTCGATTTGAATTTTTTACCACTCCAAAGAATGTAGATTGGACCAGGTATGACTTATGGTATCACCGTGATATTACTTTCTTACTATCCAAGTGATTTGTATGCTGCTAAGGTTCGCATGTTATGAGAAGTAAACTTGAAGTATATTTTGTTAAAAGGTTATATGGTCATGTCAGGGAAAGATTATTGTAGTTTTCTTTGGCAACTTGTTCTTTATTTGGCAAAAAGTCACATTAAAAAATTTCAGAGCTATACCTTTGTGTTTGTTGTGGACTATATGGATTCAAAGGTAAAGAACATTCGATAATCTAGCTGAAGTCTCAATTCTTGGGAACTCTTTATGAGTGGGAGCAAGCAGACAGGCCATCTTCTGCTTCAGATCTTGTAGCTTTAATGGACAAATTGTACTTTAGATGATCTTCCTTGTAGCTCTTCTCTATTAGGGTATCCCTTTCTATACCCCCAGATGTACTTGGGCTACGTCCCTCTATTCTTATTTTAATAATGAAATCTTTTTACTTGTAATTTATTGAATGAAGAAACAACATTAGATGATAAGTATAAGTAGATTGCATGCATCTAAGTATAGTCTTCATTTACTCTTGCTCATAGGTGCGACTTGAGGCAACAAGTTTTGATTGCAATTTATTAGATATTACAGATTTATATGCTAGGGCTTTTGCTGTTCTATTTTAGTTTATAACTGTGCTTTGCAGTTAGAGATTTCAATTTTACCCAACTATTTGCTATTTTAGTAGTTGTTGAGAATCCCTATCTCTCTGTCTTAAACTCTCTGGATTTTCTGACTTCAGATATGAGCACCCGCTTCTGACCAAGGGAAGAGACAAAAGTGAGTGGGTTCTTCCAATTACTGTGCATGCACCTCCGTCGACTTCTTCTGCTCATTCTCGCAATGAGAAGCCTTTCTCTTTGGAGCACTTGTGGGTGCATAATTGAAAGGTAACTTAAATTGTTGATTTAATTGTAGTAGCTTTATTATAAACCGAATACTGCTAATATCATACACTGAGGATTACAAATTTTACAAATCAAGTTTCATATGACACATGACTTTGAGGCTCTCTCACTCTCTCTTTCTCTCTCTCTCTTCATCTTAAAAACTATTGCTCTCCTTTAGCTTCTGTCCAGTAAGTACTTGAAATTGTGGTTAGAATTTAGTAACATGAAAAGACAAAAATCTATAGAGAACTAGTTGTAATTATGCTAATCTATCATATTCTTATTGAACAATTTTTACATAGGATAAGGTTTCTTCATGACAGGGTAGACCCATGAAGTTCAGAAGCTATTTTCTTTTTTCAGAGAATTGTCCAGTCAAATGCATGATTGGCAAGTTCAAGCACATAAGAAAGATGATGAGAGCGGTCACTTAGATGCTGTGTTGGCTCTCAATGCAGTTTATCGTCGGAATTACTGAGTATTGCCTGCATGTTGTGCCTTAGTGATTTTAGTTCTTATTTTTTCCATTCTTATTTTTCCATTTAGAATCACATTCAGCTGAAATAGTCTTATCTGTACATTATATTAGAGTGACATCATGCCTTAAGGTGTTTCACTTACATGCATAAAGGTCTCTGGTTGTTGCTTCTAGTCTACAACTTGCATGCCCACCAAGAAAAAAAACTTCAGAAAGGAAAGAAAAAGTGAAGAGGGTTGGGTAGGGCCTATATGAGAAGCCTCTGTTTTCCCACGCAAGCTTCAAGCATGTCCAACCCTTTGTCTTTGCTTTCTCTCTCTGTTTCTCCCCCTTTCCTCTTTGCCTCTCTCTCTCTCTCTCCCCTTTTTTGCTGGGGCTCAACTTTCTCACTCTTATGTTGGGTACTTACTCTTGTTTTCTCAAAGCAGTTACATTTTCTTGGTGTTCTTGCTCTTCATTGCTAAAAGGACCAGTGCTTATAAGCAATGAAGGGCATGGGAAACCATTGACTGTCCACATCAAGTGAAGCTGTTTTCATTAAACTAGACGACACCAACTATGCAGTAACTGGAAAGCTTCCTGCACATTTGTTTATTTATTTTGCACTTTCTTTTAAGTTTTAGTAGAGTGAGACGTTGTATATACATAATTGCTTTGTTGATTCTTCTCTACATACATACAAAATCTTTGAAATTTTTTTTATTTTTATTTTTTATTCACTGGTCAATGCAATCAACTAATTTTCTAGGGCAATTTATCTATTATGATTGAAATTTTGAATGTTTTCATGGCTAATAGCTCTGAAAGACTTCTTCATGAGCAGTTTTTTTCTCTCTTTTTGGGTTGTGTATGCCGGGCAATGTTTTTCTAGATAGAGATGATTTGATCTTTGCTATCGTGACTCTTTCTGGTACCTGTTGATGTTGTGGCAATGCCTGATCTGAGTTTGCTAATGCTCTTATAAAAAACTTCCCTAAAAAAAATACTTATAAAAAACCAAAAAAAAAAAAAAAAAAAACAATGCTGATGCTCCCCTTTGATTGGGTTGCTATTTCTATATATAATATATATAAAGATTTCAGTGAGAACAAATTGAATTGGCGTCAACAATATGAGTGGACGTCTACAAAACTACAATACCCGGTTTTTGTCAAATACAATTTAAAGGTTTTCTTAGACAGAAGAACTTCATATATGTTTCCAAGAATTGAAGATACAAATAGTTTACCTCCAACCAGTTTGTTGATAAGAATTTGTAAGATTCAAGGCATTCTTTTTACATGTCTAATTGGCACTGAATTGACTTGTAATTTTTGGAAATAACAGCCTTGACAGACTTAAATCATAAACAATTCCATGTAAGCCTTACAGTGAAAAGAAGCAATGTTAAATAAAAAGCTGCAAAGTATAGCTTCTTCGGCTATGGCTTGTGCAACGTGCACACTTTACAATCGTGCAAGTCAGTGCAGTGCACCTGTTTCTGCTCCTTCAAACAAGTATGATCGAAGCCATGCATGGGCACCACTTTCTGGTTGATTAGTTGGGTGGCATTCACATAATTAGAAGTCAAGTTTCTTTGAAAAAAGTTGATTTTATGATTTTATGATATTCTTTTATCTTGTTTAGCAAAGAAAAGAAAAAGAAAATCGCAATTTGACCATATGACTTATTTCTGTGACTTCATGCAAAAATACCACTGGGTTTCATAATGAACTGATAACCAATAGGCCATTTTAAAACTTGCTTCTTTGTGACTTTGATGCTTACATTATTAATCAGTTTGTATGACTCCCACATCATGCAACCAATTTATGCTTATACTTCCAGGAAAGGGGTATCAGCAGCACGTTATAGAGTGGCCACAATTAATTGTGGCAAATTAAACAAACTAGTCCATGAAAGTGGGTGGATGCTTACCCCAAAAGAAGAAGGTTGGTGGAAGCACGTTTGGATTGGTGGTGTTGATTAGCTTTGAGTGTGTGCATGTGTGCGTGTTTTCTTCTTCTTCTTGTTGCGTTTGTTCCCTCTTCCATGTGTTGGTAGCACGTAGTGTTTATTACGTGTAGGTCTTGCCAATCTAGCGTAGGTTTGGGTTCATTTCAGTTTTCATTGTAGTTTAATTCGGTTATGTTTACGCCTAACAGGATTTGGTTCTACTCAAAATTTAAGGAAGGACAAAAAATTTATTCCCATAGAACTGTTTATAGGAATTCGTGATGAGGACTATTGATCCATGCATAAAATATATGGCTACGACTGCTTGTATTGAGCAAGAAGATGGTGGAGCAAACTGCATAGTTTGCCCCTTTTTTATCGGAGGTTTTCTTTTCTTGCTTTGTTAAATGAATTAACTTTCCTCAAAAAAAAAAAAAAAAAAAAAAAAAAAAAAAGGGAATGTTGTTAGAGATTTTAGGTGATCTTAAGATATTGTCAAAATTTTTGATGTAAAAAACCATTGTAAAATAATATATAAAAATAACAACAAATGTATTTAATTTAATATATTATAAAACATATCCATAATATCATTGATTGAATAATAAGTTTCCAACAGTTAGTGGTGTAAATCGATGATATAAAGATAATGTGATGAGTAGTATTTTAAATTCCTTAGGATTTTTATAAAAGTGTTCCAAAAAAGTAATATAAGTAAAATAACTTTGTGGATCCAATGTGTCCACGATGCTCTTTGGGACTGTGCTAAAGCAAAGGAGATATGAAGGTTAGGTGGTTATCCTAATTTACTTCCCCCATGTTGTCTGATATCCGTGAGATAATATTAGGAGAAGGATTGGCTACAAACCAGTTTATAACCGGTTTGCTACAACTCATTACGTGACAACTTATAAGATCATCCATATGTAATATTTAAAGAAGTCACATGACTCATTAAATAGGTCATGTGACTAAAGTACACGTGGATGGCCTTATTAGTTGCCACATAGTGGGTTGTAGTAAGCTGACTACAAACTAGTTTGTAACAAAACTCTGTCCATAATATTATTAATGATGGACAAAGGAAAACTAGAACAGCTGGAGTTCTTCTGGATTGTGGCATGGCATATATGGTGGAACTGCAACAAGCAAGTTCATGGTGTTGACACTGACAATGAACTCGACATCTTTAGGTAGGTGCAACGTATGAGTGATGAGAATAAGCAACTGTTACCACAGGTCAGGGCACCTCATGTGCACACTAAGGGTACCTGGCAAAGATTAATACAGATGGGGCCACTTTTTGCCAAGACAGAGGTGCGGGGCTAGGGGTGGTTATTCGTGATGGTGATGGAGTGTTTATTACGGGTCTGAGTTGTCGAACACTGGGGTGTTTTAGCGCAGAGGTGATCGAAGCTTTAGCAATTCAGGAGGGGTGTCTGTTAGCCAAGGATATGGGTTTAAGCCATATTGTTATTGAAAGTGATGTCCAGTATGTTGTTCAGGCAGTGCAAATGGGCAGGTATGAAGGACCTAGTGTGGGCAACATTATCCAATCCATTGTGGAGCTCCTTAGCTCTTTCCCTCAAGGCCAAATCAAATACTGTCCTCGTTAGGGGTGGGTTCGGGTCAGACAAGTTGGGTATTGGGCAAAACCGTTGTTCGTCCGTAGAAAATAAGTTCACGGATAATCCGTCCGTTAATCGTCCGTTGATAGGTTCGGGTCGGTCAGGTTGGTTGAGCAGGTTTGGTGGGTGGATGTCAGGCGGGTGGTCAGGTTTAATTGGGCCTACAAGTGGACTTTTTTGGGCTTGCAAGTGGACTTTAAAAATTCAGTCCATATCATTGTTTTGGACTTTTTTGGGCCATTTTAAAGCCAAATAAGCAACTATATGTAATTGGGCCTACTAATTTAGTTTTTTTAGCCATTTTTTTACTATTCATTTAAACCTCCTTATTTGCTAACTTTTTAAACCATTGTTATATATAAAAAATCAAACATAAATGCAAGTATGCAACAATTTATTATGGGTAGTTATAGGATTATGGGTAGTTATAGGTTTATTTATTTATTATTTAAGTAAATATTGTCGGGCGGGTCAGGTATCCACCTGACCAAAATTTCAAAATCCGTTATCCGTTCGTATATATGCTCACAGATGGACGGACGGACGAACGGTTTGGCCTGATTGGTCAGGCGGGTCGGGTTTCACGGTTTTTTGCCCACTCCTAATCCTTGTTAGTCAAACAAGGTTGCTCATCTTCTAGCCTGTGATGCTCAGAACATTGAGACCACAAGCATATGGAGGAATAGTGGCCCAGACTTTATTCTACATCAGCTAGGACAAGACGAAATAAATGCTAGGGGTTCATAGCAGGTCTTGAGATTTATGTTCCCTCGTCCAAGTTTTGGACCCTGCTTTGTGTTTTCTCTTATGTTTTCGTGGTGATTGGTGTTTGTATTCTTTTCTCTTTATTTTAATGATACACCAAAAGTCTTTTTTCTCAAAAAAAAAGAAGTAAAATAAGTTTGTTTTAATAATCTTATTAAAGAAAAAAAAAATCTTATTCATAAAATCAGGATTAGCAAACCTCTAATGTTTTTAGAGTAACTCTATTTTTAAGTTTTCAAAATCCTATTCATCTATATATTATAAAATAAGAAGATTGGATTTTAATATATCATCAAGAATTTAAATATATACCAAATAGTAAAAAAAATAAAAAATTACATAATAATGACGTGTCAAAACCAATTTCACAATGAATATGTAAGATTTTAAGACTTTCACCATTAAGTTACCTTAAATTAAAAGGATCCTTTTATCTAAAAAAATTATAATTAAAAGGATCCTAATCCAACCCCTAAAGCCACAGGTCTTCTTGTTTGAAGCTTTACTGAAGCTTTACCTTTTGTTATATATTAGAGTAATTAGATTAGATTCTCTACCAAAAACAAAATAAGGTAGATATCCCACTTATTGAGGGTAAGGGTAGCATTTTGGATATAACATAAACAATGGAAGGTGAGAAAGTATAAGGATAATTGCAATATGAAATATTAATTCACTATGGCTAGCTCCACATGGTATATGTAAATTGGGACTTCACCCTTACTTACCTTCATGATTTCTTCAAAGCTACTATAATTTACGTATTTAATAAAATTCAATAAACTTTACGATTCAGTTCTTACGATCTTAAAATAATATACATATATATATCGTAACTCATCTTCCATAGTCACCACCACAAGTTGAAAAGTTGAAAGTTTGGTGGAAAACAATGAAAGATTATTTCGAATTGATTCTCAAAATAGCCAACTCCATAGTCACCACCACAAGTTGCAGGCACATCATAGTCATCACAATATTATTCGTCTTCTTCACCATCCATTTTTGTGCAAAGAATATCTGGCACAACCATAACCTCCCCATGTTCACCTTCCACCACAATCCTAGCAACAAAGACATGTTATATTGTGTGGTCTGCCTTTATGAGGTCATGGATGGGGAAAGGTTCCGAAAGTTGCCCAAATGCAACCATTGCTTCCATGTTGATTGCATTGATTTATGGTTGCAGTCCAACTCTACCTGCCCACTTTGTAGAAATCAGGTCTGTCTTGTTAATCATCATCGGCATAAACATGGTATCCTCCCCCAGTAGTTTCTTTCATTTTTGCACTTTTTTCTCGGGAAAATACTTAATTTCTCAACCTTGAGATTTCCTTGGTTTTGTACATTCTATAGGTTTGTTTCTTAGTATGTAAATTGTAATTGCTTCATTAGCGTTTAGCCAAAAAAAAAAACAAGTAATTGCTTCTTTAGCAACATTTTACTTATTTGACAATTAATTGCTTCTGGACAGGCATAGATCTTTGACTTCGATATTATCTTAACACTGAATTTTGTCTCCAATGATCTTCTAGGAAATACTTACCAAGAAGAAACAAATAAGCCTCAGCTCCAGAACTAATAAAAATGAGAGCATATACACGTACGTTTGCTTGCTCCATTACATATTCATGAATAATAAATAATCCACATACCCAATATAATGAGTGGAAAATTGATTCTCAGATTGATCAATTTTATGATATAGATTAAGAATTAAAATTTTTTAAATGTATCATGTGAGTATGTGACACTATAAACTTGACTATTTTCCTGTAAAAACATATATAAAATCTATTTGGAAAATAAATCTACACAAAAAGTCATTCAAATGCATGCTAATATGAACTATTTTAGAGAGACAATGATTGTCTCACACGGTCACACAACTTCCACTTTATTTCACATCACTTAAAATATGTGACATATGTCTACAATTTATAATCTACAAAATGTGAACATTATGTCTACACTTAAGTGGTGTGAGATATATAATATTTTCTCATTTTAGAGTACTTTTTTTTTTTTTAACCTTGGGTGTCCGGGCCAGCGTTCCGTAGATACACGCACTTCGACTAATCCCAGGGACACACAACACCCTACTAGCACGTGTACCACGATAGACGCAAGACATTGCCTTAGATAGGTGGTCCTGAGAGGACTCGAACTAATGAACATTAGGGAGCACACCTAATGCCGAACTAGTTGAACTATCCCTCAGGGTTCATTTTGGAGTACCTCTAAAAAATCGAATTAGCCTTGCTGGCAATTTAAGAAAATCCTACCACAAAGTCCATCTTGATTGTTTAGCCAAAAAAAAAAAAAAAAAAAAATGATTGCTAAATGACTGACAGATATACATCTATTTGCATTAAAGGCTTCTCAGGACCTCATATATATATATATATATATATATATACACACAACGTAAGGCTTCTCATAACCTCATATATATATAAATATATATACACACAACGTACAGGGCGCAAATGAACTACCAAACTCCAACATTCAAAGGAGGCAAGCAGGGTAGGGAGCCAAAATCCAAATGGTTCAACTATAGCTCACAGATACATTATTGATAAAATACAGTCACAGATACATGTTCCGTTAGGATACAGATAATATTTTTTCTACTATTAGTTGTAGAACAGTAATACTAATAGTGACAAATCTTTTAAAACATATATATAGTTTTTTTTTATTTTATAATATAAAACATATATATAGTTATAGTAATTCTACAGTACCCATGTGGGTACCGTACCTCTAATAGATAAAATCTCACATTAATGGTACCAATGTCATATATTATGGTACCTACCTCACATATGATGGTACCTACCATTTTTATTTATTATTTAAATTAATATATATAAAAAACCAGATAGTACCAATATCACATTAGATAGTATCAACATCACATATAATGGTACTTATATCACATTTGATGGTACCAATTGAGTGGGTATTATACCCACAAAAAGAGTGTGGATATTATAGAATGACCCTCTTATTTATATATGTTATTATATATAAAGCTAAAGCATGATCATGCGGGCATCGTCAATGGTCGGAAACCATGTCGAAGACTAGCTTGCCATATCTCCTGGATGTCGAACATCTTGTCCCCACACTCGTGCACATTCCATTCTTCTAAGCCGTGCAATATCCCAGCAATACGCCAAGCACTCATCACTCTTCTTGAAAGCCAATTCTATTACATAATCAACAAATCAAAAGGTTAAATTAAAAATGGTTTTGTGATAATGTTGACATGTTGTTTAGAGAAAAAAAGATATGATATGTTACTAATAAGTATATATTATCAATTTAGAAGGCCAAAATACACTATTGGTCTCTAAATTTCAACTAATATGTGATTTTAGTCAAATTTATATTCATCACTTTTAGTCCTTAACATATTCAAAAGTGATCGCTTTTAGTCCCTATCGTGTCTAACATAGCAATGATGTGTCAGTTTTTAGTTTGGCTACGTATGTTATCATTTCTTTAGAGAAATTTAACGGATGTTAATGGAAGGACAAAAACCTATCATTTTAAGTTTGTTAGAAATTAAAAGCGATTACTTCCCACTCATGGACTAACAATGTATTTTGTTAAGAAAAATTGTTAGTTCCTTGCTCACCTCACAGGAGTGGATGTTGGAAAAAGATTTGGGAGTGATCATTGCTGGTGTGCTATGGTAGAAACAATCTTTGCGCATTTTCTTCGGTGGGAATTGAGAAAAGGGAATGAATAATGTTCCTTTTGATGCATTCAACTGTTCGTCTTCAGTGCATCCATCCCCCACCAGCCATGTCTGCAAAACTCATTATATCGTCACAAAGTGTTATAGCTAAATTGATGTAGTTCCATTTGCCAAAACAAAAAATTTATGGATACACTCATTTTCACAATTTGTTAAAGTAGTAGGTTCCGGTAGAAAAATTCAAAAAATACAAACAGTACGAGCGATGGACCTTTGTGATAGTAATGGTTTACCACTCACAACCTGTCACTTTTCTTCATATTGTGAAATTGGTTGTGGAAATGAGTATATCCATAGACGTAGACAAATTGTTTATAAAATTCCTAAACTGCAGTAGGTGTACAAAATACACATTTAATAATGACTCAATATAATACGTGTGGACCACTATACATCAACCATAAAAATGGTGAAATTTAATTGACATATACAACACTACTCATAACAAAAACCTACTTTTTCTTTCTTAAATGTAAACGAGTCAAAGGACAATAAATTAATTGTCACACTTGCAAATTTTAATTTACCTTTTGAGCATAACTTGTTGAAAGTATTAAGTTACTTGTCGACTTGCTGGAAAGACTTAATTTAAGCTTCTCATAGTCGTCCTTGTATAATGTTGCCACCTGATACAATTATATTTAGTACTAGAAGATGAAATGAATAATCGTACGTCCCTAGCCAATTTTTCCAAATAATTAAAAAAAATAAGTAAGTTGTATATAAACATTGCAATCAAGAGCTTCACTAGTACACCCAAGCTTTAAGAACAAGGATTCTACAATTAAAACGTACCTTGATATCCCTCTCACATAGAGTATTGGCAATGGCATAAGCAACCTTAGTAAGGTTCCCCCTGAGGAGCACTTGAGTTGTTCCTTTTGGAATGCTATTTAGCACAACAGCCACTACTAAGCTACTTCCATCCACGAGATTTAGTTTCAGCTTAGGGTACCTTCGGATGTAAAGCTCACCATTTCTGTTAAGTTCCTCACCCTGCAAAATTTACATATTATGGTCAATAGGTTTCTGTGAGCACAAATGTCTGTGCGGGTGTTAAGGCTATAAATAAACTAGTTGTTTATGAACAACTCAATATCGACTTGGGAAACATGTTTTTTTTTTTTTTTTAGTTTAATAAATGAGTTAAGCTCAAGTCTAAGTTTAGGTTTGACTATTAAATAATTCGAGTTCAAATATAATCATGTATTTGTGAGTATTAGGCTCGATTTAAGTATATATAATATTATATGTTTATATGTATTAACATGAATAAAATATACTTATAATTTGAGATTGGATTGTGTAAGTTATAAATAAGATCTAAAATTATTATTTGTAATTTATTTGATAATATAAATAGTATTTTGTATAAAAATTATATATAATTTTTAACAATACAAAGTTGATGAATCTAATTTTTATAAGTTAATTAACAAAAATCATTCTATCTAATTAACTCAAATAATATGATTTCAACTATAATTCAGTTATTAATTATTAACATTTATTTCTAAAGGGGTAATTTTTTTTTAGTGAGAGTGTTCACTATATATATGAGAAGAATAAATTAATCAAATAGCTCATAAACAAATTCGAGTTTGTTCGACAAGAATGTGAATCAAGTTTGATCATATAATCTAAATTTGGTATTAATTTGAACTCAGCTCTTGTTTGAAATAAAGTTAAATGCATAATCCTGAACTTTAAATACTTAACTCAACTTGGTTCATTTACAGCCTTAATGTGAGAGAGGATATAATATGAACATCTCTATCACATAAGAGTGAGTACCACACTTGTAAGGTCTACCCCATGCAAGAGGTTGTTCTATGTAATCCTGAACTTTAAATACCCAACTCAATTCGGTTCGTTTACAGTCTTAAC